>CM054130.1:74235570-74850615 GCA_028751855.1 Ambrosia trifida
ATATACACAATTTGATATATTGACGATATACTAGACTCGGGTTAATAATAATATGCTCTGCCGAACCATCATCCGGGTAAGTACGTGTCTAGAGTTCTTTAGGTTCGTGTGCCAAGCTGTAATGGCCAGCTGTATATATTTTGAACGCCAAGCTGTAATGGCCAGCTAGATTTAGGATGTCCATGTCGTGTCAATAATAAACCCCGAGTTTAGAACTATCTAATATACACTGAATTCTATATATATAAATTGTATATATGATATATATCCTAAGTATTACAATTTAACAAGTCCCACGCGTAACACGTATCAATATATATATGAAATATAATTGTAATAAGATGATTAGCAGAAGATATAACGCAAACCTGTGAGTATCGTGAACTCCCCACTTTTACTGTTTTATTAAGTGTTTTCGGGGAAATACATGTCATTTATTAAACCTAGAAATGCTTTACATAATAAAAGATTATCAATATAAATAAAAGAAGTATAATAGAAAGGGGACATAGAAACGACAAGGACAGTATGGACGGTATCCGCCATTTCCTTTCTTGTACCGACTAGGGGGCAAGTGTAACGACCCTGCCTGACGTGGCCGGGTCGTCGGGTCGGGTTATCGGAGCTATACAGCGGAATCCAGGGCAATAACAGTCTTTAGTCTTTCAGGATCCACGTCATCATATCTGTTGGGTTACCTGAACACATGTCAAAAATAGTTTCTGTCAACATAAAGTTGGTGAGGTCGTGTATTTTATAAAGTGAATGGCCAGTTCGTTTATTGATAATTCTTTTATATAAACATTCTTTTAAATACTCTTTTATAAACATTCTTTTATAAACATGCTTTACATTTGTAATTCTGAAGGGGAAAATATACTTCTATATAACCAGCTCTATTTTACATCCATTCGATTATATCCCAATTCTATCATATCGATTATAGTTCGTGCCATTCCTATCGATGGTACCACTCTGATTATGGTAAATACTTGTTCCTGTCCTCTACTTGGACACTGGTTCCTGCCCTCTAGTCGGTGCAAGAAAGGAAATGGCGGATACCGTCCAGTACTGTCCTCGTTGTTTCTATGTCCCCGTTCATACTTCTTTTAGTAATCATTTTATTATGTAAAGCAATACTGGTTTTAATAAATGACATGTATTCCCCCGAAAACACTTAATAAAACAGTAAAAGTGGGGAGTTCACGATACTCACCGATTTGCGTATAATCTTCTGCTAATCTTCTTATTACAATTATATGTCCTATATATATGGATACGTTTTACGCGTGGAACTCGTTAGATTGTAATACTTAGGATATATATCATATATATAATTTATATATAGAATCTGATATATATTAGATAGTCCTAAACTCGGGGTTTGGTCTTCCTAGGCAAAAAGAAATAAAGCTGGCCATTACAGCTTGGCACGCGAACCTAAAGAACTCTAGACACTTCTAACCCGAGTCTAGTATATCGTTTTATATATCGAATCTTGTATATATAAACATATATATTTTATATATGTTTATTATTCTCTTATTATTATTATCAAGTCCGAACGTTATTCGTATTATATATATAATTCTTATAATTATAATAATCCTCGTCTAGTCCTTGGAACCGGGTTCTATTCCGGGTGTTGACCGAGTCACTGAGTCGACTCGGTAACGACTCTATTCCTTGAGACGGTTAACGGTACCTCGCAATCACACATAATCACCATATTAATATTAGATTATAAGATGGTAATTAATCAACCCGTAGGATATAAATATTATCCAAGAAGTGACTGTACCTTACCGAGTTATCTTCCGAAATAGATATCGGAGATATAACTAGATCTCGCCGGAGAGTGACCGGAACTTCATCGAAGTACCGATTGGAGACGAACCGAATCTAATCGGAGCTCTATACACGAACATGTCTGACCCGTTCCTACTTCCTGTTCACAAACACGACCCGGTTATAATTCCCTAGCATACTAAATGAGTTTGGCTATCGGATTAATCATATAAATGGCTACGAATCGGATGACAGTCACCTTAACTCGGTGACTGTCTGATTATTCAGACCAACCATAACAAAGAGGTGGGTTATAAAGGTCCGATGATATTCACCCGATGAACCGGTGATTGTCTGGTTAATCGGAGCGGCACCCTGTCTCAGTTCAAACCGGAACAAAGGGTACCAAAGACTCACGACAGTCACCTCAATCTGGTGACTGTCCGGTTATAACGACAAAGAGGAGCAAGTCGTGATTTCGCTTGTTTATAACAGAAACAGAAAGAGAAGAAAGGTTCGGCGAGATGGAGACTTACCGGATAAAGGAATATGGTAGCCGGAGGAGGAGCGGTGGTGATGACCGGAGGTTGGTGGCCGGAAACGAAGACAGCGGCAGGGGTGACTGGAAGCACGGAGGCAGCAGCGGCTGCCATGGCTATCCGACACCTTGTTGCGCTCTTGTGTGCGTTGTAGGCTTTCCGGAGAGGAGAAGAAGAGGAGAGCCAGCGGCGGCGGCGGCTCCGGCGGTTCCGGCGGTGATGGTCCGGCTGGATTTTTGTCTAGACACACACAAAGTGTGTGTATGTTTATAATATGTGCAGAGGGAATGAGGGTAGCGAGAGATAGAGAAGAGGGTGGTTTATATAGGGGAATTAAAATAGAGGGTGTTTGGCCACGGGGATAATTACTGGAACTCGGGATGTTTGGCAACGAGTATAAATGCTAAATAAAATCGTTTGACGGCGTTTTAATTAGCAGGTAAGGAGCGTTTAACCGGGATAATAAAACTCCAATAACTATTATCTTTATATTCGGTTGAAACGGTTGGTCGCGAGGTTCAAACTGGAATATTTTATTCCATAATCGGGTGGTTGGGTCCGACCCGACCCGTTTAAGAGACCCGTAACACATCGGGGTGTTACAGCAAGAACCAGTCTTACCCAAGTAGAGGGTAGGAATGTCCAAGTAGAGGACAGGGACAGGTATTTTACCACAATCAGAGTGGTACCATTGATAGGAATGGCACGAAATATAATCGAAATGATAGAATTGAGATATAATTGATATATAATAGAGTTGGTATAATAGAAATATAGTTTCCCCTTCAGAAATTATAATCTGTAAAGCATGTTTATAAAAGAATATTTTAAATAAAAGAATTATCAATAAACGAACTGGCCATTCACTTTATAAAATACACGACCTCACCAACTTTATGTTGACAGAAACTATTTTTGGCATGTGTTCAGGTAACTCAATAGATATGATGACGTGGATCCTGGAAGACTAAAGACTGTTATTATTCTGAATTCCGCTGCGTAGCTCCGATAACCCGACCCGACGACCCGACACCGACAGCCAGGGTCGTTACAACGTGAGACGCCCCCAATGGTCAAAACCATTCCACCCGCCAGAAAGTACAGACAGGAGGCCACTCCTGTCAAGCCACGTAGCTCAGAAAAAGGCGGTACACTCCTTCTCTCCTATCAGCATTTATTGCCACGTTCCTAACAATACTAATATATTGGGCCGAAAGTGGAGGCACCCCTTAACCTGGGCTTGGGCCCATATTGGGTTAAGGGTTAGTGATGTTTGGCTCATGCATGTTGATGTATTGTAAAATACATCTATTTCCTGTGTAAAGTTTGTACAATTTTCGAGTCGTTTAGATAGTATTTTTATTAGTTTTAGGCTTGTACCGGTCTATTTTATTTATCATAGGTTTTTATAGATTTTTATTAGTTTTAGTACTTATTTATTTTTATTTTATTTTTTGGTAGGTGTTCGAATGAACGTTGGAGCGTAAATGAACAACTTTGGTTAAGCTAAGAACACCCGAGTCTAGAGCACCGAGTTATAATGCTATAAATAATAATAATAATAATAATAATAATAATAATAATAATAATAATAATAATAATAATAATAATAATAATAATAATAATAATAATAAAAGAATGCGTGACTTTTATGTCACTCTTTTGGCCCAACAACAAATACTTGAGAAAGGGCACAAATAAAATTCAAAGGGGAACAGATATAAATGGAAAAGGAAGGCAACATATCATCGGGTTGGGGCGCCGCATATTTTATTTTTTGTTCTTGAAGGCAGCAGCATATAATTTGTAGAGAAGAGGAAGAGGTGAAGGTCAAGGGTTGAAGGATAGGTGCCAGCACGGGTCGGTTCTAATTCAATATTTATTATTTATTTATTTGAAACCCGTTGTGAACACCATGATTTTGTCTTGCTTTTAAAGATGATTGCACTTGAATGATTTATTTTCTTTTGGTTTTGGAACTTTAGGTTGTGGATGAATTTTATAGTAAAGAGCTCTTTATTTTCTGGTTTGATGTATATGCGTATTTAGTTTTGTCTAATTAATTTTTATAAACTCCACTTGTGTTTTTGTGAATGTCTTTCATGTATGAATGCGGGTTAGGTTGCGGACTGGGTGTTAGCAACTAGTTTATGGTTAATTTATGCAGGTTATCCATAGGAGTTGTAATTGTTAGTTAGGTAATTCTAAGTGTTCTACCAATTCTCAATAGCTGTAAGGTGCGATGTTGTTGGTCTGTCTAGGGTGTTAAATTGCTAGATCTAGAGGCTTTGTGAGAAGATCTTTCTAGTTTCCCTAGCATTCCTTGTAGGCCAAGTCTTATCAGAAATATTGTAGTTACCCCTTGCACTTTTAGGTGTATTGTGACTTTCGCGCTGTGAGGTAGACTGTCTAGCGGGTACTTTAAGATTCGAGTAGGTAAGCCTGTGAGGGTAACCTCTCAACCGGTGGTTTAACAGCACAACAGTATTCTAGGGTTTCCCCTTGAGAAGGGTCGAGGGTGTCTAGTCTATTCTTGATGTTTAGTATTTTAAGATCCCGGTTCTACACCAGTTCCATAGCCATTAGAAGCTTTATCATTCATGTGTAGGATTCTAGCCTAGGTAGTGCCTTCCCATCCATCTGATCTCATTTGCAGTCTCCAGTTTGTGTATTTAGTTATTTTAGTTTTATTATTTTATTTATTTGCATCAGTCTTTTAGAAAACCCCCTTTAAGCAATAAAACATTATTAAGTCAGTATTTAGGATAAGTAATCGAGTCTAGTTTACGTTTTCCAGTAGAGTCTCGTGGGTTCGATACTCGGACTTACTTTAGCTGTACTGCACTGACCGATACACTTGCCGGTTGTGTGGTTTAGGTTTAGAGAGTCTTAGGTTATAAATTTAAAACTTAGAGTGTCTAGGTTAGGTTAATTTAGTTAGTTTTTACTAAACCACTTTGAGCACATCACATGTCCTATATAAAAGAGGGTTACTCCTTCATATGGCATGTCATGTTACACTAAGTAAACCAACACCATTTTTGTGTCTGTACGTTGGAGCTATCTTTAGCATCCTAGCAGTCGCCTCCCTTCGTACGACTACCGTTTCTTTTCTTGCAGGTTGTTTGAGGTCACGAGTGTTAGCAAATGATTATACCATGCATCAACCACGAGTGATTGTTGGGAATCATGGTATCGTATACACAGCGAAAGCGGTTTATATTATCATTTAAAATTAAAACCAATATATATATATATATATATATATATATATATATATTTGCAAAAATAATAATAATAATTTTATTAATCCAATTAATAAAATATTCCCAATCAGGATCTCGGTTAAACGCGTATAAACAAATAAAACACAAACAACCATAGGGGGTTTAGTAATCAACCTTTGACGACTACACCGGAATTGTAACACGCGGGTTACAACGAATCCTCGCTAGTAGGAAGTTCACACCGAGCATGAACCAACCGGGAAGCAACACTTTGCAAGAGGAAGGCGACGGCTTGTGGTGGTTATCGGCCGAAACAAGGCAAAAAGAGGCGGCGGCCCTTTTCCCTTTTGTGGCGGCCACAAAAAACAAAGAGGAGGCAAGGGATATATGTTTTGTTATAAAAGTGTGATCTATGGTTTATTTCTTAACACTCCTTTTATAAAACAACAACTTACATTAAGCCCCCCTTGTTAAATATCATAATATTCCTTAACATTAATCTAATTAATATTAAGTCTCTTAAGTCTAAAACAATTATTATTTCGCAAATAATAATCCACCTACTTATGAACTTATCTGATTCGTGTACCAACATGTAACTTTTCGGATCGTACCGGGTCGGGTTACATTGACCTTGACTTTTAATTACATCAGACATACTATATATCCAACAGTGACAACCATAAGTACCTTTTTTCAGGTATTTACACTCATTTCTTCAACCAGTTTTAAATCCGGCCCGATTCAACTTTTATAAAACCGGTTTAATGATAGGTTTGGGCGCTGAGGCACTTTAAAAACCGATCCTAATTGACAGGGTTGGGTTTTTTAGGCTAGAAAGCAATTCGTAATCCGAAACAGTACTATTTTTTACTTTACGATTTTCGAGACTGATATTTTCGGTACCGGTACCCGGCGACTTCATCAAACAAGCACACTTGACTTGTCTAGGTTGGTAAACAAAAGTACAAAACCAATTTCGAGCTTACCTGGTTTGCTCGTCTCGGCACGTTAATTGCCCTATGTATTCGTCTTCATCACAGTAAGTAAAGTTCAGACCTTGTTCAGTTATTCGTAGGTTTCTCTGCACACACCTGTATCTCGTCTAGCAGAACAACTATGTGGAGAAGACGATCATTCCCTTTACTCCGTTACTTCTCATCTGAACCATCTCCCCCTTCTCTTTACTCCTTCCTTCAACCCTCTATCTTTTCCTTAAATAAACCCCAACCAAACCAATCCCTTAATAATAATATTAATATTAATAATAATAATAATCCCCAAACCCATACCCTAAACCCAACACATTTACATACCCAACAAATCCCACATCTTCAATCCACTCTCCAACAATCCCTCCATAACAACAACACAGATGAAGCATGGAAATGCTTCAAATCTTTATCTTTAATATCATCATCATCGTCTTTATTGTTACCAAGTAAGCATCTGATCAACTCATTGGTTATTCATTTATGTTCACAAAAGAATGATACCCATAATCTCAAAAGGGCTTTTGCTACTTTAATGTTTGTGTTAGAAAGGAACCCTGACATGTTAGACCATAGGACAATAGAGAGGTTTTTGGACTCGATGAAGGTTACGAATGGCGCGCCTGCTTTCGCATTGGTTAAGTGTATGTTTAAGAACAGGTTGTTTGTACCTTTTGGTATGTGGGGTCCGGCTCTTGTGGAGATTAGTAGGAAAACGGGTAGATTCGCGGATTTTTTCGAGGTTTTTAATGAGAGTTGTAGGGTTGCTAAAGAGGAAAAGATGGATTTGTTGCGGCCGGATTTGGTGGCGTGTAATGCGGCTTTGGAGGGTTGTTGTTATGAGCTGGAATCGGTTATGGATGCGCAGAAGGTGCTTGAGACGATGTCTGTGTTGGGCGTTCGCCCTGATGAGACGAGTTTCGGCTGGCTTGCTTATCTGTACGCGGTTAAAGGACTTGAAAAAAAGATTATTGAATTAGAAGATTTGGTAAGTAGGTTCGGTTTTTCGGATAAGAGTTTGTTCGTTAGTAAATTGGTTAGCGGGTATGTGAAATCAGGTAATCTTGAATCGGTTTCGGCTACTATATTGCATAATCTTAGAGCGTTAGACGGTGACGGTTTAAATTTGCGTGAAGAAACGTACGGTGAGATAGTGAAAGGATATCTTGAGCATGGAAGCGTTAAAGATTTAGCAAGTTTGATACTTGAAGCTCAAAAGTTAGAATCTAAAACCGTCGTAGTTGAAAAATCTGTTGGGTATGGTATTATAAACGCGTGTGTTACTCTTGGGTTATTAGAAAAGGCGCATAGTGTTCTTGATGAAATGAATGCTCAAGGCGGATCTGTTGGGCTTGGAGTTTATGTGTCAATCTTAAAGGCATACGGTAAAGAACAGAGAACAGCGGAAGCTGCACAGTTGGTATCCGAAGTGTGCAGTTTAGGGCTAGATCTTGATGTTAGTAGCTTTGATGCTCTAATAGATGTTTCTATGTCCAGTCAAGATTTTCAGTCAGCGTTTTCTCTTTTTAGAGACATGAGAGAAGCAAGAATACCCGAAATAATGGGGAGTTATTTAACGATAATGACGGGTTTAACCGAAAACCATCGGCCCGAACTTATGGCAGCTTTTTTAGACGAAGTGGTTGATGACCCGAGAGTCAAGATTGGGACCCACGACTGGAATTCGATTATTCATGCGTTTTGTAAAGCGGGGCGCTTAGAAGATGCTAGAAGGACATTTAGAAGAATGGTTTTTCTTCAGTTTGAACCAACCGAGCAGACGTATCTTTCTTTAGTTAACGGGTACATGAATGCAGGGAATTATTTTAGCGTTTTGATGATGTGGAATGACGTTAAGAAAAGATTGAAGTTTGACGGTGAAAAGAGTTTTAAACTGGATCATGGTTTGGTTGACGCTTTTCTTTATGCGTTGGTGAAAGGCGGTTTCTTTGATGCCGTTATGCAAGTTGTGGAGAAATCTCAAGAGACGAAGATATTTGTAGATAAATGGAGGTATAAACAGGTGTTCATGGAGAATCATAAGAAACTTAAGGTTGCGAAATTGAGAAAGAGAAGCATTAAGAAAATGGAAGCTCTTATTGCTTTCAAAAACTGGGCCGGTTTAAACACTTGACATGACCGCCTTAAAAGTTGTCACTTCATGACAAACAACTAACGATGGAAGTCGAGATAGATGCATAAACAGACATATAACATCAATTTTGGGGCAACATAGAAGGTGCGTGCTGCGTTTGATACCAGTTAGGTGGAAAAAAATACACACCTACAAAATAATGTTGTGCTTTAAGCTGTTAAGCATGGAACTTTATAAGATTCAATGATCTTTATTGGTTCTATTTCTGCCTTTCTACCTTTTTAGTCCATGATTCTACTCGGCAAGGATGAATACTATACTGACAAATAGAGAGGGCGAAATCTGCATGTCATGTGGTGATGGTAACATGCCAAAGTTGGTCTTTTTGGCGCGGGTTAAAAGTGGTCGGCTTGTTTACAAAATTTCAAATACTCATATGTTAAAGTTGATTATAACTTATAAGGTTTCTAATAAGCTTTTGTGTGTTTTGATAGTTATGTGTTAGTTTGTTTCTTCTTTGGCTTCATGGATCTGCAAATTGTGGCATCATCTTCCATGAGTTGAATATGTAATTATCTGGTTGTCAATGATGAATGATAAAAATGTAGATATATCATGCCACATTGCCACCATGTTCTTCAAGATTTATAATTCTTTCAACCTGGCAAATTGGGCCAGGTAAATTGTTGATACAGTTTCATGTAAAAATAACAGGGGGGGGGGGGGGGGGGGTGGAATTTGTTAGATAAATGGGGTTGTCATGGTTCTAGCGGCGATGGAAGTGTAAGATGTAGACCTTGTCAATGTAAGGAACTTGCGGCGAATGTTAGTGTGAAAGCTTTTAAAACGCTGTTGCCAGTAGCGATGACGAAAGGGGACTCCTAACAGGTAACGTGACCTCACCGTTCTAACTGGCGATGGAAGTGCGCATCGCTAGTTTCGGTGGCGATGAAACTACAAGCATTGCCCACATAAAGTTGACCTCCTCATAAGTCCAATCAACTATTCATTCAAATGCATTGTTTTGATACGATATTGTCTTTGAATTACATCCGACATCCCAAGCTCCTTTTTGGTATCATACGGCCCTTGATTGATATTTTGATTTAAATCATACGTCCTCTTATACGACCAAACATAAAGTTTGCGTCCTAAAAAGGCATTGCTAAGTAAGGTAACTTGAAAAGAGAACTGAATAGATATTCAGAGAATTAAATGAAGAAGTTTATAACTGTTTATATTGGAAGTTTTGAGAGAATATTACGTCTTGTCAAATAATTGGCACACGTAACAAGTAATATTACATTTAGTCAAATAATTCTTACGCTTTTTGGTGAATATTACGTCGATTCAAACAACTCGCACATGAATCGAAGAATCTTACGTTGAGTCAAATAACTCGATAATTTTTTTTACTTATATATGACATGTGTACGAGTCGTATATTTCCCCATAAACCATTTATATAACCCACAATCTACAAATATTATTAAACTTAATACAAATATACGAGTCGTATAAAACGTATGTGAGTATACATTTATACATATTTTTTTTATTTTACTGAATATACTCATCTTCCTTAGATTTCACATTAATACAATTAAAACCTTTTTATTTTTATATTGCAAAATATTAATATTTTGTTATCAGGGGACTGTGTTAACTCTTGTTTTGTCAAAATTGCCACCACAAAGGTATATACCCCATATGTCCCTTTTTTTTTTTGTTTTTTTGCTTTATATTTAATAGAATATTGATAGAATATGCTCGTATTAATATTAACTAACTGAATCCATCAGCTGAACAACTGCAAGTCAGCAACTAAAGCCATAAAACTCATAATAATATACACAAGGGATTTGTACTGCTTTCATGGTAACCACCTCTCTTCTTTGTATTGAAGATCATATTCTTGATTCCTCACTTTAAGATCAGACTTTTCAAGAACTTTTTAGATAATTTATTAGTAATTCTGTTAGGGTTGTTTGTTCACATCAGCCTGCAAATTTCAACTCCTGTTCTGTTTTGCTGCTACTATATATTACACTTTTCAATATTTTTTATAGATTAATTGCTAATAAGCATATTTCTAACTCCATTCAAAGTACAGGGAGAGATGACTCAAGTTATAGGTTTACCTTTGCTAATAGGATGTTTGGTTCTGTTAAGTCTAAAAGAGGTGACATCACATGGAAATCATCCTTTTGCAAAGATTGGGATACATCAAGTCACATTTGCTCTCACTGATGCTGCCTATGTCAAAGCTTCTCCTGCAATTCTAGGATCAAAAGTATGGCATGCATATAAATATTGATTTGTTTTTAACTTTCTTGCTTATTATTGTCACGCGTCTGCGCGCTTAGAAGTTGTTGGATAATAGATACAAATTATATTATACAACTTCATGTTGTTGCTTCTTTTTTGTTTTTCTAGGACCAAAATACTGAATGGGTTACTGTTGATATTAGTAATCTGAACCCATCTATTGATGATTGGATTGGTGTATTCTCCCCTGCTAATTTCAGGTTCATATAATGTTTTTTTTTTTTTTTTTTTTTTTGTATATTTTATGGTCTGTTGGTTATATTCATTTACCTGTTTTATTCTCCATTTAGTGGATAATCATTTCATTTATCATGCAATTGGGACTCACTTGCATATTTATGCATGTTATGTTTATGTTTTCAGTGATTCTACCTGCCTTCCTGAAAATTCAAGATTTAGTCCTCCGTATTTATGCTCTGCGCCTATTAAGGTTTGCTTTTTGGATTTGTGACATGGGTATTAGTCAGTTTCAAGTTTTTGGGGCCGTTTGGGCGTTGGCGAAGCTTTGTTGGGGCTGGGGAGTGCCCCGCCCCACCGCTTTTTTCTCATTAGTGTAAATTTACGCGTTTTCGTCAGAAAATTTTATACGTATTGAGTCCGGCCCCCTCCGTTTTAAGGGTCCCGTGACTTTCGGCACACATCTGTTTCTATGACCCTCCTCAGACCCTACCTTAACTGCATCTTACCCTCCTTAGACCCCACCTTAGCTTATGCTATTGATAGGATTATCTGAGTATGACGATTATGATGATCTGTTTCTATGCATGTCCGAACACCCCATTGATCAACCAAAGATCCGACTTCACTTTTGCATTATTCTTGGCTAATTATGCAACTTTTTATTGTAGTTTCAATATGCAAATTACACCAATCCTAATTACAAGGTTACAGGAGAAGCATCATTAAAGCTTCAATTGATCAACCAAAGATCCAACTTCTCTTTTGCATTATTCACCGGAGGATTATCAACTGTAACTTCTAGATTATTACTCATCTTTCCTTTTTTTACATAGTACATATTCTTAGTGTTATTTTGCATTTACAATGTTTTGACTATGCGTGGACAGCCAAAACTGGTGGCAGTATCAAATACAGTTGCTTTTGAAAACCCAAATGCACCATTATACCCGCGGTTAGCTCAAGGAAAGATGTGGGATGAAGTGAGTTTCACTTATTTCATCATTGATACTTGTTTATCATAAGTGTATACATACACACTTGTGCATCTAACTATGGCCTAAGTGACATAGTTCGAACCACTTACTTTTGAATGGTTGATTTAGGTTGTGTTTGATTTCAAATAGAAAAGTAAGAAAATTGCTAGAATGAGTTGAAAGTTACCAGTGACTATTTTTAATGCATATAGCGTCTTAAATCATTATGTTTTAAGATTTAGATTAGTATTTTATCACTATCGTTTTCATGCTCATAACTAAAGCATTGATAATCTATATAGGTAAAAATGGACGATAAATTGTTTATAGGTCAACCTGGCCGATTTTGACCCCTACTAAAATAAAATGTTTCAATCTGAACATGCTACCACCTATAGGCTCTAGATAGAGTTATACACTAAGAGGGTGTTTGGGGTTGAGTTTTTTAAATGGATTTTTAGATTATTGCGTTTTGAAAACGCAAATAGTCAGTTTTTTGTGTTTGGGGTTGAGTTTTGAAATGGATTTTTAGGCTACCAAAACGCAATAATCTAAAAGCAGCTCCACCCTTACTGCAGCAAAACGCATAATCAGTTTTCAAAAAGCAATCCCAAACACCCTCTTAGTTTTACTTGAAGGGAATACATCTTTAACATGATTTCAGATGACTGTAACATGGACAAGTGGATATGGAATCACTGAAGCAGAGCCTTTTGTTGAATGGGGTAAAATTGGTGGAGACCAGAGGCATTCTTCTGCTGGAACTTTGACTTTTGATCGCCGTAGCATGTGTGGTATGTAAGAGATCATTATTCTTTCAGATTCATAATGACCATAAAGTTTAAAGAAAGACATCATAAGTAGCAACATTGTATAGTTACAAGCTTCTAATATTTATCATTCTTTTATTGGCAGCATTTCATTGGTGTATAAGTATGTCTTTACGTATGCAGGTGCACCAGCAAGAACCGTGGGTTGGCGTGATCCTGGTTATATCCATACTAGCTTCTTGAAAGACTTATGGCCCAATCAAGTGTATGTTATACCTTATGCTAGAAAATATCTAGATTGAACATAAGATTAACTTCATTAACAATCTTGCCAAAGGATTATGCATAATAGAAATGGCTAGATTGGCAGGTCAGGTGGATTAGTAACGGGTCAAGGTTTTTTTATATTTTTTTTTTGTACGGGTCAATAGGGGCGGGTATGGTTGGGTTGTTCGCTAAACACCTTTTTGTCCATCTTTTAAAAAAAAAATTAAAAAACATTTGATGTGTTAGTACTTGGTAATGATTACAAATACAATAATATTACATTAATAATCCAAATCTTTCAATAAAACGGGTTAGGAGTTTGTATGCATCAAAAACCGACTTTGGACCCATTCACATTCTGCCATGCCTTTTTAGTTGACCCATTTGAGATAAAACACAACCCATATCAACACTTACGTAAGTAAATGGGTCAAAAATGACACTTAAATGAAAAATCACAATCGTGTTTATGTAGGTATACGTACAAGCTAGGGCACAAATTGTCGAACAGTACAATCATATGGAGCCAAATTTACAAGTTTAAATCATCTCCGTATCCAGGCCAAGACTCTCTACAGCGTGTCGTTATATTTGGCGATATGGGAAAGGTATACCTTGTTATTCAGTTCAGACATAGGTTTTTGTTCAATTTCTTGAATTTCAGATAAAGTTTGTCCCTTTCTATATTAAAGTGAACAAACTGCAGGACGAGGCTGATGGCTCTAACGAGTACAATAATTTCCAACCTGGATCCCTCAACACTACAAAGCAACTCATTGATGACTTGGAAAACATTGATATAGTTTTCCATATTGGAGATATTTGTTATGCAAATGGATATCTTTCACAGTGGGATCAATTTACTTCTCAGATAGAACCAATTGCCTCAGTTGTACCTTATATGACTGCTAGGTATTGAGTTTTTTTTTTTTTTTTTTTTTTTTTTTTTAATCTTAATTTTTTTCTTACATATCCACAGGTAGAATTTGGCATTTGATCTAGCATAAGTAAAACTTATGACTTCCAAAGTTTATATGTACTTTCACTTTTATAACAGCTTACCGGTCGTAATGTTTTTGTTTCTGCATTTCGAAGAATTTATATTTCATAGAAACTTAAAAATTTGAATGGTTGACCTCAAAAGTCAAAAGTAAAAAAGTCAAAACTTAAACTTTACCTCTTATTTTCAAAGAGGGTTTATTTATAAATTGTTGATTTTGCATAATCAGTTAAAGTCTTTACTTTGTAGCGGTAATCATGAACGTGACTGGCCAAACTCGGGATCTTTTTATGAGAACAATGATTCAGGAGGAGAATGCGGTGTTGTGGCTCAAACTATGTTTCAAGTTCCATCTGTTAATAAAGATAAATTCTGGTATGTTATATTCCATTACCAACTGGCTAATCTTAGTTATGTTCAAGAAAATTGACTTTGACTTATTTTTTTTCTAGGTATTCTACGGACTATGGCATGTTTAGGTTCTGCGTTGCTGACTCAGAGCACGATTGGAGAGAAGGAACCGAGCAGTACAATTTTATTGAACAATGTTTTGGATCAGTTGATAGACAAAAGCAACCGTGGCTAATATTCATTGCACATCGCGTGTTGGGATATTCTTCCTCTTTATTTTATGCAGTTGAAGGTTCATTTGGAGAACCAATGGGTAGAGATAGCCTTCAAAAGCTTTGGCAAAAATATAAAGTTGATATAGCCATTTATGGTCATGCACACAATTATGAAAGGACCTGTCCGGTTTACGAGGTATGTTTATAAAGGAGGCAATTTTGACCCGTTTTGGTCGGGTTATGTTTAAACATCATATTTGTTATAATATTAAATAAAGTCTTTGTAAAAATTTTAAGATTTCTGGTAAAAAAAATGTTTTTACCAAATAAAACGCATTTTCAACTTATCACTTAAATCCCAATTATTTTGGCACCTCTAGTTTATAAATCGTAACTATGTTCAAACATGGTTTTAAAAAGTGTGCCTGGGGCGCAAAGCAATCGGAAAAACACAACTTTTGGTTGTACATAGAACCTTGGTCTTAAAAAGCGCGCTTAAGCGCAAAGCGCATCTAGGCGCCAATCTGTGCGCCTTATGTAACACTAGGCAAGCATCGTACGAAAAGCGCAAGAAAAGCGCCCTTTTTTGGCCTAAAAAGCGCAATAAAAGCGCGCCTTTCGGGCCTTAACGCCTCATAGAACAGCTCCTCACGTACATGAAGCTCTCGCCTCGCGTCTTGGCTTTCGGGCCTTAACGCCTCATAGTGCCTCGTGCTTTTTAAAATCAAGTGTTGAATTATGCTACACCCCAAATAACTAGCTTTATATGTTCTCATAACTAATATTATTGCTTGTGATTAAATTGAATTGATTCAGAATATTTGCATGAATGATGAAAAGAACAATTACAAAGGCAGCCTAAATGGTACAATACATGTGGTTGCTGGTGGAGGTGGCGCAGACCTCACCCCATTCGCACCATTTCAAACCACTTGGAGCGTCTTCAGAGACTATGATTATGGGTTCTTAAAACTTACTGCATTTGATCATTCTACGCTCTTGTTCGAATACAAAAAGAGCGCAGACGGGAAAGTTTATGACTCGTTTACAATTTCCAGAGATTATAGAGACATTTTAGCGTGTACAGTCGATAGTTGCTCTACTACAACCCTTGCATCTTGAAGATTGTAGTAGTTTATTCATAGCTTAGTGTGGTCATGTTAAATAGATGGGAGTCTTTGAGCTTTGGTTAAGATTTGTATGTATGTTATTTGACTCTCTATATGTATATAGATGCCTATGTAATCATATTATACACATACTCTATTATACATGCTGTAACACTGAGAATTGGAACTATAAACATGCATAATATTTTAATAGTATCGATTTTTTTTTAAAGTTCAAACTACGCAGAATCGTGCATAATAATAATATTTAAACTGTAAAGAATCATAAAATCACAAGAGTGACATCTATCTATATATATATATAAAAGAAAACGTATATGCTGACGTGGTGTGCAATGGAGGCCTCAACCTCCCATTTAGAGTCTCACGTGGCATCATAATTGAAAGATTTTAGTATTTTTGAACTATTTCCTTTTTTAATTAAAAAAAAAGATAAACATACAACCCTAAATTAAATTGAGTTATTTTAAGAAAAAAAAATTAAAAATAAATTTAAAATTTTCTTTCTCATGTTTCCTCCCATAATTTTTAAACGTTTATATCTTTTATATACGAGATTTTTTAAAGAAAAAAATTACACCAAATTAACGAGCGTTTTATTATCTTTCCAACGAGTACCATAGTCCTATATAAAAAACGGAGAAAAATCGACTATTTTTTGTGGGGTTTCGTTCATACAGGAAAAAAGCACACAAAGTGTTCATGTTATTCATTAATCATGTTTTTTCTTTTAAACCAGGTTCTTATCTACGGTATTGAAAATCAGCCCAATCGCCATGTTATCATTGGAATTTTACTAGGTATACTTCATCAAGAGAAGTTAGGAGAAAGAATCGCGCAACACTGCAACACATGGTGTCATCTTATAGCAAGGTTATTTTTTTTATTTATTTAATTACAAGATTAATAATTATTACTATTACAATTAGTATTATTAGAATGGTTATATTTTTCAACCTCGGGACGCTCCCGGAAAGAATTGATAGTTGCTGACGTGGCGTTCAATGGTGGCCTCAACCATCTCTTGATTATGCCACGTAGCATAATGAGATGCAATGATTACAACTTCCAACTTAAGTGTTTGTTTAGTTGATTAGGTTAGGAATTATAAGAGCCATTAGAATGTGAGAAATTAGAGAGAAGTGATGAGTTTTTTAATAGTTGCAGCTTACATAAGTGATTCTTTATATGATTACTGATTAGGTTTTAGATTAGGGGATATGGGTTATTACTGATTAGAATACTATGAACATGCAATGATTGAGAGATTTTATGGTTAGTTAAGTTGAGCCATTTGCAATAGGTTATCACGTAAAATTAGATTTTTCAACTTCGGGACCCTCCCGGGGTAATCAGCTAGTATATCATATAATTAATTTAGTACTATGAGAAAAAAAGTATAGCGATGATATAACTGATTTAATAGGGGTCCATTCAGACTAGGGCATGTTTGGTAGCCTTTAATGAGGCTCTGAACCATTCAGCTCTGAATGGTTCAGCATTCAGACTGTTTGTTTCAACATAAAAAAAAAATTCTGAATGAAATGGTTAAGAGCTGAATCATTCAGACATGGTGCATAGCTGAACCATTCAGCACTTAATCATTCATAGCCTCTTAACCATTCAGACCTCTTAATGATTCAACACTTAATCAACCAAACAGCCCCTAGTCTTCTGAACGACACGATCTACCATGTACGCCATGTTTGCAAAATCACGAACAACACGTTGGTGGTCTATAATCAGGGCCGGCCCTGAAAATTCGGGTGCCCGGGCCGAACCGGGAAATATGTGCCCCTTAGTCTTAGGTCTTTTAAGCAATGTTTTCATAGCCGAAGCAGACGTTAAACCGGTGTCCTTACCGGTTCCCTAGTCGGACCGGTCGAACCGGATATAGAACTAAAAGTGTCGTAATAATTATAAAAATTAATATGTTTGGCTAATTGGCTTATAAAAAAAACCACCATTTCTTAAAATTCCATAATAATCTGAAGGGCCATTATTAATGTAATGAAATGAATTTTACTTGAATCATGTGCATAAGCGTGAGACAATAACTGTTTTGTAGTACTACTATATATTAAAATTTACTGCAAATGTTGCACAATTACTGTACCACAATACAAATCTCAAGTAACACACTTCAACTTTTTTTTTTTTATTTTGTCGTATCCTTCAAATATAATTTTTCATGTATGACTCATCTTCTTCTTTATCTACTCTTCACCTTCTTGCGTTTATAACCAGTGATATTTAAGATGAGATCTTTTTTTGGGTTGAAAACAGAAAGAAAATACATACACGAATACTTTCTGTTTTCTCTGTCTCATCTGTCTTAGAACTCTGGACCCTCTTCTCTATCTAATGAATGGGGAGTCTGCTTTAAAATTGAAAATCGCCCGCCCTGCACCCACCCCTCGAGTATATGCTTCAACAGGAATCTCACAAGGGTAGATTAGAAACCTCTAGTACTTGCAGAAAAAATCCACTCTACACTCGTCGCCGCTCAAAGTGCCCCTTTAGAAATTGGACCCGGGTCGGGAGTCCTCCCCGCACCCCCCTTAGGGCCGGCCCTGTCTATAATATCAGGAGCAACGTGGCAATGGTAGTCCATGCCTAACATGTCCATGCACTCCTCTCCCACTCCTATATCCTTGTCCCACGACCGACACAGTGGCTCACTCTCAACATAAAACACAAACTTTTGTTTTTATTCGGTTTTAGGGGGTGTTTGGGATTGATTATTCAAAACATATTATGAGTTTTAGAAAAGCAGGGGTGGAGCTGCTTATAGATTATTGCGTTTTGATAGCCTAAAAAACTGATTATCTGCGTTTTCAAAACGCAATCCCAAACACTAAAAACTGATTAACTGCGTTTTCAAAACGCAATAATCTAAAAATCATATTCAAAACGCAATCCCAAACACCCTCTTAATCAAGGGCGAAGCATACAATTAGGGGTGCAAACGAGCCGAGCAGCTCACGAGCTACTCGAGCTCGGCTCGGCAAAAAGCTCGAAACGAGCCGAGCTTTATCGAGCTCGAGCCGAGCTCGAGCCTAAAAAAAAGCTCGTTTATTTATCGAGCTCGAGCTCGAGCCTGACATGTGAAGCTCGTTAGGCTCGTCGAGCCTTATCGAGCCTAGTATAATATTAGTTTTTTTAATATTTAATAATATTTATCATTTATTTAAAGTTGTTTAGTAAACGAGCCCCGAGCCCGAGCTTCACTTATCGAGCTCACGAGCCTAAATGAACAATTATTTATATTATTTTTATCTAATATATTAACTAATAAATACTAAACGAGCCGAGCCCGAGCCGAGCTCAAGCTTGAGAAATTATAAACGAGCCGAGCTCGAGCTTTGAAAACAAAGCTCGAATCGAGTCGAGCTCGAGCTCGAGCTCTTATAACTTAATCGAGCTCGAGTTCGAGCCTGGTCGAGCTCGGGCTCGGCTCGGCTCGTTTGCACCCCTACATACAATGAGCCAGGGGTGCCCCCTCCGTTTTTTGGCGCAGTGGTAGAAATTTGCGATTTTCGTAGGTAAATTAAGTCCGGCCCCCGCCGATTTGCCACTCCCGATCAGAAAAAAATTGAGTCCAGCCCCTCCCGATTCTTAAACCAAGCTTAGCCACATGTTTTGATTGAATAAGATGTTAAAAGCCTATATATAATATGCACCGTATCTATCATATATCCTTGAATTAACCTGCAACATATCCTTCAAAGTAACTGTTTCATTTTCTTCTCCATCTCTCTAAACAGCTGGGCTTAACATCAGTGGGCCGAATAAACAAAAGAAGTAGACAATGCTCGGCCCACCTTTCGATTAATATAAAATAAGATCAGATCATATCATATCAATAAACACGTACGTTGCATGTTTACGATCGAATTGCCTAGCTAGGGTTTCTTTCATCTTCCTACGATCGCTAACATTTAGATCCATGGGTAGTAGCAGTTGACAAGAAGAGGAAGAGGAGCAGCAGCCGCAGCATATCCATGGATGGTCTCGATTGGTTACTTCTTTCACTGTTTTTCCCCAGCAAGAGGATGATTCGGTACGTACCACTTTTATACATATTATTATTATTATTATTATTATTATTATTATTATTATTATTATTATTATTATTATTATTATTATTATTATTATTATTATTATTATTATTCAATTCATATCATATGCCTCTTTCTTCAATTTTCTTATTATTATTCTTCATTTATCAGTAATTACAAGCCATCTTCTTCAGCATCTCAGGCAACCACGACATCTCAGGATGTAAGCATACGTGCTATTTATTTCATTATTATTATTATTATTATCATTATTTTTATTATTATTATTATTATTATTATTATTATTATTATTTTGAGTAATTAGAGTGTTTTAATATACTTCATCTCAGCATTGATGTATTCATAGACTATTCATGACTTGAAACAAAGCAATGACTAATATATATATTTGCTCTCTAATTGCTTAGCTCGAGTTTAACGACATGTTGAAACATGTATCTAAAGTGTCAAAGGAGCAGCTTGGTCGTATCGACGATGCTTTTCACCTTTCAGGGGACGAGGTTTATGAAATTCAACGCATGTTTAGATCAAACAGGTGGCCTACTCCTAAGGAATTTTTCGAGTGGGATCCGTATGCCAAAGCCTTTTATCTTAAAATGCTTACTTGCTCTGAGAACAAACCACCTTTTCGCTACAAATCATTGAAGCGCCAGGTAATGTTGTATATCAAAAATTATATATAGTAATCACATTAACCTAGCTATTAGGCCATTTGATAATACAAGGGTTTTAGGAAATTGTGTTTTTGATAACATATGGTGATTAGTTCTATAGCTGTAGCCTGTGTTTTAGCCATAGTTGTTAAAAGCCATCGCCTCTTGCGCCTAGGCCCATTTTTTAGGCGAGGCGATGCATTTGCGCTTTGAATCGAGGAAATTGCACTTTAATTCTCTAGGTGATGGTTTAGGCGCAAATTTCAGCAAGATTCCCAAATTCCGGAGGGTTTCCAGCCAAATTCGTTAAATTATGGCTAGATTTCAGCCAGATTTCTACTTTTATCTAAGGAATACTACTTCTATACACTAATAGATCAATATTTTAAAACTTTTGATACTAACTAGATGAAAAATAGTATTATTTTAATAATTTTTACTTTATTTTCTTGTTCTCTATTATTTTAGGCTCTCGCTTTTATCGTGCCTCGCGCCTAGGCCCCAGGCGAGGCCTATGCGCCTTGAGTGCGCCTAGCGCCTTTGATAACTATGGTTTTAGCCTTGCTTTTTGATCATTTAGAGGCCATTGGACTTTGTTTGCCGATCAGATGATTTATTTCTAATTTATTTGATGTGACTGTTTAGGAAGGGACGTTATCAGAAGAATCAAATTACGCATCATTAGAAGAGGTATTGTTATATATCAAAATATTACAGTCACATAAACCTTTTAGTACCGAAACAAGCCTTGTGGCGGAATCAAAAAATAATAAATATAAAAGTTATATCTTATAAAAGGTAAAATAGTTGACACATAAATCTGTACTCATCATTTATTGTATTGAGAGGCCATTGGACTTTGTCGTATGGTCAAAGCTAACAAATGTTATTATTCTAATCTATTATTTGCTCTGATTGTTTAGGAAGATGATGATTCTTCGGAAGAGGATTCTTACCCCAGTCTTAAGTTGCCACTCAAATTCGGTTGTTATGCTCCCCGGAAATCGCCTGATCGTATTCCTTATCATTTGTATCTGTTGGTTAAGAAAGCAGTTGATATCATGAAGCATGATGAGTGGCGCAGTAAAGATAAGCTGCAAACAGATTTGATAAGGGTTGAGGGAAAAATTCGGTTTTTTTGTAACTACTTCGACTCTCATCTGCCAACTGGCTGGGAATAGTATGCCTTTTCTTCTATAAACAATCTTCCCTTATCATTTGAAGTTTTTATGCACATTTTTCTTTCCTTGTGCAGCAACCGGAAGGATGCCAGCACTGATATTGCCGGCTATGACCCCACGCGTAAGCCTAAGTACGATATGTCTGGTTACACTCCTATCTCCTCTTTCACAGGCACGGGTGTGACCTTCGAGTATGGTGAGGAGATCGGGCTCTCGCTATCAGAGATGCTTGCTATTATGTGTATTATTCACTCACGGGAAACGCCTGTAATCTGGAAAATGTCCAATCAGGAGATAAAATTCTATTGTAAGATATGTTCCTGCTTTGGTATTAATTACCTTTGTTTAGAGGCTGCTTCTGAGGATGACGTGTGTTTGATGAATGTGGGATTACACCCCTAGTTTCCAAGTGTTTCACTATGGTACTAATGATATTTTAAGGGACTATGAGTGTGTTTATGGTACTTAATGAAAAACTAGAACTTGTCTTGAGATGTTATATTCGATGCGCAGTTTACTGTTACTCTGGTTTTTGATTGTAAGCTATTATCATTGTGATACATTTTGTTTCTGGGAACATGTCATATCATATCAAAATGTATGTATTGCCTTTATTACTGATCTTATCACTTATGGCAACTTGAATATATAAACAACTAGCTTTATATGTTCTGAAAACTAATATTGTTGCTTGTGATTAAATTGAATTCATTCAGAATAATTGCATGAATGATGAAAAGAACAATTACAAATTAAATGGTACAATACATGTGGTTGCTGGTGGAGATGGGGGAGACCTCACCCCATTTGCACCATTCAGTGGCGAAGCTTGACCCGAGACTTCGGGGGGTCGGAAATCACTTGTTTCGGGGGGTCGAAACCGTATATACCAAAAAATTTCTATACGAATACTATATAATCGGAACGTCTGAGTGAAAATTCGGGGGGGGAGGGGGGGGGGGGGGGGTTGGCCGCCCCTCCCCGCCCTTTAAAAGCTACGCCAGTGGCACCATTTCAAACCACTTGGAGCATCTTCAGAGACTATGATAATAGGAGCTTACTGCATTCGATGATATAATTGATTTAGTAGGGGTCTATTTAACAACCATGTGTCCATGTCAAATCATTTAGTCTTCTTAACGCCACGATCTACCATGTATGCCCAGTCTGCAAAATCAGGAACAACGCGTTGGTGGTCCATAACATCAAGAACAACGCGATAGGGGTAGTCCATGCCTTGTTGAGCCTAGGCTTGTAAACGAACCAAATGTTTATTGAACAGTTCGTCAATCGTTCAATACTACATTCGTTTATGTTCGTTTATTTAATAAATGAACATGAATAAAACTTTTTGTTCCCTTAGTCAAATGAACGCTCAAGAACACGTGTTTTGTCCGTTCATTTATGTTCATGAATGGCCGTTTAAGTCTGTTCATTATGTTTGTGATCACTGGTTTGATTATGTTCATCAATTTAGGTTGTTTGTTTATTTTCATTCATTAGCATTATTAGTTAAGATTGTTAGGCACATTACAATTTCGTGTAGTTTATAAAACTAAAGTATCACAAATTACAAATTAGTCTAGTCTTATTATTTATTTAGGCCCATGACACTTTATTTACATTTACTTGAAGAGTAGGCCACTCGTGAACCGATAGTTCACTTGGAACGTCGTGAATAATAGCTAGCAGACTCTTCAACAGATTCGGTAAAACTTATGATCTTCTAATCTCAAGTTTACAGAATTAATGTTATGTACGTAATGTTATTTGGTTTTCCTTTTTTCAAACCATTAATTTGTTTTAGTTTTTTTTTTTTTTTTTTTAAATGATAATGATCATGATGAGAATTATTATTATCTTATACAATCGTATGGGTATATATATGGCTGCTTGTTCTAAAAGATAAATAATATACGATAAATTCGTATGGGTATCAGACTATCAGGTATGGCTAGCTGCACGTTTTATAAACTGTGAACCCCTTCAAGGCTCAAGCTATCGCTAAATATGGATACTTCAAACTCAAGTAGCGACGTTTCAACCACCGTGACATTGGGCGTTGTGGCCAAGGTTAATTACTCGACCGTCATCAGCTCCTTGGCTCTCCCAGATGTCCGGAAACCCGACCTCCACCCACCCAAAGGCACGCCGGTGGAATAATCGATAAAACTTCGCTTCCCATCCGAGTCGAATTGGCGCCACCCGTATTCACTTTTCACCTTAATGTCACTCCACCACAATAGTGGGGGACTGACCTTCTGGCATAGCCCAGTTGGTCATGCGATGAAGGGAGGAGGGCCTGATCACAAGTTCGAATCCTGGTGCACACAAGGCAATGAAGACATGAGCTTGTGATCCACTAGTTGATGCAAGTTCGAATCTGAGCTGATCCGGTTTTCACCCAGCTATTACTCCAGCGAGGAAACTCGTGTGGAAGCAATACGGTTTTCGGGCGAACGTCGTAGTCCTCACCGTACCAGCGTGGACTCAGTTCAGACAACATAGTCTAAACGCGTGAATGATTAGGGCATGTCAAAAAAATGAGTGTAATGATCTATGCCACACAATTAAATTAAAACAAATAATAGTATGGGACTGGGGGCTTAGTTGATTTGATTGGTTTTAATAATTTAGAGATATCCTTAATTTAAACTATAGGTGTTATATGCGTGTATTTTCGCAAAAACAACATAATATTTAACCAATAACAATACTAAACCTGAATTATTGATTTTGTATTTTTAATGTTTTGATGTTAAAAACAGTCTCTTTACCGGTACACTGATCGAACCAGTTGTAACTAGACCAGGACCAGATATAAAAACCGGATGACATCGTAAATATATTATAAAAATAACTAGGGCAAGATGGAGAGAATTCAATTAATTTCCGGTTCAACCCCGGTTTTCCGGTCCGACCCCCAGTTCAACTGAAAACGGATCTGATAGTATGAACCTGACTGGCCAAACCCCTGATGCCCGTTCAATCAGCCGGTCCGGTTTTCAAAACGCTGGTTTCACCACTGTGTTGAAAGTTGGTCTTCATGAGGTATTCGAGTCGAAACTCGAGCCCGTATCATGATCAAGGTACCGGAAGCCGTTCTCAAGGGTCAAAACGGTCACAAACCCTAAAAGCTGTGCATAAATATCAAGTTTAACCATAGAAGCACAATGCCCATAGTAAAAGATATGATAATTGCATAGATGAAGCTGTTGAAGCAATAAGAAAGAAATGCATACATACATCAGCTGCAACTTTTTATGATTATATCTAGAGAGGGAATACTTTCTTATGTTTAAAATAAAACAAGAAACCGATATACAAAACTCCACATAACACTGCACTCATAGAAACGACCCAATTGAATCTGTTTGGGTTATCGAAAACTTCATCTTCAAAGTTCATTCCGAATACAGCTGTCACAACTGCGAATACAGTTGCTAAAAAAGTAGCCGCCGTCAAGAGCAGCTCAAACTTAATCAGTTTATTCTGGACGTTACCCTTGTTACCAAACATCATACAGATATCATTAGTAAAATACTGAAACAGTTGAGACGGTTGAAGTTGATAACAAACAGTTGCAAAAAAGAAATAACATGTTGCTTACAAGTTTAATGTTGATCAGATCTTCGGTGTCATCAATATACTCCTTGAGCTGCAGTAGGATAATTTTTAGGAGGTTAACATCATGTTATATCAAAATCTGATTCAGTGCCAACTGGGAGCGTTCACGGTCCGGTTCAGCCGGTTTTGACTTTGGACTTTGGATAATGCCAAACCGAACCGGCTGGTTTGGTGGTTTAAAGTTTTGGTTTTGATGGTTTGAACCGATCTTTTTTTCCCAAAATCATTAATTTGTGTGAATATTTAAAATGATAAATATTTCGAAAACGAAAACGAAAGTTCCAAGTTTCAAACCGGACCGAATCGAACCGTTAAACCACAAAATTAAAAACCGAACTGTTAGATGACTACTCTGACTGTTCTGCATATTCTTAACTACATATTTCAAAAACGAAAGTTCAAGTTTCAAACCAGACCGGAGCGAACCGAACCATTAAACAACAAACTTAAAAACCGAACTGTTAGATCGGTTTCAAGATTTTTGGAACACCCCTACTGCCACCAACAATCACTGTAGTTGGATAATTTAACGTCTTACCGAAAGCAACTTGTTTAGAGTGTTATCAATTCCAACAAAGTAGGCTTCCAGCAACATCTCAAGTTGATCTATGTTTTCAGGTTCACCAGTCGCAGATGATCCCAACAAGCTTCCATGTTTGTGTGCACTTACATTACTAAATGCCCTTTGCAGATTTTGCGCACCACTTGTGGACCCCACAGGAGATACGGGAGCAGATTTTGATCCTAACCCCACTTCAGGCCCGACAACATCATTTCCTTGTACTTGATCGTATAAATCGTTACACGAGTTCCTTTGTTTCTTCTCAGTTAAGTACATCTCAGCCATATCACCATCATCATTCATTAGGTGTTCTATTTCATCGCAAACCTGAAAGTTACGGTTAAGTTATTATAAGTTTTGTAATAAATAAATAATTAATCAAATTTACTTGTACCTTTTGCACCCGTTGAGTCAATGCTAGAAGGTGGCCTTTGAATCTACGAACACGTTCAAGATTGAGAGTACTAATTGATTTTGCAAGTTCATCAAGCACAGGATGAATTTCCATTTCCAACTCCTTAACCTATTAATAAATAGGAATGAGACGTGTTTTTGGCATAGTTGTTAAAAGCCATCGCCTCTTGCGCCTAGGCCCATTTTTTAGGCGAGGCGACGCACTTGCGCTTTGAGTCGAGGAAATTGCGCTTTAATTCTCCAGGTGATTGTTTAGGCGCAGATTTCAGCTAGATTCCCATATTCCGAAGAGTTTCCAACCAAATTCGTTAAACAATGGCTAAATTCCAGCTAGATTTCTACTGTTATCTAAGCAAAACTACTTCTATACGCTAATACATCAATATTTTAAAATTTTTGATACTAACTAGATGAAAAATAATATTATTTTAATAATTCTTTACTTTATTTTCTTTGTTCGCTTTTTTTATCTCAGGCCCCGCTTTTTTGCGTCTTGCGCCTAGGCCCAGGTGAGGCACACTCGCCTTGAGTGCGCCTCGCGCTTTTGATAACTATGGTTTTTGGGTCAACCAACCCACCCGCCCCGGCCTTGCCCATTTTCCACAACTATCGATTCAATAATCAATAATAATGATTTTCTGCACTTTGATTGTCTAAAATCCAGTAATTAGCTACTAAGCTTGTGCTTGTACCTGAGTATCGAGAGTGAGGCATGCAAACTCCAAAGCTAGTTCCAATGCTTTAAACTCAAATGGTAGGGCATCTGGATGTTCACAAACAGCAAGGTTAAATATTTATGCAATATAACTCCTGTAATAATACAAAAGATTGTGGGCCCCGTAGGAGAAAACAATATAAGTCCCAAAAAGTAGAAAACAAAGAGACGAATAAAACTGTATAAATATGATTTCTACATCTCATCTAGTTGTAACTAATCTCCACTGATTGTTTATATCATAACTAGTATGCGTATATGTTATCGGTGGTATGGTAGAGTAAAAAGTTTTCTTTACTTTATATTGCAAAAGGTTTTTTTTTTAGAAAACCAATGGCGATAATAGGAAAAAGCTTTTAGATTTCTGTCATCCTAAGTTTAGATAGAGCAGCAACTACAGAAGAAAGTAAATAAATCAATATGAAGTCAACCTATCTTTAACTTGTTTTCATTCTGGTTTTGAATTCGGTAGGATTCGAGTTGCAATCGTCAACTGAGTTATGAGCAATCAAAACACCCGAAATACTACCACTCATATTTTAAATTAACAATTACTGTGAAATTTAATACTTTTAGACCACAAAAACATCTCTTCCATCCTCTGCATTTTTCGCTTAAACAATCATCGTATCAACTTTGAAAGAAATATTCTAGGCCTGTCAACCTCATTAAATATTTATTTGAGTTAGATTATTTAACAAATAACTTGTTGTAAGATCTTTAACTTAAAACTTACCTGAGTGGTATTTCTCTCTCTGAAGGCGTTTGCACAATTCAGATTTGTACTGAACTACAGATCCATCCAATGAATTCATAAGAAAAACTTCGTCAGCTGTAATTATACATCTAATCTGTTCAAGACTAACTACAATCGCCTTCTCACGACCTAATATTGTGGATGGATATATAAAAAGTGGATCCAAAAGACGAAGATCTCTAGCAGGTAAAGAACAATGTCTCATTATAGTAGCCTTATCTAACTCCACAACTCTAGAGTTCCCATTTTGCTCAATTTTAATCCAAGAACGGTTTCCGAGCGTATGACCTCTTTTCTTCAACCCTGGAAAACCAGGCCCAACAAAGTTTTGGCGCCCGCGTTTATCAAGGTTGATTCTTGAGCTATTCCCATTAGCAGATTCAATAACATTAGACTGAAGAAATGGATTTCTTGATTCTTGTTCCATTAGGTATCACTTTTCTTGAATTTGAAATTTGACCAAACGTTTACGTGGTTATATGATGTCTGCATCAGTGTATAAACCAATAGCTTCTAAGCTCCACTAAGGTATAAAGACCTCATTCTCTTAGCAAATACCCTAAGTAGAAAATAAATTTCATAAACAAGAAAAAACGTTAGGCTGACCAAATGAACGCTTGAAGCTTTTAGAAACTAAAGTCCAGTCCAAATGGAAAGCAATAACCAAACAACACACTACCATGCGTTGAATCAAGGGGGATATGCACCTTGGTTTAAAAAAACGCGAGGTGCTCTGAGGCGTTTTGGTCCCAAAAGCCGAACCACGCGTCCATGTACAAACAAATAAGCTTTACTTACAACCAGAAACTGCATATCTCTCATATGTTTTACATATAAACCTACTTATCAAGCAAAACATTCTTAATTGATGCATCTCTTGGATTGTTTCTACATATAAACCTCCTACGAACCCAAACTTCGACCAATATTTACACAGAACTACATAAGGCGCGCCTTCATCTCACTTACGCGTTTTCCTCAGCGCCTTGCGCATTATGCACCAAGCTCTGCACTACTAATATAATTATCTATAGCTTTGAAATTTTAATTTTCAACAACATAAGTAACATATATATTGAGCATGACTAAGAGACTATACACATGCCATCAAGCACAAGAACACAACAAATCAATAAAAGGAGAATACCTGATCGTTAATTCGTTACAAATCGCAACAAGTAGGGGTGTAAACGAGCCGAGCCGAGCCCGAGCCTGACTGGGCTCAAGCTCGGCTCGTCATGCTTTTATGAAGCTCGAGCTCGAGTTCGGCTCGGTTTGAGCCTAATACTTTGAGCTCGAGCTCGAGCTCGACTCGGCTCAAAATTTGTTTGGGCTCGTTTAGGCTCAGCCTAAACGGTCTTTGTATGAAAAGCTCGAGCTCGGGCTCGATAACTAAACAAGTCATTTTTCAAGCTCGAGCTCGATAACTAAACGAGTCATTTTTCAAGCTCGAGCTCGGGCTCGGCTCGTTAGAGCTTTTTACCGATCCGATCTGATCCCGGGTAACTCTCGAGCCGTTGGGCATCATTTACACCCCTAGCAACAAGAAACCAAACAATTCATCCTTCCCTACCCATGAATTCCAATATTAAAACAATCATAAACCCTAATTTCAACTAAATGAACAATTATATAAACATCATACACAACAAAATAGGGTAATTGGGAAGATTGTAAGCACATAAATAACCTCAATTTCATGTACACATAAATTGGAAGACAGCAATCGTAACATAATTCACAATTCGATGATCAAAGAGATTGTTATGAGATTGAAAAAAAATGATGATTATTATTATTATACCTTTGAGTGGAAAGAATGAAAGTGGGTTTGTGGATGAGAAAGAAAAGGGTCAAGTGAAGAAGAAGAAGAAGATGGGAATTGTTGTTATAGTGATGAGTTCCATGGAGATTGGAAACCTGGTTCTTGTCGAATAGGAGATTGATTGTTTTCTGTGATGATAGGTTTATCGACAACGTGACACGATTATGATCTGGAACCGTATCTACGAGGGTGTTTGGGATTGTGTTTAGAAATGCAAAAGTGCTTTTGGTATTGACTTGTGAATTTTTAAAAAGTGGTTTAAAAAAAAGTGTTTGATTAGCTTTTTTAGGATGAGAGACGTCCAAAGTCAATAGATTGTTTTTTTTTTTTTTCAAAAGCCAAAAGACAAAAGTTAGGATTTATTACTTCTCAAAAACAGTTTTTTCACCCTTAAAAGTCAAAACAGAAATTACTTTTGGGTTACACAAACAGTTTATTGACTTATTGGCTTCTTGGAAAAGCCAATAAGTCAATAAGTTGTTTTGAAACTCAATCCCAAACACCCTCTATATCTGTATATATAATGATACCTTGGGCTTTTCTTTTTTATCCGAAACTCGAAACCCGACCCGAAATCCAAGCCACCCGAACTCGAGTTAGACAATAATTGAAAAACCCGAACCCGAATAACTCAAACCCGACCAACCTGAACCTTAAATGGATCGGTTATCGGGTCACTTTTTCCCAACAAAAAATCCGAACAACCTGACCCGAAAACCCGAAATCTGAAACCTGAATAAAAAACCCGAACATATAAACGTCTTTTTATATAGATGTGTTTAACTTTAGATTCTTTGGTATCTTAAACATCAAGGTTTAGGAATTTTAAACACTATTATATCATGTTGTCAAATAATGTTTGAATTTTGATAATATTTTTTTTAGTATCACAATAAATTTTGATGATTTTTGCAATAAAAAAACATTTTTTCATATTACACATAAACCCGAAAACTGAACAACCCGACCCGAATAACCTCAACCCAATCAACCCGAACTTTAAATGGTTCGGTTATCGGGTTACTTTTACTTAATAAAAAACCCGAACAACCCGACCCGAAAAACCCAAAACCGAAAAAACAACCCAAAGAACACCCCTAATAGTACCATAATGTTATACAAAAAACGAAAAAAAAATGATTTTCTTAGTGAGTTTTTGTTTATGTAGGAAAAAAACACAATGCGTTTAGGTAATTCATTAACCATGTTGTTAAGATAGTATATATGTTTTTGAACCTACTAACTACGTATAAGAACCCACTAACTACATATATATTTACAGATGTAGTCAGTTTTAGTAAGAATCTAAGTTTTTGTATGTTGATTGGTGTTGTTAAGAACATTGATAACAAAGGTTGCTAAGCCAGTTAGATGTAGCCTATGATTCTTAGACATCAGATAAATCTTTAGCTGATAAGTGATAATTAATCACCCAACCATGCACGACTTTTAAATCGTTTTTAATATATGTACTTTGAAATCAACTAACATGTAGTGATTATTGAAATAGATACTTAAATTATGTATGAGTGAAGAAAATAGTCGGGAGACATGAAAAGTTATCATCATACAATCTTTTTAGACGATAGCATTTAGATGATTTTTATGTATCTTCAAAATGGATCTTCACTACTTACATATTGATTCTTTTATTCAGTCTCACCTAAGGTGATCGATTTTATATTCATAATAAAGATTGAACAAATATGCCATTCTTTCACATATGCTCATTTTAAACATCAGGATCGCTTATCATCATCATCATGATATATCATTTGATATCAATTTGGTTGTTATTTTCCAAGTTTCACATCACAACTTTATAGTGTTTTAAGGAAGTGATAAAGTTGTACACAAACTTCACTCAAGTAAGAGGTGCGCACATAGAATTATAAATATGTTTCATGAGTTATATAATGTTGATACTTTATAAATTTCTTTTTTCTTCTGAAAGAAATGACCTATTATTTTATGTTACACACATTTTATTACTTCATATTAGATTTGTCTATCCTAATAAGTTCTCATGGAATAAACTAGTTTATATATAACATAAACACTTATGATTTATTTTTCTATTGATCATGAAATAATTATATTTTTTTATTAACATTGACTTTCATTAAAAACGGCAGGCGCTCAAAAAGCGAGCACCGGCCCAATTACACATACATATACAACGGGTATTTAGCCCAATCATTCCAAACTATACAATCAAACTTCGATCTATATTTTAACCATAAAAAAGCCTTTGATTTCACTTCCGCCACTGTCTTCATGACTATCATCTCCTTGCCTTGGAATATTTTTTCATTTCTCGCATTCCATATCGCCCAAATGCAACTCAAAACAATGCCTCTAACAATCTTTTTCTTCCACTTACCACCATGCACATTCTTATAGAGAAGTAATAAATCATTAAAATTATAAGCAACAAATGGACCTAATCTGCACCACTGACATATGCCGTTCCAAACTCCAAATGCGAAAATGCAGTCAACAAAAACATGCTTTAAATCTTCGTTTGCCGATCTGCACATCTGACATACAGGGTCTTGAACGAACACCCTTCTTCTCGCCAAAGCTTCACACGTAGGTAGTCTGTCAAGATCAGCTCTCCATGCATTCAGATTCACTTTTAGAGGCACCCATCTTTCCATAATCAGGCTCGTAACCCTCGGTACAGGCATATTCCCAGCTAAAACTTGTTTGCAACTGGCCACCGAATAAACTTCCTTTCCTTCCCTACCCCAGGCCCATGAGTCAACCGAATTATTCAGCGTACAAGTGATTAACATTCGCTCTAAATCCTGCATTTCGGATAATTCCTCAATAGTGCTAGGGTACCTATACCATCTACCTTTGAATACCAAACCATTAGACCCTTGCGTATTCTCTCTTCGATTTTGCATTTTTTGTCCTTTTCAAGTTTATATAAGCATGGCCATCTATACTTTAATTCTACTTCTCCAAGCCACAAGTCAAACAAAAAACGCAGCTCAGACCCATTCCCCCAAACCCCCCTAATCAGCTGCAATATCGACATACCTTGGACAGTTTTGGCCGCCAAAGCAGCAGCTATAGTCTTCCAATAGCCAGGCAGAGCTTTCCTGACCGGCAACCCAACCCACAAGCCTCTACCACCATGAATGCAAGACACAAAATTTCTCCATATTGCTCCATTTTCTATCTTAAATCTCCATCCCCATTTCGCCAACAAGGCCACATTAACGTCTCGCAGCCTCGAAACTCCCAACCCACCTTTCTTTTTATCCATCGTGACCACCTCCCACGAGACCCAATGTATTTTATTGATGTCTTCTGTACCCGACCACAAAAATCTTCTCATCATGGCTTCAATTTGGTCAACAACTTTTATTGGTGCTTTGTACAACGATAAGTAGTAAATTGGTAGACTCGACAAAACTGATTTAATTAAAATCAATCTCCCGGCCCCGGCCAATGAAATAATTATATTTGGCGCCTTTATTTTTATATTACTCGTCATTATATTCGATAAATCCTACCAATAGTAAAGATGGGGTAGTATATGAGGCGGGTAAGATGTAATAATCTTATATCTACCTCATAGGAATAGAGAGATTGATTTCAGTGAGATCCCATCTTGATAGTGGTTTTGCATCAAACCTTGAACATAAGACATATAACACTCAGTAGTTGTGAAGAGCCGAATGATCCACACATATATGCATTTCCCGTGTTATAATTATTTTATTAATGCACTACTTTTTTTTTTTTTTTTTACATTTAACTTGATGTAGAATGTTAATTGGATCAAAGACCAATGTGGCCCAATCTTGACAAGATGAAGTAGAAACTAGTCCATCACTCCATCATAGTTAGGGTTCAACGAATGTTTCTAGTTTTCAATTTTTGATGTTAGATTCGGCTTTTTTTTTTGTTAATCACTATATACAACCCATATATCCATTGACTACAATGTGGTAATAAAAAAAAAATTCGTAAATCTATACTCACATAGTGGTTTACTCAATAAGGGGTTTATAAAATAAGCCCATTCACTAAATTAGTCTTTTAGGATTAGTTATTCAGATTGGATTGTAACAATAGTATCAGAGCCAAACTTAAAAGGGTGACCTAAAGGGAGCCAACCGTGCCCAACTAGGACCTTGGCTTTTAAGGAGTGTTAAATATTATAGATTTACAGATTGAAACCATTCGAGGGTATAAACCTTGTCCCACATAGGTTGTATGAGCAACAAATGTATATTTGTGCATAATAATGAATTGAATGATTCAAAACCATAGATTCATAGAACAAGACGGTAACGTGAAAACCTAAAGAATAATATTATGAAGTTTCCCTGTTCTCTTATGACTATGTATATGGGTTTTCTATGGCTCGATAATGTCTATCGTCCATGTCTTCTTATACACATGATTCGAGATGTACATCAAGAATGCTTCACCAACATTCGGGTGGCCATTGATTGGCGTCGTCACACTACTACGTTGAACTTGTTCTTGATGTCACTGGAGTATAACATGAGCTCTTCGAAATCTTTTTCCTACCACATGCACACAATCACTCATAACATCATTTTGCCATCTACCGTATCCTTACCCTGCTGGCATGGTAACTACCACTGATGTTCCAACGGTAGTCACCAACTCACTTTCGAATGAGCAATGTCACCCCGTGCAATTGACTCTTTGATTTCTCATTCTTCAACCAACTGATCGAATCTTCAATTCTTAAAATCTGAAGGCAACAAACACAATATATTGTTATTATTATTTTTATTTGTATTTATAATTTCTAACATGATCAAACACTCAACACACGACTCGTACACTAGTATTCGTATTCCAACCCAAATTCCGTTAATCTCAACTTTCAATGTCATGTTAAGGTTTTGCAAACTTTAAAAAACGATTTCTCATTTGTTTCTCTATTTGTTCGTTTTATTGAAAGTAGAATTTGTGCTATAAATTAGTAAAAAAATCTGAAATCTATTTCTTACTTTTGTTAACATTGATTTGTTATTTACAAGTTTAATATGCACAACCGAAATATACACAAAATATCCACTTTCCATGTATAATTCCTAGTAAAAACATAGAAATCATGGAAAAATCAATCATCATAACTTATCAGTAACAAAAGTTACAAAATGATAAAAATAAACAGTAGGTGGTGAATTGATTGTGAACTTTAACAAATTAGACTATAATAATAAGCCTTCCACTTTAAACAGTGATTTTTTATTTAAGGCATTTTATCATTCCATTTATATTATTAAGTCTAAATGAGATAACAAAAGCAGTCACAATCCAGTTGGTTAGAGTGGTGTTTTCTTATATAAAGGTGGCTGGGTTTGAGTCCTAGAGCCATTTTTATTTTTTTTGTTTCTTATCAGGCTGGTGCCTGGCACTACGTGATTGGACCAACAACATCAGACACGCGTCTAGAGCATGAGGCACATCTGTCCAACGCACCTACCCACGTGTCCCTCGTCTGTTTCTTCTGCCCTCTTTTCTTTTTCAAAAACCTCTACAAAAAAACACAAAACCAGTGGCACACCTCTCCACAGTAAAACCACCACCGTTACCACCAGCCATGGCAGCCTATCCACCGAGCTCTCCATCAGTCGGTTTGTCCTCCCTCATTATTATTAATCTCTTCAAATGCATTTTAATTCTTCTCTTAATAATAATAATTGTACATAATTTACAGGATTTATTAGGATCATTTGGTTGTTCCGGCGCTACCTGTCTCCGATGACGGAACTAGGCATATCATATATTTCAAGCGGTTGCTACACCTGTATGGTTTCCTCTTTCTTCCTTCTACTATGCTCCACCGTCCTGTGATTTAGGTTTCTAATCGACCTCGATTGCGTCCCTTACCGGCCTCCACAAATCAGGGTTTATGTGCGTTATCAATGTTCAAAAGTGATATTCGATTTGGGAATTTTTGATTACCTGTTGGTGATGATGAAATTGAACGTTGATATATATGTTTAGTTTAGTGAATTATGATGTGTGTGATGATGTGGGAATTTAATTTGTGAATGTTTATTGCATCAGTTGCAGGAAGCAATTTTAGGAAAAAAAAATGAGAAATACCGATACTTATTTGGTATTGGGGCTACGGTTTAAACTTGGTTTAGGTTGTACAGGGACGAAATGAAACTCTGTTTCATCAAGCAAATAATCATTCAAGTGTGGTAAGTTGTTAACTTTCGGATCAGGCTTTTGAATTGCTGGTAACATAGATGCATCAATATGGGGGAACTATTATTGAGACTAGGTTTGCTAGATCTCTGATTTTTAAGGAAAAGACGGGTTTAGGATTTATTGATGGATTTGTTTAATTGACAGATAAAAATGTGATCATGAACCTGTAGATGAAGACGTGGATGATGGAAGAAGAAATAACAGGACGATGGCTATCCAAGTCAGCGTTTTGCTTCAAGATGGAGCCAATCGTGTTAGAATAGTTGGATGGATATGCCTCATATTCGTTCTATGTGTTTTCGTTGCACCCCTAGGCGTTGTGGTACACATATACATTTAAAATAACAATAATAACTACAATAGTAGTAATTTTAGCGATAATAATCACTGAATCGGTATGAATTTTTGCAGAGAAATAATTCCAGCGGTCAAATTGGACTTGCAAGGAGTGAGATGTTTTTATGTGGTTCTTCCAATAATATGTTGCTAATGGACATCAGTGTTCTTAAAATTTGTTGCATAAGAAAGTACATTAAAACTCTTATATATAGATAATACTAAATCATCTGTTACATTATTAGTTTTTCATTTGATGTTAGCGCTTTGTTTTATGGCTAAAATCGTCAGATTGTTAATGTGAAACTGTTTGCGTGGTGGTCAACTGCAGAGTAGGTTTTGGCAAGGAAGAGCGGGTTAGAACGGACATAAGCAGGTGTCAGCAACAGTTCAGAATGGGTTGAAGTAAACGACCAACTGGTATCATTTGAAAGATCTCGATTAATATTATTATAAGTTATGAATGATTAGTGAATCTGATCGCGTAATGATAGAAATGAATCATGAGATATGAAATTGAGATTAATGTCGTTTTTGCTATGCTTATTAGCGATTTGCCTGAATTTTAACTCAAATATGTTAAATTACACGGTGTGAATGGTTATTGGATCTATGTTACAACAAAGATAATATTTATCTAAGTTCATTACTTCATATCTAAACTTGCACGTGTGCAGCAACCATTTAAATTAATGTATTCCAGATTAGCGTTTTTCGTCTTCTTGGGTCAAAGCTACTCGAGTGGAGATCCAAAAAGCAAAACTACAGGTTTGTTGTCTCCAGTGTGCAATGTTAAATCGATCTATTATTGAGTCAGTCATGTATCAGAGTGCTGGTTAATATACCTCTACTGGAAGTTTTATTCCTGTGTAGATGAGAACTGGGCAGAATATTCATGCCTGGATTGACTTTGATAGACATAGGTTTGAGATTAATGTTACTATTGCTTCAGTAGGTGTGTCGAGGCCAGTTCGACGGTTAATTAGTTTTTGGAATCCGATTATTAGGAATTATTTGAGTTCTGAAATGTTTGCTGTGTTTTCTGCTGCTAAAACTACTTGGGTTGAAGCACAGAGGGTTTTGGCTTGGGGTTTTAGTAATACCGGTGTTGCGACAGCTGTTTGAAAAGGTTCAATTAGAAAGTTGAAAATTGTTATTTGTATGCAACAGTAATGGGCTAAAATACCACTAAAAAGTTTCATATTTGCTTTTGTTGTGATGGATATTCTGGTCGTTTAACATGTTTATCTTTTTAAATGATCAAATAAATATATTTCTTTTGTTATAATTTAAACCGGATTATGTAGTTTATACAAAAATCTAAAAGATAAATAAGTATTATGATAGTTTTGCATCCTAATTCTTATTGGAATGTGCAGCCCGGAATGGATCGATTTATGGACCCGTATGGTGGTGGGCGGTCGACCTGGTGACATGACATTTATGGGTGGTTATGAGCTCGGCCCCTTGGATGTTCCAGTTAGAGGCATCTATACGACTCCGGATGATCCATTTGATGCGTTAGAAGGGCTCATGATCTCTCCCTTTATCCCACCTCAAAGGTATTCATAGTTATTTTATCATGCATTTTAGTCTATGATCAGGTATGTTTTTATTTTATTTTTTCCACATAACTGAAGCAATTAATTTTCATAGATATTTTGCAACAGAGATCTTGCAAAGAGCTAGGAATGGGCATGAGTTTTTCCACAAGCATAATGCACATGTTCTTGAAAAGAATCTCACAAAGATTCCTATATCCATTTTCTTTCAACTCAATGCAAGCAGAATTATTTCAAATAGTCTTTGCTCTGTTAGCCAAGATGTTTTTTTTAACTAATTTATGGCTTTACTTATCTTGCCATTGCCAGGAGCATGGATGCCGAGAATGCCCTCAGTGCCTAACGGTCTACATTACGCGTTGGGTGTAACACACAATTCCATCTGCCGCACGCCGCCGCAACGCTCGGCAGGTAAGATTTTTGTTAATTGGAACGCGTTTTTAGGGTCGAAGATTATAGAGGCAAATATGGAGCAATGGTACAGGTGGTGTTGATTGATCTTACACAAAATGGTAAGGCGCATTTGAAACCAACAGTTGCAAAGTTATTAGCACAACTTGAACTCTTGCAGTTTTAGTCTTACTTTTGATTTATATTATTTCTTTTACAAATTACACAGATTGGATATTTGATTATTTGTTTCATATTCTAACGGTCGCATAATCATTTTTTGTGTTCTTGATTTTCTATACAAGGTGTGGAGTGAATCATTGATATATGCTCTCAAATTTCTTTGAATGCTTTTTCCCAAGTGATCATTTTGACCCGTTACCCAAATTTACCATATATTCTTTCATCTTTCTTTCAGCCCGCTCATTAGATATTTATGTGATTCTGTTTTGACCCGCTACCCAAACGAACTGTGAACCAACCGAACCATACATTGTTAGCAAATGGCAGAGCCGCTAATTAATTAGCAATGATAAAATGCGTTTAATGGCGTATTCTAGAGGACACAGTTAAACACTAATGGAAAACACATTTATGGCTGCTATTTATTTTCCAAAAAAGATTTACGCCGCCACAACGCGCGGCCAGATAAAAAACCTAGTTAATAATTTTACAGGCTAGCCTGTGAGTTATAGACTTTTTCAATGGACCAACTTTTGCCTTTTGAAGGTTACCACTCAATTTCCTTTAGAGAAAAATAATTTTTTTTATTAGAGGTTAACTTCATTAAAACACAAACGAGAACATGAATCTTCAAGACGGAGAAACCCACTCGTACAATTACATCACATTAATACAAAAAGAATTCTCACTAGCTACATTTAGAGGACATTGGTGGAGGGGAAATGAGGGATGACCCGGCCATTGGCTTGGGTTCGAGTCCTGATCCCAACCGGTTTTACCGATTATTTCATTGTCGTGCCTTTGGGCGGGTGAGTGGTCGGGTTTTCCCGGGAATTGGTGGCAATTGGTGGCCCGGGTACTCTCGAGTACCTGATTCGCCAAATGGGTGTCCGAGAGTGCTCGAAAATTGATTCGTTAGCCGTTAAAAAAAATACAAAAAGAATTCCATCCTTTCCAATCTACCTTCCCCCATTAAACCTATTTCTAGCATACTATACTAGCATATATATTGAAGTTAACGACTTAACGTCATCCTTTTGGCTAGTGGTATGGATACCAGTCTACGAAAAACGTTAATAGTTTTTAAAATGATCACTTTTCATTTTAATTATTTAACAAACTATTTACTAATTAATTAATTTATTAAAAACTATATATTTGTACTACTATTTAGTTTAACATCTTACGACATAAATTCACATGTGAACTAAATCTAACCACATTACATATCAAGTGACGGACCCAAGAATTATTTTCTTGGAGAACAATCGTAGAGTTTAATAGAACTTTTAAGGGATAAGATTTTTACCTAGTTTAATCGAACAGCCTCTTGTTTTGATCGTAGCCTGTTGCCAATTGTACACATGTACTTGTATTACGGGTTTATGGGTATGAATGGTATCATGCACTTGATAAGTTCACAACAAATTGTGTTGTTATGTTATCCACATTCACTTCAAACTATTATAAGTTCACTCACTCCTTGTTCTATAGTTTGGCAACCTTGCTTAGAAAATTATTATTTTTGCAATTTTCTCAAGAATACATTTTAGTTTCCAACTCACACTTCTACTTTTTAATCACTTGTCATGCTTGTATTATTAATTACTTCGAAGTTAGAACCAGTAAACCCTTCGAAACTTTCATTACATCTATATTTGAAAAAGTTGTTGTAAATAACATAAACAATACTAAAAAAAAGTAGAATTCCATCATAAAAAAAGAGTAGTAAAACATGAGTGATACACACGGTCCTATAAAACGTCGAAAAAGTCTCCTCATTCACCGACAAAGAACCGTTCTTTACACGTTGCCAATGCATGTGTACCCCACCGTTAGCTGCCATATGTTGACTAGTTGACCACCGTGTCACCAGTCCCCACTCTTGACTTTGACCATCCATCCAATTGGCTCACCTTACATAAATGTTAAATCAAACCCATAACAATTCTTCTAACCCTCTTCATTTCTTGAAAACAACTTAAACCCATCAAGAACATGAACACGCTTGTTGCCGTGTTTAATTTGTTATTCTTTTCTTTCGTTTCGGGCGATAACGATAACGTATCGCCCCAACAACCCCGTCGGTTCCTCAGTGGCCCGACGGGTGGGAAGGGCTTTACCCCGTTAGAATTGATGCTTATTTTACTAGCAGCACTAATTGTTCTAATTCTCATAGTTTTGATTATCGTTTACTTATACATGAAGAAGGCGAAACCGAGTTCTCGAATCGATATCGAAATGAGCCCGTCACCACCACGGACGGGAAACGAGCGGCTTGTGATTTTTAAAGAAGTTGGCGTACCGTTGACTTTTAGTACGCTTGTGCAAGCGACCGGGAATTTCACTTTGCGGAATTGTATTGGAAGTGGGGGGTTCGGGTCGACGTACCGGGCCGAGATAGGCCCGGGTATGATCGTGGCCGTGAAGCGGCTCACGGTTGAAATGTGTCAAGGAGTACCGCAGTTTAATGCGGAAATCCGTAGTCTTGCACGGATAAGACACCCGAATCTTATTACATTAATCGGGTACCACGCTAGCCCGACCGAGATGTTTCTAGTGTATAATTATCTTCCAGGTGGAAGTTTGGAAGAGTTTATACAATTGAAACGAAACCGTGTTACGGGCGTGGAAGTTGTTAGCAAAATTGCGCTTAACGTGGCGGTCGCGCTCGCGTTCCTACATGAGGAGCCGCGAATAATCCACCGCGACGTAAAGCCGAGTAATATTTTGTTAGATAATGATCTAACTGCTTACTTGTCAGATTTTGGGTTGTCACGTCTTTTGGAAGGGTTCGAGTCCCATGTGACAACTGGGGTGGCGGGGACATTTGGATACGTGGCACCCGAATATGCTTTGACGTGTCGTGCGTCTTATAGGTCAGATGTGTATAGCTATGGTGTGATGCTTCTTGAATTGATTTCGGATAAACGGGCGTTGGACCCGTCGTTTTCGAGTCAGGAAAACGGGTACACGATTGTGTCGTGGGCGTCTATGCTCCGGCACGAAGGACGGATGGCGGAGGTTTTCGCTCCCGGAATGTGGGAGGCGGGGCCGGAAACAACGTTGTTGGATTTGTTGCAATTGGGATTGATTTGCACGGCCGAAACGGCCATGGGTAGACCTACGATGAGGCAAGTTGTAAAGAAATTGAAGCAGATTCGATACGTTTTTGACTGTTGACTTGGTCTTTCTAATTAGCAATTGTATGTACAAATTATGTATAAGAAATCAAGTTTATATAATTTTTTGTAGACATCTGAGTTATATTGTTAATCAGTGAAATTCCCAGTCTAGCGCGAGGAAAATTCGGCGTATTGAAACCGAAAATTGATGCCTATAACAATTTTCGGTGAATACAGATTCAGTTTGGTACGGTATTGTACAAAACCAGTAGTCGAGTGGTATGATACCTAGTTTATTATAAAAAAAATCAATTATTTTGTACACAAATTTCAAAAGTTAAATTTATTTTATAAAAGTTAACTATTGGAGCTATTAGAAACAAGTGAAATTAAATAAAAAATAAATCGTTTATTATTAAAAAATAAATAAAATATTAATAGAAAAAAGGGAAAAGTAAAAAGTTATATAATTTGGTTTACAAGACGTCAAGACTGCTTCCACTTTCTATAAACTTAAAAAGGTTAAAAATGCCACCCAAACGAAGCCAGTTTTTTTCTTTCTACTTTAGAAAATAGATAAAGATTGAGTCACTTTCTAATAATTTTTAAATAATAACTTTCGTTATTAAAAAAATAATAAAGCCCCCGGCGAGGATCGAACTCGCGGCCTTTCGCTTACGAAGCGAACGCAATACCACTATGCTACGGAGGCGGATTTTGATTGCTAAAAACTGTTGTTTGTATTAATATATCTGAATTTCTGTTATGAGATTCTGGATCATTATTATATGGTGTTTGACGTATAAATCAAACTAGTCAAAGCTTAAATATTGACTTGGGTATTGAGGAGTCAAACCTAGAATGGACTCGGATTTATTATGGTCGAGGGTCAGTTCAAGTCGTACAAATGGATGGGGAGCAAATCCGTTGTTTGTGGGTGGGATTATGGTGTTTGTATTGGGTTAAATGTTTTGCTTTGGTTAGATTTTGGGAAAACATGGATCAAGTTAATGTTTTTGTGGGTGAGTTGTGGGCATTCTCTTTTGATGTATTATATATTTGTGTCAAGTAACCTGTTGGGCTGTTGGTGTAAATGAATGGCATTGGAATGGGGACGGAAAAAAGGAATTTTCGGTTTGTGAAGTGCGGAAATGGCTTAAAGGTACGGAAGCGAGGGGCTGTAATGATTGTTATAAACGGTGTAAATGGGTTCTAAATAAGTGTAACGTTTTTTTTTTTTTTTTTTTTTTTTTTTTTTTTTTTTTTGTGGCGGGCGTATCTGGATAGGATCCCAACTAAGACGGCCCTTCGGAACAGAAACATCAATGCGGGAGATAGTTTATGCGCTTTATGTAGTGATTCGGATGAAAATTCGGACCATTTATTCTCAGCTTGTTGCGTGTCAAGTGCAGTTTGGCTCGGGAACTTTTCATGGTGTAATATATCGCCGTTCTTTATGTTCTCCGTTAAAAATGTGAGTCGGATCGTGGATGCTATGGCTGGGTCAGACGTGATAAAAGAGATTATCTATGGTATTTTTATCATTACGTGTTGGCGTATTTGAGAGGCTAGAATTGAGAAGATTTTTTCGAATATCAAACCGAGCGTTGTCCAAATGATTTCAGATATAAAATCCTTGGGGTTTCTTTGGTTTAGGAGTAGATTTAAGAAGGGGACGGTGGATTGGTTAGATTGGTGTAAGTTTTCTTTTACTATGATGTAACTTTGTTTTAGACGGTTATCTCCTTCTTGGAGATTCCGTGTTTTTTGTGTTTAATGAAGTTCGCCTTTCAAAAAAAAGTAACATGTTGGTTAGTTGTGTTTCAATAAAAGTTTCATTTTCTTTTAGTGTATTGTATATTTGTGGCCAGTAAGCTCGGGTGATTGGTTGTGTTTCAATAAAAGTTTCTCGGGTGATTGGTTGTGTTTCAATAAAAGTTTCAATTGACTGTTAAAAAAAAGAAAAAAAAAGAAAAGAATATGGTGTGTGACGTAGTGTGCATCTTAGCCAAAACGTGCTTTCCTCCCTCTTTCCCACCAGCTTCACTCCACCTTGGCACCTACATATAATATCTCCTAAAGGCTAAATAAAGAAGACTTAAACTTTTTGTAATCATAAAAAATCTAATTATACTTTTAAAATAAATTATCTTAATACAATCGATCAAACTTAGTTATTCTCTTTAAATTCAAAGTATAATATTGATAAGAGGATAAACTTAAATTGTGTTTAATCTTTTTGGTTTCAAACAAAAATTTTCGTACTCTTCGTAATTTTTTTTAACGGCAAATTTTATACCACATTATTTCCACATAACCTTGCATTTGCAAGGATTTGAATCCACAACCTCACATTTGTAAGGGGAGACGCCATGCCACTAGATCAAGAGGTCATGCCTTAGAGCATTCTAATTCTATTCTTTATCTTTATCCATATTATTTAATAAAAAAACATTATTCCATAAATTTAGTCTCCTTCAAAATATATGGTAAGTTATAAGAATAAGGAATGGGATGTTGGTATTTTTATGTAGTTTTTTTTATAATTATATGGTTTTAATGAGTATAAGAAATCAGATGTGAGTGCTGTTAAGGATACATTACCAACCTATCAAGACTAATTTGATATTTGATAGTTAATTTTAAAAATCAATATACAAATCCATTAGACCTTTACATGATCAAATATAGATACATCTTGCAATCTTGATGTAATTTTCTTAATTGATTAAGTTCCAAACTTCCATTCAAGTTTCAAGCTTCCAAAGTTCCAGTCGATTCCAATCCAATTTCCACCTTTGCTAAGGTTCGATTGTTTAGTCTTTAAACTTGTACATTAGTATAATTATCTGTGATTTTACTTTTGGATGGTTTCTAGAATTCAAAGTTGTGTTTCAACTACACATGTATGGTTTCTAGAATTCTAATTTAGTGAACTTATAAAATTCTTTGTTTCACATATAAGTGACACATCAGCCTTAGAACAGGCGAGGTGTTACATGTTTTCTGCACATGTAAATAGTCACTAATTAATTTACATGCTTAATTTTGCTTATGTGCTTATGAGTTTGATTTGCTCTTTGTGTTTCCTTTTTTTACTTCTATGTTACTTAATTTTGTAGCAGGAGAGCATGGAGATCATGGGTAGTTTTTATTGAGAAAATACCAATCAATCAAGGATAGGAGAAAATATAATGGAGATATTTGATGAAGATACAGCCTCTATGTTTTTGTCATAAGGTATTGTATTTTTACCCCTAACATAAGTAACTATAATGCCCATAACTCAATAATATTACCATTTTTAAGGTATTACTTGCTCATATGTGATATTGGGTTTACCATGTATGTTTGATTTTCATTTATCATGTTTTGTTTTAATTGCCAATTGTAGAAATGTTGAAACAAAAAATAAAAAATATAAGGTTTAATGGATTTAAATACTCTCAACTTTCGTCATTTGGCCGTTAATACTCTTAACTAACGAAATATCCCACACCACTTCCAATTTTCAACATATTTTCCCCTAACACTCACAAACTAACTGAGCCCTAACCCAGTTAGTTTGTTTGTTGTAGGGTTGGCAAATCGTGTATACCCGACCTGTTAAAACACAAACCTGTTAAGACAAGAACACGAAACATGTATACACGACATGAACCTGTTTATACCTGGTTTACACGATAATACCAGTTTATACCAAGTTAACACGATAATACTTGTTTATACTAAGTTAATACGATAATACACGAACATGTTTTTCAAATCCGACATGTTAAATGGGTACCAACAAGCATTAAAAAGAAAGAATTCCACTTAGTAAAAACGTATAACTCAAATACTCCACCCTCACAACCTATATATTTTTTAGAAGAAAATCCTTAACATGTCTTAACGGGTACTAAAAGGTAAACAAGTATTTAACCTGCTTAGACACGAAAATTAACATGTATATTTCGTGTTTACTTGTTTAGGACACGAAACCTATTAAGGTTATACCTGTACCTGTTAAAATCGTGTAGGTTTGTGTCGGGTATTCATGTTCGTGTCTGAAATTGCCAGCCTTAGTTTGCTGACGTGGCCTAGGGATGAGCTCGGGACGGTATCGGTATTGAACCGATACCGATCCCGACAATACTGATACCGAAAAGTCCAAAAAACCAATACCGATACCGATACCGAACACATACGGTACGGTATCGGTTCGGTATCGGTACGGTACCGGTATGGTATTGGTATTTTACCTTAAAATACCGATACCATACCGATCCCGTACCGATACCGATAATACCGAAACCGAAAATCCATAAATATGGGTACCAATACCAATCCCGAAACCCCTCGGTTCGGTATCGGGATCGGGACAAAACGGGATCGGTATTCGGCCTTGTATGCTCATCCCTAATGTGGCCTTTTTAAGTGACGTGACATGCTATTGTGTAATAAAACATTAATTTTTTTAGAAAAATTGTATTGATATTTTTTTTAATCTGATTTAAAAATAAATAAAAAAGAAAAGATTTTTTTTATAAAACCCACCACCACCATCACTGTGGCACCCGACATATTCGACTTAACATTTTACAAACATATAAGTCTATCTTAGCGAAAAACATTTATCAAACGTATTTAACAAGGTCAATTGAGTCAGTTTACATTACGTATTGTCTAAAGTTCAATGATCCGAGGGATCATTGGAGTTACTACATGCATATACACGAGTCTTGAGTCCCGTTGATTGGTGAATTACATGAATTGAATTGAGTAACATACATAAACTAATCCATATATGTTATATGATATGCAACTACGTGTTTAAACGATGTTTACATGATTATAAATGATTGATTATGCTAGGATTGCATGTTCATGTGTTATGATGTGTTAAAACACGTTTAAACGACAAAACTAGAAATTTGGAAAAACACAGGAACTGGTTCGAGCTGTAGGGGATCAAACCAATGCCTGATGCCTTCCTTCGACCTCCACATAAACTCATTCGACCCCTGCATAGGTCGAAGGAAGAGTTACTATAAATACCATACTTTGCAATTTTTCATCATTTCACAAACCCCTAAACGCTTCTAAACACTCTCTCTCAACCTTAAACACTGGGGAATGAGTTTTTGATCTTGTTTTTCATAATCTAACACAGATAAGAGAATATGCAAGGCGTGTTCTTGATCTAAAACCATTTTCATTCATTTTGATTCGTTTTTATCAAACCCTAAGTGTCCAGGTCTGATTCAAACATGTTTTCATGGATAAAAACATTTCTAACATCTTCCTAAACAAAACCTTTTCATTAACAATGGGTTTTCATGCAAAATACATGTGTTAATGATGTTATATGATGTGTTATGAACTTGTATGGAATTGTTTGATGATTTATTTCTGTATAGATGTTATGATAATGGTCTAGGGCTGTTATTGATGATGATTTATGATTGATATAGGTTACAATTGGTTAATAATGATGTTTTGCTCAATTTGGAGATTTTGTGTTAGATTTAGGTCTTGTTCATGATGTTACTGAAAATGAAATGATTAGGGGTTTTCCTAAACATGATAATCTGAGCATATTGAGCTAATTGATAGATGAATTCGATAAGTTTCAAAATCGGGTAAAGATTGCATGCGTGTGATGTGACATTTCTAGAATTTGCTATTTTGTGTAACTTGTTAAACGGACTGATTTTGAGGTAAAATTGGTAAGGTTTGTGGGGATAGATTAATGATAGTGGACTGCTGTGATTGGTGGTGTTCCGTGACATTTTCGGACTGTTTAGATGCGATTTGGTGCGTTTAGGAGGTTTTGCAGGACAAGGATCGAACCCAGGGTTGATTCGACCCATCGTGGGGCCGAACCAAACCTCCTTGGGTCCAATGAGCATACTGAATGGTCGAATGGGCTTCATTTAGGTCAAACGGACATGATTTAGGCCGAATAAACACGTGTTAGGGTCGAATTAACATGTGTTAGGTCGAATGAACTTGTGTTTTGGTTGAATGAACTTGCATAAGGTCGAATCAACTTGAAAATGGGTCGAATGGAACTACAATAGGGTCAAATGAGTCTGGAAACTTGCTGATTCGACCTTACGACTTCATACGTGCGATTTTCAATGCAAACTAAATGTTTTATGCATGAACCTTATGTGTTATCCATATGTACTTGATTAATTTATGTAAGGGGTCACCAACGGGATGTCGGGATGGTCTGGTGTGTCGGTTAAACAGTCAAACACGTTTTCAAACATACTTAGTCATGATCTGGACAATCGGGGGCTAGTTAACCTACAGGTTAGTAGTCACAACACTTATACGGATTTTGTGATAGGTCGCGGATATTAGGGAATCTTAATCTTGCATTGTCTAGAAAGAAGAACGCAACCTAAGGTGAGTTTCACGGCCCTTCTTTTATACACTTTTCTCTCAGGGGAGAAACATGCCACACTTTTTAGAAACGCAACGCTTAGGTTATAATCACACAACACTTTTAAACGCAACGCTTATGTTCACATTGGTTGTCTTTTGTTTACTATATGATGCAACACGTAAGTCCCTGGGGAAACCATTAATATGTGGGTATACATAACGGGGAAATGTGGATAGATCTATTAGGCCTGACGAACCCTACTCAACGGCTGGGAGCCGAGCGGGTGCATATTGTCTCTAACTTTTGGCAACTCAAACACGTGCAGCAACACATGCAATGCTTGTCAGTAATGGTTTCAGCAACACGATCCTAGTAGTAAGAAACGCTTGCTATTTAGTTAAACGTATTCACACATGGTATCTTTGTGATGAAACTCTCCACTCATGGAAACGCTTTGTAAACTTAAAACCTGTGAACTCACCAACATTATATGTTGACATCTTTTTGGCATGTTTTCTCAGGTCGTCGAGGTAGCCGCATCGAGTTTAGGCGCACGGAGTCTCACATGGCGTCTAGGGTTCTAGTCGCATGTCTTTAAATAATTTCTGACTTCATTTACTTTTGATGGGTTGTAAACAAGATTTTTAAAGTTTCCCCTGTTGATTTAATGTTTAGCTTATGGTTTTGGTTTACATATTTTTCGCATATAGTTGTCGTTTATTGTGACCGTTGACTTGGATCCTGGTATGTCACGCGCCTCGCGGTAAAACCCCGCATGTGGAATTTGAGGGTGTGACAATCACCTCCACCACCACCTCTCTTTCTCTGAAACACCACCATCACCTACACCAACCGGCGCCATCATCACTAGCAACCACCATTACTTTCATCTCTAGCCCTCGTCATCGGACCACCACAACCTCCATCCTTCCTCATCACTATTAAACCTGACTACCACCACCAACCCCATACGAAACCCTAGTTAAAACCCACTGGTCACCAGCCACTATCATCACTAACCACATCACCGTCGCACTTGCCAAAGCTCTACTTCCGTCGCACCTCTCGATCTAAGCACAAACAAACCTCCACCACCACTACCTTCACACTAAATCTATGTATGTGGAAGCCGAATTTAGAGAGAGAGAGAGAGATAGAGAGAGAGAGAGAGTTGGGAGAGTGACTTATGGTCGTTGTCAGATCGGATGGTTTCTGGTCGAATAGTGGTGGTCGGATGGTTGTGGTGATAAAGAAAGAGGCAGTGAGTGAGAGAGAATGAGAGAGAGAGAGAGAGAGAGAGGGAGAGAGAGAAAGAGTCACTTGTGGTGGTCGGGTGGTGGTGTTGGTGGTGTTGTTCACATGGCAGTGGCTGAATAATGGTGGTGTGGTCAAATGGTGGTTGATAAAGAGAGAGAGAGAGAGAGAGAGAGAGAGAGAGAGAGAGATGGGGGGGGGGGGTTAACTTTATATATATTTATTTTCTTGTTTATTACAAGAATGCCACCTCATTAATAGTTTGACAAATCAGCATGTCACGTCCCTTAAAAGGCCACGTCAGCAAACAATCTAACTGAGTTAGGGCTAAGTTAGTTTGGGAGTGTTAGAGGAAACTATGTTGAAAGTTGGGAGTGGTGTGGGATCATGGTCGGTTTTGAGGGGGTGCGGGGAGGACTCACAGCTCGAGCCCAATTTTCACGGGGCACTGTGACCGGCGACAGTGGTGGATAGTGGAATATAATTCATTGAAAAAATCTAAATGATCTGTGCATAGTGTTGGTGTTATAGTGTATAAAAGAGGTTGTTTTGAGGAAGATGGTGGCATAGTGTAAATACTAGAAAATGATGGGGGTATAATACATTAGAATATGCCAATGTATAAAGAAAAAAAACGCCTACAGTGGTGTCATCCTATTTATTTAAGATTAACAATAAGAATAACTTAAAAGTAATCCCTTATCCTCTTATTTTAATGTTGGTTCCGGTTTTTTGCACACCTAAGCTCAAAACACTTAAGTTAAAAAAAGAAGAAAAAAACTTCACGGGTTGGCGATAATAGCTATCGAGTAGGGCTGGCAAATCGTGTCTTAGCAGGTTTAACAGGTTTCTGACGACGCGAGCAACACAAGCTCTAAATATGAACATGACTCGTTTAACTACTTTATATTCAATGTTTATAACACAGTTATACGTTTTATGTACTAAAAAAGAGAAATGAAAGAACTTTGCCTCTTAATTCTAATTATTTAAGAAAAAGTGAAAAATGACATAGTGTACTTTTCAGTTAACAGGTCTAATCGTGTCTTATACAGGTTACCCATTGCCAGCCCTACTATCGAGAACGTATTGTTGGATAAAATAAACTGTGAAGAATTGATTCATCAATTTGATATAATTTTAATCGTTGTTTAAAAATATAGTTTACGTTATTTATTTCATTAAGATCTAAAACTAAGAGGCACATATTTCGCGGCTCGGCCCGGGCACTTAAATTCTCAGGGACGGCCATGAATGGGATATTTCGTTAGTTGGAAGTATTACCGGCCAAATGGTGAAAGTTGAGAGTGTTTAAATCCATTAAAGCAAAATATAAATATAATTTCTTGATACAACGCTGAATTTGTGAAACCTTGATAATAATAAAAGAATTATTCTGGTGCCTACAACACTAGATAGAAAAAGGTTATGAAGGGAAAACAAATATCACTTCTAAAAGTTAGAGAGAATTACATAGATTGTCCTTTAGTTATACATGAAATTGCATCCTATGTCCTTTTTTCAAATTTTTGACACCTTATGTCCTTTATTTTATACAGTTGTTACACCCTATGTCCTTTAGACCAAACCCAGTTAAAAATCTTGGTTAAATTGGTCACATGCCCCTCACGTGAGGGGCAAATCTGTCTTTTCACCCCTTATGTCTTCTCCCCTTATGTATCTGAATTGACTGGTAAGTTGACCAGGTCAACTCCTCCTCTTAATGAAACTGTTTGGATTATACCTCCTTGGAGAGTAGTCGGCTTCTCGCCGGAGTAGGACCGGAAAATTACCGAACACGATCAGAATTTAATAGGAACTCAATCGATCGTATGGTTACAAAGATAATTACACATACATCAACATATGTGTGTGTGAAAGATAACATGACCGGATGATTTATCGAGCATAACTCGGCAACACAAGGTTGGTTATCAGGATTTAACCTTCTGATTCGATCAAAGTACCCTGCAATCAATATAATCAACATATTAATTACAGATTAAAAGATTGTGACCAATTAATTAATAGATTGGTACCTACCGGAGGAGTGACCGGAGATTGAACGGAATTTAGATCGGAGACCGAACCAGTCACCCGATTTCCAGACTGATGCCACACACACATCGATGCGTGTGTGGGTATTAAGATAATCAGAAGGTTTATGGGTTCGGTTGGTTTAGAAACAGAAGAACAGGGTGTCGGGTTCACCACAAAAACAGATTAAAGGGTTGGTCACCGGGTTGTTTAACTGGAACATAGAAAGGGTTACCGGTGCTAGATCCGGTTCATCAAAATAGAAAAGGACAAGGGGTTTCGGTCGATTATTACTGGCCGGCGACCTCTAACTAGAGGCTTTCTACAACACACACACACATGTGTGTGTGTGTGTGTTCGGTGATATGCAGAGACAAAGGGAGAGGGGAAGGGTTTTATAGGTTGAAGCAATTAGAGGGTGTTTGGTTATAGGGATAAAACTTACAATCAGGGATATTTGGTTACGGGTTTAACAGCAGAATATGGAATGTTTGACACAGATTTAATAGAAGACATGGAGCGTTTGGCTGCAGATTAGGAATTTATAAATTCTATGAAAAGACAAATTTGCCCCTCACATGAGGGGCACGTGACCCATTTAACCGAGATTTTTAACTGGGTTTGGTCTAAAGGACATAGGGTGTAACAACTGTATAAAATAAAGGACATAAGGTGTCAAAAATTTGAAAAAGGACATAGGATGCAATTTCATGTATAACTAAAGGACAATCTGTGTAATTCTTTCTAAAAGTTAATAGCTAAACAAACAATTAACATCAAACTCTTTAACTTTAAAACCAATTCTTTTTCATCTCTAAAACATAAATATTAATTTTGATTTTTAATAAAAAAAAACTTAAGTAAAATCTCAACCCACTTATTAAACTGATCGTGTTTAAGTTAACATGTTTAAAAGCAAGGCAACAGGCGGTGTCAGCTGATCCAAAGATTGTTTCTATACCATGTTTATGTATATTTTGGATCGTGTCAGAAATTATTCTCCTTCTAACATATTTAATATATGCCAATGATCCTTTGGTTCAGTGGTGGAAAGAATTGATGGTCTTAATGTGGACTCCGGTTCGATTCCCATTGGATGTAAGGTGAGGTGAGAGGGTTTTACCACCTTAGGTGGGTTCCCTCTCGTTTGAGGTCACCGGTTCGACTCCTGGCAGCCCCCAACAACCTTGGCCGGCCTGGGTGGTTAGGTTATCTTTCGGGGTAACAAACCAGTTTGACGCCATGGCACCGCTTCGAACCGGGTCCGCGTTAGTTGTCAGTGGCTCCTCAAAAACAAAAAAAAAAAGAGACCACTGCGCTAGCCGATAAAAAAAAAAACATATTTAACATATTGTTTTATTTTAATATCTTATATAAAAAAGTTTTTACCAATTAATTTGAACTGCAGACACGTCCAACCCTGGTTCATGAGTTTGGGCCGCTATTTTGGATAGCCCAAAATCTTAAAGCTGTCTTGGCCAGTCGGCCACCCTAGAGACTTGGTCTTTACTGAAACAAACATTATTGGCCCAAAAAAACTCTTAGTTAGTGAATCAACATATCAGTAGTAGTATTATTATTATCTAAAAATACACATATGTTTGTAAGTATCTTATCCATGGATAAAAGAAATCTCAAGTAACCTGAAAATGGTATAAACGATAAAGGAGACAATGGGACATGACATCTATGATGCACATGATATGACAATTGCCAAACAGTTGAATTATCAAATAATCAAAATACAAGGACATACAAATAAAGAGCTAGGGACACAATTTGACCCATATATCATTTATAGTAACAGTAATGCATGTTTGTGGGGACTTCACGAACGGCAGGTGACCTCAAAAATGGGTAACTCACTGACATCCGCATTGTGCGGGATGTGTCTGAGGCGTTTTTAGGCGAGGGCGTTTGTCGACACATATGAGCTCACATATATGGCGGGGTCCCTTTCAAATTTAAACTTATAGAAAAATAACTAAACCAACATGACAAATGTATGGTGCTTTGGTTTCTAACATTATTAGGAAACATTTAAACTTCATTTATTGTATATGTTTATATGAAATGAAAAACTAAATAGTTTGTTATAAAATAACTGTATTACGAAAAATGTTACTTGGTAAAGAATTAAGATGTTACATGTTAGGTGACTATATATATTTTTAAATAAAAAAATTACTCAAACACTATGGATATTCTTAGAACATCTTCAAAACATTTACTTTCAAATGCTCATGGACGGGTCACTTCAGATGAGCATTGGCGAATCCAGGAATGATATCCAGGTGGTTCATTTTGCAGATTTTCATTGATTTTCATTAATTTTTCAACTTTGTCCACTAAAATTTTCAAAAAAAAATTTCAAATCGAAGGGGTTTCTGGGAACCCCTCTAGATCCGCCACTGCAGATGAGACAAGTTCACTTCTAATTAAACTTTTCATTAACTTTGTTTGTTTTGTACAGTTTAATGGATATAGTTGGTTTTTTAGTTTGTTTGTGTTCTTTCTTATGTATCTTCTCACTTGAAAGAAGACTTAAGTTGATCGACTTGATTCAATTGTTATTTGTTAAACCATTCAATTAAACATTAGAGCATTTACATTAAGTCACTCATTTTGTGAGTGAATCCCTAATATTTTATGATAGGGTTGTGGGTGGTTTTGAGCAGATGAGATAGAGAACCTACTGTCCATTGGTATATTTGAAAGAACACAGTTTTCATGCATTTATTTTTTAAATATTTTTTAAAGTGGTTGTCACTGAGGGGAAAAAATTAATGATAAAGATATTAAAAAAGTATTATTTAATTGAAAAAAAAAGAGATAGAAATACAGTGATTTTTAGTGTAATATGTGTATGCAGATGAAAAACCTATTCTGAATACTCTAAGTTAACAAATTATACCCAAGTCATGTACAAGAATAATACAAACCACCCATTTTAGAGACCTAATAAACAAAAACAAATTCAAATAACCAAAACCATAATTTCAACATAAACGAAGGGTCAAAAGTTAGACTAACGGTAATTGAAATCAAGATCCACAAAAAGCAACGGGTGAAAGAAAGCCTTACCAAGGAAAAACTTGTAGTAAACAAAATGGACCACTCTAGCTACCCTTCTTATCACAAAAAGATGAAGTCATATCAATCTGATTTTGACATATCTTTTCCCTCACAAACTAAATTTATAGATATTGATGGTTAAACTTAATAGGTGGCAAGTTCGAGAATCGAGAGGCTTGGAGGATATCATGTTTTACCGATTATTCACTGTTGTGTTTTCGAGAGGGTGGGTGGTCGGGTTTTCTTTGGATTGGTGGACCTGGAGGACCGGGTGCCCTGTGGGTATCCTGAATTTTTCATAAAGAGATTCCCATATGAGCCGTAACGACTTTGTTGGCTTTTCAAAAAAAAAAAAAAAAAAAAAAAAAAAAAAATAGGTGGCAAGTTTGTAGTTTAATTGACACAATTCGATTCGTATAAACAGTTTTGGCTAGTTTAAGTTGAAGCTATATTGTCCATATATATTTTTTAATTCTTATGTTTTCTTGCATATTATTAGTTTGGCACTATGTTATTATTTGTTATTAGACTATAAGGAGTGGGGGGGCGGGAAAGAGGGGGATGAAGCGCCATGTGGCACTTGTGGGGCCCTTGTGGGGGGAAAAATAATTGTGGGGAGTGGAAGGGGGGGAAGAGGGGGGGAAGGAAATAATATTATATTGTGTTAAAGTTAAAAAAAAAATAAAAATAAAAAGCTGGCCCAATTACCTCGCGCCACGTGTCCCCCATCACTCCCCCACGCCGGTGAGATCCTTCCCGCCCCTCCCCTCCACGCCACTTCCACGCCGGCCTGCGGCGGTATTCCCCCCCCTTCCCGCCCTCTCTCCCGCCCCACTCCGTTTAGTCTTAGAGTAAACTGATAATTTCATCCTTTATACACTTTTGTCACATTCATCAAAAAAAGTCTTATTTATTTATTTATTTATTTATTTATTTATTTATTTATTTAGTTTTTACAATTGAACCCTTCATGCCGAAGTGCATGTTGCCGGTTTCATCCAATTCAATAACTCTATTTATTTGCTCTGTTCTACTTTCGTTTGCTGATGATCTCACATTGAGAGTAGCCCCTTTGTGTAAAGGATGATTGGATGAAATTATATGTGATTTGACTAAAATACCATATTTATAATAAAACTAAAATATCAACATAAAGATAAACCACCACTAACCAGCACCTCCATACCCTCGCAGTTCTAATCGAGTCTGCTCGTTCATTCATTCATCAATCGAGTTCAACTAAAGGGCTCAGTTTTTCTTTGGAAGGCGAATTTTCCATGTTGTCTTAATGTGATAAAAAAATGCCCAAATCTCAATGACAATTTTAGTAGTTTACACTTGGTCATTATTTGTGCATGTCATTTTTTGTTAGTGTTGTAAACCAACCAAATAAACACAAACAAAGTTTGTTTGTGTTCGTTCGTTAAGGAGATATCGTGTTAACGAACTATTAATGAACACTTACCGAACGAGATTTTCTGTTCGTGTTTGTTCGTTAAGAAAATGAACGTGTTCATGTTCGTTTGTGTTTTTTGTTAAATTTAGGTGTCGGACAAAAGGGAACACAGATGAACACAAACAAGAGTTTATGAATAGAAACAAACACAAACTTCGTATTAAATATCAAACAACACCAACATTTTTCATTACAGACGTTATCCACCCAAAATATACTAATCATATTATCCAAATATACTTATATACTTGACATAATGTTTGATCACATAATTACCACAAAATAACATCTAAACAATGCAAAATCATCATATTAAACTTGACATCCTCATTTAGTCCTCCTACAATAAACTCAAAGTGTTCATTTTATCCACCCAAAATGTCCACAAAATAATAGTTAATTAAAACACTTGAAGTAACACTAGTATGTAAAACAATACTATTTATTAAATAAAATATTGCTTGGAATTTTGAAGTACTCAAAACAAAAAGTTAACAACCTAATGGACTATTGAACACAAACAAACATAAATGAACACGTTACCGAACGTTCACGAACACGACCTATGTTCATGTTCGTTCATTTATTAAATGAACAAACGCAAACGAACACCCTGCCCAACAATTCATGAATTGTTCGCTGAACGTTTGGTTCATTTATAGCCCTATTTTTTTTGTCATAAATTCGGTACAAAAGATAGATTATAAAGGAATTAGAAATTGTGTTAAGAGCATTTGCATTAGGTTACTCATATCTAGGCAAGTCACTAATCATGTTATGATAGTATATATGCTTTTGAACCTACTGTTACATATAAGAACCCGCTAACTGCATATCTATATATATATATATATATATATATTCATAGATGTAGTCAGTTTGATAAGATTCTTTTTTTTGTGTATTTCGATTGGTGCTGTTAGGAACTTGATTACAAATGTTGCTAAGCCAGTTAGATGTAGCCTATAATTCTTAGAGACCAGGTAAATCTCTAGCTAATAAGTGATAGTTAACCACCCCACCATGCATGCCTCTTAAATCAATCATCATCATGACATATCATTTGATACCAATTTGGTTGTTTTTTCCCAAGTTCACATCACAGCTTTAGAATGTATTGAGGAAATGACAAAATTATACAGAGACTTCACTCGAGTAAGATGTGCACACGCAGAATTAGAAGTAGTTTTTATGAGTTATCGAATGTTGATTCTTTAAAAAAATCTGAAAAAATGACTTGTTGTTTTTACGATACACACATTTTGTCACTTCATATTAGATTTTTCTATTCCGGGAAACACTCGGGAGATGAGGCGGGGACACATGTCACTTGGTGAATCTATCCCCACCCTTTAATTCCTGCCAAAAAATTTAGTTTATAAATAACTTAATTAACCCAATATTTATTAATTAATAATCTTTATCTTTGTTATTACTTTACCATATTTATCTTTATTTATATTATTATTACTTTACTATATCACAAATAAAAGTTTTATGATTATCTCAATTCTCTATCATATCAAATAATATTATTAAATCATAATTTCACGTTTATCTCTTATTTGTTTAATATTTACATTAAATAAAACTTTAAATAAGAATTTTGTTTTCATCCAAAATAGAATATGACAAAACCAGTCGTTTCTACAAAAGCTACACCTTCAAAATCATCGCCTTAATCACACATTGCAGTGGTTGCTCATGCCTCTGCTTCTCATCCAAACGTATATTGTCACTTCATATTAGATTTATTTAGCCTAAGAAGCTTCCGGGATATAACCTAGTAATGTATATGATTCATAATTATACAATTTTATTTACTGCCTAAGTGCCTATCAATTTAAGCGATGTATCATATTAAATTATGATAATTAATGAGAAATTTACTTTAAATACTCCATATTATTGTTTGTTGGTCGATATCATTCCGAATTATTATTTTGACATAACAAACAAATTGTAAATTTGAAAGTATTGATAGTCAAAATGATAGTTGGGAGTGATATCGGCAAACAAACACTAGTTTAGGGTATTTAAATCTAATTTCTCTTAATTAATTTATAATACTTATATAATACTAAAATTAAAAAGAAGGAATCTTTCGCATGAATTGAAGTTGCACTAAAAAAATTCATGGTGCTAGAGATTCTAACCTCACATTAGGCGTATCCAACATTTGTCTTTTGCTTAATTATTTGATGCTTGAATTATTGTTAATGTGACTATGTACAATTTCAGAAACAAAATAATAATTAAAGAATCAAAACACAACCATAAGTCGAGCTTAACGTAACACATCATACTCTTTTCCTTGCAACTTTGTAAGTTGTAAAAATTACAAAATACAAAAACAACCCAACTACAAACATAACTCTCAAGAGACGGTTAATTTCTAACTATCCATTCGGGTGACAGCCTGGATGTTAGGTTGAAAAACTAACCCGAACGTGACCTATATTATATTTTAATTCGCATCTAAAGAGGTACGGTACTAAGAGTATATGTAGTGGGGCTCGTTGTGAGGCGCTATAACCCCTATAGCGCCGGGGAACACCGCCCCCCCAGGCGCTATAGGGCGTTTTGGGTTTGGATTGTTCCCCACATAGCGAGCGTTATGCATGCATTGGTATGTGTAATGGCAGGTTTGAATGGTTGACCGGTGGTTGGGGTGTGGTTCGAAGCATTTATTAAAAAAAAAAAAAAAAAAAAAAATTGTATATAAATATACATACAACACAAGACTCACACACATACAACACAATCTGCACAAACACTACACACACACACTTTGAAATTTTATTGTGAGGGAAGAGATGAATCCTTTCGGTCAAGGTTTCGGGTTTGGTTCTCAAACCAGTGGCGAAAACACCCGACCTATAGCTCCGGGTTCGGGTTCAAACCCGCAAAGTTTCACGCACCTCTTAAACCAACCGTATGGTTGGGACCCGAACATGTATAATGTTAACATGGGAGGGAGTTTTGGGATGCCCATAGGAGGTGGGTTTGGCCAAACACAAGTGTACGGGTCATCCCAAATGTTCGGCTCTTCAAATGCTTGGCAAGAGTCGGTTCCGGAGACACAAGGCCCGGTTGAAGAGGAAGAGCCCGGGCGAGGCAAGGCACCCGCGCGACGGAGTCACGCAAGAAAAGAGACGGGCGGTCGTGCCAAGAAAAAGGTTATACCATGGACCGACCACGAGTTGTACTCGTTAACCCGAGCGTGGGTTGACGTGTCGGAGGATCCTGAAGTCGGTAAGATATTATATATTTTTTTGGTAATGTTAAATTTTTTTGGTAAGATATATAATTTTTGGTAATGTTATATTTTTTGGTATGTTTTTTTCAGCCAACTATCAATCTAAAGGCGATTTTTGGAAAAGAGTACGGGAAATATTTTTTGATCTCTCGGGTAAAGGAGAAGGCTACCGGGAGAATGATTCGATATCGGGCAAGTGGACCGATATCAACCAAAAATGCACTAATTTTCAGGGCATTTATCAGCGCACCAAGTTCGGGTGGAAAAGTGGGCAAAGTGACGAGGATGTCTTTGTGGCGGCTTTGGAAGAATACAATCAGACGTACGGGAATTTCCCGTACGTGAAATGTTGGCGCGTGCTGAAAGACTGCACCAAATGGCACCCCGTGCGCCCAACTGTTGGATCTTCTTCATCTAGGGCCAAAAATATGAGGCCTTCAAAAAAGTCGAGGACCTCTGACTCGGTTGATCCCGAAACGCCTACGTCTGACGCGCGTTATGTCGACCTCAACTCACCAGAAGAAAATCCCTTTTTTGCAGGGGAGGAGGGGGCGGAGGAGCTACCTCGTCCCCCCGGTCGACGGGCTGCTCGAGCCGCAAGGACGGAGTCTTCGTCGGGGGTTGATAAGTTAGTCCCGGCATTTGCTGAAATGAACCAGCGGCTCCAAGACTTGCGCGATATCGGGGCTCAGCGTATCCAAGAAAACCGAGAGGTCGTTGACATCATGAAGGAACGACAGTTTGAACGCGACTTTGCTTTTTACACGTCAAACTTTGACCACCTAGAGGGGAAAGCGCTGGAAATGGCTATGAGCCGAAAGGCAAAAATCGAAAAAAAATATGGTTTCTAGTATTTTTATCTTTTATTTATGGTTTGTAATTTTTTTTTTTAGTATTTGTATTTTTTTTTTTGTTTTAGTATTTGTAATATTTTTATTTTTAATGAAATATTATTAAGTATTAAATATTCTTATTTAAATAAAAAACAATAATTAACCAATCATTACCAATCATTTATAACCCCAACATAACCCTCCTTCCCACTACACCCTCTTTTTCCATAACCCCAACATAACAACTTTTCTATTACTTTTTAATATTTTAATCCTATAACCCCAACATAACTATCCACCACTACACATACCCTAAACCCGAGCTATGACCTTGATTTATTATTTTACTTTTCCGTATTCATAATATTAATAGGGGTAATTTTGTAGGATAGTAACCAACTTTCAAAAGTGTTTCAATTAGGTCACTTAACTTAATGTTTTTTTTTCTTAATTAGCTCACTCAACATTAACGTTTTATATAAATTAGAGGTTTTCTCACCTATTTCATAGATAACTATGGTAATGTGGCTTTTTATGTTGGAAATTTAGTGAAAATGTTATTTTCACAAAATATAGGAAAATGAGTTTCTCCAAACTTTGGACAGATATATATATTTGAAACAGAGGTTTAATCATATATTTCTTTGTGGGTTTATGTTCTATGTTGTGAGAGCTTCGCAACGAACCAAACCACGTCCAAAACGGAGCTAAGATGAATGAGATATCGATGCTCAAAGATTGGTGATTGAAACACTTGATGCTGAAATGAAACAAGGTGGAACTTGTCCCACATAGGAAGAGTGAAGATAACACGAGTGGTATATAAGGAGGGACACCCCTTCCTTATTGTTTCATAGGAGCTCACACTGTGGAACTCGCGAAGGGCCCCAAAGCGCACACGCCCTCGCACACGCGCGTAGAACGAGTACGTGTTCCGCAGCCTACTCCGCGCGCGCGGACTTGTCAGCAGATCAGTAACAGCTCAGTAGTGTAACTGTCTGGTCAAGCAGTTTCGTCTGAAACTTTAAGAACGTAATAAATGCCATTGAAGACGTTCAATGACATTTATTTTTGTTTTTAACGCTTTTCGAAACTGATTCAAGCTGGACTCCTATAAATACCAAGGAGAGCCTTGGTTGAAGACACACCTTAGACACATACTGATCTGAAATCACCTCTCTTCTTCTCCAGCAATCTATTCTTTCTGTTCTTCTTGTTTCAGGCACTTCTTTCGGGTCAGAGCCAACTCCGGCAGCACTCTTGCTGTTCCGGCTGTTGTACCCTGGGAAACAAAACGAGTTCTTGTTAATAGACTCGGAATTTGTTTTAAGGGCCCCGTGTTCAACACGACCTTAGCTTGTTCTTATTCTGCTTCTACTCCATTCTTGTATTTGTTTCTTTCAGTTGTAATTGTATTGTAATTTCTGCTTTATTATTTCTTTGTTATCGTAATTTAAATTTGTTGTATTTATTTTTACACGAGCGATTCCTACATTTTATTTCTTTTTTTTTCTTATTTATTAATGCCGATGTTAAGTGATGACATGGATCTTAACATACTTTATATTTTTTTAATATAATTAACATATTATTTTCTTTTTAATATAATTACGTATATTAAAAATCCCTTACCCAATATCTTCTTTTCCATTTCATTCTTGACACATATAGTATTTCACAAGAATCGATTTGAATGTTAAGTAACCTAATTGGGACAAAAAATGTACGAGTGACCTAATTGGAATACTTTTGAAAATTGTTTGTTTAAACATGTCAAATAAATGTTGGCAAGTCAAAATTAAAGGGTTGATGGTTGTAAAGGGGTTGGCATGATATAAATGGGTTGTTGTCAAGTAGTAAGCGAGTTAACATGTTAACATAAGGTCGTAAATGGGTTGGACACGTATTTTTTCTTTGTACACCTTGAAAACGAAGCAATTATTAAACGGGTTGAACAAGTTAACTAGAATACGAAATGTTTATTAAATAGGCAAAATTATGTGATCGAATCAAAATCTGATTATTTCTTGTCATATATTAGGTAGTGTAAAAAGTTGTTACCCATGCTTAAAAGATGATCACTAGAATTTGAATGGTACCCTTTATTACTTTTCACTTTATCTTTCCTCTGCAAACGTAATTAGTAAACTTGAAAAGATGAGAAACTATGTTTTTTTTTGGGAAATACGGTGGACAGAAGTAAAATGCATTGGGTGTGTTGGGAAAAAATTATAAACTCGAAGCAAATGGGGGGTTGAGCTTTAAGCAGATTAAAAGATATGAACAATGGCCTATTCGCAAAATGGGCTTGGAGGTATAAAACGAAGTCGAGCAGGCTATGGAGATAGGTGATCTCAACTATTCACTTTAGTTCCAAATCTAACATCCTTATACTAAAAAGGGGTTGTCTGGGGTATGACAAAATATATTGAAAAAAGGACCATCCACTAAAAATTGATAATGTTCACACGAATCATCTCATCAAAGGGTCTATTGGTAATGGCTTAGACATCCGGTTTTGGTTAGACTCATGAGTAAAAGATAGTTGCAGGTGAGAACCGGATTCAAATGTGTCATTCACAGTAAAACCAGTATGACATATATACTCTCAAAAACAGCAACACCATTCCCAAACATCAACGTGTTTGAATGGAATCATTGGCTACCATGAAAAAGTCAACATCTTCGGTTGGAGATTGAATTTGGATAGGATTCCTACAAGAATGACACTACAACAAAGTAACATTCACATTACAAACTTCCTATGTCCTCTTTGCGGTGAGAAGGGTGAGACGGTGAAACATTTGCTCACTTCATTTTTGCTATGCTTAGTGGTGTGGCAAATGGTGTCAAGTTGGGCGACAATTCCTCCCATTTTTGCATTTTCAGTTGCTGACCTTCTTCAACTCCATGAACATGTTCAAGGATTGATCAACAAAAAAAGATGGTTCAAACTATTGTCATACTAGCGTGTTGGTTGATTCGGAAAATACACACTGAGGTTGTTTTCTCAAACAAGCGAGTAGAGGTTTCAAGAATACTAGAAGACGTCAATGCCCTCGGCTTCCTATGGGTAAAAACTCAGGAGCAAATTGTTTCACAAGAGTGGAGTAATTGGTGTAATTTTTTCTTTTCTATAGATTGTTTGATGTTGCTTGTTATCAAGCATCTTGCTAGTGTTTATTCCTTAATAAAATCAATCTTAAAAAAAATATTTGAATGGTAGATAAAAAATGGTGGTGATAATGGTACACCCCAAAATTGTTTGCACACCCCTCTATACAGGGTGTACAGCTCTATACGCCGTATATAGAGAGTTACACAAACTCTAACGCTTCATTAATGGTCAGAGTTATGTCAGGACCTATACGCCGCCGCATGTAGATCTATACGTGGTGTATAGGCATACACGTGACGTATAGGGGCCACAATATTCTCATCATGTCAGACCTCCCATACGCCGCGTATGATCTTATACGTAGCGTATAGAGGACAGAGATGTGTAAATATGAGATGGGGGTGTGCAAATACATTTAGCCTGAAAAAATTGCATCACACTACCATAAATTTACTCTTTTTTATGTTCAGTAAGGGGCTGTTTGGTAAGCCTCTTAATGAGGCTCTGAATCATTCAGCGCTGAATGATTCAACATTCAGCATGTTTGTTTCAGCTTCTGAATGAATTGGTTAAGGATGAACCATTAAGATTTGGGATGTTGCTGAACTGTTAAGCACTGAACTATTAAGCACTGAACTACGCTGAACCTTAATGAGACTCTCCTACCAATGTGTGACAAGAAAATTAACCATTAAGAGGTACAACTTAATGATTCAGTACTTAACCATTTAGACCTCTTAACCATTTAGACATCTTAATGATTCAGCACTTAATCAACCAAACAGCCCCTAAGTTTGACAAGTGGCTTATGTTATTTGATTGGTGTGTAGTGTTTGTCTTTAAGCACATAAGACTGCTAGGTGTGGGGATGGTCTCACGGATTGTTCCGGTCCGTCCTCGTCGCCAACACCGCCTCCACTGGCCTGTCCTCGTCTCAAACGTCTCGCAATGGACGAACAGGACGGGCCTCTCTTCTCCCTCTCTTCTATAATTTTATTATTTTTTTTGAACAACTCCTTTATTAAAAAAAAAAGAGAGAGAGAAAGAAAACCTTTTGAACGGCGGTGATGGTGGTGCAAGTCGCCGAAGTTGGTGCAGACGGTGGTGCAGGTCGCCAGAGATGGTGCCAACGGTGACGGTGATGGCGGTGGTGCAGACGGGCGCCTTTCTCTCTCTCTGAACTCTCTTAACTTTCTCTAGTTTCTCTCTCGATCTGGTATGTGTGTATCGATTTAATAATAATAATAATAATAATAATAATAATAATAAATAAATAAATAAATAAAGGGTGGGTTGTCCCCATACCCTTGGTATGTCCCAAACTCTTTTAAATTGTCCCTATATCCAATAGCCTAGCTGCATTACTTATTCAAACCACCATTTTGTCTCTGAAAACCCATTATAGTTTGTGATAAAGAAGACAGTTGGGAATCAATGGTCCAAAATGGACTTAAAAAGTCAAAGCCACCTACAATAAGAAATCTACCTAAATAATCATGTTAACAGAGAAAACCCTTTTTTGTATCTAGTGATTAAAACACAAGTAGATGATATAATTGAAAATGTACACTATAAGCGATGACGATGACTAATGAATCCGCTCATTGTGGGTTTAATTACAATAAAGTTTTATAAACCAAATCATCTTACTGTTTAAAATTCCAATCGACATGTTTAATTCTAGTTCTATGGCGAAACCAAAAGAAAGACGTCAACTTGATACGTTCCAACACTTCTACCGGCCTTCGAGACTTGTCGGAAAAATTCTTTCATTTCTTTCGATCCAGATCAGCCACAAGCTAGTATAGATAATACCACGGAGCACAAACCTTTTAGATGTCGGAAGGGAATGAGTATCATCAACTTTCACAATATCCACAACGTCAGAGGCGAAAATAGGACTCAAACGACACCAAGCACTTAGTCTATTCCAAATTTCTGAAGCGAAGACACACCCTGAGAACAGGTGCATAACAGTTTCCGAATCCTGATACAAAATAAACCAATAAAGGGTGGACTAAATGCACCCCTCTATATACTTTTTGTACTCCTTTTCTCAAAAAAAAAAACATTTTACAATTTTTTCAATTTTCATCCATTTAATTATAAAATAAATTAATTAAAGTCATTATAATCTTATTGGAGGACCTAAATAATTCGTTAAATGAAATTCAATTTTTCAAATTTCAACCCACTCGTTAAATTCGTGAAATAACATGCATAATTATTTGACCACTTGAAACTGAGAGTGGGACACATGTAGTTTCTCTTATTTGCATCGTCAGTTTATTGGTTACACTCGAGGAAAGTTCATGAATGGATCATGAAGTCGTACAAGAGTCGTGAGTTTGCTGCAGCCATAACTAAGGTTTTAACGAATAAAAACTAGGCATTTTCACATGAATAATTATACGTATCAAGAAGGCTTAAACAAAAGATTGTAGTATATTTTTCAAAGTTGAATCCAAAGTTCCTTGTAACAACCTCTAGATGCAAAAAATAGTTTATGGAATTTGATGGTAGAGGCGACGTAGTCTTCCGCTTACGCTCATCCCCTACTTGAAATAATTAGTTTTTCAAAAAATGATTAATCTATTATATTAATTGTGCAGCAATATAATAATAGAAGAAAATATAGACCGTTTACTTCTAACACGGGTTCACCAATCCTTGGTTTGCGCCAAAGCTAACAATAGATCATATAGCTAAGTCGCTCAACCAAGTCTTGACTTATCACAATGACCAAGTATATAGACCGTACCGACCCTAAGTGGAGTTTTGATAGTTAAGAATCAACCACGAAGTGTGAATGTTTCCAAACACAAATGAGCTAATCACTTAACGTGGAGTTAGGTTAGCTTATAAATGCGTGGGTTTTTACACGCCACGGGTACACTCATAAGTCCATCAGCTTTCTATCAAAACACACACACAACCAAATACTAAGTTGATTAACTAGTTAATTAATCAAACATAGAAACAGTAGAATGAAATTGTTAAGAACAAAAAAACACCACTTTAAATAAAAATAAACCATTTATTCATACCAACCGAACATTACAAGTTTTTACATTCGCGGTGAACCGTCTAGGTTTCGCCCACTTATTTTAAATAAATATAAAAATAAATGCACAAAGCCCTTCAAAGTTATATGATCATAATGATTGTGGTATCACATCAGTCACATTTTAAAAAACCGGGACCTAAGCTAGTCTAGTCAATTGTCCTTCATCTTTAAAACTAGAAGTATGACTAATTTAAAACGTACGACTCAATTGTGGAGTGACATTCTCCTTGTTTTTCTTACGAGAGGTGGAGAGTTCGTGTCCTACCACTCTATTAGCATCAAAATGCTAGTGGTGGGTCGGGTTTTACCGCAGTGAGTCTTTGGGCGGCGAGTTTTCCTCGGGAACTGGTGTGAAATTACTGGTGGACCCGGGTTACTCTCAGAGTACTCCTTTATCCAGTATGTACTTCAAGAATGTTCGAGATTGATTTATTAGCCGTTCAAAAAAAATAAAACAGGTGAGAAATGATGCAAAAGAATATATTTGAAATTATTAATTTTGACAGAATAGATTAACATTTTTTTTATAAATGGATAAACATAAACATTAGAAGACCTTCTCTCTATAAAATGAACTTATATTTGGGGAATTGTATTTCAATAATCTAAATTATTTGAAATTGACTGTTGACACTCCAAATTAAAGAATTGGCCATATATAACCTGTACTATTAACTTATTGGATTCTGGCATCTAATTTGGGTTAAGTCATTAACCCAGTTAGTGTTTTGGCTGACGTGCCACCCCCAATCTGACATGGCACCCACAATATGACGTGTAGGGTTGCAAACGAACCGAACGAACACAAACAATGTCTTGTTCGTGTTCGTTTGTTAAGAAAATTATGTGTTCACGAACAGTTAATGAACACTTTCGCTCACGAGATTTTTTATTCGTGTTCGTTTGTTAAGAAAACATTCATGTTCGTGTTCGTTTGTTAATTTTGTTCATGAACACACACGAACACAAACGAACATTAATGAATACAAACAAGTGTTCATGAACGGAAACAAACACAAACGACCATATATTACTTTTGAATAACATCGAATTCACATACAATAAGACATTAGCTAGATCCACCCAAAATATAACATAATTGTCTAAACATACTTAGTATTGGAGAAGGAAGTTGGAGGTGGAGGGTGTCACACCACGCCAATAGCGGAAACACGTGGCGCGACGCTCGAAAGCATATCAAAGTCAAGATTAACACAAACTATATTTAATTAGAAAAAATCATTATATTAAGATGCCGAGAAGGAGTACCTTGTTTCAATCATTACATAACACAACAAACATTAAATTTCAAAGTGGGATGTTTCCGTTTATGTCCCAACCCGATGGTAACAATAGAGCCCAACCAGTGTCCGACATCCCAAATTCCACCGTACTAGCCGCATACCTGTTCAGCACTTAGTTACCTGAAAGATATGTTTAAAAAGACGTCAATATATAAAATATTGGTGAGTTCACAGGTTTTAGTTTCATAACATCAACATTTTTACAACATGTGTGAAACCTGCACATTTTGTGGCCTTTGCAAGGAGTAGCTAGCTCCTACAAAACTATGATGATGAGCAATCCCTTAAGCCCATAACCAAACCAAGACTAATAAATATGCCCTGCGATCACAAGTTGTTTCTCGGCAAATAACAACTTAGTTCAGAATACGTGCACTCAGGCATACGTCGATGCATAATCGACGCTATCGATTAAGGGTGGGCCTTGTCAGGCACCAATAGTACTATCCGAATATTCCTTCGGTTTCATGCCCCTGAATTAATGGTTACAACCGCGAGGACTCAATCCCGAGTGGCGAACAACAAAACCCAAGTACTCATCATGCCACTTATCATGTTTTAACTTTTGAAAACATTTTGTCATGTAAAACATTTGACAAAACATATCTTTCCCCCAAACAAAAACAGTAAAAAGGGGTCGTGAAACTCACCTTGATTTCCTTGCTTAGCTAGAAAACAAAGCCCGAAGCTTTGACTGACTTCTTCGTGCCCTAATTACCAACAAAGGACACCTTAAAAGTTTATCATATATAAGCCTAGCTTATTTTCCGGTTATAAGATAGTTTATTCAACTATCTAGACTCATGTGTACGAACCCGAGTCTTTAAGTGTTTTAACTCAACGAACCGATCGTGACTTAGCATAATTCTTATGTTCACATACGACATAGTACCCAAGTCGCGCACCTGTTACTATTTGTGTGTAAACCAGGTTAGACTAGTATTGCGAACGTATAATTCATCCTAAGTCTTAGCTCGTCTCGTGAATCGGATAAATGTGATTGTCTTGTTTAATTATTTTTAGGAAACATACCTTGAGGAAATACGATTTTTGTTATTGAATCCATTTAATAACATTTGTTATCTCTTATCATAAAACCCGAGTGTTTTAAGGGTTTTGAAACATAATTTCTCATATAATTTTTCCCAAATAGGCCGAGCGTTTATATATTTAAAATCCGTACAATTTGCAATGTTTTAGTCACTAAAAACCATTGAAAGTAGACACAATTGACGCTCGGTAAATATTATATATTTGTTTTGGGAAATATTGTTCGACGTTTATCTTTAACGTCACAATAATTATTTGTTGAAAACATTTTGGTTTAGCATAAAACACGTTTGTCAAACACTTGGAAAGTGGCTTATAAAAACGCAAATTAATATCACCTCCGCGCGATTTTATAAGAATTTCGGCAGAGTTTCCTCTGTTTTTGTACGATCCAAACAACACAAGTCGTCTTAAAAATTCCCAAAACAATTTACAAACACAAGACAATCGATCGACTTATCCATTCCACGCCCCACTTACGGTGTGCACATATAATGCATATATGTGTGGCCCTTGAGGGGGGGGGGGGAAGTAAAGTTGCACTAGTTTTAACGTTATTTTACTAATTTCGTGAAAATAACGTTAAAAACGACGGACGGTTAATCATGCATCATGTGGTGACGTGGATAACTAAAAGACAAAGGGGTACATGCACCGATTGGGTTTGTCCCGATTGCTAAGTTTTTTGTGGCTTATGTCCAAGGCTTGATACCAAACCACATTGAGCCGGGGGTCTCACTGGAAGCAGTCTTTCTATTCTTAGGGGTAGAGGTAAGGCTGTCTACATCTTACCCTTATCAGACCCTACCTTAGCTTTGCTATAGGTGGGATTAACTGAGTATGATGATGATGATATAAGTGTGTATATACATATACCTATATTTATAGTCCAAGAATTTAGTCCGATATCAATATTATAAGTCGCGTTTTTATTTACAATTACCAAATACTCCGATTATACTTACCGCTTATTATTCATATCGGTTCGTTAGCGAGTTAGTTGTTTAAATTTATATATTTTAGAAATATATATGTATAAATAAGAATACAACGAAATAATCACGAGTTAGTTATACCGAAACGCTTGACCGAAGCTCACTGAGTTGACCGGGTCTTGACCGAACCCGAAATCTAACCCGTTGACCATCAGTTGACCGGGTTGACCAGATCTGCGCTTGCCCCGCGACTAGAAAATAATGTGACTCGAGACAAACCGGATCCGACTCGAGCATCCAAAGCTGACCCGGACCAAGGTTGAGTCTAACCCGAAACACACGGATTTGACCAGAAACGCCTGGATTTGACCCGAAACGCCCGGATCTGACCCGAAACGTTCAGATCAGACCCGAACACCCCAAACTCAACCCGAAAGCTACCATCCACCACAACCGACACCTATGACCACCCTAACCCATCCGGACCACCACCGAGCTGCTACCAACCACCAAGAACCACCGCTATCCACCACGAGACCACCAGCTCAACCTCGGCTGCCTACCACCTCAAAACCACCACAACAACCAACTACATCCCTCGTCCTCGTCAGAAACAACCACCACAGAACCATCGGCCACCAAGGACCATCACCACCTTTGCGTCCGACGAGAAAACCCGTTTTAGCTCGTGTTTGGCCTTATGACCTTGATCGCGTGTCGAAGTGCTAATAAAAAAAATAAAAACTACTCCTTAGCTACAACTGATTGCAGTATAGGAAGTAGGGTTGTCGAACCTCAGGGAGTTTGTGGAAAGTGCTAATTTACTAACTACTAATTAAATTAAAATTAACTAAAGTAATTTTATGAAGTTTAATGTAAAAGTGCTGTAGTGCTGCAAAACGAAGTGATAATAGAGTTTTATAAAAGACAATAATATGGAAAAACGGTCACTCCGGGTTTCTGATTCGGTAATTATCAACTGAATTATGTTAATACCCTATCTAGGAAATCACATAGACATGACTTTGTTTAAGTTGTTCGACCCAATTCAGCTATCATAACATTAATTGCAAAGTTAAATTAATCCTAGTGCAAGAAAACCAAGATACGATAACATAATGCAATAATATTAATCAACCAAACTGTCTAAATCAGTCAAACATACAATTAGACGCAAAGAACCTTAAGGTGTTCACAAAATCTAATCCAAGTAATAAGTATCAAACATAAAACAATTGATAAAATAACCAAATCGTTCACCCGGAGAAACCGCAAGATGATTAGCCTTGCATCTTTATGATTTTCGCTTCAAGAATTGTTCTTAATCGTACGAACATTAACCGGGATGAATGGTCTCTTCAAAAAACTCAAAACAAAAACCCTATTTTGATCGCGTGTCGAGAGCTAATCAAAAACTATATTAAAATAAATCCTTAGCTACAAGAACTGCAGTATAGGGAGTAGGGTTTTTGAACCACGAGGAGTATGTGGTTAGTGTTGATAGCAATTTTATTAGTTAAACTAATTAATTAAAAATAATTTTATGAAATAGAATGCTGTTGTGCTTGTAAAAGTTGATTAAATGATTTGAAAAGAAAACAATAATAATAAAGAAGTAACTCCCTCTAAACTTCAGGTTTTAGATTTCACACAGTTTTCAGTTTATAGATTGGGAACCACATAGACATGGTTCTGGAAATTAGTCAACTCGGGTGTTCTTCGCTCGACCAAAATTTCTCGTCTACGCCCCAACGTTCATGAACACCTGCTCTTAAGTGTTCGTGCCTCGATTAAAATTCTTTTGTTTTGAGCTCATTATCCATGAACACCTACAAAACACATGCACACTAATAAATAACTAAGACTGGCTAAAAGTACACAATAAAAGACTAAAATATATAAAAAACTAACATATTAACCAAGTGTTTATCACAAGACATCAGACTTGCGCCGCCTGCCACCAAAACCCTCAAATCAGACACGATCCACCCACAACCACGAACCCCCATCACGTCTGGAACAAAATCCGACCCGTCACCTCCGATTCTTAACTGTTTCTGCTTGTCTTCGGGCCCAAACCACCGCCCAACTTCCACGCCGTCACCACCAAGGACGGTGGTGACCGGTTTTTGTTACAGGGGAGAAGAAAGGGATGGATCGTGGGGAGGGAGAGAGCGTTAGAGAGAGAGAGAGAGTAGAGAGAGAGGCAGGGGTATGCGGCTGCAGAAATTGGAAGGAGGGAGAAGAAGTGTTGATTTTTATAGGTGGGGTTTCTTGGTAGGTGAACACCGCGTGCACGAACTCGTATAACGTAAATCGTCTCGGTTTTATTTTTGGTTTGAAAACATGCCATGAAAACCATTCGGTTATGTTCGTAATTAAAAACACAACTAAACCGAGCAATTTGGTTCTTATTTTCGTCACCCGACAAGTGAAATCAGAACACGCGTTAAATTCGCGTTAATCGATTCGGTCGTGCTATTCTCTACTTAAACGACTCGTTTACTTTCGAAACTTAATAAATGACATTATTTACAATAAATAATTATTCCGAAAGTTTGATAACGGTTAAAACCACGCAGTTCAACGTCTGACTTCCACGTCAGTTCCTCTCCGCGTTATCCAAAACACTGCGTTTTAGACCGTTTTTTGCGCCGATTTCACATCCGATCGCATCGATAGTAAATACGTGTCGTATTTACATAGAATAAGCTTATGTTATTCCAGTTTGACGGATTTTTACTGATGTCAGTTCATTAACGTTAAATACGCGAAGTCTTTCTTTAAAGGCACTAAGGCTTCTACGAACTTGAGAAGGACATCGTAGGGCTCATAACGGCTCATCCAAGCATAATTAACCTTAAACCATGTTGATTACTTCTAAAACATGATTAGAATCACGTTAATCGTTGTACGGAATTTGCCGGTTGCACAGAGGGCATGAATGTTGGAACGTGGAAACATATATTGGATACAAAAAGTAGGTTTATTGGGTAAAATAAATAAAAATAAAAGAATATAAAAAATGTATAAAAATTAAAAACCTTAATAAACTATCGAACACGTTACCGAACGTTCACGAACATAAACGAACGAACGCGGCCTCTGTTCATGTTCGTTCGTTTAACTAAACGAACGGAATCTTTTGTTTGTGTTCGTTCATTTATTAAACGAAAAACGAACTTCCCGCTGAACAGTTCATGAACTATTCGCTGAAAGTTCAGTTCGTTTGCAGCCCTAATGACGTGGCATGCTGACGTGTCATCCCCAATCTAACTAGGTTAGTGACTTAACACAAATTGGGTGCCAAAATCCAATAAGTTAATAGTACAGGTTATATATGGCTAATTTTTTAGTTTATGGTGCCAACGAACAATTTCAAATAATTTAGGTTATTAAAATTCAATCTCCTTTATATTTCGCAAGTAATGTTAAACCTTAAAAGAAAACGAAATTGATAAAATATAATTAAATTAAACAACTAGAAAAACACCTGAACAAATAAAATTTATCATTCATACATTTTTATAGTTAAATGAACTAAGTATTTTATTTTTAGAGTTAACTGCCATTTTCGTGCCCGGTGTTTGATCCGGTTTGTTGCTCCAATTCAAAAAAGTTGTGTTTTATCTTTTTTTTGCAACTGGACACTTAATGTTTGGATTTTGGTGTTATTTCCGTCCAATTCACTAATTGGGTTAGAAAGTGACATTAAGTGAGCAACATTTTTTTCAATTTGCTTAGTTAAATGAAGGTCAATTTGGACATTTTGTCTATGATTATTTTAATCAGAAATATCTTGCCATCTTCATCTTCCCCCTTAAAAAGGGTTTTAAACCCTAAAAACCCAATCACTCATCCTGTAACACCCACTTTCACCATCTGTGTATCTGATTCTCTCTCTCTCTCTCTCTCTCCCCCCTTTATGTTTAAAATGTGAACCTGTAAAAAAACAAAAATCGAAGTTAGATAAATGAAACTTGAACAAAAAAAATGTAAAAGAAACTTACCGTTTGGTGGACGGGGGATGTGGAGGTCGGAGACGAGGTGGACGGGGGCTGTTATAGAGAAGAGAAGATGGATCGGCTGCTATGAATTGGAGTAGTATGGACTTAGGGTTAGGAGGATTAGGGATTTAGGATTGTGTATTGTGTTATGTAGTGTATATAATATTATATATTTATATATATATTTTTTAATATTTGGATTCAGATAATCCGATTATCCGAAAATTTTCAAAATCAGGATCCGAATCCAAAATTTCGGATAACTCGGATTCGGATTTTTCGGATTCAAATTCGGATTTTTTTTAACACCCCTAGTGACGGTTGCTCTGGTGGGGTTGCAGGGGTGAAGATGGGTTAAAAGTGGGGTGAAGATGTGTCTCTCTGAGAGAGAGAGGGAGACGGAGAGGGAGAGGGAGAGGGGGAAATAGAGAGAGATTATATATAATAAATAAATATATTATGTTTTATTATATAAAAAAGTAAATGATTGAAAAAATAGAAAAACAAAAATAAATAAGTGGAATGACAAACGCTGTTAGTGAATTGGACGGAAATATCATTAAAATCCAAACGTCAGATGTCCAGTTGTAAAAAAAAATAATTTTTGGACTGTAGCAACAAACAGGACCAAACCTCAAAGATGAAAATGACAGTTAACCCTTATTTTTATTTTTTTTGAATGGCTAATTACATTCTCACCTAATATTCCCCCTTATCATATAGAGGGAGGGGGGATTCGAACTCCTGACCTCATCCTGTACACCCTCACCCCACACTACTGGGCCAAAGCCTCAATGACAAGTCTTATTTTTATAAAAACTTGAAGAAAAAACCTTCAAAATCAAAATCCCGATTTTAGATTAATGAATCTTGATATGAGAGTAGGGTATGTGTTTAGTTGTCTTAATCTTCAACCAATTTATTTAGATATATAAGATGTTTTTTTTTTTTTTTAAATTTGATAGGTTTGTTAGACCACTCGGTGTGGAAGCCGGCATAGCCCCGGCATGGTGATGATGGGTCGGCGTACACCACCCCACTCTCCCGGCATCGGCATGAGCGTCATCTACACGCCGGCATACACCGCCCCCCTCTTCCATACCGGCATCGGCATGAGCGGTCCCTTGCTTTCCCATCAAAGAGGGATTGTGATCGGACCACAATCCTTCTTTGGGTTAACCTATAACCCTTTTTGGCGATTGTTTCCAACTTGCACACAACCCTCAAACGGAGCGTGCACCTCTTGACGCTACATCATGTCACCTCATGCAATATTTTTGGGACAATGACCTCGCTCACAAGATTGAGTCCCAAACATATGCATCCTTAGTATATCTTCTCTCTCCTCCTTAAAAACTTAGACTCACCAGGACCAACTTTCTTGGCACTATTGACCAACTTCCGACCCCATGTGTTATTGGGTTACATTAGTCTAGTTATATCTTGAACTCACCAAGAAAGTGGCCCTAAGTGAAGTATTTTTGGCATCTTAATCGCCTAGAAACTTTTAAAAGATAGACAGAATAACCAAACACTCAAATATTAACCACATTCATGAGTAGACCTAATCTTTAAATATTTGGCCCGTGGCACCCTCATATATATAATTTGTCAATTTGTAGTAGCCTATATTGCTAGATTCCCAAGAACATGGGGTAGTCAAGTAAAGATAAAGTCATGAATATGATGATGTGGGGTTTTGATTATTTTTAGATCACTAATTTTGGCCCATTTTGTCTTTAAATTCGATGGCTAGGTGACACCCGAAAGCCCCTCTACTCTTTTCATCATGAGTGATTCATGTTCTTCCATGCCACAAACCTTTCAAGAACATTAAACTTGCAAATTGATAGGTCTAAAATTATCTATATATTAAATTTACGACACTTTAATAGTTACGTCCATCTAAAATACGCATGCCTTTCATTATTATTGGTCTATTTGGTAGGTAGATGACACTTTTGTTATTTATTTTATTCTTTTTAGTTTTCCTACTTTGTAACATAAGCAGTAAAGAATAGTCATGTTCAGACCACATAATTTTCTAACAACCAGCAAAGAACTTCATTTTGTCACCACCACCGTCATCGTCAACGTTGTGGGACAATTACCCGCAACTTACTCACACCATCCGAACCACCGACGTCCGTTACCCTTGAATACCGGTACTGTACTATAGCGATATTTTGGGTACAATTACCGGTGGATGTTGTTATCCACCACCATCGGTAGAAAACCTAACTCCTCACCTACCTAACCATTGCGAGCACAACACCTAAACACCACTACCCGCCGAGTGGTTGTTAAAGGTTGAAAATTATCGGGCTTTGTGTTAAAGGGTGAAACATGCATGATAAAATAAAGTAAAAGGTTGACTTACATGCCTTTAAACTTAAAAATTGAAACATGTAATTTTAAGCATACATAAACGTTTATTCTTATTTTTATTATTAAAGAAACATTTGCTAGTTTTCTTTTATAAAGATCATAAGTATATGAAAACCATGTCTGACGAGATTTCTTAAAGTACTTTATCATGAAATAAGTGAATTTATTATTATTATTATTATTTGATAGCTTTAGAGTGGGTGTAGTGGGGCTTTATGGGAAGCACGAAAACCAAATTAGCGCCGGAAACACCGTTACACCCGGGCGCTAATTTGGAAAAAAGGGGAAGGGCCTTAAAATTTTAACGCCAAAACACAATTGAATCATCCAATCACAAATGGCCACATCATCATCAAACGGTCAATATAAACTATGTTCAGATAATAATTCTGCGCATACTAATTGGCCTATTTCGCCATTTATATTTTTATAAACATTAGTTAACGACACTGAATTAACCCAATTAACGAAATGGACCGTTTTGGCCTATTTCGTCAAAAGTCATGGACCGTTAAACAATTTTTAAAGTTTTGTGTTGGATTGACATATTGTCCCAAACCATATGAACGGATTTGGTAATCAACTCTTTCTTGTATTTATCTTTTAATGATATGTTTGGTATCTAATAACATGTATTAATTTTCTTTTAGTAATATTTGGTATTTAATAATAAGTGTTGTTGATCGGTTCGGAAGCATGTCACGTCAAAATAAACCATATAACGAGGGTTATTTTGGTTTGTGTCACAACTGTTGGGTTTGTGAAGTCCTTGGTTATTGGGCTTTGGAGGTTGACATTAGAAGACATGGGCAAGGCCGGGTTTAGTTTTCTTGATCCCTAAGTTGTTTAACCTAATTGTTCTCTATATATACCCTAATCATGTATTGTAAGCTTGTGTACTTTGAGCTTAATGAAATAACCTAGTTGCAGCCCGTGGACGTAGGTCCCCCACTGGGACCGAACCACAAAAAATTCTTATGTCGTGTTTATTTTCTGTTCACCGCGTGATAATCGTGTGTGCCGTTTGTGTGTTTGATTCCACTGTGCCGACTGATACCTAACAAGTGGTATCCGAGCTTTGGCTCTTTAACACACTGAGATTTGCACGAACGATTGCGGTGGAGGTTTGGTTGGATATTGTTGTTCATAATTACGGTTTAAAATTGGAAGGTAGGTTCGTAGGCCATTTGTTTTTTCCTTTTCTTGGTCGAAATTCACGTGAAGGTTTTTTATTAGAAAAACCTTGGAAGGAAACTAACTCCTTTGGAGTTTGTGTGCTGGTCAACAATTAAGGTGATTTTTTTGTCGTGATTTGACAAAGGTTTGGAATATTAGTTTCTTGTTCAAACATAATAGCAAATAGATGATTTTTTTTTTTTGAAACTTGCGATTAAGATTTGATAAATCTTGAAAAATCGTTGTTGGCTGTTTCAAAAGTAAGTTTTTGACAGTCAATCAAAGGTCTTAAGGTGTGACGGCTGGTTTAGGGTTTCGATTGAATTTAGTTTCTTTTGGATCCTGTTCGTGTTCCCGAGTATGTCTTGTGATCATGGTCAGTAGGGTTTGCTTGTGGTTGTTTGGCGTTTAGAACTTGGTTTTGTGGCTGGATGTTCGTGATCCGAGGAAGGTGAGTACCGATTTATTTTAATCCTTGGCCGTATGTTTAGTTTTTGAATTCGATTGGAGCCACTAATTAAGTTTATTCAGTTGTTGGTCGAGTTTGGGTTGCGGGCTATGTAGGATTTGTTTTCTAAGTTCGGGGTTTGACAATTATTGTTATCAATCGTGATTATATAACCGAGTTTGTGATAACAGTTGGGTTGGGCTAAATTTGTCTACATGGTTATTTGTAGGAGCAAATCGGTTTGGTTGACAGTGTTCAGTTGAACAGTCGTCAAGTTCAGGCCCGTGCCATTACTATGTCTGTTCAATTGTTTCTGATTTGTTCTTGTTTGTTATTGTCATAACTGAAGACGGGATGGTTATGATCAGAATGTTTGACGGGATTGAGTGTCAGTTGATTGGTTTATCAAGGGAACTTGGATGTGGTACTTAACAATGGTAAAACCTGGAGAAAAATCAGCTGGTTTGGAATGCTCTAGGTTTAAGGTATTCCTGCCCGGGCATGCTGGTGACGACATAAGTGAAAAAACAAGGTTAGTGTCAAGTCATGTGAACTATTGCTAGCTAGTTGGATGATCTTTCGGTTAGGGTTTGCGTTAATTGGTCGTGTGTACGGTCATAGAACCCTTGGTACCGCTTGCTTTCCATGAAAGCTCAACTGCTGTTATAACCATTTGCCTGTTAGCTGGTCTGGAACTGTGATGTTAATTCTTGTTCGGTGGTGATCAGTGGTTTGAAATTTGAGGGGACCTTTCTACAGGTACTGGGTGAAGGTTTTCACTGGGGAAGTACGAGTGGAGGTTCGACTCATGAGTGTCGGTTTTGTCATGGGTTGGGATAACAAGGACAGTGGGAGATGGGCATAGTTGACTTGTTGGGGCTGCATGGAGGTGTGGACATTTTTTTAGAGTAGATGTCATAGATAGGAAATTCTACTTCTGAGAATGTGTCGGGGTTTGATACATTGGGACTCAGTGGAAGGTAGTGAGACTCTTGGGTTCGAGATTCTATTTGGCTTCATTTCTTGTTACCTACTTATTTGGCGTCATTTCTTGTTACCTACTTCAATGAAGCATTAGTGAATCTATTTTTGAAGACTTTTGAAGTGTGCAGATTGTTGCGCAACTGGAAGAAGAGAACCAACTTACGTGTAGTAAAGTCTTGGCTCACTGATTCGAGAGTTAAACGAGTCTAGTTTACAACAAAAGACTCTGGGACTCCAGGTAATTCGCTTGAGCGTATTCGGAGGTCTGAGCATGGACGCGATTTTTGTAACAGTGGGAGCACATGGGGTGTTCTAACACAGTTTTTAAATCGACGTTAGGTTTGGAAGTCCAAGGATCCGAATTAAATCTCTCCTGGGAGGTTGCCCATTGCTGTTAGTGGAGAGTGTTCTTTCCTCTGGAGTCTTTGGAGCCGGCGATTTGAGTAAGTAGGGGCCGGTTGAGATTGAGGATGTGTCTATGGCGGGTTTTGCCATATCTGGGTCTTTGATGACCATATTGGAGTTGTTGGTAGCTTCAATGGGCCTTTCAGGTTAGTTATGAGAAGGGCCGCTGTAGCTAGGTGGATACATGGACAGGTTTGAGTTTGGTTTGTTCTTTGGGAGTTGGACCTGGAAGACTTCTGTTCCTATGTGTTTAGAGATTACTGAGTAGTATATGATTGGGTTGTTGTTTACTTGTTGGCAGGCTGGAGTTCCTCGCAAGGCCTTTAAGTGGGAGATTGTTAGGTTTGTGAAGTCCTTGGTTATTGGGCTTTGGAGTTTGACATTAGAAGACATGGGCCAGGCCTGGTTTAGTTTTCTTAATCCCTAAGTTGTTTAACCTAATTGTTCTCTATATATATACCCTAGTCATGTATTGTAATCTTGTGTGCTTTGAGCTTAATGAAATAACCTAGTTGCAGCCCGTGGACGTAGGTCCCTCACCGGGACCGAATCACGTAAAATTTTTGTGTCATGTTTATTTTATGTTCATCGCGTGATAATCGTGTGTGCCTAGATCTTCACTTTTCACCCCATTTTCACCCCAGAAACTTTTTTTTCCCCTTTTCATCCAATTCCTTTTCACCCATTTTAATACCCAATCTCTACCGATTGAGCCTAGATCTTCACTTTTCACCCCATTTTCACCAAATACTATTTGTTAGTCCTCTCCTGAAGAAACTTCTCAAGCGATGCAATCTCCATATTCTTGTCTTCAAAAGGCTTACCACAATCAATAACGAACGTCGATTGCTTCTTCTTTCTGCCCTTGGCTCCTGCTCCACGACTCATCTTGATCCTGATAATATTAACAAAACAATCATATATATATATATATATATATATATATATATATATATATATATAGGGAATGGTTAGTTTGAGAACTCACATGAGTTGTGAGAACCATAGGAACTCTTTTGGACCATTGATCTTGATGATCTAATGGTTGATATTAAAAGATGAGGGTTTTTGTCTTGACTTGATTAATAAGTATTTTTTTAATCTAATAAAGTACATTAAGGGGTATTAAGGTAAAAACACCATGTGAGAGAAAATAATTAATATAATACAATATTAATTTTTATTTAATAATTCAAAAATATCATATTTTTTTAAACTATATTTTATTTTTTTAATTTCTTTGTTTTTTAAAATAAATAATCAGATAAGTCTAATGAGTATGATTTACACCAGTGTAAATTTACCATCATTTACACTGGTGTAATTATTTTACACCAGTGTAAATCTACCATGCACAAAACTACAACATTCGTATTACTGGTGTAATTATTTACACCAGTGTAAATTTACCATCATTTACACTGGTGTAATTATTTACACCAGTGTAAATGTACGATGCACAAAACTACTACATTCGTATTACTGGTGTAATTATTTACACCAGTGTAAATGTACGATGCACAAAACTACTACATTCGTATTTTACACCAGTGTAAACCAAAACAAACATCTACACAAACGTATTACACCAGTGTAAAAACACCCAAAAACATCTATACATTTCATACTACACACCTCATACTACAAATTGTTTCTATACCTTATACAAAAAAAAAAGAAAAAAAAAAAAAACCATCGTCTTCTTCAAACATCGTGTTTCTTTCCCCATCACCATCTTCTTTCACACAACAAAAAAACCATGGAAAAATTTAATAATAATAATAACAACATACCATACCATCGTCATCTTCATCCCCCACCGTCCGACCACCCGTCCACCGCCCCTGCCCCCCACCTGTTCAGAGGTGGACCACCATCACCGGACCGCCACTACAAAACCCCCATCATCGGAACCTGCAAAAAAACAAATAATAATAATAATAATAATAATAATAATAATAATAATAATAATAATAATAATACCCCTCGTTAATCCCAGATCCATCATCACCCTCAACCATCATCAACCACCCACCGCAACCCCCCACCATCATCACCCATCGTCTTCCTGTTCCAGCCACCACCGTCGCGTCGTCTTCCTGTTCCAGCCACCATCACCGTCATTGTTTTCAGATCCCCCCACCACCGTCGTTTTCTGATCTATCGTCATGAGTTATTATCGTTGTTCTTATTATTATTATTATTATTATTATTATTAGAGAGAGAGAGATAGAACGAGAGAGAAGAAGAGAGAGAGAGAGAGAAGAAGAGAGAGAGGGCAGAAGTGTTGAATGAGAGAGAGAGATGAGATTTGTGTATTAATATTATTATTATTTATTATTTAAAAGGGTGGTGTGGGTGGGGTGGGGTGGGGTGTTATTGTTACTAAAATACCCTTAACTATTTGTGTGCAAAAGACTTTATTGCCCTTGATTAAAAAATACAAAAAAACTATAAACATGCTGATGTGTCACTTTGTGATTAGTCTATAGGAGTTCTCAAGTTCTCACAACTCGGGTGAGTTCTCAAATGAACCCAATCCTATATATATATATATATATATATATATATATATATAGGAAAAGTATAAATTGAAAACCCATTGAGTTAAGAAAACTTATAAACCCATGTAAAAACCATCTAAAATAAGTTTGTTTTTTTTTTGAAAAAATTACACAAGGTAACATACATGTATTTAAGTGTTTTGTGCCAAAAAAATTAAAAAAGCGACGAGGGAATTTAAAAAAAAAATAAACAACGCAAATTTTGTAACAACATGTTAAAAGGCAGAAAACATATGTTAACAACGCTGTTATAAAGTTTGCGTTGTTTATTATTATTTTTTTAAAATATCCCATCGGCGCTTTTTTAATTTTTTGGCCCAAAACATTTAATAACATGTATGTTACCTTGTGTATTTTTTTCAAAAAAAAAAAGTTTTTTTAGATGGTTTTTACATGAGTTTTCTAAGTTTTCTTGACTCAAGGGGGTTTTCAATTTATCCTTCCCCTATATATATAAATACAAACAGAGATTTGTGAGATTTTAGAAATTGTACCTAATAGATTCAAAGGCTGCTGCTAACTGGAAGTAGGATTCGATGAGGTAGAGAATGTGAGTTTAGGGTTTTAAATTAGGTTATTATTCAGCGAGTTGAATTGGGCTGGTTTATGCCTGGTTTTTTAAGGTTAAATTAGGTTTTTCCCCATAACTTAACAAACAGTATTTGGTGAAATTGGGGTGAAAAGAGGAGATCTAGGGCTTGAGGATGGGGTATTAAAAAAAGATGAAAAGGAATTGGATGAAAATGGCAAAAAAAAAAAAAAAAAAAAAGGTTTGTGGTATATGGACAAAAATGCCCCTGACTTAACTGGGTTTTGTAAACGAAGTTAGGGCAGTTGATGAAAATGACCAAAAATTGGAAACTTCAGGGACACAGATGAGAAAAAAGAAATATTTGGACTAAAGTGACATTTTTTTTTGTCAAACCTCAGAGACTAAATTGACAATTAACTCTTTCCTTTTTAATAATACGTATTGGCCGGGTCCTTACGCATATCAATCATATCAAAACCTACAAATCTCGCTGCGCAACACACGCTAAAATGCTGGTATAATATTAGGGGTTGTTTGATTGATTAAGTGCTGAATTATTAAGAGGTCTGAATGGTTAAGTGTTGAATAATTAAGTTGGACCTCTTAACGGTTACTATTCTTGTCCCACATTGGTACGAGAGCCTTATTAAGGTTCAGTCTAGTTCAGTGTTTAATGGTTCAGTGCTTAATGGTTCAGTAACATCTCAAATCTTAATGGTTCAGACTTTAACCATTTCATTAAGAAGCTGAAACAAACGCGCTGAATACTGAATCATTTAGCACTAAATGATTCAGAGCTCCATTAAAAGGTTATCAAACATCCCCTAGCCTCGAAGTTCAAATAGATGGATTTAAGGTGACAACACAGATGAATATTTAAAGATAAGGTGGCATATTTTAATTTTGGGAATTAAATGAAGTTGGTGAAGTTTGCAAGTCACCTTTCCATTGGCAAATGGATCAACCGACCAAGTTTTTAAATCAAGGGGGAAAAATTAAATATCGAATATATTGCTAAACGCATTATGTAGAATAGATAGGGTTAAATTAAATATACATACAAATCTTATTAAAATACTATTTTATGCATAAAAAATGTTTTTAATTATAATCCACCTTAAGAAATATACTTTCATAAATAGCAAACACGATTTAATCAACCTCCACTGATAATTCTTACTTTTATGTGGTTTAATTATCACCGTTATCTATCTATATAATAATTGAGGTCACTTGGGTTGAATCAAGGCTTTAGAGATGGCCTCTAGGATCCAACAACAAATATGGAGCTCCGAATTTATTAGTATAAAAACCTCTTTCTTTCATTTTTTTTTCATTCTCCATATCAAAACTCTCATAATACTCTTCTAATTCCTATTGATACTACTCCATATCAAAGCTCCGAATCAAATTCCTAACAAATATTAGAGGCTTTCTTTTTCATCTTGCATCAGTTTTTGATTATCCACAACCGATTAAAGGTAAACATCCATACTACTCTTCTAATGTTGATTATCCACACATATTCAATAGGATTGTGATAAACAAATTTGTAATATAGAAATATTCAATCGGATTTTTTTAAAAAGCATATTTTCATTCATTTGAAATCATTTGAAGCGTATTTTGATTCATTTGAAACCATATTTTTTTAAAAGCATATTTTCATTTAGATTTGTGATAACCAGATTTGTGCTAAACACATATTCAATCAGATTGTGATAAACAGATTTATAATATACCCATGTATTCATTCAGATTTTTGTTAATTTTATTACTATTCAATCGGTTTTACTAATGCTATGTTTTAACATTTGAACAAAAGGATTTGATCCGAAGACACAGATTCTAGAATCCAATTAGGTATATGGAGCTCCAACTTTGTATGTATAAAACCGTTTTGTTTATTTATTGTCTAAATCCTTTTCAAGAGTCTATCGATTCTCTTTATTTATTGTATTCGTTTGAATCTTCGGATTCTGTATATGACACAAGAAACCGACTCTTAATTTTTTTAAAGATGTTTAACATTCAACAATCGGTCAACAATATTTTTTAAACATTAAACTATCGACAATTTTCTTATGTTAATTTTGATTATTCAATCCTACATTCCATATTCGGCTGATAATATTAGACCAATTTTAATTTCATTAATTCTGAGTTATTATTATTTATTTACATTAATAAAGTTGACCGAATTTAATGTCATTTAATCTAAAATTTGAATCTTAATGATTGTCATCAATTTACATTAATAATATTTTGACCCAATTTAATCTTATTTATTACTATCTTTTAATAATTGACCGAATTTATATTAACATTAATATAAATTTAAGTTTACCATAATAACCCTTATTTATTACATATAGGTTAGTTGTATTATTTGTCAAGTTTGTATATAAAATAAATGAATATTTTCGGTAATCATTTAAACCTATTTACAAAAATATATTTCAGGATAAATGTAAGCATAAACTTGATTCGGATTCTGTATAGGACACAAGAAACCGACCCATAATTTTTTGGAAGATGGTGTTTAACATTCAACAATCGGTCAACAATATTTTTTAAACATTAAACTATCGACAATTTTTTATGTTAATTTTGATTATTCAATCCTACATTTCATATTCAGCTAATAATATTAGACCAATTTTAATTTCATTAATTTTGAATTATTGTTATTTATTTACATTAATAAAGTTGACCGAATTTAATGTCATTTAATCTGAAATTTGAATCTTAATTATTGTTATCAATTTACATTAATAATATTTTGACCCAATTTAATCTTATTTATTACTATGTTTTAATAATTGACCGAATTTATATTAACATTAATACAAATTTAAGTTTACCATAATAAGCCTTATTTATTATATAAAGGTAAGTTATATTATTTTTGTAAAGTTTGTATAAAAAATGAATATTTTCGGTAATCATTTAAACTTATTTACAAATATATATTTCAGGATAAATGTAAGCATAAAGTTGACAAACCTAGCGACAATTACCTATGTATTTAAATTTGATTGAAATAAAGTTGACAGTTACCTAATATACACACCATATGTAAATTAATAGTAAATTAAATTTAAGTTTAGTCAACATTATTAATTTCAATTAAATATATTTAATAACCTTAAACACAAATACAAAAAAAATAACAAATTAAAACCACTAATAAAATTTAACGGATCCTTTGAACCTAAAAAATGCAAAACCGATTCCAATTAAACTGGCCCAATTATGCCCAACGTCACTCTTTTACCCGGATTCACCAAACATGCCATACACAAACGTACCGAACAAATGCTCATCAACTAATAAATTAGAAAAGTTTTTCTAGCCTACACTTAACTTAGGAAACAAATTTGAATTAACCATTTCAGACATTAAATTATCAATCAATCATTACTAAAATGGATTACCAATCATGCCATAAATATGCAAAATTCATAAACAAATCTGAGACCATATTTTTAAAGCATTCAATCATTATAAAAATCGTTCCACACATTCCTCATTCTTTTTCTAAATTATTGAATCATTTTCGTTTGCACCTTTTACTCTGAGACCATATTTTTAAAGCATTCAAAAAACTTAATTAAAAAATTTCGATTTACTACACATTTATAATGTGCATAAAAGACTTATAATTTTTATAATTTACAATAAATCATAACTAATGTATAGGTTGATTTTTTATAATTTACAATAAATTATAACTAATATTATTTATTGTCATTAATAATAATTGACCCAATTTAATGTCAATCAATCTGAATGATTGTTATTTATTTACTTTAATAATACTTGACCGAATTTAATGTTATTTAATACGATTTTTTAATCTCATTAATTTATATTACTATTAATACGAAATTCAGTTTCCTATAATAGCTCTCATTTATTTTTTCTGTATGAGTGATTGATTATGAATCAATTTAACCCAAAATTTAGGCTTACCATAATTTATGCTAAGTTAGAAAAGTCACCGACTCAACTTCTAGGAATTCAAATTTCAAATATTAAACTATATCCCATATGCAAATATATTTTAAATACTCATATGTCATTAAGTATACGACATCAATATTCATATCTATACACAAAGCCATCCGCTTCATAGTATCAGTGTATTTAAATTTCATAGATGTTACATACACGTATGTTAATTTATATAAATCACCCTTGAGTAATAATACATATATATTTAACATACTCACATCTAAAAAAACAAAATCATAACTAATGTATTGGTTGATTTTTTTAATTTAAACTAAAAACCTCTGTATATTAACATCTAATATATATGTGATTTTTTATGATTTACAATAAATCATAACTAATATTATTTATTGTCATTAATAATAATTGACCAAATTTAATGTCATTCAATCTGAATGATTGTTATTTATTTACTTTAATAATAATTGACCGAATTTAATGTTATTTATTATGATTTTTTAATAATTTATATTACAATTAATACGAAATTCGGTTTACCATAATAGCTCTCATTTATTTTTTTGTATGAATGATTGATTATGAATCAATTTAACTCGAAATTTAAGCTTACCATAATTTATGCTGAGTTAGAAAAGTCACCGACTCAAGTTCTAAGAATTCAAATTTCAAATATTAAACTATATCCCATATGCAAATATATTTTTAATACTCATATATCATTAAGTATACGACATCAATATTCCTATATATAAAAAAAAGCCATCCGCTTTATATTATCAGTGTAGTGAAATTTCATAGATGTTACATACACATATGTTAATTTATATAAATCATCCTTGAGTAATAATACATATATTTAACATACTCATCTTTTAAAAAAAACAAAATCATAACTAATGTATGATTTCCTTATTCAATATATTAAAAGGTTCTTTCATGTAATAATTTTAAAATAACAACAATAATTTGTAGATAATGGTTAAGTCAATTTGAGAGTCAGATGATTTTAATGTCATTGATTTGAATAATTGATTATGATTTTGATATTATTTATTAAGAATTTTTAATGTTATTTATTGATACTACTAATTATGAATTTCGGTTTAATGTTGTTGACCGAATTTAATTTTTATACTATGAGTTTCCTTTAATCAATTGTCATTAAACGTTAATCATCAAAATCATTTCAATAAGTGTGATAATTTTAGAATGTCAATAATAATTTGTAGATAATTGGTAAGGCAATTTGAAACGCGGATGTTTTTAATGTCATTGATTTAAATGATTAGTTATGATTTTGTTGGTATTTATTAATATTTTTCATCTTATTTATCGATATTACTAATACTTATATTACTAATTTACTTTTAATGTTGTTGAACGACTTTCATTTTGGTATAACGAATTTTATTTAATCAATTGTCAATTACACTATTCAAGTCATCATGGTCTCAAATTCGTATGCTAATTTTAGTTTCCTAATTTTAATATGACAATAATAATTTGTAGATAATGGTTAAGGCAGTTTGAGAGGCAGATTATTTTAATGTCATTAATTTTAATGATTGATTATGATTTTGATGTTATTTATTAAGACTTTTAATCTTATTTATTGATATTACTAATATTACGAATTTAGTTTTAATATTGTTGACCGACTTTAATTTTGATATTACGACTTTCCTTTAATCAATTGTCATGAAACGACAATTGATACTTAATGAAACGACAATTTTGAACCTATTTTAACAACGAAATTAGATGATTATATAAATTTTAAAAATATTACTTTTTGTTAAAGAGTTATATTACTTCAATCACAATTAATAATGATTACTAAAGATGTTGATTTGAATGATTCATTATTGAGATTGTAGCAGTTTTAATATTATTTATTAAGAGTTTTAATGTTATTTGTTGACATTAATAAGAATTTTTAAATTATGATTGGACTTTATTGCAATTAATAAGTTTTATTGAGATTGTAGCAGTTTTAAAGTTATTTATTAAGAGTTTTAATGTTATTTATTGACGTTAATAAAAATTTTTAAATTCTGATTGGACTTTATTGGCAGAGATGAATATATATCATATAATTATTACGAAAATTATAATTTATTAATTAGCATTTACTTGAAATTCATTTGTAAATAAATGATAAATTTCTCAATCATTCAACTGTATATTAATAAAATAAATTTTGTCAGTAATTAATAGTTTCCTAAAATATATACTATGTTCAAAATAATTTTCAATCATATTAATAATATTACGTCTTTATTACTATTATTAATATATGTCACTATTACTATTAAATAGATTTAGAATACGTCTTTACTACTATTAATAAATTCAATCAACCATTCAATTGTATATTAATAAAATAAATTTTGTCACTAACGAAAAAAATAAATTGCGTCTTTATTATTGTTAATTATATTTAAATTACGTTTTTATTACTATTAATAAAATAAATCAATCATTGATTCGTATATTAATAAAATAAATTTCAATCATATTAATAATATTACGTCTTTATTACTATTAATAAATTACATCTTTAGTACTATTAATTAGATTTAAATTATGTCTTTTTTACTGTTAAATAGATTTAAATAACGTCTTTACTACTATTAATAAAATAAATCAATCATTCAATTGTATATTAATAATTTTTTTTAACCATATTAATAATATTACGTCTTTATTAATAGTAATAAATTACGCCTTTATTACTGTTAATTAGATTTAAATTACGTTTTTATTAATATTAATAAAATAAATCAATCATTCAATTGTATATTAATAAAATAATTTTTTTCCTTAATTAACAGTTTACTAAAATATATAGTATACTCAAAATAATTTTCAATTAACTTAATAAATTAGTAAATAATTTAAATTGTTAAGTTAACTTTTGTCATCCATTTATTACTATTAATAGTAATAATTATTACAATTATTAACATAAAGAATAAACGTAATATCAATATAAAAAATCATCATTTGTCATTGAACCCTTGATCATTAATAACATTCAAATTATTTCAAAAATTATTAAAAAAACTCAATTAATGATAACAGAAAGATTCATGTAATAATTTTGGTAAACAAAATGTATCTAATAAATATAATTTAAATCTATTTTTTTAATAATAATAATTTAAATCTATTTAACAATTTCCTAAAATTTATAATTTATTCAAAATAATTTTCAATGATATTACTATTATAATGACTTTCATTTTAATATTGTTGACCAATAAACGTAAAAACTTTTTACGTTTTTGTTATTTTGATGGAGGTCAATTCTTTGACTTTATTTATTTTTCATGTCTTACAATACTTTTATTAGTAATTAGTAACAAAATTAATAATGAAATATCATTTTACGTTATCAGTAACAACATTAACTAAAGGCGATTCATAACATTAAAAAAAACCTCATTTGTCATGAAATCCTTCATCATTGACTACATTAACTAAATATCGTTTCAGTGATACTAAGAATAAGAATATTACGCCTTTAATTTAAATATCTTTGACAGATTAACGTTATCATATTATGTTTACAAAGAATTGTCCTTTAATAAATTGTCATGAAACGCTAACCATCATCATGATTGTAATAATTGTGCTAATTTTAAGCGTCGTTGACCAACTCACGTAAATTACCAATCCTTCCATTTTTATAATTCAATTATATAAATAGGTCCAACTTATTCGATTAGAATTATTCAAGACACAATATTCCGATTGTGGAAGCATTGAAACAGGTCAAATGGATAAAAGGTTGCCCTATAAAAAACCTTCTACTTTGACATATTATTCAACCCATCCACGTTGCTATCTTTACTCCTAACGAGTTTCTCATGTGGGTTTAGTATTGATTTTTCACTATGGTTTTAGCTTGATTTTTAGTTCATTGGTTATGAGTCAAACCGTCAAAACAGTTTAGGGTCTTTTAGATATATTTGCGTTAAATTCCTGATGATAATACAGTTACAATGGCAAATGCCTTTCTTTTCCTCACCAGAGTTTTTTTTTTTTTTTTTTTTTGACAAATTTTACTGTTTTGTTATTCTAATGGTTCAGGGATCCTATAAGTGGACGTAAATTCTTTTCAAAGCCACATGTTCCAAATCGTCTTGCCATATCAAACCGTGTTATAGAAGCTAAAATAATTTCAGGGAGTAACATTGGAATGCGAACTTTTATCCAAAGAATTAGGCTGTACCCATCTGATAAGAATATTCCTTTCAGATTTAACAGAAGACAATTCCCTATTACTTTATGTTTCGCAATGACAATAAATAAGAGTCAAGGACAAACCCTATTTAGGGTAGGTCTGTATTTGAAAGATCTTATTTTTACACATGGGCAGTTGTATGTCACTGCCAAGTGACAAGGGTAGAGATGGCCTGAAGATACTAATATTGGATAAAGATGACAACTTTAATAACAAATAGCAAATGTTGTCTCTAAAATAATATTTTGAAGTTTGTTAATAAGTATGCGATCATATTTTGCATAAATCGTTTATTTTTTTTATAATTGTTTCGTTGTATGATTTGTTAAACTACATTTATTTACTTTGAATTTAATCTTCATTTGCATACAGTTACAATAAATATATGTTTATTCATTTCATTATTTGTTTTAAATCACGTCATTATTTGTTTTTAAATCACGTCAAATCAAACATTGGAATGCGAACTTTTATCCAAAGAATTAGGCTGTACCCATCTGATAAGAATATTCCTTTCAGATTTAACAGAAGACAATTCCCTATTACTTTATGTTTCGCAATGACAATAAATAAGAGTCAAGGACAAACCCTATTTAGGGTAGGTCTGTATTTGAAAGATCTTATTTTTACATATGGGCAGTTGTATGTCGCTGCCAAGTGACAAGGGTAGAGATGGCCTGAAGATACTAATATTGGATAAAGATGACAACTTTAATAACAAATAGCAAATGTTGTCTCTAAAATAATATTTTGAAGTTTGTTAATAAGTATGCGATCATATTTTGCATAAATCGTTTATTTTTTTTATAATTGTTTCGTTGTATGATTTGTTAAACTACATTTATTTACTTTGAATTTAATCTTCATTTGCATACAGTTACAATAAATATATGTTTATTCATTTCATTATTTGTTTTTAAATCACGTCAAATCAAACATTTGTTGATTCATATATTTGTTATTGGGTAACATTAAACTTTTTTATGATAATTTACAATCAACCAAAATTCATACGACTTGTATTACGTAACTTTAAATAAATAAAATTGCATACTACAATCTTTATAGAATTTTTTTCATTTAACATGGACATGTACCGCGTGTACACGCGGGGCTCTAACCTAGTTACTAATAGAAAACGTGCACGATGCGATTTTTTACAACAATTTACAACGCGGTATTCAAAACAAACAAAATCACATCTACGATTTTAAAAAGAGTTATTTGCCAATCACATTTACAACAATTTACACTAAGGTTTGTTACAAATTGTCACTTTTATCCAAATCTTTTTTTTTTTCGCATCTGTGTCCCTGTGGTTTACTTTTTCTTTTTTTTTTTTTTTTTTTTTTGCCATTTTCATCCAAACCCCTAACCAGGGGCGAAGCTTGGTTCTCGAATCGGAGGGGCCGGACTCAATTTTTTTTGGTTGGTAGTGGCAAATCGGCGGGGGCCGGACCCAACCTGGACTCGATTTACATAAGAAAATCGCAAATTTATTCCACTGCACAAAAAAACAGGGGGGCCAGGGGCACCCCTGGCCCTCAACATCCTTCGCCTCTACCCCTAACTACGTTAAAAAAAGTCAGTTAAGTCATGGGTATTTTGGTGACATTTTGAACTTAGTTTTCAACACATTCTCTTAACTTTGCTAATGTGCTCTGTTATATACCTTTATATATATATATATATATATATATATATATATATGTGTACTTAGTTATAGCTATGACGCATACTTAATATTATCATAACCCTTATCTATATCTATACTATATTATAAATGCATGAGTGGGGGTAGTTTAAGATACTCAAAAGTTAAGAACTTATTTTTCATTAATAACATTAAAATAAGGGTAAAATAGTCATTTATACATTATTTACATTTTAATTCCCTATCTTAGTTACACATTAATCCCTTAAACTTTACTTTACTTAACTTTTATTTATTAAATTTTAATTAAACTTATAATCCTTATTTAAACAAACCACCCCCTATGATTTGTAAATAGTCATATCTTTTGAATACGTTTATACTTTTATAAAAAAAAATTACATCATAATAATGAGCATTTTATTATCTTTAATTTGAGTATAGTATTGCTATTTTTTATTTAAAAAATCATTATGTGCTACGTGATTAATGATATATAGGAGTGAGCAATAACTAAATCGTTCACCGAAGCCAAACAAAAAAAACTGACAAAACTGAACCAAAATCTATTCAAAACTGAAAACATCCGATTGAACTTAAAATCGGTTATTGTTTTCTTTTTGTACCCTTAGTTAACCCAAATTAGTTAAACTGAAACAGACCCATTAATATATTCATAACAGTATGCCCGCACGATGTGGTAGGAAACACAGACACTTCTAATGGTTCATGGTTAGGTTAGGTTCAGTTCGGTTATAAGCCTCAACCGAAACAAAAATCGACATTATCGGCTTATCAATCTTGTTAACCAAACCAACAGGTTAATTGGTCTAGTCTCTTTGGTTAGATTGTCGTTTTTAGTTCGGTTTAGTTAATTTTGGTTAATAACCAAAACCAAATTTTGGTTAAAATTTTGCTTAGAAGCACATGAAATGTAGGTATAAATACATGTAATGGATGTATAAAGTATATACATGTATGAATGGTTCAGTTTTGGTTTGTTAATTTTGGTTAACTTATGGTACTAAAAAACCGATATTAGGTTAACTCGGTTTTGGTTAATTTTATGTTTGGTATTGTATGTTTTTGTTCGACTTCGGTTGAGTTTCAATTATTGTTCACCTCTAGGTATTGTTAATCACGTAAAAAATCAAAGTTTCAATTAAAAGTATATAGCAAATTATACTCTAATATGGTTTGAAGCTGAGTAGATAGGTTTATGAATTGTAGTGGCGGTATAAATAGAGAGAGTTTTGCAATTGGTAGCTTTTATACCTAGGCCTGTAAACGAACTGAATGTCCATTTAATTTTAACCGAACACGAACACATAATCAAACACATTTTATTGTTCATGTTCGTTCATTAAGAAATTTGTCATGTTCGTGTTCGTTTATATTCGTTCGTTTAAACCTAAACGAACAGTTCACCAACGAACATAAACGGACGTTCACGAACATAATAAATGTGAAAGATTTTGTATTACTGAAAAAACCAAATTACTAATTGGTTATATATTTATACGAGTAACTAAAACCCAATTTATGTTTGTATTTATGTAAATATAACTACGTATGTAATTAATAAACTTAAACAAACATAAATAAACGAACATAAATGGAGGTTCACGAATATAAATAAATAAACTCAACATTTGTTAATGTTCATTTATTAAATAAACGATATAAACGAACTTTCCACCGAACAACTTCACGAACAGCTCATAAACATTCGGTTCGTTTACAAGGCTATTTTTTTACATCTATTTCATGTATTTATACCTTCATTTCATGTAGGCAAAAAAATTTAGCCAAAGTTTGTTTTTGTTATTCATCAAAATTAACTAAACCAGACTAAAACCGATAATCTAACAATACTAATCGAACCAAAGAACCAATTGTTTAATAAGATTGATTAATTGATGGCTTTTGATTTTAGTTTCGGTTGAGGCTAATAATCAAAATTAACAGAACCATACACACCCTTAGAAGTGTTTATGTTTCCCGCTGTATCGTGCGAGCACTCTACTAGTTTATTTATACATATGAAAGGTACCTAACCCCTGTTTTAAAAATATATATTGGATGAAATTTGTCATGCACTCATGATCCGAAAATTAAAAAAAAAAAAAAAAAACAATAACAAAAACCTCCATTGCTAAGATGATTCACTCCTCTTATCTGCAATTCATAAATTTTTTACCTATAAATAAAATATTAAATACTAATATGTTCACTTTTGTTCTTGTTCATGTGTGAAAATAGGTTTCTGATACAACTAAAAGACTTTTAATCAGTGAAACGATCATTGGATGCACGTGTCATACGCACAGGCAAAGTTGCTTTCACTTTCAATTTTCAAACATTTAGTATTCAAGGGCTGGTCCCAGTTATTCCAAATTACAACATCCTAATCCTGATGATATATTTTATACATGTTTATACCATGTATAAATATATGTTTCACCATGTTTAGACTCAACACGGTCTGTATCTATTTATCTATATCTATGTGTGTGTCTCACTGCGTGTAACCATGCCTTATTTTTATATATATATATTATATTTTATATATAAACTCATACATATCTTCCACTTTAAATCAATGTCTTCATCTTCTGCCACGCATCATCCTTTTTATTTTCTATTTTGTAAGCATCTCTCTCTCTCTCTCTCTAGATTATGATGTTAATATTTTATTGCAGCTTCATGAATGAATGATGATCAAGATAATCTTGATTTTTTGGCTAATTAAGATCTGGGATTTGTTTATAATGCAGCATGTTTGAGTTGTTAGCCTTAATAAGTTAATTTAGTGCCTTTTATGTGTTTTAATGTATGGAATCAAGACTTGTTCTTGGTTTATCTTGTTTTGGATTTTATGGACCATATTTTTAGTACTTTTTTTATTTTATTTTATTTTATTTAGGACCCATTTTTGTTTCCTAATATATTCAAGAAAATTTAGCTAAAATTGGTTGATTTATTGATTGATTGTATCCTAGTTGTGAAATGCATGTCCTGATCACATTGCACATGTTGGTATTCATCTTTTGTGTCTAAATTATTATTGTTATTATTATTATTATTATTATTATTATTATTATTATTATTATTATTATTATTATTATTATTTAATCATGTTATGGTTTAGACACTAGCAGGGTTTAAGAAAAATGGCTCATTTGGGATCAAACAAAAACAGAGGGGAGGTGAGAGTTCATGAAAGTTTAGATGAACTCAGTACGGATTTGGCTGATTATATAGCGGAATTATCGGAGGTGTCGGTTAAAGAACGCGGCTTTTTCGCCATTGCTTTGTCGGGTGGCTCCATCATTAGCTTGATGAGGTAGAAAATTATGTTTGATCATGTGTTTTTATGTCATAGTTTCATTTTGAGTATTGTAGTTTGAGGTGAAAACAGGAATCTGTGTGGAGCTCCTTATAACAAGACTGTTGATTGGTCAAAATGGTATATATTTTGGGCGGATGAACGAGTGGTTGCCAAGAATCATGTTGATAGCAACTATAAGCTTGCTAAAGATCATCTTTTGTCTAAGGTAACTACCAATCATTAGTATATGTTATTATATAGGTGTTAAAGGCTCACGGCGCAAGGACAAGCCTGTCACCTAGGTGCAAGGCGTACAAAAAGCGCATGCCTTGGACAAGCAAGGTGCACATCCAGTGCATGCCATTTTTGGCTGTTTTATGTTGTTTCCCTGCTTTGCCTATATTATACTTGGTTAAAGGATTGATGAACAATGTTGAGTATGCATCACAATTGATGCAGGGACTCGTTAATATGTAGAACAGAGGGTGGGAGAAAGTTTGTGAAATACAAACTTGATAATATTATCCACACAACAAATGATACAACATGGAAGGCTATTTATACATACATGATATTGACGGTTACTAAACCGTTTTTATAACTAACCGACGTGACTTAAAACATACAGACACAATGGTTCAGTTTTGACGCTTTTTCTTGTGTCGTTTGACTTTTCTGAAGTCAACAGAAATTCTTGATTATAATTTCCAACATTTTAGACGTGTTTTTGGCTGGTTTACACTGGTACAGACTGTTTGAAACTAGTTTTGTCCGGTTCATGCAAGTTTTTTGCTGGTTCAGGCGCTTTTTGCGCCTTGTTGCACTTAAGGCGGCCTCGCCTCGCCTCTCCTCTCCTGGGCACCTATTGATATTTGTACATACAAATGGAGGCGAATAGATTTGTTTTTCCGGTCTATTAAAAATAAAATTCTCCATTGACAAAAAAAAGGGTAAATTACATAAGGACGTTAGGTAGGCGGGCAACAAGCTGCGCCGCCACCCCTTTTTGAATAGAAAATCCTAATCTGTTAAAAACAAAACCCCGCCCTTAGGGGTGGAAAAGTTGCTGAACACAAACATTTGTTATAAAAAGTCTGCACATTTGTTATATAAAGTTTGTAAATTTATGTTAAAACATTTCATAATCAAGAGAAGCTATAATCTTGTTTGTGCCTTATCCATTTGTTGATCCTAAGATCTTAATCACATTTCCAGCTGTTAGCCATATTATTACTTTAATTGTTTAATGTAAGGGGACAAAAGAGTTCCCCACTTTCCTATATATATATTTTTTAAATATTCATTTGAGCTAACAATTTAAGGGCATATTCTTTTAGATTGGTTTGGTATAAGTTTGTGTTCTATTTGGCTCTTCATATGCCAAAGGTTATTATTTGACCCGTTTATTTATGAATGGTCAATTCGGGTTATATTTTAGATCTAACAAAACTAGCTAAAAGGATAGGTGTCAGAAGTCATCCAAAGAATATTTTAAAGTGTGTGTGTGTTTTTTTTTTTTTTTAATAAAAAGATGGTTAATGTAAGCGCAATCAAATCTGCTCAACCCGACCTGTATGATTTATCCTCTTGACCCATCGACAACCTGTTTGATCCGTGCATGTTGTGTTTGCAGTTGCCTATAGTTCCTAGCCATGTACATTCCATCAACGATTCTCTAACTGCAGAAGAGGCTGCAAATGAATACGAGTTTGTGATCAGGCAACTAGTCAGGACCCGTGTGGTCAACGTGTCTGAGGTCAGCGACTGCCCAAAGTTTGACTTGATCCTTCTAGGGATGGGCCCGGATGGACATGTGGCATCTTTATTCCCTAATCATTCGGCTCTTGAAGAAAAGAACGAATGGGTGACATTTATCACCACTTCCCCTGAGCCTCCGCCCGAAAGAATCACTTTCACGCTGCCTGTTATCAACTCTGCCGCCAATGTGGCGGTGGTGGTGACAGGTGGTGGGAAAGCGGAGGCTACCCTGCTAGCGATAGGTGACGTGGGACCTGAGTGTACGGTGTTGCCAGCTAGGATGATCGAACCAACCGTAGGGAAACTGGTGTGGTTTTTGGATAACCAGGCTGCCTCAAAGCTTAAGGGCTTTTCTCAATTTTACTAGTAGAGAAATTAAAGCTCTAAATGTTTTGAGTTGGCTATCATATGTTTTAAAGGGACACGTGGCAAAACTTTGATCTACCCTTTGTTTTCTTTTTTCTTTTGTTTTTCTTTTAGTAGAGGTGCTTGACGACTTTACCCTTGATTAAATACTATGTTAAACTCGGTCACGCCTAGCAAGCCTGTTATGGAACGGTTGTAAAGTTTCTTTTTCTTTCAAAGCACTTTCTGTGAAAAAAAAAAAAAACATGATACATAGACTTATGGTCTAAAGAAACTGGGCTTATCAGAGGAGGCCTATTTGCATAAGGAACCTATTAGGCCCATTAGATACATGACCACCAGCAACATAGCAGCATGAGCACTAGTCCAATCAGCAAGCCCAACTCTAGCCCATCAGCAGCAAATCATTAGACTCCAATAGCAAATCAGCCCATTAAGCCCAATAGGAAAACAGCAACACCGGCTCATAAAACAAAGAACAAATACAAACCAAATAATACGATCATAGCTTTGGAAATTGAATTGAACAAATACTATATTTTTTTCACTTTCACGCATTGAAAAAGTCGAATTTAGGGGTGTTTATCGAATAACGAATTTTCGAATTAATCGAATCAAAATTTTTGAATAATTTATTTTTTTTACTGAATTCGTATTCGATTCGAATTCGATTAAAAGCTGACCAATTCGATTCGAATTCATATTAGAAACTTGAATTCGAATAAATTCGTTTAAGGTTAGGACCTAAGTTGTGGGCTTTAGTTAGGCTTGAGCTTGGTAATGGGCTAATTTATGACTTAGGTTAAATTTATAGATTAGCCAAGTTCTAAAGTTATGTGTGTGTATATAATTATATATTTATATATATATATATAAAGAAATATGTATTATTTTTATTCGAATCGAATTTAAAATCATAAATTCATATTCGATTCGTAGTCAAGTTATTGAACTCGAATTGAATCGAATTCGAATACGAATTCTTGATCATTGAATCGAATTCTTGATAATCGAATTAAGTCGAATTTCGAAATTTTCAAATTCGAATCGAATTCTTAACACCCCTAGTCGAATTCCTACTGGTAGGTACGTTCGGACCTAAGAAGGGACGTTTCGTATCTTGGCAATATTTTTTTATATTTCCTATATCGTTCGCGACTTGATTTAAAAACATCTTGTAACATAAATCTAAAACCATTTTTGAAATCTTCAGCAACGGGAACTCCGAGCCCATCTTGCAAAACTAAGTTAATAATATTTGCAACACGTCGGGTATGGAAAAAAAATCCCTTTTCAAATCGGGTTATATTTTAATATTAATTTTTCAACCATGACATTATTGTTTGACGCATTATCGAATGACACTGAAAATATTTTGTTTTCAAACTTTTAAATTTGTATTACATGGTCTAAAACATAAGATATATTTTTCCTCGGTATATGGATACTCGAATAATTAAAACGCAAACGTTCGTTTCATCAGCTGCCACATCATGGGATCTATCCAATGAGCAGTGATGCAAATGTATAATTCCGGTGAATTGTGAAGAGCCAACCAAGCATCGATAGTTAGGTTCACAACGGTTTGTAAGTTCGCAAAAAATACAATTAAATCTTTTTAATTGTTTCCATAATTTCATACAATGGCATTTTAGAGTAATACGACTTACGTGCTTATAGCAAGGTTGGAGCGTGTCTCGAATCATGCTTGTCGAGTGAGGAAGTTCGAAGTGGGAGAACGGAAAACCTTCTTGAATCACGAACTTTATCATTCGGTCTTGAACATTGTTAAAGTCATAGGGAAAAATCCCACATTGAGTACCAATAGAAGTTTAACTACCATCCACCAAATTAGCTTTTACTTGCAGTATTTTGTTTTATGATTTATCAAGCTGGAGTTTGTGTTTGGTAGGAGAAGTTGACCACACTTTCTACAACGTGGCTTTTGAGTGCCATTTGACATCAGACATGAGTCGAAAAACCCGTTTTCCTTTTCCTCACCAAAAGATCTTGGTTTCGTGTCGTCGCAAGAATTTGAACAACACTTGGTTTGTTAGAGGAACTAGTAGCGTATGGTTGTGATGAAGCCATATAATGAAGTACTAAAATAGCAAACAAGCAAAGCGAACACAAACAACGAGTGTATACGAGAGCGGGTTTTGCGTTTTTGGGTTTTGTGGTGGCTGGTAGCCTATTAGTGAAACCGATTCTTGAAAGAATAGAAAACGTGGTCCATTGGTAAATGCCACGTAGTGAAATCACACGAAAATACTGTTCACGCAATCTTGCAAATATAATGTTATATAGTTAATATTTACAGATAACTACAATATAAAATTGTACCCATCATTTGCTGGACTGACATGGGAAAATGAAGATAAGAGATAGAGGTCATTTGGTCTCAAGTTCAAATCTGGTTCGAGGGTTGTATCGTCGTGGTCATTTGGACACCAGGTTTTTCTCCGAATGGATAGTTTGATAGACCTAGGTTGCCCATTAGGTAACAATTTTCGGTACTAAGTACTAACCCACAGGTAGTTTAGGTAGCATTTACTTGGCATTATAAAAAAATTACCATGTAAAACTAATATAAATAAATATATGATGTGCCGTTAAAAGAAAAAGAATAAATAATGGACTGCATCAATTTATTGGACTTTACAAAATTTAGTAAGTTGTAAAGCCAAGGTATATTCTTAAAATAAACTAGTGACAGGATTCAAGGTATTTGATTGACTTTCCTGTCTTGGTTTCAAAACAGTGGACATTGTAGTCATAATTCGTGGTCAGATTCCCATGTGCTATCATCTTTTTTTTTTTTTTAAGGTGTGTGTCAGCGGAGAATACAAACGACGCACAACCTCTCAATCTCAGTTCGAATTCAGGCCAAATGCGGGTGTTGAATTTTCTCACCCCTTAGTGCAAGTGGGGGGATTCGAACCTGAGACCAAGCCCGGACGGGAACCTCTCTAAAGAGTAAACCCTCCCACCTCCGTCCAGCTGAGCTGGACATCATTGGCCCCATGTGCATCATCTGATGAAGCAGATTTAAACAAATGATTTAGTTTAAAATTTAAATAACAATAATAATATAAGGCTATGAGGTGTATCTTAACAAGAAGAGTGTTAACGGTGATGGATCTGTCCGTCATTGTACACTAATGTCTTCTCGTGTTAAGGGACGTTAAAGTAGCCCTAAGTTAACATGTTAACTTTTTTTTTTTTTTTTTTAGATAAAAGATGCACCATCTTCTTCATTAAAACAAAATACGAAATTTACATCACGATAGAAGGTAGACGAGCAACAAGCTGCACCGTCACCCTTTTCTGAATTGCGAAACCTAGTCTACCAAAGACAAATCCTTGCCCCCTGTTAACAAGAATTAAAAGAGAGAAACTTAAGAAGAAGAGATATATTTAAGGGCGTTCAACCATTCTCTTGAAGTGATGTAATGTGAAAGGGAAAAAAAGTTGAGAATGTACCATCTAGATGAAGTTAACGATGGTTAAACTATACCCTATGACTTAATATGTACGTAATATCTAAAGTATAAGATAAAGAATTAGGATAAACGTAATTTGAGCTTAAAATTGGGGCTCTAGACGTTTGAATTTAGCTTCGAACAGTTGACCATTCATGGCAGTCTGTCACATGTTTAAGCCCGATGAAACATTTACACCCGTTATTTATTAGCTCATAACTCCATAAGCCTGTTATCTTTGAACTCCTCACTCTAGATGTAAGGCAAGATATACCCTTTTAAATTGGATTATTATTTTTTTAACGAAAAATTGAGATTACTGATGGACCACTGAAGTATTATCGTGTCATCAGCGGAACAACCCGATCCTATCCATCTTCACTAGACAATAATGTCTATTCACCAATTCAAAAGGAAACCCAATATTATGAAAAACCCCATTGTGGAAATCGAACAATGATCTCTAAGCCTTATCCACCCCAAGATGCCACTAACTATAATTCCACGAGCAAAATTGGAATATCGGATCATATTCTTAGCCTACTTGTTTCTATCCTACCCGGCAAGTCAAGTATAAAAGCGTTAGCTCACACATAAATTTTTTCTTCATCTATATGGAATTAATGATTAACGTGTGATATTCATGTTTTAAGTGTTGGGTTTCAGTGGTGTCAACTTTACTTTTTATCAAAACGGGTTTGATATATTTATTATTAATTAAACATATAATTAATACGCAGCGGAATATTTATAAAATATTAACACCAAAAACTAACCGAACAGGATCTGGTTACAAAACATACAAACACGGTACAAACAATATTAATCTACCAATGAGATAGATATACCTGAGTGGTTAATAATTAACCGTTTAAGACACCGAGGTACAACGAACGAGTGCTAGAACCGAACACGAAACGAACGGGTGCAGGTGGCGTTCACGAACAGGAGCGGCACCTGTTGAATAACAACCGGATGCAACCTTGTCAAGGAGACCAAGATTGCCTTCTTTTGGATCGAATGAAAGTCAAAAAGAACAAAAGAAGTTCTATAATTCTTTCGGCTGTTATTGGAGTATGTAGCAATGTGGGTTGTATTCTATTTTACCTTCTTGGTAATGTGTGTATATCTCATACGGCAGATCAATTCAATCAATATATATATATAACACATTATCAAATCATCATTAGAATACAATTGATTATTAGATAATCATGAGTTTTAAAACAATCATTATCTCATTATCTAATCACATTCTAATCCCTATCGGGCCTCAAACCCAATACTCACAGATCAAGTCCAAGACGCGATTAGAGCCCCATACATAATTAAAAAAACGCAACCCGTTTATTATTAATAAATAAACTTTATATTATTTATAACCAGTATAAATAATAAAACCCGTTTTATCGATTTATATAATTATTCTAAATAATTATATGAATGGATTTTGTCTCATTAATTATTCGTAATTACCAGTTAATCAAGTTAAGTGGATTTAATGTTCGTTGCCCAAGGTGTAACTCTTACGGGTCACAGCTCAGTTAGTAGCGTTAAGTTATCGAGACCGTACATATAAATCCAACAATCTCCCACTTGGACGGTCATTCGATAAAATCCTTAACGCAGACAGTCAGCGGTGCTCTAGCTGCACATGGCTGCCCCCAACAAGGTATGACACTTTAAAGTCATTAACCAAAACATCTTGTTTTAGACAAGACAATAGACTTATGGCAATCGTTGTCATTCATCCTTTCTGTAAAAGACATCAATTGAATCAATGAGACATGGATTAAGTTCATTCTCATACGGTGTTCAATCATTATTGTTCTCGATTAAGATTCATAGTGGTCCAATCAAACACACAGTTAGTTTGGGTAAGGCCTTACACTTCACCAGTTTGAATCAACGAGGGCGCCACGATGTCTAACTGTTACATATCATGTAAGAGTACAGAATCCCATATCGACTACATACAACTCCCACTGAACTTCAGAACTATTCCCAATTAAAGCCTTTATGACTGGCAATTACGCGACAGCGGTTGACAGTAATCAAAGAATAATCTGTGGTAAACGAAAGTTCTAATATGCATCTCAGGTCAGAGGATACTAAATGAGTATACCAATATCAAAACATCTTATGACTAAGATCCATGAAGATGATTTGAAGCGAGTTACATCCAACGTCATTCACAATGAGGTCTGTGAACTTGGAGTTAACTACTTGAGTCCAAATTCAGAATAGTCTTAATTCAGAGTCGCTCCCACGAGTCTGATCGACTACGGATAATTTAGAATATAATATTCATGGATTAAACGTATTAAAATCGAACACAGTTATATGATTCAGAATTATATTTAACTAGTAAATAAAACGAATTCAAAAGTATAACTGTTTAAATGTTCGTACATCCAAATACTAAATCAAAACATATGGCTAGCTAATCTAAGCCCAATAGCATCCCTGTGTTGATCATGCTTGTCCTGAGTCATGGGCTTAGTAAACGGGTCTGCTAGGTTTTGATCTGTGTTTACTTTGCTTATCATGATGTCTCCACGTTCCACAATTTCCCGTATATAGTGAAATTTTCTTAGAACGTGCTTGACCTGGTGATGAGATCTGGGCTCTTTGGCTTGAGCTATAGCACCTGTGTTATCACAAAAGATCTCGATGGGTTTTCGAATGCTTGGAACCACATCAAGGTCGGCTACGAATTTCTTCATCCAAGCAGCTTCCTTTGCAGCATCTGATGCGGCTATATACTCAGATTCGGTGGTTAAATCCGCCACAACACTCTGTTTGGAGCTTTTCCATGAGATAGCTCCTCCATTCAGAGTGAATACAAAACCTGATTGTGAGCGAGAATCATCTCGGTCACTTTGAAAACTGGCATCAGTGTAACATCTTACAGTGAGCTCTTCTTCCACTCCTCCAAATACTAAGAACATATCTTTAGTTCTTCTCAGATACTTTAGAATGTTCTTGACTGCAGTCCAATGGGCTATGCCAGGACTTTGCTGATAACGGCTAGTCATGCTTAAAGCATACGAGACGTCAGGTCTAGTGCATAACATAGCATACATGATAGAACCAATCGCAGAAGCATATGGAATTGCTTCCATTCGCTTAATATCAATGTCCGTTGAAGGAGATTGCGATTTGTTCAAGACAGTACCTTTAGTCATAGAAACACCTCCTTTCTTGGAGTTTTCCATCTTAAAGCGTGTCATCATTTTGTCTATGTATGTACTTTGACTTAGCCCTAGAAGCCGCTTAGATCTATCCCTATAGATCTTGATTCCTAGAATGTAAGCTGCTTCTCCAAGATCTTTCATTGCGAAACAAGTTCCCAAATAGTGTTTAACTTCGTTAAGCATAGGGATGTTGTTTCCAATTATCAGTATATCATCCACATACAGGATGAGGAATGATATAGTGCTCCCACTAGCCTTTCTGTAAACACAAGGCTCATCTTCATTTTTTAGAAAACCAAATTCTTTGATCTTTTGGTCAAAATGAAGATTCCAGCTACGAGATGCCTGTTTAAGTCCATAAATGGACTTATTTAGTTTGCACACCCTATTAGGATATTTTGGATCAACAAAACCGTCAGGCTGAACCATATAAACATCTTCAGAGAGATGTCCATTAAGAAAAGCGGTTTTGACATCCATTTGCCATATCTCGTAGTCATAGTACGCGGCTATGGCAAGCAATATCCTGATCGATTTGATCATAGCAACGGGCGAGAAAGTCTCATCATAGTCAATACCCTGAGTTTGAGTGAAACCTTTCGCAACTAGCCGTGCTTTATAAGTGTGTATATTTCCATGCATGTCGGTTTTCTTCTTGAAAACCCATTTGCTCCCTACTGCCCGAGATTCGGGGGGTAGCTCAACCAAGTCCCAGACTTGATTGTCACGCATAGATTGCATCTCAGTGTTCATGGCTTCCAGCCATTTCGCAGATTCGGGATCTGAGATAGCAGATTTGTAGTTAGTAGGTTCGTCATTAGACTCAGCTACTACCAGGACTTCAGAACCATCAAGATGCCAGAGGTATCTTTCAGGTTCTTTTCGAGTCCTGCTACTTCTGCGAACGCTTGTGTTTATGTCTGATTCATCAGCAACAATTTCTTGTTGATCAGACGTTCCGACTTCATCAGCGGTTGTTTGCGGTTCTCGAATTTCTTCAAGATCCACAATATTGTTTTCAGTTCCTCGATTAAGAAGTTCTTCCTCGAGAAACTTTCCATTCCTTTTGATGGAAATAGTATTTGCATCAGGATGGTAGAAAAGATATCCGCTTTTGTTATAGTATCCGACGAAAATAACTTTTTCGCCTCGAGGATCGATCTTATCATCAGAATCGCTAGTGATATAAGCATTAGATCCCCATACTCTTAGGTATTCCAAATTGGGTTTACGCCCATGCCATATCTCATATGGAGTTTTGTTTACCTTCTTAGTCGGAGCCAGATTGACTAGGCGGGCGGCGGTCATAAGAGCATGACCCCAAAAGGAGTGAGGCAAGTTAGTCCTACACATCATCGATCGAACCATATTAAGTAGGGTTCGATTTCTCCTCTCACTCACGCCATTAAGTTGGGGTGTGCCAGGAGGAGTGGGCTGTGAAATTATTCCACGCTCCTTTAGATGATTGAGGAACTCTAAGTTGAGGTATTCTCCACCTCTATCTGATCTAAGTATCTTTATCGTTCTACTGAGCTGGTTTTCAACTTCGTTTTGAAACTCTTTGAACTTGTCAAAAGTTTCATGCTTATGCTTCATGAGATAGACATAAGCATATCGACTATAATCGTCGATAAATGTGACGAAGTATCTTTCATGATTTCTAGTCATGGTTTTGAAAGGGCCACATACATCAGTGTGTATGAGTCCTAGTAGACCATTGGCTCGTTCACCAACATGGGTGAAGGGATCTTTGGTGAGTTTGCCAGCTAAGCAAGACTCGCAATCATTAAAGGAGTCCTGTCCAGTGGATTCAAGGATCCCCTCAGATTGGAGCCATTTTATGCGTGCCTTGCTTATATGGCCAAGTCTACAATGCCATAGAAATGTTTCATTACTGCCAGCTTTGTTACGTTTAGAAAGATTATATATGTTATTGTCTGTTTGAAGATCTATCTCATAAATACCGTTTCGAAGTTTAGCCTCAAAATAAAAGACATCATTCAAGTAAGCAGAAATAGCAATACCATTAAAAACGTACTTGAAACCTTGTTCAAACAATAAAGAAACCGAAATAATGTTTCTGGTTAAACCAGGTGCAAACAAACAATTATTTAAAGTAACTACAAGGCCAGAAGGACATGAAAGATGATACGTTCCAGTTGCAAGAACTGGTACTCTCTTCCCATCACCAACGATGAGCTCCATGTCGCCTTGTTTCAGCTTCTTCCACTTTTCAGGCTCCTGCAAGACATTAATGATGTGGTAACCACATCCGGTATCAAAAACCCATGTGTTGCTAGAAACAGTGAAAAGTTCAATAACATAAATAAGAATACCTGAAGAAGTGCCAACACCGTTGGCCTTGTTCAATTTCAGCTTAGCCAGATATTCAGGGCAGTTGCGTTTCCAGTGCCCCATCTTGTTGCATTCATAACACTGACGCTCTTCAGGAGGAGGTGCTTTTGCAACTTGCTTGTTATTGTTGGTGGCAGGTTTGGCAGCAACATTAACTTTCTTCTTGCCTTTGCCATTATAACCCCTTTTCTTGTTGTTGGGCTTTTTGACACCAGCAGATTTGACCATCAGAACTTGATTAGTTTTTTTAGGTATATTCATCTCAGCCGTTTTGAGCATTCCATGAAGCTCAGTCACTGTCTTTTCCCAGGCATTCATATTGAAATTCATAACGAACTGGTCGTAAGAGCTGGGGAGAGAGTTCAAGATGAAATCCGCTGCCATTTCATTTTGCAGGGGATAACCAAGTTTATTGAGTTGGTCAATGTACCCTTTCATCTTAAGCACATGAGCACTAACAGATGAGGCCTCTTGCATTTTACAGCTTATGAGCTGTTTCATGGTGTCATAGCGTTCTTGTCGGGCTTGTTTCTGGAACATGTCCTTAAGTTGCTCGATCATGTCAAATGCATTCTTGTCTTCCATGTTCTTCTGGAGATCAGGAGACATAGTGGCTTGCATAAGGCAGGCTACCTCAATGGCATCCTCGTTATGCTTTTCCAGTGCCTTACGAGCAGCAGCAGTGTTATTTTCAGGCTCGTTGGGAACTGGGCCATCTAGAACGTAGAGCTTCTTTGCCATCTTGAGAACTATTCTCAGATTGCGGTGCCATTCCAGAAAGTTAGTGTCATTTAGTTTTTCTTTCTCAAGTATTGACTTGAGAGCAAAGGTGGAGTTTTTTTCATTAGCCATCTGTTAAATAAGCAAAATAATTTTTAATTAGTATTATCGATGTTTAATTTCCGTATTAATTAATGACCCATTTACAATAATTATAGGGAATGAGAATCTGACTATATCAGTTACTAAAGGCAGCTGTGGCATGCAACATTAGTAAGTGGTTAGGCAGACCGACAACGAGTGTCAATTGTGAGAAATGCACAACTCTCGAGTATGAGGCCTACTATGACAACTCTTGTCTAAGCATTGATACGTTTAGCCTCATCTATGCCCACTCTCACTCTCCAAGCCGCTGTGGCATGCCAAGAGGGAAAAAGTAATAGTCGCCCTAAAATAGGTACGCGTGGAAGGGCCGGATGTGTCTACGAAACCCTTGCACCTTGGAGGATAAACTAGACATCAAGTGCGGTGCTGTGGCTCCCAACACTGATGGTTCGCATTATGCTCCAAGTGTTCCTTATAATAGGATGGCATAGACTATTGATTTTAAATATGGGATTTAATTTTAGAGTTTACCGAATAGGGTCGTAAAAGCCAGTTTTACTATATAATGTTCGTGACAGTATAATTAACCCTTTCATCACTCGAGACACTTAATTTTAAATAACCTATTAAAACTAAGTTTGTCGCGACTTGAATAACCAATTAAAGTTAATAGTTAAAACTATTAAGTTGTGAGTTTTTTTAAAAAAAATTAAAATTTTGTTTAAATTTCAAAAACTCTAGTGGTTATTATTTATTTTAAAAACAAACTATTTGTTTTATGATAAATTTTCACAAGTTGTAAAAATAAGTTTAGAACTTGTTTTATTTGATTGTGTCAATATTTTAAAAACTTCCTTTTTAAAAGGTTTGGTATTAGGTTGGTATGTTATAACAATTTATAAAATAAAGCAACCACAATAACAAATAAATATGTAAATCATATGGCCAAAAATTGTTTGATCTTGCTAGAGCCTTTTAGCAAGACCAAACGGGGTCATGGGGTCACAACACATAAACAACCACAAGGATGGACTTAGACTTGAGTGCATCTTCTTATCTTGAGAGACTCCCACTGACTTCATGACTCCTGTCTTTGTCTTCAGTTTTGTCTTCGGGTCTTCAAGATTTAATATTTAAAAATATATAAAAATAAAAAACCTTAATCTATTACAACTTTGAGCCAACAAAGTGGGCCAAAACCATAAAACCAAAACTGAAATAAATATAAAAATATTCAACAACAAGGTCGGGCCAGATTTACATATTTCACACAATCAACATAAATTGGGCAATCTTTTGGTCAAATAAAATAAATAAAACTTTGACCAAAATATTTTGTTGCCTAAAAATTATTTAGATCTGAAACTTTAAATAATATAAAGTTTGAGATTTATAACCGGTTAAAAGACCGGATCCGATTTGTATGTTGTAACCGAGGCTCTGATACCACTGTTGGTTTCAGTGGTGTCAACTTTACTTTTTATCAAAACGGGTTTGATATATTTGTTATTAATTAAACATATAATTAATACGCAGCGGAATATTTATAAAATATTAACACCAAAAACTAACCGAACAGGATCTGGTTACAAAACATACAAACACGGTACAAACAATATTAATCTACCAATGAGATAGATATACCTGAGTGGTTAATAATTAACCGTTTAAGACACCGAGGTACAACGAACGAGTGCTAGAACCGAACACGAAACGAACGGGTGCAGGTGGCGTTCACGAACAGGAGCGGCACCTGTTGAATAACAACCGGATGCAACCTTGTCAAGGAGACCAAGATTGCCTTCTTTTGGATCGAATGAAAGTCAAAAAGAACAAAAGAAGTTCTATAATTCTTTCGGCTGTTATTGGAGTATGTAGCAATGTGGGTTGTATTCTATTTTACCTTCTTGGTAATGTGTGTATATCTCATACGGCAGATCAATTCAATCAATATATATATATAACACATTATCAAATCATCATTAGAATACAATTGATTATTAGATAATCATGAGTTTTAAAACAATCATTATCTCATTATCTAATCACATTCTAATCCCTATCGGGCCTCAAACCCAATACTCACAGATCAAGTCCAAGACGCGATTAGAGCCCCATACATAATTAAAAAAAAACGCAACCCGTTTATTATTAATAAATAAACTTTATATTATTTATAACCAGTATAAATAATAAAACCCGTTTTATCGATTTATATAATTATTCTAAATAATTATATGAATGGATTTTGTCTCATTAATTATTCGTAATTACCAGTTAATCAAGTTAAGTGGATTTAATGTTCGTTGCCCAAGGTGTAACTCTTACGGGTCACAGCTCAGTTAGTAGCGTTAAGTTATCGAGACCGTACATATAAATCCAACATTAAGTTCATTTTGTTTCCACTTTTGATACTTATTATAAGTACAATCTTTGCAGCTCAGCTGACGAGAGGTCCTTCCTTGAAGCCCTATACCCACACCCACCGGCCTAACAAGCTCAAAAGTAGGGGAAAGGTCCCCGTAGGCACTAGAAGTTTCCAAAATTTTTATCAGTATATTTCTCAACGTTTTAGCCTCAATTTGTGGGACTTATGCGGTTATGCACAATAATCCAAAGTTGCCCAAAGTTGAAGCATTTTGAGGGCGTATTATGGTTAACAACGAACTCACACCCGGTTAAATCTAATAATAAATTGATCTAATTATTATCATACTACTTAAACCCGTACCATTTTGACGAGTATATACCACTTTTGATGGGTATGTATACCTCATGTCAAGATCAAGAGACCATCGGCATATTCTCTATTTGTCTCAACTTTTTTTTACCACTCTTAGACCATGTATAGTGGGGGGCTTTATTTATAAAGCTCCCCTTTCTGATTGGTTCACGTGGCAGCTAAGTCAGCATGGAGAGAGAAAGTGAAAAATGGGTGTAGTGGTAGGGGCTTTATTTATAAAGCCCCTGTTTCTGATTGTGTGTTTATTTTATTATTTTTTTAATCTTTTAACTTAAAATAATTAAAATAAAACACAAATGAATATAAAAAAATTACAAATAATATTAAAACACACAACTAATATTAATTATATTAAAAAAATTACAACTAATATTAAAAAACACACAAATAATATATAAAACCACAAATAATATTAATTTTCATCTTCACTTTCTTCATACTCTTCTTCTTTGTCTTCTTCTTCATCTTCGCCCTCTTCGTTTCCTCCTGCGTTTTGAATATACCGAACCGACCACGCTTGTTGGACCAAATCCGCCGTTAACGGGTCATGTACTTCATGGTCTCGAAGTTCATGTGCGTTGAGTATTCTTTCTTCCATATTAGCTTGCGGTAGATCCTGAACGGCTTCCGGTACATAATTTTGGCATATCGCTTTACCTTCATCTTCTAATATCATATTATGCATGATTATACATGCATACATAGCATCTCGCAGCTTGTCCGTGGTCCATGCACGAGCAGGGTTTCTTATGTAATGCCAACGCTGTTGAAGAACCCCAAAACATCTCTCTATGTCCTTTCGCGCCGCCTCTTGAACCTTTTTAAAGTGTGCCCTTTTTCATCGTACGGGTTACTAAACGTCTTAACGATAATGCTATACCTCGGATATATTCCGTCAGCCAAATAGTATCTGTGTGGGGTAGTAGTTTCCATTAGCATAAAAGCACGCCTTTGCTACCTTGCCAGAAATGAAATCCTCAATAATAGGCGACTGCTAAAAAACGTTTAAGTCGTTGCATGACCCCGTAACACCAAAATAGGCCAACCAAACCCAAAGATTGACTGAAGCTGCCGCTTGAAGAATAATCGATGGTCCTTTTTGGTCACCACGTGTGTGTTGACCTCGCCATGCGGTTGGGCAATTATACCACCGCCAGTGACGACAATCAACGCTACCCAGCATTCCTGGTAACCCATGTTCATTCGTATGCTTCTCGTAATTTTTTTGTAAGTCGTACCAAGTGGGCCTTCTAAGATACCGGGCTCCGTACAACTTTATTATTCCTAAAAAAAATAAATACAAACATATATAAAAAAAATTGATCTAACTATATACAAAAATATATAATAAGGTAAATGAATTTGCTTTCAAAAAAGTGATGTACCTTGGCAAAAATACTCCAAACAATTGCATGTTTTTTCTCGGCCATTTTTAAATACTCGTCGTTGATATCCGTCGTGTTGCCGTATGCGAGTATACGCAGTGCCGAGGTACACTTTTGAATAGACGTGAATCCCATCAACCCCCTAGCATCCGATTTTTGTTTAAAGTAAGGAAATGCGTTTTTCAGATCTCCGGATATACGTAGAAATAAACGTTTGCTCATCCGGAAACGACGCCTAAACGTCTTTGGGTCGGGGTGAGTCGGGTTTTCATCAAAGTAATCCTTCATCAATCGAGCATTTGCCGATACACGATCTCGTTCGTAATACTGTCTAGTTTGTTTTGGACGTGTAGGAGCACTAGTTTCTTCAATATACCTCGCCGCAAGCGCAAGCGCACTCGTAACCGCATCTTGCTCCAACTCTTCGTCTGTCGAATCACCCTCGTCGCCTAGAAACTCTTTTAATATTCTCTCGCAACGGATGATGACGCGGGGGAACCTATTTTTTTTAAATATTGGTAATACATGTTTTGTGTTTGAATATTTTTTGAAAGGTATTTTTGCGTGTGTATATTATATATGCGTGTTGTGTATTTATAATAAACCTAAAAAAAATAGCCGTTCAAATAAAGAAAACGGTCATAGGACCGTTGCCACATTCCACGTGCCACCTTTCAATTGGTTGTTTCATTATATACTCGGCGTTATTAATATAGAGCCCCCGCCCTTTTTATAAAAATAGCGCCCCTATATTATAGTGTGGGGACACTATTTTTCAAAAAATTGCACAAATCGCGCCCCTACGAGGGTCTTAAAATATGTTAACTTTAAATATAACTTTTATAAATACCTTTTCCACACACGTACGATTTAATATTACTTTGTCACCATCCATTGATTTTGACCAGACTGGAGCAAACCGTGTGCCCGTGACGAACGAGAAAACCATAGTGTAAAGTAATTCATTACTAAATAATTAGCAAAATACAAGGCGTACAAACTATCTTTCGAATACACTCGATACATTTATTTGTGTCGAATCGAGTTTACTGATCGACACCACAGTTAATTAACTCAAAAACACTTATATGACCTTACTTATTCCGTGACCTCGGTTACATTCTCTAGTCGATCTCCTCGACTATCAGGTCAGTTCCTGACTACGGTAAAGTTGAAACCGCTACAAGAGGTCCCTCGACCCAACAACGAAGAGCTAAACCCCAACTTCTGATTCACGAGATCAAAGTACAAGAAATTATTCTCCATCTGAAACGTCCCGATCACAATCGGATCGCTCATTTTCGCCCCACCATCCACAAACGCAAGACATGCCACACCCTTCCCAACCCGCTTCATCGAATTCTCGCTAGAAATACTCCATACCTTCCCACTTTCCGTCTCGAGATCAATCTTCGGTACACCAACCGCGCTATCCTTCACACAAAAACCAAACGGTTTAACCGCGGTTACTTTAGGAACGCCCGACATAGCCTTGGACAAACCCGCCACCACAGAGTTATAAATATCGCTTCTAAGCGTCGTGTACGCCACTCTACTACTAATCTTCACCGAACTACCTTTCGACACCGAATTAACCGGTGTCCCTTTAATCAAAATCCGGTTTATTTTAATATAATACCCAAGCGATTTCGAACTCTTTCTAACCATAGGAGTGTACGAAAGATAGCTTCTAAGATCAACATTTGGCTTACTTGTAAAATAAAACGGCCCATCACCTAAAAACGTGACACCAAGACCCGATGACGAGCTCGGTAGACAAAGAGCGAATTTCGCAGAATTAGTAGCGCCAGTAGACGAAAGCTGACGTGGAAAACATAAACCAGACCATGAAAACCCCGCAACACCACTAACATCTTTAGGAAAAGAGCGTGGTAAAGACTGAGGTGCGCATGATAATACAAACTCGGTCCCAAATGGCCATCTTGGACCGTCGCTCGGGTTGCGTCCATTAGTCGAGTACAAATCGGCTAAATCAGTGGTTAGTTGTGATATTTTGCAAGTGTTTGAAATATGATTGTATGGGGTGACCGAACATATGTTGCAACCGTATTTGTCGGTGATGTTGAGTGAAGGACATGTAGGGTTTATGTAAGATTTTGCTTCTTTGCATAAAGTGGTGTCACATCGTACTGGAAACCTACAACCTTCTTCTAAACCGCATGCAACTTGTGGAGGTGCGAAGAGCTTGATGTCTTTCCATGTGAATGGAGCGTCGAGGTCGATGAGAAGGTAAGGTTCTTGGTCGTAGGATCGTACCTTGTACCCCCATGTGATTTTGTGAAGAGATGTTTGGTCGTCCTTCGTGATGGGTATCACGGACGTGTTGAAACTTGAGTAGACGGTATGAGAGAAGGATAATATTAAGGTGAAGAAGAGTAACTTAATTAGGAAATGCATATTGTTTCACAAACAATGAAGGTGATGGTGATGTATAACGAGGAGGAGACTATAGAGTTGATTAAAATGAATACCTATTTATAGACATAAATACATACATGTATTTAATATGTTGATATTTTAAAAAGAAAATTTGAGCTTTATTTATCATCTCGGCCGCCTGTACCATGTCAGTGAGTATGAGGTGGCAATATGAAAATAAGATTGTGTAGTTTACATCTACGTACTTATCCTCTTATCTAGTTATCTTGTTCGTGTATAGGGTGGCAAATTGTAAAACTAACCACATTAAAATAATAAACAAGTTTCTTTTTAAGCAATCTAGCAGCGTTAGATAATTAACAATTTTTTAAAAATAGACTATTCATAAAATAGTTTGTGCACAGTTTTATATTTTTTAATCGATAGGAGAGATATGCATGGAACAAAAAGATTGCCAGGTTTAAGAGAGAGATTCTTTAGTTTAGATATTCGTCTTTTATACGTGTTAAATAAGATTTTGTATATATTTAACAATAAAAAATATAAAATTTAAAACTTGAATAAATTCTTTTACATTGCTAGAGGTACCAAGGCCTATAATAAGATGGGTCTTTGTATAATTACATGTAAGTTGTGGGCACTTTCAAAGGCATGGAATGGAAGATGTTTCATCAACATATAAGATAAGATGTAATGGTAAATAGAAAATTTTAAGTCTCACGGGGCATTAAACGATACGTTGTATTGTGGGTTTCACATGGGGCTTGAAATGAAAAAAGATGTAGTGGTAAGGTGAAAAATTTCAAGCCTCTTTTAAATATTTAACATTTTTTTTTTAATTTTGAAAATAAAAACAAGGAAAAAAAGAATTTGATTGGTCCATCCATTTTTTCCACGGCGTGCTTTTTTTCCTGGAGCTCAAAAAACGCCCCAAAACACTTGGAGGGGGCGGTGTTGAAATCGGGTTGGGGCGTGGATTTGGGCAAAAACGCCTTAATTCCCTTACCATGGGCGAGATCATAGCATGTACTTTCGTGTGGATTAAAAATACGGAAAGTTTAATAATTTAGATGGGAGAGAATGACATAAATTCAATGTGGATTTGTAATATGTTTGTACTTTGCACGCCCTGCTAGCGCGTTACTTGGGTGGTGGTCGTTCTAATAAAATTGTACCTTGCCGTCCAAAAGAAAATAATAATAATAAAAAAATCGAAGATAACTTGAACTCTTAATGATTTCATTAAGAGACTAACCACTCATGCATCACCTTCTTCACCACCAACTAGTTAACCTAAGACACTGATTGAAGTCAAGCCTCTTACTAGTTTAGAATTTCTTTAGCTAATCAGGTCTGTTAATCCTTCATCACTTACTGAGACTAGTGACGGATCTAGACCAAGATTTTAGGAGTAACGTTACATAATTTTTACGGGTAAAGTAATACAAAACACGTAAAAAAAAATTAAAAATACACTACGCCAAAAAAGTTGAGGGGTAACGGACGTTACCCCTGCTCCTTCTCTAGATCCTCCCCCAGACTGACACAAATGTTGTCAATCGGTGAAATTCGAGCTGCCGTATTTTTGAAGTATAAAACCCGCAAAAGGAAATAACAACAAAGTCAGTCAATCTCAAAACTCTCTTGAACCAATATGGTCAATCTCGGTGTTTTATCCACAATGGGGGCGGCTTTTGTGGTATAGATGAAGCACATGGGAAGGAAGGGGCCACCAATTATGACTACACCCTGTAAATTCAGTGGACCACTAGTTACGGAGTAATTGCTCAATACTTTTTCTTTTAAATACAGGCCCAATTTAATAACTTCAGGCTCCTTCAGTGAGTAGTTTTAAATTTTTTAATGCGCTACAACAAGTCTCATTATTACATGACTAGTATTTACGTTTTATAAAATTCAATGAATGATTGCGTTCCCAACATATATTGAACTCTGTAGATCGCTTTATGATGAATATGTAAAATTTTAATGTCAAATTAGCTCAAAAATAAATTGTAAATGAATTTTTAAGACAGTGGTCTAAACTTATGTGTATAAATTTAATTCTAAGCAACATTTGAAATTTTTTGTAAAATGTCATATATATGATAGATTATATAATAATGTGTACAAAGAAATATTCCACTCTCATCGTAAAGAGAAATAAATGTAATAACAGAAAGACGAGCAACAAGCTGCGTTGTCACTTCTTTTTAAATAGTGAAACTGAACCTACTAAAGACAAACCCTTGCCCCGGGTGGGTCGAAAAATGGCTATGAATGACCAGTTGGACTCTGGCAAGGAAAACAATGGCTTCTGGTGTTAAAGAGCCAAAGGGGACAAAAAAAAGTTGATTATCCTCACAGGCTTTGGCATGCTTCTCGATCTTCTTCAACTCTGCTTTTCGCATCACCTTCCCAGCCACAAACCCAGTATCTCAGAAACCAATGAGATGGGATACACCTGTAAGGTCCACACAAGCGTGTTTCCCACCCACCCAGCCAAACACAAGCACATATGCTAGGCGCAGTGTAGACCTCTTTCTGTCAAGCCTAACATATCATGTCATGTTATTTTGGTCTTCACAATTACACTCTTTCAAAGGTAGCTACTTGTAGGCAAACGTCATGGTTGTCTCTACACTTTGATGTGTCTGGTTTGTTTAGCTGTATTGATTTAGATTATTTTTACTAAAACACGACCATGTTTTATATCGTTTTAACTAAACACATACAACAGGCAGAGAACCTATTGTAATGTACTAATGTAGTATAGCTTAGATAAGAACCAAGTATTAAGCCATGGGAATGACTACCCTAACTGAACACTTACTGGGCGGTTTTAATTAATACAAGTGGAGGTTTGGTTATATAAAAATAATAAAATAAGATAGAAGTGAAAAAGACAAGTAGTTTAGAAAATTTACAATCAAAGGTTACTTTTAATTGAAAACTCTAGCATAACGTTAATATTTCATGGGTAATTATTGATGTGGAAAACATAGGTGAGCGTCCCATTAAGAATTTGGAATGAGAAAAGAAAGATGCAGGGGTTGCATTTTTGGAAACCAAATGGGCCAGTAGCAAGCTCTTGCAAATGCTAGAGTTCCCATCCAGGTGTTTACGGACTGCTAGCCTGTAGGCTTGTGTTCACCTGGTCAACTTGGCCCTGATTCTAATGAAAAAATTCACATAATTTATTGGGAAGAATGGGGTATTGTTCGAGATAAATCCCAACAATCCCAGAACCGCTCATCTAAGTGCATATTTTCTTGATTATCTTTTTATAATAAAGTGGAAGGCTGATCCCGTTAAATATACTTATCCTCTTATCAGTATTACTTAATGTACCGAAGGATTAGTTTTTGTATGAAATCCCTATTAGTTAATGGCTTTGTATTAGTAAAACTAGTTAAGTCCGTCTTTAATTTATTTATACTTTTATAACATATCTAGTTTATATTCATCAACAGTTATGGACATTTATTGCAAGGAATATAGGAATGTTACCGAACGGCGCGAGTTATTTAGCGATTAAGTAAATAATGGCAGCGTCCCGCTATGAACGCTTTACATTGTATGCTTTATCAAACTTGATTATTTTAACAAAATTAACCCTTGAACCCCAACGGATTTGGTTCAGTACCAGAATTAAGCCTCCCTAGAACTCTGGTGAAAGCCCATAAGCCTTTTCACCCGAACAGATGCGTTACCAGAATCACGCGAATGTGGTCCACACCAGAACCCTTAGTTGGAATATGGTTCGGGTTTTAGAAGTTCGTAATGGGGTCTGACTCACTAGCATAAACTTAACTTGGATATGTTTGGGATTACCAGAAGCTGTACAAACATGAAGTATTAAAGTTAAGTTAATTGTTAGTTAATGTTGTCAAAGTTCGATGTACCTATCACAAAGTATAAATAAATAAAGAATTAGTAAAAAGATGAACACACCAAATAACTAAAATAAATACTGGTATTATACTAAGTTTATCAAGTTCAAGAACGTAGCGGATACTAGATGGATATAACTATTTAAAAATGACAACACATGAACTTAGAAGATTTGATGCTTCATTTTCAAGAACAAGACTCCAACAATGTGGGTATAAAATAATCCTCATGACCCTCGACTGTAAAAGTTATAAATAAACTAGACTATGTTGACATCTTTATGTAACAAGGAGATAGGAAAGTCCTACCATCGGAGAGGATTTGGGCGGCCCTAAGGCCTTCCTACTGATCCCTAAGTAGGTGAAAAATGGCACACTTTGCAATATGAAGTTGTTATTTATAGACCTATCTAGGGGGTAAACACGTCGGTGCTTCCATACAAGCTGCCATATATGCGACCGACAAAGGCTGTAGATTATGTATCATTATCTGTAAGGGAGAGACAAGGACGCTCGTGCCTAGATAGGCACGCCTCTGTTGCCACATGTCAATCAGTCTTATCCATTATCGAATCTTCTGCACTTTGCCTTTAGTAGGCATAGCCATGCTTAGGTTTGCACGGCCATGCAGGCTTGCTTCTTGTCCACTTCTTTTGTCTTTTTCTTCAATGTTGGTATGCCAACACGTGCTTGATCATGATTCAACTTCAGGATGCTTGGAAATCTCCATTTCGTTTTCAATTTTTTCTTGTTTATTACTTCTTTTGCCTTTGGAAATCTCCACACTTAGGAACGATTATATAAGACTTATATCTAACAATAACCCAAAAAGCATCAAATCTAGGATAAATGGTGCAAGTAAAACATGTGTAATTGATGACACATCACACCCCTACCTCATTTATCACTGAGCGATCATTTAGGGACCTTAGCCGGTGATCCGGGTTGTTTCCCTCTCAACGATGAAGCTAATTGGTGATCCCGGTTGTTTCCCTTTCAATGATAAAGCTTATACTCCATCGTCTCACTAGTTGACCTTAGTTTGGCAAAAATAATCCTCAAATGAGGACGGCAAGCAACATAATTACACCACTTAAAGTTTTAGAAACTTATTTGCATAGTAAAGTATCTTACTCTCTTTTCACCATCAATAAAATTATCAAAATTTAAAATTTAAGGTTCAGTTAGCCCAATGTATATTAAATTGGTTTTCAGATTATTTGAGTTTATTACACGTACCTTGAAAGCGGATTTGAATTTGAATGCAAGATGATTTGAATAAACTAAACAATAAGAAAAATTAATTGATAATAATAATCAAAATAATTCATACTCAGTTATTATTAAAAATTAAAAATGGCACGCAAATCAAATTCGAATATTCAGGTTGAAAGGATTCGAAAATCACAAGTTCAAGTTCGATTTGAAAACTTGATTTAGAATTCACTTCTACATTAACCCAAACTGTAATTTTGAAAACTGAATTCGAATCATAATTTAAATTTTGTTAAGTTTAAATTCAGTTTTTTTCTAATCCAGTTTAAACAATTAACTGGTTAATACATCAGCGGGCTTGACAAGTTAGTTTATTGGTTCAGCGGGCTTCGGTGAAGTTTGCTGATCCAATGAGCTGAGTTCCTTTCTTGGATTCAATTCCGATTAAATTGTTGCATGAATTACAACTTTAAACTGAAGTTCACTAACATAATGTAACCCCCCAACCGATGGCGGAAACATCGGGATTGTCACACCCTCAAATTTCCACTGCAGGGTTTATACCGCGAGGCGCGTGACATACCAGGATCCCATAGCCATAAGTCATAAGAACGACTCTAAATGCCCAAACCATTTAGTTCGTTAATGAAAAGTCACGTTTGGCGTTTACCAAAAAGTTCAGTTAAGTTGCGGAAGCGTAATTCAAACATAACCATTTAAGTTTATGCGCAAAACAACGCGCCCAAAATAAAACCGTTAAATGCAAAGTAAAGTATAAGTTTAAATAATGTTCACAGCCCATGACACAATGATGCATGTCCTATCGTGCTCCGTACCTAGGGACCTGCAAAAGCATGCTATCGTGTGTCAACATAAAGTTGGTGAGTTCACAAAGTAAAGTAATTTGATATGTAAAAGCGCGGGTTTTCAAAACCACGTAAGTAAGTAACTTATGTTGGTGCCCCGCACCGTGTAACCACTAATTCATCGCATGCCAAGGGTAGCTAACCCATTCATGATAACTAACCGATTATACCGAACTGCTATGTACGTGTAGCCACATAAGTGTGCCGTATGCCTGACATCATTGTCTATCCACAATGATAATGTTTCGTTAAGTTATGTTCACGCTCGCGCTCCCCGAGCCGGTGTGAGGTTTGTAAAACCTAATAGCGCTATCAACTAGTAACCCGCTTGCCAACCCTGGCAACTCATTCGGTACGTGAGGACTTACAAATGATAGAAATGGTTTAGTTTATCAAGGACACAATTGCGAATTAGCAAAGTGACTGACCCTCATAAGGATCCATGGCATCCCAACCGATGTGTAAGTAGTCCCAAACCGGACTAGAAAATGTTAAGTAAAGTGTCTCATACCTGAGACGCATGCTTTTGAGAAAAAAGAGTAGTGAAACTCACCTTAGGTCGCAAGTGAAAATCCAAATTCCACGAATAGTAACGTGCTACCGACTCCCTATTACAAATGTCACTAGGTGAGTATACGTGCGTAACCAACACACCATGTAACTTGTTTATTCAAGACTTTTAAAAGTTCAAAACCGTGTAGTGACACCTAATGACTCTACATGCTCAAGTATGTCCTACGTATCCCGTTGGTGATCATAGCAATTATTATCAGTTTAATGCATCAAATATATCTCATACAAGTTTCCACACAAGTACATGTCAATTACACACCACATAGAACTCCAAATAGTCACTTAAAGACCCCGTACACAATCTGTGTTTTTAGGACAGATTGTGCGCTGTGAAAAACAATTTATTTAAAATACTTAACGAATGAATTAGAGTCCCAAATTTTTACAGAATTTTATTTGGGATTCACTCGACAATACATATTTTTTTTTTGTCTTAATTCCAAACACAAAAATTATAAAAATTCGTACAACACAGCAGTGTCCAGAAAATTTCCTTAACAGGTCAGTTTAGTAGGAAAATTCTTAAAAATTGTGTATTCATCCAAATGAGATGAATCCACTTGGAAAAGCTCTATTTTTCCAGTATTGACCTACTGTAAAAATTTCATAACATAACTCCTTGTAAATCTCAAGTTATGACCATTTAAAGTTAGCCCAATTTACAAATCCGAAAATCTGATATGACCCCTAATCAATTAAAATTCCAAAAACAACGCATACGGTGTCCAAATTCGATGGTTTTGCCCATTATGAAAAGCTAAGACCTTGTACATTACAATCATGTAAAGAAATCGTCAAAACAATCGATTTACCAACCCATTACAGCCCCTACAAAACGTTCAACCGAATCTGTCAGAATCTTAAACTTGCATCCCAAGTAATCTACAAACCCTAATTCTTCATAAACATCCCTAATACATGTATAACACCTATAGTACTGATTAAACACCATATTAATCATAGCAAAACACATATATTATCATGTTAAAAACCCTAATCATGGCTGCTAATAACAATCATCATCATCAAATCATCAAGAACATTCAAGAACTCCTATACATACATACATGCGATTCTATATATATTATTTTTAGGGTTTTTAAAGTTTTTCAATCATTATAATTCATCAAAAATCGTAAGAACGTATACCTTGCGAAAGATTAAACTCCCTAGAGCCTTGAAATCAAACCCGAACTAGCTTGATTAGTGAAAGATTACTTGATTGCTTGAAAACAAAGAGAGAGGGGGGTGGGGGGTTTCGCACGGCGCAAGGGGGGGCAAGGGATAGGGTTTTTATCTTTTTCCTTGCCTCCTAATTATAAAAGGTCTTTGCTTGTTCCCCAAGCAATTGGTATTAGGGCCCTTCTAGTCCATTAACTTGACCCGTTAACCATGTTCTAGCCCAATACCGGACCCAATATTATTAACCATTCTAAATTGTATAAAAACCATTGTTTTTATTATTACATAGCATATTATTCATGTTGTGCACGTAATTTGCATAATCTACGCATTACCTTTCAGTTAGGCGATCATTCACAAAAACATGTAATTCACATAAGCACGTACTTCATGTTCACCATAGTTCACTTGTATATATTATTGCTATGTATGTCACATAATTCACCAACGTTTGGGATACAGGACTCATGTGTGTGTTTAACAAGGATTTTCCTACTTATAACATATGTTAGCATCTTCTAACATATGTTAAACCTACTTAACTAACCCTAGTTAAGTATCTAGCCATGTATGAACATGTAAGTTAACTAGAGTTCAGTAAAAGTATTTAACCTGAAAATGCGGGGTGTCACATCATCCCCAAGTTGAAAAGAATTTCGTCCCAAAATTCAGCAAGTAAACAGTAAAGCCAGCTATAGAAGTGTGTGCTTGGTTCCCGGATGTCACATCATCCCCAAGTTGAAAGGAATTTCGCCCCGAAATTCACTTTGAAAGAGCTGCTTTATGTTCCGCGTTGGATCTATGTACGATTTCAGGTTCAGTAAAGAGGTGTGGGTATTTGAGCCGCATCTGATCTTTGCGCTCCCACGTGTATTCCGGTCCTAGACGGGAATTCCACCGTACCTTAACAATAGGTATGTGCTTTGTCTGAGTTTCTTGACGCCCTGCTCAAGAATCTCCACTGGTTCTTCCACGAACCGCAGCTGATCATCCACCTGGATCTCCTCCAGTGGTACTACCAGTGTCGTATCAGATAAGCATTTCTTCAAGTTTGAGACGTGGAATACATTGTGTACTCCACTGAGTTCATCTGGTAGATTTAGCTGGTAAGCTACTGGACCAATCCTTTTAACGATCTCGAAAGGTCCGACGTATCTGGGATTTAACTTCCCTCGTTTCCCAAAGCGTATCACTCCTTTCCATGGTGACACCTTTAACAAAACCTTGTCCCCAACCTGGAACTCCAAAGGTTTTCGACGTTTGTCAGCATAACTTTTCTGTCGGTCCCGAGCAGCAGCCATCCGGTTTCTAATTTGCACTATCTTCTCAGAAGTTTCGTGCACGAGTTCAGGACCTGTTAGTTGGCTATCCCCAACCTCAGTCCAACAAATAGGAGACCTACACTTGCGCCCGTAAAGTGCCTCGAAAGGCGCACACTGTATCGAAGTGTGGTAACTGTTGTTGTAAGAGAATTCGATTAAGGGCAAGTGCTTATCCCAGTTATTACCAAAGTCCACCACACATGCTCGTAGCAGATCCTCTAATGTTTGGATGGTGCGTTCACTTTGTCCATCCGTCTGTGGGTGATAGGCTGTGCTCATATCAAGACGAGTTCCTAAAGCATCTTGGAGGGTAGTCCAGAAACGAGAAGTGAATCGCCCATCGCGATCAGATATAATGGAAGTAGGCACCCCATGCCTAGAGACTATCCCCTTGATGTATAGGTTCGCCAGCTTTTCTAACGAATCCGTTTCTTTTATCGCCAGTAAGTGGGCCGATTTGGTTAAACGGTCCACGATAACCCAAATCATGTTCTGGCCCGTTGGCGTTCTAGGAAGCTTTGTAATGAAGTCCATGGAAATTCCATCCCATTTCCACATTGGAATCTCTGGTTGTTGGAGTAGGCCTGAAGGTTTTTGGTATTCAATCTTAACCTTCGCACAAGTCAAGCACTTACTAACATAAGTGGCTATCTCGGCTTTCATGTTTGGCCACCAGTATAGAGTCTTAAGATCTTGATACATCTTTTCCGAACCAGGATGTACCGAATAGCGAGAGGTATGTGCTTCATCAAGCACCAGTTGTCTGAGATCCCCAAATCGTGGTATCCAGACTCGATTCATGAAGTATTGCAGACCGTCTTTTCTCAGTTCTAAGTGCTTATCTGCACCATGTAGGGTCTCAAGCCCGATGTTTTCTTCTTTCAATGCCTCGCCCTGGGCTTCACGTATCTTATCAGGAAGGTTAGAGTGAATGGTGAGTTGTAAAGCTCGCACTCTTTTGGGTTTCGTTTCCTTTCGACTGAGGGCATCAGCTACTACGTTAGCTTTCCCTGGATGATACCTGATGGCACAGTCATAATCGTTCAAAAGTTCAACCCAACGACGTTGCCGTATGTTTAGTACCTTCTGGTCAAATATATGCTGAAGGCTCTTATGGTCAGTGAAAATTGTGCACTTGGTTCCATAGAGGTAGTGCCTCCAGATTTTGAGAGCGAAAACTACCGCTCCCAGTTCCAAATCATGAGTGGGGTAGTTCTTCTCATGGACCTTCAGTTGTCGCGATGCATATGCAATTACCTTATCACGTTGCATCAGTACGCACCCTAAGCCTTGGATAGATGCATCACAATATACTACAAAGTCCTCTGTACCCTCAGGCAACGATAATATCGGTGCACTGCAAAGTTTGGACTTTAGTAGCTGAAAGGCAGCTTCTTGGGCATCTCCCCACTTATACGTTATACCTTTCTGCGTTAGGGTGGTGAGAGGTTGAGCGATCTTAGAAAATCCCTCAATAAACCTGCGATAATATCCCGCGAGACCAAGAAATTGGCGCACTTCAGTAGGGGTCCTAGGAGCCTCCCACTTCTTGATAGCGTCAATCTTGGCTGGGTCCACATGTATTCCTGCCTCATTGACCACATGCCCAAGGAATTGGACCTCCCGAATCCAAAAATCACATTTAGAAAACTTTGCATACAGCTGCCCATTCCTCAGTAGTTCCAAGATCAACTGTAAGTGCTGCTCGTGCTCCTCCCTGCTCTTGGAATAGATCAATATGTCATCTATGAACACTATGACGAATTTGTCCAAGTAAGGCTTGCACACACGGTTCATTAGATCCATGAACACCGCAGGTGCATTAATTAGCCCAAATGGCATAACCAAAAACTCATAATGTCCATAACGGGTTCGAAACGCCGTTTTCGCCACATCCTCTTCTCGGACTCTCAGCTGATGGTACCCCGACCTCAAATAAATCTTAGAGTAGAAGCTCGACCCTTGCAGTTGGTCGAACAAATCATCAATACGAGGCAAAGGATATCGGTTCTTAATCGTTACCTTGTTCAACTCCCGATAATCTATGCACATACGAAAGCTCCCATCTTTCTTCTTAACAAACAGAACTGGAGCTCCCCATGGCGAAGAACTGGGTCTAATGACACCCCTATCCAATAGCTCTTGGAGTTGGGTAGACAGTTCTTGAAGTTCCCCTGGTGCCAAACGGTATGGTGCGCGCGCAACTGGCGCTGCTCCAGGTGCAAGGTCAATCTGAAACTCCACATGACGACCGGTGGGAGTCCAGGTAGTTCCTCTAGGAAGACATCTTGGAAGTCTCGGACCATTGGGATGTCCTCAATTCTAGTTTCGGTTTCGGCTCGAGTATCAGATATGTTAGCCAAAATGGCCGGACAGCCCTTGCGAATACACTTCTGGGCCTTCATATAGGAGATGATGCCCACCATGGCACCACCTCGATCACCCTGTATGGATAATAGTTCTCCACTTGGGAGAGGAATGCGAACAATTTTCTCCTGACAGAGAATTTCCGCGTGTTGCTTGGACAACCAGTCCATGCCAACCACGAGATCAAAGCTACCTAGGGTGATAGGTAAGAGGTTGATGGCAAACAATTGCTTGTTCAACTCGAGCTTACAGTCACGATGTATATGGGTTACCTCGACAGGCTTCCCATCGGCCAGTTCAATAGAGTATGGGGTATCTAGAAGAGTAGGAACCATCCCTAATTGTTTACTAAGTTTTGATGAAACAAAACTATAGTCCGCACCAGTATCATATAAAACAGAAGCAAGGGTGTCGTTCAAGGATCACGTACCCGTCACGACGTTGTTATCGGTCCTAGCCTCCCCAGAGCCAATCACGAATGCTCTACCATGAGCCCCATTGTTGTTGTTCCCAGCATTGGTGGCGTTGTTGTTTCCTGCCCTGTTACCACCACCATTGTTGTTGTTGCCCCTGTTGTTGCCATTTCCATTACCATTCCCCTGACCATTCAGCTGTGGACAGTCTTTCTTGAAATGATTCTCACTCCCACACTGAAAACAACCCTTACCATTGCCCTGCTGCTGCCCTTGCTGAGCTGTTGGCTGGTTTCCACGAGGGTTACTCCTACATCCCCTAGCCAGATGTCCCATCCGACCACAGCGATCACATTTGTTGTAGTTACATGCCCAAGTGTGATGCCTGTAACACTTATTGCACTTGGGTAAGTTTCCATGATAACCTCCCTGGTTGTTGTTGCGATTGTTATTACTACCATGGCTGTCATGTTTCTTATTCTGTTGCTGCTGTTGACTTCCATTTCCTGGGGGTTTGCCAGATGCATTCTCCCATTTCCTCTTGTTATCCGTAGTGCCAGAAGATGAGGTGCCACGAGGAGGTAACACTCCCTCTTCCACCTTCTGGTCAGTCAGTTGATGAGCCATCCTAATAACCTGCTGGATGGTATTGAGATTAGCAGCAGTGACCATGCTCTTAATCTGGGGCACCAAGCCCTTGACATACAGCTCAATCCTCTTGTAGGGCGGGTTGGAGTAATTTGGGCACATAGCTGCCAGTTCATGCGATCTGGTGGTGTACTTCTCAATCTCCGATCCCACCATCTTTAGATTGAGATACTCAGTTTCTAGCTTCTGGATTTCGTCTCGAGGACAGTATTCCTCCTTCATCAGTTCCTTAAAATCTGCCCAAGGTGTTGCGTTAGCCACTTCCACACCTAGCATCTGCACTTGAGAGTTCCACCAGGTTAATGCCAAGTTCTCGAGAGTAGCAGTGGCGTACTTCACCCTGTCAGCTGGTGGACAGTTACACATTGCAAAGCAAGATTCCAGTTTCTCAAACCACCGCAGTAGTCCGACAGCCCCTTCAGATCCACCAAAATTATGAGGCTTGCAGTCCATGAAGGACTTGTAGGTGCAGGCTGGAGGGTGATGTCCAGGTTGTCCTGAGAGTAATAGCGAAGGAATCACGAATGAATAAAAGAGCGTAACGTTGGAGCATAGAGGAAAGTTTAGAGCAAGGTAAAGTTACCAGCTTGAAAAGCTGCGATAGCCTCTACTATCCTGTCATTGATAAGGGCATTCAGCTCTGCTTGTGTCATGTTAATGTTGCCTCTCCCATGTCCTCTTCCCGCCATAGTGATTCTACATTTACACTATACTCATGAGAAAACAATAATATGTCCCACATACAATCGTTCACACAGTACAAGTAAACTAGAATATATAAAACATGCGCGAGAATAGAATAAGGAATTTTTAAGTGATAGTAGTAATTAAGAATCCAACCACAAAACAAGGAATCCTCAAGTCTCACAACGTTAGGAATGAACAAAAGTCATAATACTAATATACGAATACTAAAAAAAATAAGGAATCAGTCGTCGTCGTGATCCATGGAGATGCATGAGCCCTCATCCTCGCTCACATCCTCAATCTCAATCTCCAATGGCTCCTCCTCCTCAGGCTCAAATTCTTCCTCGAGTTCTGCATCCAATGCTGCCTCGGGGTCATCAAATCCCCCAACTGCAGGCTCCTCTTCTGGATCCTCCTCTGGATCCGCACCATTCTGGGCTAGAGCTTCCTCAAGCTTGTTACTGACCAGGGTCAACTCTTCCCTCCGTAAGGCTGTCTCCTGAATAGCAATCGATCTCTCGTGCCTATCCTCTGCAGCTTCCCTTTCAACCCTTTCCAATTTACTACTAACCTTCGCCAATTTACTGTTAGTCTTTTCCAGTTCCCCAAACAGTGTGGTCGATCTCTCTTTCCATGCGCTTAATTGATCCATCGGCGTTCTGCCTCCATGACTGAAATTGCCTTACTGCATTATAGGCATTTTCTAGCTCGGTGTGTACGTGTCTAACCATCCCTGCCAGAGACCTCTCCAGTGAGTCAATGATGGGAGGGACCTGATCTGGCACTCCGTACCCTACTACACACGAATGTAACATATTTGCAAACCACACCCAGCGATGAAGTACAACTTTAAACTGAAGTTCACTAACATAATGTAACCCCCCCAACCGATGGCGGAAACATCGGGATTGCCACACCCTCAAATTTCCACTGCGGGGTTTATACCGTGAGGCGCGTGACATACCAGGATCCCATAGCCATAAGTCATAAGAACGACTCTAAATGCCCAAACCATTTAGTTCGTTAATGAAAAGTCACGTTTGGCGTTTACCAAAAAGTTCAGTTAAGTTGCGGAAGCGTAATTCAAACATAACCATTTAAGTTTATGCGCAAAACAACGCGCCCAAAATAAAACCGTTAAATGCAAAGTAAAGTATAAGTTTAAATAATGTTCACAGCCCATGACACAATGATGCATGTCCTACCGTGCTCCGTACCTAGGGACCTGCAAAAGCATGCTATCGTGTGTCAACATAAAGTTGGTGAGTTCACAAAGTAAAGTAATTTGATATGTAAAAGCGCGGGTTTTCAAAACCACGTAAGTAAGTAACTTATGTTGGTGCCCCGCACCGTGTAACCACTAATTCATCGCATGCCAAGGGTAGCTAACCCATTCATGATAACTAACCGATTATACCGAACTGCTATGTACGTGTAGCCACATATGTGTGCCGTATGCCTGACATCATTGTCTATCCACAATGATAATGTTTCGTTAAGTTATAGTTCACGCCCGCGCTCCCCGAGCCGGTGTGAGGTTTGTAAAACCTAATAGCGCTATCAACTAGTAACCCGCTTGCCAACCCTGGCAACTCATTCGGTACGTGAGGACTTACAAATGATAGAAATGGTTTAGTTTATCAAGGACACAATTGCGAATTAGCAAAGTGACCGACCCTCATAAGGATCCATGGCATCCCAACCCGGGATGTGTAAGTAGTCCCAAACCGGACTAGAAAATGTTAAGTAAAGTGTCTCATACCTGAGACGCATGCTTTTGAGAAAAAGAGTAGTGAAACTCACCTTAGGTCGCAAGTGAAAATCCAAATTCCACGAATAGTAACGTGCTACCGACTCCCTATTACAAATGTCACTAGGTGAGTATACGTGCGTAACCAACACACCATGTAACTCGTTTATTCAAGACTTTTAAAAGTTCAAAACCGTGTAGTGACACCTAATGACTCTACATGCTCAAGTATGTCCTACGTATCCCGTTGGTGATCATAGCAATTATTATCAGTTTAATGCATCAAATATATCTCATACAAGTTTCCACACAAGTACATGTCAATTACACACCACATAGAACTCCAAATAGTCACTTAAAGACCCCGTACACAATCTGTGTTTTTAGGACAGATTGTGCGCTGTGAAAAACAATTTATTTAAAATACTTAACGAATGAATTAGAGTCCCAAATTTTTACTGAATTTTATTTGGGATTCACTCGACAATACCTATTTTTTTTTGTCTTAATTCCAAACACAAAAATTATAAAAATTCGTACAACACAGCAGTGTCCAGAAAATTTCCTCAACAGGTCAGTTTAGTAGGAAAATTCTTAAAAATTGTGTATTCATCCAAACGAGATGAATCCACTTGTAAAAACTCTATTTTTCCAGTATTGACCTACTGTAAAAATTTCATAACCTAACTCCTTGTAAATCTCAAGTTATGACCATTTAAAGTTAGCCCAATTTACAAATCCGAAAATCTGATATGACCCCTAATCAATTAAAATTCCAAAAACGACTCATACGGTGTCCAAATTCGATGGTTTTGCCCATTATGAAAAGCTAAGACCTTGTAAATTACAATCATGAAAAGAAATCGTCAAAACAATCGATTTACCAACCCATTACAGCCCCTACAAAACGTTCAACCGAATCTGTCAGAATCTTAAACTTGCATCCCAAGTAATCTACAAACCCTAATTCTTCATAAACATCCCTAATACATGTATAACACCTATAGTACTGATTAAGCACCATATTAATCATAGCAAAACACATATATTATCATGTTAAAAACCCTAATCATGGCTGCTAATAACAATCATCATCATCAAATCATCAAGAACATTCAAGAACTCCTATACATACATACATACATGCGATTCTATATATATTATTTTTAGGGTTTTTAAAGTTTTTCAATCATTATAATTCATCAAAAATCGTAAGAACGTATACCTTGCGAAAGATTAAACTCCCTAGAGCCTTGAAATCAAACCCGAACTAGCTTGATTAGTGAAAGATTACTTGATTGCTTGAAAACAAAGAGAGAGGGGGGTGGGGGGTTTCGCACGGCGCAAGGGGGGGCAAGGGATAGGGTTTTTATCTTTTTCCTTGCCTCCTAATTATAAAAGGTCTTTGCTTGTTCCCCAAGCAATTGGTATTAGGGCCCTTCTAGTCCATTAACTTGACCCGTTAACCATGTTCTAGCCCAATACCGGACCCAATATTATTAACCATTCTAAATTGTATAAAAACCATTGTTTTTATTATTACATAGCATATTATTCATGTTGTGCACGTAATTTGCATAATCTACGCATTACCTTTCAGTTAGGCGATCATTCACAAAAACATGTAATTCACATAAGCACGTACTTCATGTTCACCATAGTTCACTTGTATATATTATTGCTATGTATGTCACATAATTCACCAACGTTTGGGATACAGGACTCATGTGTGTGTTTAACAAGGATTTTCCTACTTATAACATATGTTAGCATCTTCTAACATATGTTAAACCTACTTAACTAACCCTAGTTAAGTATCTAGCCATGTATGAACATGTAAGTTAACTAGAGTTCAGTAAAAGTATTTAACCTGAAAATGCGGGGTGTCACATGTCATGTATTGATGATTGTTCAGTAGCTCATGGTAATACATATGTTTAAATAATCCTTTATTACATTACAATATTGAATTACATTAAAGTCTACATCAAATAATCAAACAAAGCTTAAAACTTCAAATATCTCCTCATGCTAGCTCTAGACTTCAAGCATCAGTATTTCTTGTTGAGTTTGGAAAAATGGGGGGGGGGTCAACTAGAAGTTGGTGAGAATACATAAGCCATGTCAAGCAAATAGTTTAAGTATAAAAGTTTAGCAATTCATATGTCTATCGTAAGTTTAAGTCTACATGAATAAACATAATATGTTGAATCGACATAATCAAACCTCCGACTAGTTTAGGTCCATCCCGTCATCCACGGTTCACCTTAATAATATGTTGGAACGATAACAATCACCCACGCTACCTATGTAGGAGGTACACGTATCCGGGTGGGATTGTCAATCCAATAGATCTATTATTGAGTATCGCCGGCTTGGCCATAGCTAATGATTATGTAATGTTGAAACTTGTTGAAACTCGTTGAAACTGTTGTTGTTGTCTAATTCATGAGGCATTAAAGTTTACAACTAGACATGCATGTAGAATTGCTTAAGTATAATGTTGCAAGTATGAAGAATTGCATAAACATGGTTACGTAAACTCACCTGAAATTCCCTGTGTATGTACTAGCAAGTAGCAACAAGTCCGAACTTGGATTATTTGAACTCTTTTGTCCTATAACAAGTAAAGGACGTCTTAAATTCTAATGCAAGTAAGCTTGTTTCGTTTCTTAGTTGTAAAGATAGTTTATTAAACTACCTAGACTCCCATTGAACGAATGCGCGTCTTAAAGTGTGCATGACTTAACGAACCGATAGTAACTTCATTTGGTTTTTCTTGAAAATATATGCGTATGTATAGTTATTGGAAATAAATAAGTTATTGAAGTTATTGGTAAAGACACATTTTGTATAACGAAGTAATATTTACGTAGCTTGACTCAAATGTTAATTCGTCTCATAACTTGGATAGTATATACATGTACTTATTAATAAATATAAATATTTCTATTTATGACGACGTAAGATTTGAAAGTTAGAATTTATTTGTAAAAACATAATCTCGTCTACTCATAATCATAAACTTGAAAGGCCGATTTGGTTCTCATATTTTATAAAAATTTGGGTAGAGTTTCCTCTGTTTTTGTAAGAAACCAGGCAACACAAGTCGCCTACAATTTCCCAAAATCAATACCAAACACAAGACCACATTTCATTTATCCGAAATTTCCAATCAAACGAGACTTATACGTTTCGACACTTTAGGTAATTTATACTTTCATAAATATATAACAATATATGTACGTATAGTCCGACAATTTAGTCCGATATCAATATTACTTAGTCACGATTTATTATTCAATAACCATTCATCCGCTTTATACTTTTGTTTATTATTCGCCGGTTCGTTTCGCGAGTTAAAACTATTTAGTTTGTATTTATATCTTTATAAAAATAATATTCATCAATAATAAAATAATAAATACGAAATTGTTATACCAAAATTTCACACGCGTACGTCTCGGGCTACGGGTTGACCGAATCTTGTGACCGAGCTTGCACGTTGACCGAGGATTGCCCAGATCTGAACTGAACCAAAACGAATCAGACTCGCGCCGACCCTGATCTGACCGTCTTGACACACCGTCAGCCCGAAATCATAACTACCCAAACCAAAAATCCTCACCAGCTGCAGCTACCAATCGTCGAAGCGACAACCGAATCCGGATCTGACCAGATCTGGTTTGCATGACCCGAAACTCGGCCAAAACAACCGATTCATCACTATCAGCACCTGACCCGTAACTCACCTGACCTGAATTGCACCATTTGGCTGTCACGATCAAGAACCCATCACCAAAACCACGTACTTGTCAGATCTGTCAACAAGAAACCACCTTCGAGCCAACCACAGAACCGGAACCCACAAAAACCACCACATCCAAGTCTGACCCGACCCAAAACGGACTTCAAACATGACCCCAAACCTGCAAATCTCAAACCCACCCGATGAATCACCAAAATATTGTTGTCCCTCCTCGTTTTTGGGTTTGAAGCTCGTCACGCTGCCACCACCAGGGATGGTGGTGGCCGGCCGCTGTTCTTGAGAGACGAGAGGGAGGTAGATCGTGAAGAAGAGGGAGAGGTTAGAGAGAGAAAGCGGGAAAGAGGGAGATTAAAGGGGATGGGATGGTTGTTGTTGGGGGCAGCGCCGCCCCTGCTGAGAGAGAGAGGGCGCCGGAGAAGAGAAAGGGATAGGGGATGAGGGAGTGTGCAGGAGAGACGAGAGAGGAAGGGAGAGGGGTTGGTGGTTTAGTGGAGCCGGAGCTTAGGCGGTCGGCGGCGACCACCACCTGCTGTATCTAGAGTGAGAGAGGGCAGGGGTTAAGGTGATGGAAAGTTTATATTGTGGTGTGTGTGTGTGTTTGTAGAGGGAAGAAGAAGTGAGGTAGGAGAGTTGAAGGTTATAGGTGTAGGCTAGGGTTTGTGGTTGAATGAAGAAGAAGAAGAAGATGTGATGATGTTTATATAGTTAAGGTTATGAGAGGTGGGTTAGGTGGACACCGCGTATACTAACTCGTCACCGACTCGGGTCTCGTTTATGAACTGGACCCGTTATCAATAACATAATTATTACATAAGTTATATATAAATGTAGACTGAATTAAAATGAGCATTTGGACTATGTATTTGTTATAAATATATTTTTAGTCGCGATCAAAATTTTACAAAGATAAGTGTCGGTTTACTAGCGTCTTAATATTTACGACGCGTTATTTGGCGAATTTAAATAATTAAATTGGTTAATGAATAAGAAAGTATTTCTTGTTAACGAATTAAAATCGTTTTATGAATAGAAATATTAATATTATATTATTAGAGAAAAGTTGGGCGTTATAGTCTCCCCTACTTTTAGAAACTTCGTCCCGAAGTTATATAAAAACACAGGGTTGAGAGTGATTGGGTAGAATTTAGGGCAACTGTGGTCTGGAAAATTTTGTGTTTAGGCACGACATAAACAGAATAATATGTTTCGAATAATTTGGATAAGAGTCTTGAAATCGCAAGGAGGATAAGAATCTTAAGTTTTAGGAATCCTAAAAGTAGTGCATGAGTTAATGGACTATAGAAAGACTAAATGGACTACCAGGTAACTAGAGTTCATAATTTGTTATTTACCGAAAACTTTGATAGAATTTCACACTACCTTAACGTACCTGTAAATTCGTGATTACGTTCCGGACCGCAATCACCAATTTACCTTACATTAGGGTTTTGTGTCCTTCTATGACTCTAAACATACATGTAAATAATGCAAAATAACCTTGTGATTGAATCTTTGTATTAATGAGTCTAATAAATCTTTGTATCAATTTACATGTATAATGTATCCAAAGATGAGTCCAACTGTTGAGCAGGAAAAAGACTTCCACCAGTCAGTGAGTAGGAACCTCTACCGATTGTTGAGCAGGTGCGATAGCCTCTACCAGTCGTTGAGCAGGTTATTAGAACCTCTACCGACTGTTGAGCAGGCATGATGACCTCTACCAATCGTTGAGCAGGTTATTAGAACCTTTACCGACTGTTGAGCAGGCATGATGACCTCTACCAATCGTTGAGCAGGTTATTAGGTACTCTACTAACTGTTGAGCAAGTACTTCATCCTCTACCAGTTGTTTGATTAAGTGTAACAATTGTTTTTGGCTTAACACATGAGTTGCAAATTGATAATACATACATGTAAGCAAGTTGGTAAATGCATCAAGTATCAAGTATAGCATGCGAGCTGCAATAGAGTTGCCCTAGACAAGGTTAATGACTTTAGATGTGTTTATAGCAAATAGTTTATTTTCCATGCTTCCAAACATCATGAATAATCAAATGTTCAGGTAGATAATCAAATCCTCATGTATAACTAATATTCAAGTTTGATGCAACGAACAATTAAGTTTTCAATAGTTTGGTTATCGTGGAGATCATGTTCATGTTCGAGGAGGTAAAGGATGTGAATTTGGTTTTTGAGAGATGATGAAAACTCAAAGTAACATCAAGGTTGTGAAAAATGGTGAATGTGTAGGTGGTTGATAAAGGGTTTAATTTATAGGGTTTCAAAAAGACGCAAGTAGTAAGGTGATCATGCAGAATAATCGTGGGGTTTGAATAAATAGTTAGATACAAGCGTATGAGTAAACGTGATTGTGGTATTTGCCAAAAATTTGTAATAGTTCGAACAAGTTTAAAATAAGTAGGTGTCAATGGAAAAATTGTAGAGTAAATTTTGTTCTTGTGGATGGAAAGATTTTATTTTCAAAATTTGGTCTTGTATGTAAGGCAAAAGTCATTAAATAGTACAACTAAATTGATTTAGATCAAAATATTTCGATGAGTCATAAGTTTTAAACACGATATCGGATTTCAAAAAATCAAGAATCTGTTGAGGTGTTTTGTATAATTGACTTTGATTAATCCATAAAAGAAGTGATTATTAATAGATTAAAACATTTTTATCGAAAATCATTTGTTGCGCCAATAAATTGTTCAATAAAAATTTGAAATTTAGAAAATGAGTTTGTGGAATAAAAGACTTTTTGTCAAAAATATTTATTTGCTTTAGTTTATGAAATTCCTAGGTAATGAATATTTGACAAAATTTAGTATTTGAAGGGGTAGGGACCCAAATTGACTTGGGCCCCTACCCAAAGCTAAAGCCCAAACACGGGAGACGACCCACAAGGCCCAAGTGATTACAATGTCAACCATGGGCAGGGTAAGCCCATCACCTATGGATCCTGCCATAGCAACCCGGGTGCGGGTTGCAACCACCAGGCGCGGATGTTGGACCAACATCCGCCAGGGTTTCCAGGGCGGAGCCAAAGCAAACACGTGGCGATAACCCATACGATCGTACAACATGGTACGAGCCAACCAGAGTCCAACGACGTGTGGTGATGAGCATGCTGCACGATCGGCTAACAGGGGAATCACACGTGTCCAAAGCCAGACCCGCAGGAGACAAACAGTACAGTCTCCGTACGTATTGACCAATAAGAATACACGAGACCACCTCAGCAGGGATCTCCACTAACGAAGGCCAGCAGAGGGGACAGTAGTACACTCAATGGCCAATCGTTTTGGCCCAGGCCTGCGACCAGTCACACGACGACACGTCACGGGAAAAGGTACGATCCTCCTCTATGATTTTTCGCTCGTCGTATATTATCTCTTGTTGGGCCTAATTGTGGGCCGGTGTGGAGGCAAACCCTTAACTGGGCCCCAGCCCATTGGGTAAGTTAAGGGTGAATGTCGAGGCCCGTGTGGAACCTATTTAAGGAGCACTTCATCTCCTTGAATAGGCCATTCAGAAATCCCTGAAGAACACACTAAGGCTAACCACGTTTTTGTGTCTGCTAAGTAGAATCCTTTGGATTCGAGGCGGTCGCCCCACACCGGATATTGTGTTTCTCAGGTACTCAGCGTCAGAAAGCCATCTATCTTAGTGAAGGATCTTCTTGCAGAGACGAATAGTTCATAATCACTAGAGGTTAGAACATCTGTTTCTTCATTGGCGCCATCCGTATCGGCTAGAGCAAAACTCTTCACAATCTTTCGACTAAGGAAATGGCAACTGAAGGAACTTCGACAAAAAATCAGGAATCCCCAGTTATCGAAGAAGATGACGAAGGGAAATCGGAGGAAACCCCTCCAGCCACAGTTACAAAGACAGCCCACAGACCAGTAAGGAGGCTCGGTGTCGGTCAAGCCATAGCTCATAATACCGTCGACTTGGACGACAATGAGGCCGAAGAAGAGGAAGACCCAGACGAATGGCTCACTGTAGGTTACCAAAAATGGGTAATGCAGCAAGCAGCACAACGAGTCCAAAAAACGCTCAACTTCGACACCACCAACAAGGTGCAAGGGGCAACGAACAAAAACAAAACAACAAGCCGTTCTCATAAAGATAACACAATCGGGAGTCGTAGCGGAGGCCGCGGGAAGGGATCCCGCAGCCAGGGCAACGCTACCACTGAGGAGGAGGACGGCTACGAATCAAGTTCACAGGCTGAGGGGGATGACGACCTAGTCAAACCTTATAGGCCCAAGGACCTGGCAGAAAAGTCAAAATTCTGTGCCCGTGTCGCACTAGCACCGATACCGGCAAAGGCTAAGTTACCAAATAGCATCGGAAAATACGACGGAATACGTGACCCGGACGATCACGTGCACGACTTCCGCACAGCAGCCCACAGTCAGAATTGGCCAATGCAGGTGTGGTGCCACCTTTTCGCCCAAACGCTAATGGGTACAGCCAGGGTATGGTTTGATAACCTCCCAGCGGGCAGCATCTTAGACTTTGACGACTTGCTGTCCAAGTTTTCACTACATTTCTCACATCAGAGGAAACACAAAAAAGACAAGGCCCACATCCTACTCTGCGCAAGAAGAGACAACGAAACACTCGAAGATTACATCACCTGATACACGCGCGAGGCAATGCAAATAGGATGCGGGGAAGAACTTACGCGAGCAGCTTTCATTCATGGGGTCAACCACGACGACCTCATGAAATGCCTCACAGGAAAAGACGGAATCCCAGAATCTTGGGATGAGGTTATAAAAGCGGCCAAAATTTATGCAGCATCCGAGAAGTCTTTCCGCCATGCTCGTCACCACCAGTACCCCAACAATCACGGGGGCCGAAGGGATAAAGGGAAACAATCAGTTTGGTCCCGCATCACCGGATCCACGGAAGAGGGCAAGTACTCCGCGCAACAAGATGCCCGCCAGATCATCAATAGCAAACACACCCGCGACGGGTGGGGAGGATCTAAGAAGAATACAGAGTGGACACCGCTGACGAAAACACCGTCCCAAGTACTCGCCACCGAACAGCATAACTTCAAGGAACCTCGCCCATTGGGCAAGCGGAGGAACGTGGACACTAGCAAACGATGCGACTATCACAACGACTTTGGACATAACACTGATAACTGTTACAGCTTAAAGATGGAGATTGAATCCGCCTTAAAATCGGGGCAATTGGGCCACTTAGTCAAAAACGTACAGCGCAATGGCCGCGGCCGCGAGAACGATGATCGCGGAGAAGGACCAAACAAGCGGATACGCAACTTGCAAACGCATCTCATAGAGCACGCCCCAGGATACAGCTGCAACATGACAGGCAAACGAACAAGTGGACAGAAACGAAACAAGCGTCAACTGACAGAAACAAGCGAAGATGCATGGAAGGAACAACCAGTCACTCTTCCCATCCCCAAAGGGGGAGCGTCATCTACATCCCCGCTCATCATCACGGGGGTATTCGGTCATTATCGCACACCATACATGTTTCTCGACCCGGGAAGCAGTGCGGACATCATGTACGACCAATGCTTTAACCAGCTCGATGAGGCGGACAAGAAACGTTTGGTACCAGTGAGCGAACCAATATCGGGATTCATTCACGAGTCAATACTGCCCCGGGGGGTCATCACGTTCCCAGTTACTTGGTCATATGGTAATTTGTCGCGGACAGAAGAATGCGAATTCATGGTACTCCCAATGAACTCAGCACATGACCTACTGATAGGAAGAGAAGGACTAGCCAAATTCAATAGCAACGCATCCGCTCCGCATCAAGTGGTCGGTTTTCCAACCCGAAAGGGGGTGGCGTTTATCCGAGGCAATCACCAATGCCACACAGCAGAGACCCCAAAGCCAACTAAATCTGCCAAAAAACCAAACCCAACCGAGCCAGAGAAATGATACTCAATCCCAGTTTCCCAGAACAAACGGTAACGATTGGACCCGCACTGTCAAGTACAGTGCGGACGCACCTAAAGCAACTGCTAATCAAGAACAAAGACATCTTCGCGTGGACCCCTGCGGACATGGTAGGAGTCCCTCGCGAGATAGCAGAACATCGGCTCGCCACATACAAGTCATCAGAGCCAGTAGTACAAAAGAAGCGAAGCATGGGACCAGAGAAAACCAAAGCGATGCATGAACAGGTCACTGAATTGTTAAACGCCGGTATACTCCGTCCAGTGAAATACCAAACATGGGTCGCCAACCCCATAATGGTCGCAAAAGCTAACGGAGGATGGAGAATGTTTGTGGATTACAAGGATTTAAACAAAGCCTGCCCGAAGGATTGCTATCCACTACCTGAAATATATCTGAAAGTTGATTCCCTGGCTCCGTTCCGCTTCAAATGCTTTCTTGACGCCTACAAAGGTGATGTGCTAAAAGTAGTTTAATAAAAATAACTAAATTAAACCTAAACTAGACACCTAGTAATACTCTAGACTCTCTAAAACTAAACTACTGACAGGCAAGTGAACCTATCGACTCTAGTAAAGCTAAAGTAAGTCCGGATATCGAACCCACAGGACTCTAATGGAAAACGGTAACTAGACTCGAAAACTTATCTAAAACTGAAATAAAACTATTTATTATTTTAGAGGGGGTGTTTTCTAAAACTAAATTCAAGAAAAATAAAGCTTAACTAAAATAAACTAAACTGAACTTAAGACGTGAACCGAGCTGAACCGAATTCAAATGATGGTGAGAATACTACCTAGGTTAGAATCCTACTCATGACTGACAAACTTTTATGGTTATGGAACTAGCTATGGAACTGGGATCTTTAGATACTAAACTTACAGGATAAACTAGAGGACCCTCGACCCTTCTCAAGGAGAAACCTAAGGTTACCTATAAGCCGTTAAACTACCGATTGAGAGGTTAGCCTTACAGGCTTACCTACTCTGATGATAAAGTACCCGCTAGACAGTCTACCTTACAGCGCGAAAGCCTCACTACACTAAAAGTGCAAGGGGTAACTATAGAAAACCTGACCTGACTCGATACGCAAGTAGTGGTAAGGAAACTAGGAAGATCTTCTTACAAAGCATCTAAATCTAGCAATTTAACACCCTAGACATATCGACAATCCCGCACCTTACAGCTATTGGAATTGGAAGAATACTTAGAACTACCCAATCAACAAAAATCACTCCTATGGAAAACACTAGCAATTTACCATAAACTAGTTGCTAACACAAAGTCCACAACCTAACGCGCATTCATACATGAAAGACATTCACAAAAACGCATGTGGAGTAAATAATTATCAATTGAACAAAACTAAGTACGCATCTACACCAGATCAAAAATAATCAAAGTCTTTACTAAATCATTAACCCATAGTCAAAGTTCCAAAAAACCATAAAAAAACGTTCATTCAATCATGAGTATTCATCATAACCTAAGTAGTAATGAAAGTCTAGCCAATAAACATGTTCAAAATAAGAATAAAATCAATTCTAAGATCATGAAACATAGTTTGCAATTCAAAAGAACAAAGGAATGAAGAAACCGAATGATTAAAACCCGAATTTCTCAATCCCAATGCTCAAAATCTTGACCCTTCGCCTTTCTCTCACCTCCAAGTGCTCCCAAGCAGCTCTTTTTCGTCCAAAAGTGTAGAATGAAGCTTAAAATTTCGTTCTAGGGTTTTAAAATCCGATTTGGGCTTGAAAAACACAATTTTGGGCTTTCTGGTGGCCATCGCGTAGCACGACGGGGTCCTGGGTAAGTGGTCGCGTCACGCGACGCCCTCAAAGTGAATCTGCATAGCGCCGCGCGACACGACGGGGTGCTGGGGAGTCTGTCGCGTGACACGACGGGCTAATTTTTCGAATTTTGTTTATTTTTATCTTCTCTTTCCATTTGTGACTCATCCGGGACCTCGTAAAGCACCGTTTATGCATAAATTTGCCTCTTTTGCCATCCGGATTCCTGTGACACATAAAATACTAAATAGAAACCGAAAAATATATATAAACGACACACACAGACTCGATAACGACTCAAAATATGTACAAATAACCGATGTATTTTGCAATACATCAAACATCCCCACACTTATGTTTTTTCGTCCCTGAAAAAGAATTATGCTATGGAATCACAGTTAGGTTTACATCGGGTTTCAAAACATTGGTTACTTAATTAATAATCTACTAACGTGTTGATTGCGATTGCAGGTATACTGATCCTCATAAACCCAAACCGGTTTCCAAGCCCCTTTTTATTTACGTTAAGTTCACGTTGATTAGTCTATCTAGGGTCTCACTCAAAGGAAGCCACAGTTCCTCCTAATTCCGCCTCAAGCTTATGAAGCTAAAGGAACGACCAATTTGACCATTTCCTAACCGTCTTATGTAGAAAACCAAGAGAATTTAAAATCACTTTTTTTTTATATATATATATACTTAACTCAGAGGGTGTGACCAATCCAAGTCGCTATCCCAGTGGCCAGGCACCTTAAGCTTCAACATTTTTTTTTCATCTCAGCATACTTAACTCAGAGGGTGTGACCAATCCAAGTCGCTATCCCAGTGGCCAGGCACCTTAAGCTTCAGCATTTTTGCTTCGATTTCTAACATATATATATATATATTTTTTAAGTGATTAGAAATTCTAACGGTTTTCTACTTATAACGGTGCTTCTTATACTATTTTTGGCGGTTTCGGTCTCCCCGTTTCTCCTAGATGAGAACCCACAAAATAGCCTAACATAATTAATTTATTACTTTTCAAAGGAAACCTTTCTACCGGCCGAGCCTACCCACATATCCCAAATCAGACACGTTTTCAATCAATTTTAATCTCTTATTATACATATTATTTGAAAACCGGACACCTAACTTTACCTATCATTTTCCATATTTTATATAATGCAAACTTCAAAATCAGGGATTTTTTTTTTTTTTTTGACTCAAAATGACTCTATATACAAACCAAACGACAGTTTCCCATCCCCACACTTAAACTCTACATTGCCCTCAATGTAGGAATAGAAAACGACTCAAAACAAAAATAAATTCCGAATACAAAAATTATAAAAATAAGGGCAAATTGGAAAGGACTTAGCTCGTAAAATAATGCGTAAGCTCCAAAAACTCTAGTCCAATCTAGCTCGATCGTATAGCATTTCATTCGCGATCGGCTCTGACATAATGGTAAACTCTGGGCTTGCCTTGATAAATAATAACAGCTCCGGAATCACTCGAATGGAGATTGAGTACGGGCGGTGCAATCCAAACCTGCGCAAAACGAAACAAACAAAACCCGAGCATAATACCGAACCACACAAAAATAAAAAGACTCAAACTACTAACTTAGACTCATAATATAACAACAAACAAGAAGACATACCTGCTTGGCAAAATGGCGGTGAATGGTGATAGAACCAAATGGGTATAAGAAAAAAAAAATTGGTTCTCGCTCAACGTGAAGGACACTGGTGATCACAACACGCGTTGCAAGAGAAAAAAAATAACTTTCAGGGGTAATAGCTGGTCGCATAAGGCGAACAGGTCAGCCCAGACTCTTCACATTACGTGAAAAGACTTTTTTCACAGAAAGACTATTTATTATTATTTTTTTTAAGAAAAAATATCTTTTATTACCCAAACCTCTACCAAAACTCCCAATCATAAAATATATATATAAAGATAAATACATGGGATCCGCTCATGGTGAAATTTCCTCCACCCAGGCAAACACAAAAACCTGCAAACAGACTCAAAGACACAAAAACAAAAATAAAATAGAAAGATAAAAACCTATGAACAACTATCAAAAGACGGACCACAAATAAAAAAAATGAACAGCTAGAAAAAAAAATATAAAAATAAGTTTACAAACTCTACAGAGCCTCCTCACACTTAAACTTAATCAGGGGGCTTCTCTTTTATCTGGACCCGATCTAACCTGTTTAATTCCACCCGGTTCTTATTAAAAATTGAAGATTTATTGGTGGGAGTGAAAAATAATTTAAGCATTTTTAATGGGTCAAACCACCAGAATTTAAACTTACCTGGAATGAACCGGATACGTGGCATATAGCAAGAAGACTGATCGTGTTTGACTTTCACTGGCTTCTTCTTCCCCAAATCGTGCCATCCTTTGATCTTCTTTCGGTTCCGGTCCTTTCTTTTTCTCTTCCTTGCCCTCTCCCGTGGTGTTGTTGATTTTGAAGTTCCTTTTATTACCACGGGCCAGCTATGGTGCGCTCCTTCTACCACCATTTCCATAGGATGATCCCCACACTTATTTCTTTTATCTGGTGCAGGTTCAGTCATGTCTGTCGGTTCACCTTCAAGTAGGGCATCCAGGTATGCCATATCTCCATCGGGATCAGACTCCCCTACTTCTTCAAAAACAGGTAAACCATCTAACTCTACATCTAAAAACTCATCCTCTTCAGACAACAACGTTTCACTAACCTCATTGTCTTCCTCTACACCAAACATCATATCAATGGAATCTCCCAATTCCACTTCTTCTTCAGTCACTTCCCTCTGCACTAACAACCTCTGATACGCTGCCCATTCTTCTTCGTCGTCCTCTTCATCAGAGTCACTCCCAAAATCATATATAGTAACCTGTGGCACCGGAGGTGGGACTTCAACGTCCATTTTCGTCTCCGTGATTGGGATGATCTCTTCATCTGACTCATCTGCGTATTCCATGATTGGCTCTTTCCCTTCTTCTGGAAACGTTGGAAACAACTCCCCTCGAGCGTTCATGTACCCAAGGTAGTTGCCCTCCTTATCATATGTATAACCGACTTTCGGCAGCTGCTCTTGCTGAACCTTTTCTATTTCTTCTTCTTCTTTTAACCTTCTAGCAATGTCTTCTACTGTTCGTTGAAGATCTAAAAGAGCAGTCTGTCGGTTTTTCAGGATGGTGTCGTGCTCTGCTAACATTTTCTGAGTATTTTCATCTTTCGCAACTAATAATGTCAACAGACTTTTGATTTCACTCCAATCATTACCACTATCCTCACAAGAAGTGCTTCCAGAAAATTGATCAGGATACTGATTATAATGTGGCTGCTGATACGAGTCATCATAATAATTTGTAGGACAACCCTGTGAATAATATGGCTGCGGCTGCACAAAGGAATTAGCACAATAATGTGCAGAGGACCCCGCATTTTGTGGAAATCTAACGGTAAAATAGGGTCCTCCACAAATTTCAAACATATTTACAGACTCGACAGAAATTAAAATACACAAACAATTAGACTCCTACGACTCACTATATAAAAAGACAGACTCAACACAAAACACAAGTAGCACAGATATAGCAGATAAGTGTAATCAAAGCTAGTAAACGCAATCGCCAAGAGTCCCCGGCAACGGCGCCAAAAACTTGATGTGCTAAAAGTAGTTTAATAAAAATAACTAAATTAAACCTAAACTAGACACCTAGTAATACTCTAGACTCTCTAAAACTAAACTACTGACAGGCAAGTGAACCTATCGACTCTAGTAAAGCTAAAGTAAGTCCGGATATCGAACCCACAGGACTCTAATGGAAAACGGTAACTAGACTCGAAAACTTATCTAAAACTGAAATAAAACTATTTATTATTTTAGAGGGGGTGTTTTCTAAAACTAAATTCAAGAAAAATAAAGCTTAACTAAAATAAACTAAACTGAACTTAAGACGTGAACCGAGCTGAACCGAATTCAAATCATGGTGAGAATACTACCTAGGTTAGAATCCTACTCATGACTGACGAACTTTTATGGTTATGGAACTAGCTATGGAACCGGGATCTTTAGATACTAAACTTACAGGATAAACTAGAGGACCCTCGACCCTTCTCAAGGAGAAACCTAAGGTAACCTATAAGCCGTTAAACTACCGATTGAGAGGTTACCCTTACAGGCTTACCTACTCTGATGATAAAGTACCCGCTAGACAGTCTACCTTACAGCGCGAAAGCCTCACTACACTAAAAGTGCAAGGGGTAACTATAGAAAACCTGACCTGACTCGATACGCAAGTAGTGGTAAGGAAACTAGGAAGATCTTCTTACAAAGCATCTAAATCTAGCAATTTAACACCCTAGACATATCGACAATCCCACACCTTACAGCTATTGGAATTGGAAGAATACTTAGAACTACCCAATCAACAAAAATCACTCCTATGGAAAACACTAGCAATTTACCATAAACTAGTTGCTAACACAAAGTCCACAACCTAACGCGCATTCATACATGAAAGACATTCACAAAAACGCATGTGGAGTAAATAATTATCAATTGAACAAAACTAAGTACGCATCTACACCAGATCAAAAATAATCAAAGTCTTTACTAAATCATCAACCCATAGTCAAAGTTCCAAAAAACCATAAAAAACGTTCATTCAATCATGAGTATTCATCATAACCTAAGTAGTAATGAAAGTCTAGCCAATAAACATGTTCAAAATAAGAATAAAATCAATTCTAAGATCATGAAACATAGTTTGCAATTCAAAAGAACAAAGGAATGAAGAAACCGAATGATTAAAACCCGAATTTCTCAATCCCAATGCTCAAAATCTTGACCCTTCGCCTTTCTCTCACCTCCAAGTGCTCCCAAGCAGCTCTTTTTCGTCCAAAAGTGTAGAATGAAGCTTAAAATTTCGTTCTAGGGTTTTAAAATCCGATTTGGGCTTGAAAAACACAATTTTGGGCTTTCTGGTGGCCATCGCGTAGCACGACGGGGTCCTGGGTAAGTGGTCGCGTCACGCGACGCCCTCAAAGTGAATCTGCATAGCGCCGCGTGACACGACGGGGTGCTGGGGAGTCTGTCGCGTGACACGACGGGCTAATTTTTCCAATTTTGTTTATTTTTATCTTCTCTTTCCATTTGTGACTCATCCGGGACCTCGTAAAGCACCGTTTATGCATAAATTTGCCTCTTTTGCCATCCGGATTTCTGTGACACATAAAATACTAAATAGAAACCGAAAAATATATATAAACGACACACACAGACTCGATAACGACTCAAAATATGTACAAATAACCGATGTATTTTGCAATACATCAAAAGGCTACCATCAAATTCAGATGGCGAAGGGCGATGAAGATAAAACTGCCTTCAGAACAGACATCGGCACGTTCTGTTATACAAAGATGCCCTTCGGACTCAAGAATGCGGGAGCAACGTATCAGCGTCTCATGGACTCGGTCTTCGCCACACAGATTGGAGTAAACTTGGAGGTATATGTAGATGACCTCGTGATCAAAAGTGCAGAGGAGGATCGAATGCTAATCGATATACAAAAAACTTTTGGCCAATTACGACAAGTCCGCATGAGATTGAATCCAAGCAAATGCTCCTTTGGCATGGAAGAAGGCAAATTCTTGGGGGTCATCGTCACAAAAGAGGGTTTTCGAGCAAACCTTGAAAAAGTGCAAGCAATAGAGCGCATGCCATCACCGGCTTCAGTCAAAGAGGTACAGACCTTGATGGGCCGACTCGTAGCCCTGAACCGTTTCCTATCAAACTACGCATCAAGGTCATTCCCATTCGTGAGCACGCTCCGCAATTGCTTGAAGAAAACAAATTTCAGATGGACACCCGAAGCAGAGACCGCGTTCCAGGATATGAAACAGTGCCTCATGAATCTACCAACACTGACAGCCCCGCGACCCAAGGAACCGCTCACCCTATACTTAGCGGTAGCGGACAAGGCGGTAGGTGCGGCCTTACTGGTAGACCGTAAAGGAGTACAGACGCCCGTCTATTATGTAAGCCGAACACTGTTAGACGCAGAGACACGTTACTCCACCATGTAAAGCTCGTATTGGCTTTGGTACACGCTTCACGGCGCTTACGGCGGTACTTTCAGGGACACCCAATAAACGTACTCACCGACTACCGCATCAGTGATGTCCTGAAAAAGCCAGAACTCTCGGGAAGACTAGCAAAGTGGGCAATTGAGTTAGGAGAACACGAAATCTTCTACAAGCCACGACCAGCCATCAAAGGGCAAGTTCTGGCGGACTTCGCGACAGAAGTCCCCGCCGACAAGGTAGCAGAATGTCTAATAGAGCAAGATCCACCGTCACCAACGGCCGAAAACGACAAGTGGTCGCTCTACACCGATGGTGCGAAGAGCGAGGACGGCGCGGGGGCGAGCTTACGGCTCATCAGCCCAGACGGCGCCGAATTCACGTATGCAATCCGCCTAAACTTTGAAAGTACAAATAATGAAGCGGAATACGAGGCCCTGCTAGCAGGACTCCGAATCGCGGACAAGATGGGCGCCCGTTTCCTCGACGCACATGTAGACTTGATGCTCGTAGCTGCGCAAGTAAACGGACAATACGAGGCGAGGGATAGCAAGATGGCCCTGTACCTGGAGCAAACTAAAAAGCTCGTGCAGCGGTTCGCACATTGCAGGGTCCTCCACATCAACAGGAGCGAAAACAAACCCGCTGACGCTCTAAGTAAGATGGCAGCCTCCGTTTTCGAGCACATGGCCAAGGACGTCAGAGTTGAGGTATTAAGTGCACCGTCCGTATCCGCACATCAAGTAAACGTCGTGCAGGTGGGCACGTCGTCATGGATGACCCCGATAATCGCCTACCTCACAAGCGGTTCTCCACCGACAGACAAATCCGAAGCACGAAAAATACAGCACAAGGCCATGCATTATCAAGTGATAGACGACACCTTATATAGGCGGTCGTACTTGGGACCCCTACTGAGATGTGTTGACACAGAAAAAGCTATGTTCCTGATCAAAGAGGTGCACGAAGGGATCTGTGGTCTACACGCTGGACCAAGAATGGTAGTGGCGAAACTGATGAATGCGGGATATTATTGGCCTGGCATGCATGTGGATGCCGTCAAAATACTCCGCAGGTGCTACGCCTGTCAACGTCACGCTCCAAGTACATTGCGTCCCAAGAACGACTTAGTGCCAGTCACATCGGCATGGCCGTTCCAAAAATGGGCAATCGATATAGTGGGTCCATTCCCGACAGCCCCAGGAAACGTTAGATACCTCATCGTGGCAATTGATTATTTCACGAAATGGATCGAAGCCAAGCCACTCGTATCCATCGATGCCCGTGCGGTAAAGCGCTTCATCTGGGAGTTTATCATTTGTCGCTTCGGCTTGCCAATGAATATCGTCAGCGACAATGGCCTACAATTCACGGATTCCGGGCTCCAAGAATGGCTGACAAGCATGGGGGTGGAACAGACCTTCACGTCCGTGGCTCACCCGCAAGCCAACGGACAAGTCGAACGTGCAAACCGCAGCATTGTCAATGGAATCAAACCCGCTTAAACACCAAGCGGACAGGTTGGGTGGACGAAATTCCAAACGTCTTATGGGCGCACCGCACGCTAACCAAAAGCAGCAACGGGGAGACACCCTTTAGTCTAACATACGGCACTGAGGCCATGATCCCCGCTGAAATAGGGTGCCCATCTGCACGCGTCATGTTAGCCTCAAAGACTGACAATGACACTGAATTACGCCTTAACCTAGACCTTCTGGAGGAACGAAGAGGGTTGGCGGCACTCAAAGAGGCCAAATATAAAAGACAATTGGAACAATACTACAACGCCAGGGTCAAGAAGACGCATTTCCATGTTGGGGATTTTGTGTTCCGTCTTAATGAAGCATCGACGGCTGAAGCACCTGGAAAATTAGCACCGACCTGGGAGGGCCCGTACAGAGTCCAAGAGATACTCGGAAAGGGTGCATATGCGTTGGAACGCTTAGATGGCACCCCAATCCCAAGGTCATGGAACGCGGCCCAGCTGCGTATTTGTTACATGTAATAGTTTTAGATCCAACAATGTCATGTAGCATTCCAAATTGGCTTTATGCCCTATCAATGATATATGTTAGCATTTTAACTTACAGTCCACGACATAACGTTAGAATCAATACCAATACTAAAGAGGCATGTTGACGTTTTTCACGCAACATAGCCACCTTGGTCCGCGAAGTTTGCCTTCATAGGCAACTTACCGCGGACTAAGCAGATCAGAGGCATGTTGACGTTTTCACGCAACATAGCCACCTTGGTCCGCGAAGTTTGCCTTCATAGGCAACTTACCTCGGACTAAGCAGATCAGAGGCATGTTGACGTTTTCACGCAACATAGCCACCTTGGTCCGCGAAGTTTGCCTTCATAGGCAACTTACCGCGGACTAAGCAGATCAGAGGCATGTTGACGTTTTCATGCAACATAGCCACCTTGGTCCGCGAAGTTTGCCTTCATAGGCAACTTACCGCGGACTAAGCAGATCAGAGGCATGTTGACGTTTCCACGTAACATAGCCACCTTGGTCCGCGAAGTTTGCCTTCATAGGCAACTCATCGCGGACTAAGCAGTTCAGAGGCATGTTGACGTTCTCACGCAACATAGCCACCTTGGTCCGCGAAGTTTGCCTTCATAGGCAACTCATCGCGGACTAAGCAGATCAGAGGCATGTTGACGTTCTCACGCAGCATAGCCACCTTGGCCCGCGAAGTTTGCCTTCGTAGACAACTCACCGCGGACTAAGCAGAACAGAGGCACGTTGGCGTTCTCACGCAACGCAGCCACCTTGGCCCGCGAAGTTCGCCTTCATAAGAAACTCACCGCGCATGTTGGCATTTTCATGCAACATAGCCACCTGGGCTCGCAAAGTTCACCTTCAAAAAGAAAGGCAGTACAAACTGAGCAGGTCAGAACGCAAACAGGGACATGGGCTATGTAAACAACAAACAAGCTAAACAACCATAATATTAAGTTCATTCATTATCAAACAAACATGAACAAAACATCGGGCATCCGAGTACATTAGCAAAAAACAAGCCCCGCAGGAGCACAACATAGATGCCCGATAATCCTAACTATTACATACATCATCAAAAACAACGACCAAGTGACGTCAACACCTAATCTAAGACGATAAGGTGGGCCCATGAATCGCCGTTGCGACGGAACCGGACCTTAGGGGTAGGCCGGACCACCGCCGGACAGGCCAGGATGGCCGTCGGCCGATCATTGGAACCCACGGAGGAGGAACGGTCCGTGGCTAGAAGCTGCCCACAAACTTCGGCCAGGACCCTCATACGCCGCTCCCCAGCGGCGGAACTCTCGCCGGTGGCCGGAGGCACACCTCCGGTAGCTGCTTGCATGCAGACATTGGCCAAGATCTTCATCCGGCTCTCCGGATCGACTGGGCCGGGCATCACTTCCGAAGGGTTACCCGGAGGAACTCCACTTCTGAGAGCCAGTAAGCATTCAACCACCAGATCATCTTCCAATGCATCACCGGAAACTTTTTCACACGAACGGAGATTCGCCATCGTGATGAGAAACACCGGAAGAAAGAAAAAAGATAAGAGAGAAGGGATCAATGAGCAAATCAGCACAAACTGATCCTATTTATACACAACTAAAGGGGGTAATCATGAGTCGCCATTAATACTGGAGGTCACTTCAATCGACAAATAGTGACAAGTGTCACCTGCAGCCGTCTGTCACACCATCAGAAGCCATTAATGACTGACGGCTGACGCCTAAACTCCCTAAAAGCAATCATGACAAGAAAGTTGAAAAGACATGCACAAATAAAAAGGGCAAAAGGCATACAAAGCGTCATTACAAAACATAAGTGTTCAACATGAAAATTCAGACAAATTAAAAGAGTTTAACACTCATTCCTCCCCGAAGTCAACACGGTCAATGAAATCATCTTCAATGTCGTCGGCAAGCGGCGCGGAAGAAGCACTCACATCCAGTGTTGCGATCGAAGGGCCCTCACCACGGAGCGCAGCCGCCACCCGCGCAGCTCCTTCTTGGTTCTCTTTTTCCTTCTCCGCTTGTAACTCTTCTTCCGCTTCCTCAAAGGCAGCACGAAGAAGCCGCACCCCATCAACCGACTTCGCACATTCAGCGACCACATCCATCACGGGGAAAGTTAATTCATCATACGCCGCAACCTCCGCATCATATTCTGCCTCCGCGTCCACGTCACGATAAGGGTTGTCTTCCAAAGAACGCCCGCTGAGACAGAAGTCGAATCCCTGTTTGAAGCCAAGGACAGCGCCAAATTGCTTAGACTTCTCCAACAAGCGGGCAACGGCCTGAACCATCGTCGGTTCCTCCCACACGCGAGAAATAACCTACAAGACAGAGAATTAACAAATGACAAGGTACGCAACTACGCGTCAAAACAATGGAAAGGAAGGCAGAAAAGCTCACCCCTTGGATCCCAGTAGTCATTAACCAGTTCACATCATTTAATGCTTCTTCCTGACTATCTTGGGCAAGACGTAACATGTCTTGGGCACTATCGCGGGAGGCAGTAAGGTCCTGGACGTCGGTGCTAAGGGTCTTCTTCTCGTCGCGGAGGGCGTCAACCTCACGCTTCAGCAGCATAATGTCATTTTCCAGCCCTGATACGCGGGAAGATTGAACCAACACCTCGTCCTCTTTCTTAGCTAAATCCGCGCAAGCACTGGCGGTTTCAGATTTCTCCTTCTCCAACTCAAGGTCCTTGGCTTCTAACGCAGCTTTAAGGCGATCGAGCTCACTTTCTAAACCCCGGGCGCGGTCACGCTCCTTAGCGATAATTTGGTTTGTAGCTTCACAAGACGCCTTCCATTCCTGGAAAGACTTGGCGTGGCGCTCCTCAGCGGACTTAGCCTGCGCCACAGCATCAGATAAAGCTTTAGACTGGGCCACACAATCTTTGTTATGCTTGTCAAGCACGTTCTTAAAGGCCGCTTTGTGCGCCGCCAATTCCTGCTCAGCCTGAAGCAATTCCTGGTACCCGCGCCGCACCTCACTTAGCGTAGCCGCAGCCATCGCCAACCCGGCGGCACCGTCTTGAAGAAGCGCCAGACGGTCCCGTTTAGCAGCATATGCTCACTCGGCGGGAGGAATAGAACCTGATAACCATTCTTCACAGGTCTCTATTTGGAAAAAGCGGCCGTCCTCACGAACAGACCAGTCAAGCCTGTATATTGGCCCGGTAGCAACATCAAGCCTAAGACCGCTGGACGCTACCCCTGTAGTATCAGCTTTTTTGGGATTACTGCCGCTAGCGAGCATGTTCTCTTTCACAGACCCTCCACCATCGCTTCCACCCGCTGATCCGCCACCTGATGATAAGTCAACATATCCCGTACTCTCAAAGGCACCACTTGAGAAACCAGGATCGTGCGGTTGCTCCATGCCACTCGGAGACTTAGCTTGCAATCCTGCACCCACATCCTCACCAACCTGAACACCTTTCCCTTTTCCTTCTCCTTTCGTCTTGTCTCAGCCAATAGCTTAGCTTGCTGTAACTCGGCTTCACGAGCTACCTCAGACTGCTTCTCGGCGGCGGACCGATCATCTCCTTGAGGCGAAGGCTGTGGACGCATTTCAGTCTCATGCGCTCGTTCGCCATCCCCACCTGCAGTCGGGGCACCAGGCGGAGTAGGCCCAGTAGATCGCCCACCAGTTACTTCAGACAACTTCGGCCCGCCAGGGAAAAGCAAGGATGCACCTACAAGAACACAGAACATGAGGAAAGGAGTACAAGGGAATAGGAACAGGATGCCGAACAGGGCTATACCTGGATGAACTTCCTTCACAATCTTCGAGGCCAAACGAGGCCGCTTATGGGACACAGCCAACTTAACCTTCAAGTTGGACGCTGAAGCATCCCCTTCGGGCACCTTTCGTTTGCCCGCATCCATCATGCTCACCACATCCCGCAGCCTCTTCCCAGCACCATGACCACTGCTCCCCAACCCCCCACCGGGACGACTAGATACAGGAGGCGTGGTGAACAATTCCACATAATCCCCTTTGTCTTTGGCCCCGCCAGATGCGGGCGGCTGTCGAGAAGAACCGTCGCCACGACTGATACCTGCACGAGCCCGACCGCGGTGAGATAACGAGTACGAATCATCCTCAGACTCATCATCGGATATAAACATAAGATTAACCCGGCCAGCAGAAACTGCATTTCGAGGGCGGGGATTAATGGGAACATCACCTGGAATCAGGGTGTGTCCGGAAAAATCCTTAACGTTGACGGCTACAAAGTTTTTGAGCGTCTGTTCCACCAAAGGTTCTTCATCCGCTCGAAGCGGCTCCCATCTGAACTCCCCATCCACTCCAGCCACAATTGAGTAGAAACAGCTTGTTTCTGCAAAAACAACATCAAAGTCAAATGAACGGTCAAAGCTAAATTAATGCGATAAAACGAACAGCGTAGGCTAGACGTACCTTTGCCATCCACATAAAAATGCGGGTTCTGGTCAGCTCTCCCGCCCACACGGCTGACACCCGCCATCAGCAATGCCTCCGGCCTCACGTTCGCCATCTCAATGGGAGTCACCTGCTGTGTAATCCTCTCATACCAATCGAAATCGGAATAATTGACGACTGGGAAATCTTTCAATTTCGACTTGGCGGAAACCGCCAGCCACTGCAAGGGCACCGGCACAACCCCCTGCCGGATATAGAAGAATTTTGTTTTCCAGTCATGCATGCTACGAGGCGGTTCGTTCCCAACAGGCCTAATCCTGCCCCGCTGGGTAAAGGAAAACCATTGCGGGCCCCCACGGGTAAGCCGATAGAAGGCATTGAACATCTCAAAGGTCGGCTCAACACCCTGAGAACGACACACGAACTCAAAATGCACCATTCGGGTCATGCCCAGGGGAGTCACCTGAGTCAAATACACTCCATACCGAAGGAGCAGGTCGCAGACAAACCGTGTCGCCGGTACCCGAAAGCCGGCCAGTTGAAAGTGTGCAGCATACAACGCCATCATGCCAGGCCCCGCATGGAGGACGGTTTCTCCGTCGGCCGGCAACGTTGGCTCCCAACTCGCCGGGATCTCATATAATTCTAGAAATTGCTCGAACGAATCCCTTTTCCACTTGATCGGAGCGTCGGCCATACAAACAGCTTCCTTTTTGCCCCTAGCATCAGCATCGGCCATTTCGATTAAGCGGAAAACTCGGATAAACTTCTGGACTAAAAATCGGCAGACGGTTATCACGAAAGAAAGAACTGAAAAAATTTTGAGTGATCAGAAAGCAAAAAATGAACAAATGAGGGAATGAAGGGTTATATATACTGCCCACATTAATTGCAGTGGGCCACACTGACACACATAGGCTCATCATCAACGTGACACGTAGCCCACTACAGCGAAAAATCCTGCCACGCGCAGCGCGTCGCCCACGCGCACCTGACACGAGTACTCCAAAAGTCGTTTCCCCATAACTGACATGACGGCAAAACAGACGCGGCAGACAAAGAGTCAGCCACTTCAACTGACAGACCAAAATGCAATGATGACAACCTTTTGAATTCCCCCCAAGGGCAAGCTCGTCCATAATCTCAAAACATAACAGTCACGGCGGAATTACGACCCGCTTGACGGAACACGTAAAAACCCGCCGAAACATACAATCCGCAAAAACACCACAACTTTTCTCTCCCAATCAGTCCATCACCGCTCACGCTTTTGCTACACACAACCAAGAGCGTCACTGGACTAGGGGGACTTGAAGGGGTAGGGACCCAAATTGACTTGGGCCCCTACCCAAAGCTAAATCCCAAACACGGGAGACGACCCACAAGGCCCAAGTGATTACAATGTCAACCATGGGCAGGGTAAGCCCATCACCTATGGATCCTGCCATAGCAACCCGGGTGCGGGTTGCAACCACCAGGCGCGGATGTTGGACCAACATCCGCCAGGGTTTCCAGGGCGGAGCCAAAGCAAACACGTGGAGATAACCCATACGATCGTACAACATGGTACGAGCCAACCATAGTCCAACGACGTGTGGTGATGAGCATGCTGCACGATCGGCTAACAGGGGAATCACACGTGTCCAAAGCCAGACCCGCAGGAGACAAACAGTACAGTCTCCGTACGTATTGACCAATAAGAATACACGGGACCACCTCAGCAGGGATCTCCACTAACGAAGGCCAGCAGAGGGGACAGCAGTACACTCAATGGCCAATCGTTTTGGCCCAGGCCTGCGACCAGTCACACGACGACACGTCACGGGAAAAGGTACGATCCTCCTCTATGATTTCTCGCTCGTCGTATATTATCTCTTGTTAGGCCTAATTGTTGGCCGGTGTGGAGGCAAACCCTTAACTGGGCCCCAGCCCATTGGGTAAGTTAAGGGTGAATGTCGAGGCCCGTGTGGAACCTATTTAAGGAGCACTTCATCTCCTTGAATAGGCCATTCAGAAATCCCTGGAGAACACACTAAGGCTAACCACGTTTTTGTGTCTGCTAAGTAGAATCCTTTGGATTCGAGGCGGTCTCCCCACACCGGATATTGTGTTTCTCAGGTACTCAGCGTCAGAAAGCCATCTATCTTAGTGAAGGATCTTCTTGCAGAGACGAATAGTTCATAATCACTAGAGGTTAGAACATTTGTTTCTTCAGTATTCTTTAATGTTGGTGCTAGAGTATATCCTATAAATAGGTTACGAGATGGTAGTTTGAACAAGGATTTTAAAATCTTGAATATGATGAAATTTGATGGTTGAGGGTGTCTCTTTTTTTTTTTAAATATGTAGGGGGGAAGTTTAAAATAAAATTGGCCCGAAGGTAATATGATTTAAGAAGTAAGATATGTAATATGTTGTAAAGAGAAATATATGATTCGGGTTGGATGTTAAAAATAATTAAACAAGCGGGTAATATTACAAGTTTGTAAAATGAAATATGATTGTGAGATCCACAAATGTTTTCATGAAAATAGGCTAACGAAGGGATTATATAAAGAAGAAAATAGATTTGAAGTGCAAAAATTTTTGGGATTCAAAACTTAGATTTTATACGGGAGTGAGGGGGGTATAAATGAAAATGAAACACAAAGATTATAAATATCTAACCCCGAATAAACGAAAATGTTGGTTTATCAAAACAGATTAGGTCTAAGCCCAACGAATTTGCCCTAATAATCTAGAAGTACGTTAGGATTGTAACAAGTAAGTGAAAGAGAGTAGACAAGACCAAGTTAGGCTAAGAATAAGGATGAGGATAGGGATAGAGACAAGGATAAGGTAGAGCTACAAGTAATTGAAGCAAGTACTGGTTAAAGTCCTAAGGTTATAAGCTAGATTATTTTTCTAATAACCTAATTCCCTATAACCATGGCTCTGATACCAATCTGTAACACCCCAACCGATGGCGGAAACATCGGGATGTCACGTATTGATGATTGTTCAGTAGCTCATGGTAATACATATGTTTAAATAATCCTTTATTACATTACAATATTGAATTACATTAAAGTCTACATCAAATAATCAAACAAAGCTTAAAACTTCAAATATCTCCTCATGCTAGCTCTAGACTTCAAGCATCAGTATTTCCTATTAAGTTTGGAAAAATGGGGGGGGGGGTCAACTAGAAGTTGGTGAGAATACATAAGCCATGTCAAGCAAATAGTTTAAGTATAAAAGTTTAGCAATTCATATGTCTATCGTAAGTTTAAGTCTACATGAATAAACATAATATGTTGAATCGACATAATCAAACCTCCGACTAGTTTAGGTCCATCCCGTCATCCACGGTTCACCTTAATAATATGTTGGAACGATAACAATCACCCACGCTACCTATGTAGGAGGTACACGTATCCGGGTGGGATTGTCAATCCAATAGATCTATTATTGAGTATCGCCGGCTTGGCCATAGCTAATGATTATGTAATGTTGAAACTTGTTGAAACTCGTTGAAACTGTTGTTGTTGTCTAATTCATGAGGCATTAAAGTTTACAACTAGACATGCATGTAGAATTGCTTAAGTATAATGTTGCAAGTATGAAGAATTGCATAAACATGGTTACGTAAACTCACCTGAAATTCCCTGTGTAAGTACTAGCAAGTAGCAACAAGTCCGAACTTGGATTATTTGAACTCTTGTGTCCTATAACAAGTAAAGGACGTCTTAAATTCTAATGCAAGTAAGCTTGTTTCGTTTCTTAGTTGTAAAGATAGTTTATTAAACTACCTAGACTCGCATTGAACGAATGCGCGTCTTAAAGTGTGCATGACTTAACGAACCGATAGTAACTTCATTTGGTTTTTCTTGAAAATATATGCGTATGTATAGTTATTGGAAATAAATAAGTTATTGAAGTTATTGGTAAAGACACATTTTGTATAACGAAGTAATATTTACGTAGCTTGACTCAAATGTTAATTCGTCTCATAACTTGGATAGTATATACATGTACTTATTAATAAATATAAATATTTCTATTTATGACGACGTAAGATTTGAAAGTTAGAATTTATTTGTAAAAACATAATCTCGTCTACTCATAATCATAAACTTGAAAGGCCGATTTGGTTCTCATATTTTATAAAAATTTGGGTAGAGTTTCCTCTGTTTTTGTAAGAATCCAGGCAACACAAGTCGCCTACAATTTCCCAAAATCAATACCAAACACAAGACCACATTTCATTTATCCGAAATTTCCAATAAAACGAGACTTATACGTTTCGACACTTTAGGTAATTTATACTTTCATAAATATATAACAATATATGTACGTATAGTCCGACAATTTAGTCCGATATCAATATTACTTAGTCACGATTTATTATTCAATAACCATTCATCCGCTTTATACTTTTGTTTATTATTCGCCGGTTCGTTTCGCGAGTTAAAACTATTTAGTTTGTATTTATATCTTTATAAAAATAATATTCATCAATAATAAAATAATAAATACGAATTTGTTATACCAAAATTTCACACGCGTACGTCTCGGGCTACGGGTTGACCGAATCTTGTGACCGAGCTTGCACGTTGACCGAGGATTGCCCAGATCTGAACTGAACCAAAACGAATCAGACTCGCGCCGACCCTGATCTGACCGTCTTGACACACCGTCAGCCCGAAATCATAACTACCCGAACCAAAAATCCTCACCAGCTGCAGCTACCAATCGTCGAAGCGACAACCGAATCCGGATCTGACCAGATCTGGTTTGCATGACCCGAAACTCGGCCAAAACAACCGATTCATCACTATCAGCACCTGACCCGTAACTCACCTGACCTGAATTGCACCATTTGGCTGTCACGATCAAGAACCCATCACCAAAACCACGTACTTGTCAGATCTGTCAACAAGAAACCACCTTCGAGCCAACCACAGAACCGGAACCCACAAAAACCACCACATCCAAGTCTGACCCGACCCAAAACTTCAAACATGACCCCAAACCTGCAAATCTCAAACCCACCCGATGAATCACCAAAATATTGTTGTCCCTCCTCGTTTTTGGGTTTGAAGCTCGTCACACTGCCACTACCAGGGATGGTGGTGGCCGGCCGCTGTTCTTGAGGGACGAGAGGGAGGTAGATCGTGAAGAAGAGGGAGATTTTAGAGAGAGAAAGCGGGAAAGAGGGAGATTAAAGGGGATGGGATGGTTGTTGTTGGCGGCAGCGCCGCCCCTGCTGAGAGAGAGAGGGCGCCGGAGAAGAGAAAGGGATAGGGGATGAGGGAGTGTGCAGGAGAGACGAGAGAGGAAGGGAGAGGGGTTGGTGGTTTGGTGGAGCCGGAGCTCAAGCGGTCGGCGGCGACCGCCACCTGCTGTATCTAGAGTGAGAGAGGGCAGGGGTTAAGGTGATGGAAAGTTTATATTGTGGTGTGTGTGTGTTTGTAGAGGGAAGAAGAAGTGAGGTAGGAGAGTTGAAGGTTATAGGTGTAGGCTAGGGTTTGTGGTTGAATGAAGAAGAAGAAGATGTGATGATGTTTATATAGTTAAGGTTATGAGAGGTGGGTTAGGTGGACACCGCGTATACTAACTCGTCACCGACTCGGGTCTCGTTTATGAACTGGACCCGTTATCAATAACATAATTATTACATAAGTTATATATAAATGTAGACTGAATTAAAATGAGCATTTGGACTATGTATTTGTTATAAATATATTTTTAGTCGCGATCAAAATTTTACAAAGATAAGTGTCGGTTTACTAGCGTCTTAATATTTACGACGCGTTATTTGGCGAATTTAAATAATTAAATTGGTTAATGAATAAGAAAGTATTTCTTGTTAACGAATTAAAATCGTTTTATGAATAGAAATATTAATATTATATTATTAGAGAAAAGCTGGGCGTTACACATAATGTGCAAACTACCCACTTTCACTCATTTCTTTCTTACCCACCCGGTACCACTCATATTTAATCTAAACCACCCATTTGTAAAACAAAAATCATGTTTACATATGTACACATGCATGTATATATATGTGTATATTAAACATGTTGATATGATTTGGTTTGAGTCTTTTTTGTTATTTTTGCCGTGGCGGTAATGATGAGGTGGTAAAAATATAACACGTGAGAATTATTTGTGTGGTTCATATCTACTTAACATTATGAAATTATCCTATTCATAAAACCATCTTTCTAACGACCTTGTAACACCCTCTACAATATCAAGACAAGAATGCATTTTTGGATGTAATATATGTGTATGAGAGGAAAGCTTTTTAGTCAGGCATGTTTAGCTTAGAATAACATAAAAATAGGTAATCCCTTGATCATAAGTTTTTTTTCTTAGTTTTATTGTAGAACGTCTAATTCACGCATCCACTAATTCTATGCTAAAATCTACACATTTGTTCAAATATATGGAACTAAAACCCCCATACACTTGAGAAGAAACAACATTATATACACGTCTTGCTAAGCTACAAACCCTTTGATGGTAATCATATTAGTTAATACTATGGATATTGTCCGATTCAAATGAAGGCGACCCATACGCTCAAACTGATTGGTTAAGTAGTCAATTTCAGTCTAACCAACTAATATGTTTTGTTATGGAGACATATGTTATAACATTAGACAATTTATATCAATCAATATTGTTCGTTTCCCCCAAAGAATAAACTTTGGTTTGTATAATGTTATTGTTTTGTGTTATATCCATGCTTCTTGAAATGATTTTCTTTTTCCTAACGGTAGCTAACTAGCTATACCACGACTTTGTGAATCACATGTGTCATTTTGAGCGGCCAGGATTATATTTTGTCAACTAAAGTTAAAATTAAAATAATAAATAAGCAAGACAAATGTGTTAAGGATCAAATCCAACTACATTTTTATGCAAAAACCTCCATAACTTTTGATTCAAAGTTTCAAACTAAAGATTATTAATGAAATTATGTAATTTGTTACATTTATATTTTAACAGTCGGGCATAGTTTGAAACTTTGAATTACAGGAAAAGAAATTGAAAGGTGGTAAAGGAACAGGAGCTTATACAAAATTAAATTTAGGACGTGATTATTTTTGTTTACCTTTTAGTTCTAATTTAACTAAAAATGCAATTGTATACAATAATGTACAAGTTATCGAAACAAAACTCCAATCGTCAAAGCTACTTCAAGGTTCATTTTTACGGTTTTTATTTTGTTTTCCTTTTACATATTATGTACGGATTTTTCGTTACAATGTACTTATTTTTATGATCATTGTTTCAACGTACGTGCTTTATCTAAATTATCTCTGCAGCTTGTTTTTATGTATGTTTTGATATGATAAACTGAGTTACAACAACTTCATACGATTCTCTTTATGTACTTTGTCACATTAATGTTATCCCCACAAGCTTAGAACCTTCGAACAAATTTATTTTGTTCGGGTCAAGTTGAGTTTGATAGACATAACATTTATTCACTACGTAGTAGTTTAAATACAAAGAGTGTACCTAGAAGCATATGCATATGTGCTTACTTATTCTGAAGACATTCGATACATTTACTTCCCGATTACGGTGAAGTTGAAACTGCTACAAGAGGTCCCTCGAGCCAACAACGAAGAGCTGAACCCCAACATCTGATTCACGAGATCAAAGTACAAGAAATTGTTCTCCATCTGAAACGTCCCAATCACAATCGCATTCTTCATTTTCGAGCCACCATCCACAAATGCAAGACATGTAGCATCATTCCCAACCCGCTTCATCGAATTCTCGCCCGAAATACTCCATACCTTCCCACTTTCCGTCTCAAGATCAATCTTCGGAACACCACTAGACCTAATCGCGCTTTCTTTAAGACACAAATCAAACGGTTTAACCGCGGGTACTTGAGGAATGCCATTTGTAGCGTTTGAAAAAGTTTCAACCAAAGCTTTATACATTTCATTTCTGAGTTTTGTGTACGTAACTAAAGTACTAATCTTCACCGAACTACCTTTCGGTACAGAACTTACCGGTGTCCCTTTGATCAAGATTCGGTTTATTTTAACATAATACCCAAGCGATTTGGAACTCTTTTGAATCATTGGAGTGTACGAAAGATAGTTTCTAAGATCAACATTAGGGTTTGTTGTAAAATAAAAAGGCCCCTCACCTACAAATGTGACACCACGACCCGATGATGAACTCGGTAGACAAAGTGCAAATTTCACAGTGTCAATGACGCCAGTAGAATTAAGCTGACGTGGTAAACATAAACCAGACCATGAAAACCCCGCAACACCATTAACATCTTTAGGAAAAGATTGATCCAAAGATTCAGGTGCACATGACAACACAAACTTGCCTCCAAAGGTCGGGTTTGGATGTGGAAAAGGGTTCCTGCCATCAGTTGAAGACGGTTTAAGTAAATCAGTGGTTAGTTCCGATATTACGCATGTTTTTGATATGGGATTCAAGGGGGTGACTGTACACATGTCGCAATCGGTTTTGTTAAGTGAAGGGCAGATAGGGTTGATGTAAGATTTTGCTTCTTTGCACAAAGGGGTGTCGCATCTAACTGGATGCCTGCAGCCTTCTTCTACGTCACATGGAATGGTGATGTTTGTAATCTGGATATCTTTCCACAAGAACGGAGTGTCGAGGTCGATGATGAGATACGCTACAACGTCGTTAGGATTTAATGTCTCGAGCCCAAAAGGGACTTTGTAAAGAGATGTTTGTTCATCCTTCGTTATGGGTATAACGGATGTGTAATAACGTGAATGGACGTTATGAGAGAAGGATGCTAAGATGAAGAAGAGTAACTTTAGGAGATGCATATCTTAATCTTAATTCTTCTATATGTGACGAGGAGTATAGATGTTTATGGATGCATATATAGACAAACTCACATAGTCACATGTGTATATTTAATATGTTGATATTTTTGTTTGGTTTGAGTCTCATTTATCATTTATGCCTCCAATATGTATGTGGTGGTAATCAGGTGGTGAAAATATTACACGTGAGAATTGTTTGTATGAACGTATGGTTCATGTCTTCTTAAAATTGTGACATTATCCTATTCATAAAAGGCTCTTTCTAACGACCTCGTAGTTCCTTCTATATACAAATTTTACAGTTTCAGCTAACATGGAAGACACTAAAATTTAAAAAGTATAATAATAAAAAAAAACTGTCTTATATACCAACAATAGGTAACTCCTCAATCTACTATGAAAACCATAAGTTTAATTCTTTGTTTTAATTACAATGAACCACAGATACAACCTCTTCCTCGCCTCGTTCAACTCCGGGTCAGAAAACGCTTTCGAAGACGTAAGACTGGTTCGAATATTCACCATAAACATAATTGAGGTCCCAAGACGACATCATGATACAAAATGTTTGATTAGATTATTTTGTTTAGGGTTGGTTTGTGATGTTTGTGTTCAGTTAAATGGTGCTCTTAATGCATGAATTTTGGACCTATACGAAGCGTAGATGTCTCTACAATTTAGGGTTTATTGACACACCAACCAGACTCCTCTACAACTCTTAGAGGCCTCTGTTGGTTTAATCCTAGGTTTGGGTGAAAAGTGAAATAAGTCAAAAGTTGAAGGTTTAATATGATAATTCTTAGTGAATTAAATTAGAGATAAATGTTAGTTTAATAGATTTAGTTGATGAGATAATAAGTATTTGAGTTTTAGCATTGGTTTAGAAAAGGTTGTTTAGGTTTAGTATAAATAGATTGGTAGGGTTAAAGTTTTATTTGTGGTTTTGATTTCTTAGTAAAAGACTTTGTGTCAATATTTTGTTCTCGTTCTTTTCTTTCTTGTGTACGAGTTCTTTGTGAATGTGATCGATCCAATTATCTCCAACAGCCTCTACGCGTCGTAGAAGAGTTGCTTTTCATACTGACACCCTATAGTGCACGGAGTTCAATCAATAACCCCGTACTTCCTCATACCTCTACAACCCGTAGATCAGGCCTCTACGTGTCATAGAGGTATTGCAATTAATTTACTTAACCTTATTTGACGCGTAGAGGTCTCTACGCATCGCAGATCGCAGCGGAGATGTCCAAACAATTTTATGGAACTCTGAATATTACCACACATTAAGTCAGTGGACAATCAGTGCGCAATTAATGCACTACATGCCTGCAGCAACAGGTCTTAGAGATAAATTTAATTAAGAAACAACCCAACTACAAAGAAATAATGAGCAGCAAGCAAAGCACAACACAGCTAGAACATAACTACAAATCAAAATTACATCAATTCTTCCTTTGAAGCGACTTGAGCTTGCATGTATTCTTTATCCATAAGAAACCGAAGGACTACAAAAATCTTCTCCATCTTGACCGGTTCGTTTGAGAAAATAAAATCATTCCTAGCCTTCTGAGTGTGTTTTGTTTAGCAGTTACGATCTAGGCCAATTTTACCAAAACAAAATCATGTTTTAAATTTATAGAAATGATTGTTACTTTTGACTAAATACACACAATAGGCAAGTGTACTATCATATGTAATATAGTTATGTAAGAATCAAGTTTCAAACCCAAACGACATGACTTTCTTAATTAACTCAATTTTAATTACTAGATAGTCAAGTTAAGTTGATTTGTTTGTTGTTAATGATTAAGACAATAAAGTAAACAAAAAAGTAATAACGGATGAGGAAAATATCAAATCGGTTAAAGGTATTGCCTAAGATGAAATAACACTAAGGGCACACAGGGTGTTCTGTGATGGCCACCCTGTGGTTGGCGTGATACCGCGAAACACCACCCCTACCATTTGATCACGGCCGCGATAGTGATGGCGTGATGGATTTTCGTGACGTACTTCACGGTCGCGAAACACTCTTCAATCTTCATCATCGTCGCCGACCACATCACCACCCATTGTCATCTTCACCACCACCACCTGTCACCACCACCATCATCATCTTCACCACCACCATCATCACCACCACCTGTCATCACCACCACCATCATCATCTGCACCACCACCCGTCATCACCACCACCATCATCATCTTCACCACCACCTGTCATCACCATCACCACCATCCGTCGTCATCACCACCACCATTTATTGTTAAAAAAAAAAGTTTAGTGATGAAATGTGATGAAAAGTGAACACCGCCGCATGGGTTTAGTGATGAAATGTGATAGAATGTGATAGAATGAGGTGACACAATATTATTGGGTGTGATAGCATGATGGCCATGATGACCGGCCAGTCCGCCCTAAGTAAATAGTCCATTGATGTAGAAAACAATAAGTTAACTAATTATGTTCTTGATGGTCTGGTTGCTCCCTCTCTGAGTCTTTTGAAAGCTCTTCTAATTAGACGGTAGACAAGCTTATTAAGTAAACTATCGAAAGGTCTGGATTAAAGACATCAATTTACTCTTTTATTTTATGATAACCTTACTAAGAGCGCATGACAAATAAAAGAGTTACCACTGATATGGCAAGGGCAATCGTTATGATATTTAAAACGGAGTTACAACAACCTCATATATATATATGATTCTCTTGACGTACTTTATCACATTATTGTCATCGCCACAACGCTTAGAAACTTCAAACTTAATTTATTTTGTTTGGGTCAAGTCGAGTTTGATGGACATAACCTTTATTTACTACGTACTAACTTTGAATACAAAGAAGGTACCTAGAAGCATATGCATATGTGCTTCTTTATTCAAAAGACATTCGATACATCTAGTTTGCAACTTCAGTGAAGTTGAATCCATTGCAAGAGGTTCCTCGAGCCAACAACGAAGAGCTGAACCCCAACTTCTGATTCACGAGATCAAAGTACAAGAAATTGTTCTCCATCTGAAACGTCCCGATCACAATCGGATCGTTCACTTTCGAACCACCATCCACAAACGCAAGACACGCCACACCCTTCCCAACCCGCTTCATCGAATTCTCGCTAGAAATACTCCATACCTTCCCGCTTTCCGTCTCAAGATCAATCTTTGGTACACCAACCGCGCTATCCTTCACACAAAAACCAAACGGTTTAACCGCAGTTACTTGAGGAATGCCATTTATAGCCTTTGAAAAACTTGCAACCAATGCTTTATAAATATCACTTCTAAGTTTTGTGTACGCCACTCTACTACTAATCTTCACCGAAATACCTTTGGGTACCGAATTAACCGGTGTCCCTTTAATCAAAATCCGGTTTATTTTAATATAATACCCAAGCGATTTCGAACTCTTTCTTACCATCGGAGTATACGAAAGAAAGCTTCTAAGATCAACATTTGGCTTACTTGCAAAATAAAACGGCCCATCACCTAAAAACGTGACACCAAGACCCGATGAAGAGCTCGGTAGACAAAGAGCGAATTTCGCAGCGTTAGTAACGCCAGTAGACGAAAGCTGACGTGGTAAACATAAACCAGACCATGAAAACCCCGCAACACCTCTAACATCTTTAGGAAAAGATTGATCCAAAGATTTAGGAGCGGTTGATAATACAAACCGGCTTCCAAATGGTTGGTTTGGACCAGGACTCGGGTTCCGTCCATCGGTTAAATAAGGTGTGATTAAATCTGTGGTTAGTTGTGATGTAACACAAATGTTTGATATGGGATTCAAGGGAGTGACTGTACACATGTTACAGTCTGTTTGCTTAAGTGGTGGACATATAGGGTTGATGTAAGATTTTGCTTCTTTGCATAAAGCGGTATCGCATCGAACCGGAAACCGACATCCTTCCTCTTCTCCACAAGGAATGGTGGAGTTTGTAATCTGTATATCTTTCCATAAGAAGGGAGTGTCGAGGTCGATGAGGAGATAGGGTCCTTGGTCTTGAACCTGGAATGACCAAGGGACTATGTGAAGAGATGTTTGGTCATGTTTTATTATGGGTATTACTGAGGTGTTGTAACGTGAATAGACGGTATGAGAGAAGGATGCTAAGATGAAGAAGAGTAAGTTTAGGAGATGCATATTTTATTTTTGTTAGTGAAACAATCAATGTATGTGATATGAATGAAGGGTAGGGTTGGTTAGGAATACATATATATGTTGTTATATATATACACATCTAGTGATCTAGATATGTGTATTTAATGTTTTAATTTTGTTTTGTCTTAGTTATCATCTTGGACACAAAGTGGCGGTGTGGAAAGATGATGCATAAGGGTTTGTGTGGTTTATATCTACCTATCCTTATCATATTATCCTTATCATATTGTTAAAACCATCATTCTAAATAACTTAAACTATTTGAAATTGATCGTTGACACCTCCAGACTAAAAAATTGGTCATATATAACATGTACTATTAACCTATTGGATTCTGTTACCCAATTTGAGTTTAGTCACCAACCCAATTAGTGTTTTGGCTGGCGTGACACCCACAATCTGACGTGGCTTGCTGACGTGACACCCCCAATCTAACTGGGATAGTGACTTAACTCAAATTAAGTACCAAAATTCAATAGTTTAATACATGTTAATATTAGTTGTTGTTGCTGTAATAGTATTACAGGTTAATAGCAGTTGTTGCTGCGCTGTTGCTGTTTAAGGCATGTGTTATGTTATCTAAAAAACATAAATAATACATGTTGCATCACCGGTACCAACCCACATGTATCTATATAATATCTATATAATAAGTCAAATGGCTTTGCATATAACAACTCAAACTCAAACTCTCTTTTTAACCATTCAACACTGAAATTGGGCGGCTTTTTGCTGCATAAAGATTTAGGTGGTTTTGACTAGTCAAAGATGAAGCACATGGGAATGGAGCCACTTGTTATGACTACACATATTCGACAATAGAATATCTAAGCGGATGTTTGTTGTGTTAATCATATTAGGTTAGTAGATTATGGATTGATAGATTAGCGGGTTAAAATTATTATTTGTGTTAAAAATCTCAGCTCTAACCTGTATATAAATAAGTTTGGATCAGCTTAAACACAAACCGTTTAATCTAAATTTTATATGATTCTTACTTATTGATGAGTTGTAAACGAGTTGTTGGGTTGTAAAATGTAACAAAAATAACATCTTTGTTTATATATTAAAAACCTTGAAAATGGCAAGTGCGTTTTCTAGAAAAATAGAAAATGGAAAAAATAATTATAGGAGTATTTTTTAAATGCCCAAACGGGTTAGCAAGTCAACACGTTTTTATGTGGACCAACCTGATTGTTGTTAAAACAGGTCAACGCAAACCTGGCCCATTTAAAAATTAGGTGGGGTTAACAGACACGGTCTTTTTTTACCTAACGAATTCGGGTTTAATTTCGAGTCGTGTCAAAAAGTGTTACCCCTAGTTATATGGAATTAATTGTACTTCTAGGTAGCTTGATACCCATGAGAGCAAACTCATGGCAAGCATGACTATGTTTTTTTACAGTGATCCACTTATGTGGCAATCAAAGTAGACAAGTTTGTTGGTGTGACAAGCGAACTTGAACAAGGGTATAAGTAGTGTTGTGAAACTCGACTAAATCAGCCTTGAAATTGGCTTGTAATAGTGAATCGGGGTCCTCTGAAGAGTTTCACCAACTTGATAACTACGAATCAGCTTAGTTAACCTCGGGCAAAAATCGGCCAGACTCAGTCAAACTTTGGCATGGCTCTATGAAATTGGTAGGAATGGTCAATTCGGTCAAGGTTAGAACTTGAGCACGACTCGAGGGAATTGGGCTCGGTCAAACTAAAACAATACCTCAAATTTGGGATTAAGTTTCTTAATTAATTTAAGGTGAATTATAATTTTATTTGTAACTTGATATGAATTCCAACATATAAATTCTAATGATTAATTTTATTAATTCTTTATCGTGTCTCGATACTGAGGGTTCTTTATCTATGTCAAGTACACACAACTTTCCAATAAGCTAAACAGGAAGCCTTTAGCGAATTCTAGAACATTGGTAGTAATTATAATGTGGATGTTCTCGTGAGTCAGTGATGCTTACTTTCACGTTTTAATCAAAATTTAAAAAATAGCCAAAACATTGTCCCGACATTGATTACAAAGCTTAGACGTGGACCAAGGAGTGTACTTTATTATTATACAAAGCATTATTAAAAAGTTTAGATAAAACTTCATATACAAAGTCGTGTGTTGAAAAGCCTATTTGACTATACCGATCACTATATCTTCACTTTTAAATCTTGATGTACACCTTTAGATGCATATCACATGATCGTTAATTGTTAGGTTAATATAGAAACCACTAAAAACTTAAAAATCGAAAAAATTAGGAACACCCAATTAAATTTTTTTCTCATTTATTTTAATTTTGACGTTATATATTGAAAAAAAAAATATGTAGATCCCTACTCGTGAGGCTTGAAGAAACCCGCCAACGGCCAACCTGTAACAGGTTTCCTGTAACAGGTTTCCTGTAACCCATTAACCTATCAACCTAACACGATTACCATCCGTAATTAAACCCATATTTGCTTTTTTCACATGTGTTGTGTCTGTGCACCTGTTTGTGGGTGTGTGTGTATATACTAGGTTACAATCTCGTGTTTTACACGGTTCATAAATGTAATGTTATATAATTATTAATAAAGTATGTTTAAGAAAATATATGCATTGCACCGTTGAAAAATTGATGTATTATATAAATATAATATAATAAAATATAATGTAATTTGTTAACATATACAGTCGTCAAGATATGTATTTAAAAAATGAACATTGACGTGACAATTATAAATCTTGTTTAGTTGATTTTTAAAACACTTTTCTTTTTCACATGGGAATTAACTTTGATTTTTTTAATACCACCTATTCATTATTATTTAACATATTGTACTATCATTTACCATCTAACCGCATCAACTATTTGAAAATTTTTAGATACTGCTGCATATCTGGTTTGTTGCAACCATTACCCATTCCACAAGGGGTATGGGAAGACATAGCCATGGTTTTATTCGAGACCTCCCTAAGTCGAAAGGCAAATATCAAATTCACATATATTAAGAAATTAATTAGGTCCATTAAAAAAATATAATAAATTAGTGTCTAAAAAAAATTAAGCTCGCATATTAAACTTGAAGCCTTCATTAATTATTTATTTAAATTTGAACCCTTTATTAATTATTTATTTATTGATTTTACTAAAATTGTGGTTTATTGATCTTATGTAGCTATATACTTACCTCACACAAAATAATTTATTTATTTGGGTAAAATAACAAAAGTTAAAGAATGTGAAAACTATTATTAAAATTAAAAACTCTATTAAACCATCGAACATAAACGAACGAATGCGACCTCCGTTCATGTTTGTTCGTTTAACTAAACGAACAAAATTTTTTGTTTGTGTTCGTTCATTTATTAAACGAACAATCACAAAACGAACTTCCCACATAATGGTTCATAAACCATTCGCTGAAAGTTCAGTTTGTTTGGAACCTAGATAGGATTCATTCACTCAAATAATAACTAACTCCTTCCCTCCCAATTCCATTACTCTCTCTCTCTCTCTCTCTTTAAATCAGACTCCATAGCATTTCTTCTTCGAAGCTATCACTTAGTTTAGAGATGTTTAACCATTGTTATACAATCTTAAACACCATCCTTATCAAATTCACTTGAAAAATCCAGTTAATAGCATTTTGTGTAAAAAAAAAAAAGTGCTAGTTTGTGAACCAAAACATGCCATGCCAGTTAAAATTGGCGTTAACACGATATTTTATTTTCGATAGCATGTGTACAATCAAGTGTTTATACTTCTTGTTTGAAACAAAAATAAGAATGCTAAAAAGCCAACAATGAGACCTTTGATTCCAGATCCTAAATGGATATCATACATCTAATATCTTTACCCAAATCATAGGTTTAAAAATCCAATCGACAATATAAGCCAATTTTATGATCCGAATAGTCAAAATTTCATGCTCTACTTGTTGCGTAAGTACAAGAAGGTGACCACCACCGATATGCCAACAACTGCCACCGGAGCCGCCCAGTATTGCTTAGTTAGGCTAACCAGTTTCTCAGGTACGTAACTTTCTTGTTTCTCCGAGACGACTTCAAGTTGAGGGATGTCCGAGGGGTCCAGCTCACCAACACAGAAGGTTTCCATGAGTTCCCTAGCAGTCTTGCTATGGCCCGCGTCTTCAAATTCTTCTGTCGCATCTTTCCCTTCAAGATATAAAGTTTGTGTTAGAGATGACGGTTTCACCCATTTACTAACAAATTGGTTGACTTGGTTTGTGTTTTATCTCAAACGGGTCAATTAAGTCTATTTATAACACTTGACAAAAAAAAATAACAGAAATGGGTTGAAACAACATTGTTTACACAATGTCTATTTTTAATATTATTCAGCCAAATCTCCAAATACAAACAACCTTTTACATTGTTCATTCAATGGTTTAGGCTACTATTGTAATGATATTGTTTTCTCAGTCATAATTAACTATCCTTATCACATAAACTTTTGGATATAGACAGAAAGTGTGCAGTGGAATGTAGATCAGTCCACAAAAAATGATGATAAGTTTCAAAAAGTTATCCGATTCATGAGTAAACAGGTCGATCTAGGTCATACTTTGCCTATAATGGGCAAAGTTCTAATAATTAGCTAAGATGGGAAAAAAGTGTAATTATATTGTACGAAACTTTCTAATCGGCATATTTATTAAATTCCCAACAATACTCCCCAAAACTAGCCACTCTCCATCACAACTTCCGGTCACCAACTCCTCTCCACCTCCGCCACAATCCCCTTCGTACCCAGATCTCCCAACCACCCCCATCAGTATCCCCTCACGTCATTTATTGAACTTTGATGCTTCAACCTAGGTAGCCAAAGACGAAAGGCACACTCAAAGCACAAAGGGCTCGGCTAGGCGCAAGGCACACAAAAGGGTGCATGCACGAGGCAAGAAAAGCTCGATACTAAAAAATAACAGCCATAAAAACTAAGTACTTATAACAGAATTCTACAAATACTAAGAATCCTTATATAGTTAACTTTTAGCTCGAAATCCAAAAATAGAACAAGAGGATTATAATGACAAAAACAAATAACATATCAACAATGCAAACTTATGCAAAATTACACCATTACTATAATCATCCTGTAAATAGAATAACTACCAACAAAATTTTGAACTTTCATAATAATCAACCTAATTAAATAAATTCCAATATTCAGTTATTTTGATTTCTTTAAATATCAGCCTTAATTTATTTTAATTTTCGAGAAAATAACATTTGATATACTTTAGTTCTCAAACAAGAACATTAAATATATTTTAGTTCGCAATAATTCAAATTTATAATATTTCAGTTCTCAAGAATCACTTTATGTCTTTTAATTTTCAACAGGTGCTTGCCTATCACTACAGAGGCTTCCCCTGAATTGGACATCGCTTCCCACTTCTTCGGTTTAGTTTGTAAGTGGCTGAGTGACATCGTTATGGTTTTTTTTTTTTTTTGGACTATAGCCGTCGCTCAACCTCTCGATACCATCAACCCTCAATACTTCCGGTGATGGGGCTACCTAAGCAAGTAACTTGCCTTATAACTTTGGTTTATACAACTAACTCTTGCCTGAATACTTTTTGGTTTCCAAGAAAGAAAATATTACATAACTTCAAATATGAAGCGTGAACGGTCTAGAAAACAAAATTCTCAAGTACTGACCTCCTTACACAAACAGAAAAAAAAAGAATCTTAAATTATAGCAAAAAGAAAAGGTTGCACATATACAAAGTCTGTGGTGAAAGGCAGAACACGGTTTTCTTTATCAGCTCAGACAGAGAATTACAAGCACATGTGCGGGTATATATAATAAACAAGGCTAGGGTTTATATTATGGTGACCAAGAAACACATATGATAAACACCTAGGTAATTAACTCTAAATTTAATTATATTTTACAGCAGCAATCAGGTATCAAGTCCTAGAAAAGAAAGCACAAAAATGTTTTTGTTGGTGTGACCCAAATCGCATTTTGATCAGTTACCAAACACGTCTGTCACACCACCTCGAAGTTAACCTTACCTCTTGAGAAAATTGGAAAAAAAAATCCTCTATAAAGCTTCAATAATAACATCTTATGAACCAAGTCACCAACTATACTCTAAGGCTGATAAATTAATAAATTATTATAGATTTTTAACTTAAGTATCACAATAGTTAAGCAATTAACATGGGAACACAAATTGATAATCCATGCTACTTTCATAAGTCTGAAGAAATCCAAGAAATTACCTGTAACCTGTAGGAGGACATCATCACCGCCTGGGTGTTCTTCCATATATGATGACACATCATAAACCTGACAGGTAATGCAAACGTTACTGTTATTTCAGTTTCGAAAACATAGAATAGGCGACGAAGTGACATTTAGCTATTTAGGGTATTGTGCAAGTGACTTTTGCCAAATCCCAACTCATCTAGTCCATTCAAGTATTCAACTAGTGTTGTAAAAGTCGGCCTAGGCGCTAGACGAGGCAAAATATAGGAAATAAGCCCTAGGCGGGGTCCTGGGTGTTTTGGTGATTAGGCGGTTATTAGGCGGTCCTAGGCAGACACCGCAGACCTAGGCGCTGGTTTTTTTTTAATTCCACAAATTTCTAAGTATTATGTGAATATGTGTATATATCTAAGTATTTCTAAGTATTTATGTGTATATATCTTAAGATATTTTCAAAAAACACCTAAATTTGTGTGCGTGTGTGTAATACGTATAACGCCTAACTCCGCTAATCCCGACTAGTCCCCAGGCTAGACCCCCACCGCTTGCCTAGCGCCTTCTACAACCTTGCATTCATGATTCAACTTTATTTTAAGAAAACCATTTATGTAATTGAAAATAAAAATAGTATCCATACTACCATTAACATGCATCAACAAAGCAACCAATTCAGTGGCTAAACATGTATCTATCAACGTTTGATAAATGTAATATATCCTATGGTTGTTACTTCTTGTCCTCCTAACAAATGTAAACTGCATATGCAATTGACCACCTGCACTTATATAAGTATTTACCAATTTATCCCAGAATTCAGTGGCTAAACAACTTTACTAGACGGTATACATAACTTCTAGCTATAAATCAATGTTAAAACTATTAGTTCCTTCCTACAATCCATAACTATTACTTTGTCTACTCTTAATGGACCACGAAATGTCTTATTCAATGTAGAATTATATTTAGAAAACATCAAAATCCCAAGTTCCCAAACAAGCAGCCCAAATCCATATCGAGTTGAAGAACTCATCAAACGAATATTATACAAGGAGATAAGAAACGTCTAATTCATTGTTGAACTTAAGAATCAAGATCTAACAAACTACAAAATGAATTTCAATCTCTTCTCTAAATTAGAACAACTTCATCAACTACCAATTTTACAGTATAAACCCTAAAAGTCTAAGACTACAATGAAATCAATAGTATACAACAAAATTCAACACATTAAATGATCATATACAAGTAGTCATCCACAAGTGAATTTAATCAAGTGTTGAACACTTGAACTTGGGATCTAACAAACTACAACTCAAATTTCAAACTCTAGCTAAATTAAAACCACTTCACATTCATCATACACAAATTTTACCGTAAAAACCCTAAACTACAATGAAAATATGAAATCAACAAAATAAAAATCAATTCAATACGTAAATGATCATATATGATATATATGTAAATCTATCACACAGGTTGGTTCCGGTACACAATGTCCTAAACCTAAGAGTAAGGGGAAGGGGGGAACCGGCATGAAAACCCTTTCACCCCCATCTACACCATCCCGCGGGGGGGGGGGTTAAGTTTCACTGGCGGGGGGTGGAACGATGTGATTGGCTGAATTATTTTTAATTTTAACACACAAACTAATAATATTAATATTCCCTTCAAGCACATTCCCCCTCCCCTTTCCACTCCCCACCATTTTACAGCTTGAAAAGTGGAGCCCACATAGCACGTCATCCCCCCCCCCCCCCCCACACACACACACACACTTCCCCAAAGTCTAAGAAACGTAACATAGGTTACCAGGTCAAACAAACTCCAATCAAACTCATTCTAGCGGCGTTGGAACAGCTCGTCAAACCCTAACCCCTTGACCATAAACCCAAACCCTATCAACTATAAACTCTAAAAGTTAAACCCTAAAGCTAGAGTTAAACTCTAAAACCGCGGGAATGGGTTCAATCGAAGTTCATTTGACCCGTTTTAATACATTTCTTAGGCTAGGATCTATTTGTATTTGATCCTGCCTCATCTACCACAAACGAATTGACATACATACATAATACATGTGTATATATACACACACATACACATACACACACACAAACTGAAAGATATGATAAACAAATAGAGAAAGATATAAACCTTGCCGTCGACAACAATCCAGCAATCACTGGCTGTATTGTGCTCGGAAGCTTCTTTCATCGAGTATAGCTTTGTTAAAGTAGGCATTTCTTCGATTAAACCAGATGATTGAAGGATTAAGATAAAAAGATATTAATCCGTCAATACTGGCATGAATCGTGCGTTGGATTATTTATTATTATGACCTGAAAGAGACGATAATAATGTTGACAATATCTTGTTACCCACGAACACGGTTAGAAATTTTCATTGGGTTGGGCTTACAAGGCCCATTTAATATAAAGCATATGGTGCAGCCCAATCGTATTTAGTTTTAGAAGTAAATTTATCAACACATAGCCCATTATGAAAACTAGACTATTGCCTGTGTGTAGTTCAACAACTAACAATTATTTGGAGCGGTATAAACCATAGTTGTCAAAAGCCATCGCCTTTTGCGCCTAGGCCCATTTTTTAGGCAAGGCGATGCATTTGCGCTTTGAGTCGAGGAAATTGCGCTTTAATCTCTAGGTGATGGTTTAGGCGCAGATTTCAGCTAGATTCCCAAATTCTGGAGAGTTTCCACCCAAATTCGTTATTGGCTAGATTCCAATCAGATTTCTGTTTTTATCTAGCGAAAACTACTTCTATACACTAATACATCAATATTTTAAAACTTTTGATACTAAGTAGATGAAAAATAGTATTATTTTAATATATTTTACATTATTTTCTTTGTTCCCTTTTTTTTTTATCTCAGGCCCTCGCTTTTTTTGCGCCTCGCGTCTAGGCCCCAGGCAAGGCCTACGCGCCTTGAGTGTGCCTAGCGCCTTTGATAACTATGGTATAACCTATAAACAAAATATAGTAGAAATATTTTATTAAAATTTAAAATCAAGGAATACACATTTTATTCAAATATCACTAAATATTTCCTTATACACCACATTTTTTTGTTTTAGTCTTGAGATTCGCATCACCATCTAGTATAAGTAATTTCACCATTCCCCTGCTTTTAACTCTTGACAATACGACATAAAGTTGACCATGTGAGAATACGGGCTTTTCAACATGACCACCATCACCTGCATGAATATCTCATGTCATGCCATACTACAAAAGTGGAAAAATAAGCTGAAGTTATATGAACATCCACTATGCTAATATAAGTTAAGGTAAAAATAATGTATTTTTAAAAAAGATATCTCTTTATACTATATACATATATAAACACACAGGTGGGCGACCATATAAAAAGATTATAGATCAGTGACATAAATTAGAAGAAACAAATCAAACAATGTCAAATTAAAGAAACTTGTTTAAATTAAAGAAGCACACAAGTTCATAGTGAAATGTTGCTTTAAAGAAATTGACAGAATTTAAAACAATATGCAATTTGGAAACAATATATCTATATCTATATTATCTATATTATCTTATTAAGGAGGAGTGATGGCCAAGATTGTCATTTACATTTTCGTACAACTTAAGAAGCAATATGTACAACATACTTAATCAAGAAATTTAAGGGTATTTTGGGCATAATTGTGACTATTAAGACACCTAGAAGGTTAAAATTGTAATTTTATCATAACCTCATACTCACAACTTAAAAACTTATTCCAACCTTACCCCCATGGTATATGATTGATCAAAAAACCATTAATGTAATAAATTTCTTAAATGTAAGAATGTGAAGAGCCTATGAACATCATAAATTATGCCTAGATTTTTTAAATGGCTTGGCTTGGTTGGTTTAAGAAGAAGAAGTTGATTCAATTGGGGGAATGGCAATGAAATGAAGGATATACATGAAAAGGAATTGGTAAACAGGAGAGGGGAAGGTCTTTGAGAAGTTCACAGCCTAATCCACTAGCACCTACTACACATATTCTTGAAGAATATAAACACATATTCTTGAAGATCGTCCATCAACTACATAAATAACAGCAACAGAGAGGTTAGCTTATTAGCTTAACTACATAAATAATTAATTGATTTAATATAATATTGGTGAATGAATAATTCAACCTTTAGTGGATTTTTTTTTTTGTTTTTATAGGACCCTAGCCCAATTTACAGCCCCTTCCAATCACCGTCTTAATTCTTTGCTCCTAAAAAAAGCCATATCTATATTATCTATATTTAATTTGGATTTTTTTTTATTTTTTTTTTTTTATTTTTGCTAATTTGGGTGCAGAATTTCAAGATGGTTACAAAAAACATGTATGAGATACCTTTACAATCAGTATTAACGGATTTACATAAATCAGAATTTCAAGTGGGTGCAGAATTTCAAGATGGTTACAAAAAACATGTATGAGGTACTCTTTGACCGGATTTCTAATTTGTTGACTTCTTTTTTTTAACACATTTGATCTCATATCTAAAGCTGCAAAACTTTTGTTTTTCGTGTTTTTATTTAGTTGCTTGCTGTGAAGAAGTTGGGACAAAAAGGTAATCAGTCGACAAAAGGAGGAAGAGTTTATTGATCTTATTAATGATTTGATAAAATTCGGCATGCGAATGTTGTTGAACTTATGGGTTACTTGTTCTGAGCATGGTCAACGATTATTAATTTACGAGTATTGCGGCGGTTGGGCCCTCTAGGATGCGTTACACGCGGATGATGATTATAAAAACAAATTTTCATGAAGTATGCGCATAAGATTGGCAAAGGAATTCTCTTGCAACCAGCAGGTTTGATACCTAGATTTACTTGCTAATATCAACGTGAATTATTTGATTATTCGTTTGTTGTGCGATTTTTTATACCTTTTATAGTAGTTGATGATTGTCTTATGCTAAGTGATGCTATTAATTTCTATTTTTTGATTCGTCAACCCGGTGTGCATATATTTGTAGTTTCTATAAAATTTAATGAACTCTCACAATCTCACTTTCATGTGGTGTCTTAGCATAACTACAGTAATCATATTTCCTATTTTCGCTTTTATTATTTGGTGATTTTTATTGGCTATCTGAATCTAAGATGACATAAAAAAAAAAAAAAAAAAAAAAACTATGACACCAAGCAGTGGAAATCAATCTCTAGATGATACTAATATTTTTGCCACTATAATTATCTGCAAAGTTTTATTTGGTTTGTTGTGCTAATATTTTTGATACTATATTTTGTTGAATAAAGTAAAATGTCGTAAACCCGGGTTGTGGTTCGTAATCAACATCATAATTGAATATAATATAAATCGAGACACCAGGCATTCCTTCTAGTTTAGAACAATATATATGATCTCACTCTTTTCTACCCTGTGTATTTGAAGAGTTATTATACCCGATTCATAATGATAAAATTTCAACGACCCGTCCCATTAAAAATACACACAGAACATTTATGACCTCATTTAAAAAAAAAATCATGGTCCATCATTCATTGTACTTGTTGCGTGTTTATGTTTGAATATGTGACAAGAAATTGCTTGACCCGTCAACTGGCTTGGATTTTATTAAATGTACCTTTTCTAGTCTTACATAAAACGAAAAAATAATAATACCACTGTGTTATATGTTAGCTTGATCCGACTCAGGAGATAATAAATACATTGGAATTATTAGGTGTATTAGAAGAATGAGTTATCACGCTAGGCTCCACACACTTGGATAGTTGGGTGGTTGGGTGCGGTTTTGGGATGAAGGTAAAGTTAACCGGGTCCATCAGTTGATTAATTGATCTATCTACCCATATACCTCTATGGAGGAATCATTAAACCACCTACCTATTTATTAACCACACATACACATATTTGAGTCAGTCACGTTGATCTAAACATGTACAATCTATTGAAGACAATGTGTCATAAACACATGTTACGAAAGATTGTCATTAACGCGTGTCATAAAAAGACGATACACAAATGTTTGTCGTGTTAGTTTTATTACACCCCTTCAACAACGACACTTTCTGACGTGTCATAGGCACCCTATTATGACGCGTATTGCGCGTTAAGAAATGTATTTTTTTTTTCTAGTAGTGGTTCTTTAAGAAAAATATGAGTTGAACCCTATAGTTCTAACAAGTAACAAAGAAAATCTCATAATAACTCCAAGTAAAAGGTTATGATTATGTCACCAAACACACTAACACCACTATAAGGTAACAAATGTAAGTTATAATGTGTAAACATTCACCCACATGCTTAAGATCTAACTGAAGAAAGTATCATTATTTTAGGTTATTTCTTCTTTTGACAAACGAAAATCCAAATACTCATAATTTGGTTTTCATAGACTGTTCAAGTTCTTATTGTTAAGTTGTTGGGAAAATTATGACCCCGGTTGAATTAATGACTTATTGTTAACTCTTAATCATAATGCTTCATGTCGTTGATGATTTCTCTTAATTAAATAAATGATTTGATGATTGGTTTAAAAGTTGAACCACGTGATTACACCTTCAAAACTATAGTTAAATGACGTACTAATTTTACTATTTTTTAGCCTCACCTTTGTGGTGAAGTGGCATGGGAATTGAAGTGATGGATAAGACGTGAGACTGAAAGGTCTCAAGTTCGATTCTTGAACCCGCCCAGGTTTTACCAATTTATCACCATCGTGTCTTCGAGCAGGTGTCAGATTTGGTTTTCCCTGGTTCGGGTACCACACGGGCAGGCTTAGGCTACCCAGCATTAGATCTGATGTGACGTCGTGGGAGCCTTTGATCCCTTTCAGGGATCGGGTGTCCCCTGGGTAAGCGGGCAGATGTGTTTCGTAGGCCGTTCAAAAAAAAGTTTATTATTTTTATATTAATATTAATTTATCTATATAGACCTCCATAGGAAGCTGAGGGGCTGTTTGGTTGATTAAGTGTTGAATCATTAAGATGGTCTAAATGGTTAAGAGACTCTGAATAGTTAAAAGCTGAATCATTCAACATCTCTTATTAGCTTAATGGTTCAGCACTTAATCATTTCATTCAGATGCTGAAACAAACAGTCTGAATGTTAAATGATTAAAAGGCTGATTAAGAGGCTACCAAACAACCCCTAAGGTTGTCAAAATAGTTTTTTTCCCTTTTTTTTCTTTTTTGTTAGTTTCATTTGGGTGCTTTGTAACATACAAACCACTCGTTAAGTTATTTATTTATTTATTTTTTACACTATATATTTCTTGTATTAATAACAAAGTATTTATTTTTTCTATAATAAGCTGTATAAATTTATAAATAATTTGATTGATATAAAATAAAACAGTTAGGTTATAAAAAAATTAATGTAAAAAGTAGTAATGTTGTGAAAATGTAAGGGTGTTTATAAAGTTTGAGAGAAAACACGTGTTTTCTTAAGGATGTGTAGCAATCTAATGAGGAAGCTGACAACGAATCCATAACCTTTTGGTCTAGTGGTATGGTGTCCTCCCTTACAAATGTGAGATTGTGGGTTCAAATCCTTGTAAATGCAAGGTTATGTGGAAAAAGGTGGTATAAAATTTGTCGTTCAAAAAAAAAAGGAAGCTTTCAATGAGATTTATGAGCATATGTTAAAGTTTCAGAAAATTTGTAAAAACATCAATTTGTTGAGAGAGTTAAAAGTCAAACACGTCTACCCAACCAACAATGCATAATGAAGCTTTAGATGGCATTTCAAGTTTCATATGATGGAGTATCGATTTGCAAATTTCATTGGTGGGGACTGATTAGATTTGTGGTTATGGGGTATGATGACGTGTGTCCTAAAACGACAACGTCTAGACCTCTCGTCAAAAAGATAAGCAAAATAAGTTTGATTAAGAGGTTGCCTGACTTAGTGGAGCTGATATAAGGCAGCTGACCTGCCGTATAGGAGCCTCAGGGCAGAAAGCAAACAGTAAAATGTCTTGGAAATATAAAAAGGGATTTTGGCTTATTATCTTTGCAAGGGACAAAACATCACACAGCTCCATACCTTGTATTGGGAAAGATAAAAGCTGAAAATATCCCAAAAGGGAAAAGTCTCACTGCTGGGAACTAAAAGAGGGTCAAAATACATCCAGGTATGATAGGGAAGCTACCCTGAGGGAGCTCCTGGGCAGAATTTGACTGCCTATATAAGGAGACCCTTGGGTAGACATTCCACACACACTTCTCACTTCTTCTCTCTACTCTCATACTCTCTACTTCATTAATTCCCAACTCCAAATGAATATGTACTTATTCTCACGCCGGAGTCCAAACGCAGGAGGCTCCCTCCTGCGTTAAGGCTAACGGTGTCTGCTACCTTTGTGCAGGTCCCTTCCAGGAGCTTGAAGACCCCCGTTCTCAGAACCAAATCCAAAACCTTAACTGAATCCAACCTTAAAACCTAAACCTTAACGTAATATACCCTTAACCTATAATCCTAAGCATCTCCTAACCTAATACCGGTCATTTTCCTTGTTGTAGCAACAAGTGGCGCCCACCGTGGGGCTGTCGCTACTTTGAACAAACCGTTGAGAGTCTCTACAGTCCCATTTGTTCCTAAGTAACCTCCTTTTGTGATGACTGGTGGAGATAACCGCCTAGGAGGGGGTCTTCCAGAAACTCCGGCCACTAGCCACACCTCAGGTGATGCCTCTGGCCGTGAAACGCCTGGAACGGACGGACAACAAGTCGAACCGTCTCTAGGGGACATGCTCAACTTCCAAACACCGCCATCCTCAAGGGCTGTTAACTCGTCTCCTAGGGACGACTTGTTGTTTCCAGTTGAACGAATGGATATCACCCCGGAGGGAGTACGAAGAAATTTCTTGCAACTCCGAGACCTCCTGAATGGTTATGTGCGAGAGGAGAGGTCCAGAGGAGTCAGGGTCAGGTTGTCCTATGACGAAGAGCCTGTTGTCACCCTCTCACCTAGCCCTCCGTTACTGGGAACCACCACCTCGCCAGCAACCCAGCGCGACTACACTAACCATCACCCCTACTTGAACAGCCGAGGGGACATTTACCCAGGAGGAGGAGGTCCTAGCAGCTCTGTGCTCTCTCCGGGGACCTCATTACCACTTTCCTATGAAGAAGCTTTAAGATCGTTACCGTTGGCCAGCAGTGCCGTATCCACCTCCCTTACGGGAGCAGGAAGTCTTGCCGGAGGATTCGTCGTTCCTCCGGGAGCTATGTATCCTAATTATTCACAGTCTCAATACTTCCCCATATGGCCGGGAGGATATCCCTGGCAGTATCCTTCGCCTTTGAACCAAGTACCAGCAACTCCCCCTGTGGGAGGGCAAGGTCACATGACCTCCCAACCCTTGGTTCAAACTCCTGTAGCTGAAGTTAGAGCAGAAACTACACCTTCTAAGCCGTACCGACCTAAGTCATTGGAATGCTTTGCTGAACACATCGCTCATTTCGATTTCCCCAACAAGATCAAGATGCCGGCTAATGTGAAAACATATGACGGCACAGAAGACCCGGATGACCACTTGAACGTCTTCTCCGGGGCAGCCACTGTAGAAAAATGGAATGATGCCGAATGTTGTCACATGTTCATGCAGACCCTGGTAGGGCCAGCTCGCCTATGGTTCAGCGGCCTACCGTCTCGGAGCATCTCTTCGTTTGATGATTTAAGGAGAGGTTTCACCTCAAACTTTAACCCCCTCAGGAAGTGTACCAAAGATGCCGCCATATTGCATCAAATCCAACAAGGGGAGCACGAAAACCTCCGTAGTTTCATTGAGAGGTACAAGAGGGAAGGTCTGCAGTATAGTGGTGCCACCGAGAAGATCCGGGTATCGGGATTCATGGGAGCCATCCGTCCCAAGAAGTTACTAAGAAGATTTCATGAAGATGTTCCCCAAACCATGGAGGAAGCTTTCGAAAGAGCAGAAGCCTTCCTCAGGGGAGAGGAGGCACTAACTCGACAGGACACCAGGAAGAGGGATCGAGGAAGTTGGAGAGACAGCTCAACGAGCTCCCGGAGGCCTCACTTTCAACCCTACAACGAAAGACGATCAGGGAGATCCTATGACAATCAAAGGGGAGAAGAAAGACGACGGTCCCCAAGATCAGGAAGGTACCATGACAAAGAAAAACAGGTTTTCACTGTCCTCACTAAGACCCCTCAAGAGATACTCTCCACAGAGGAAGTCAAGTACACCTTCCGACCTCCCAGACCTCTGTCTAAGCCAGCTAGCAAGAGGGATGCCAGTAAACATTGTGCCTTCCACAATGATACGGGGCATCACACAAACGATTGCTACCAGTTGAAGAAACGGATAGAAGAAGCTGTTAAGTCCGGGGAACTCGCTCACCTGATCAAAGACATCAAGGGGAGGAGAGATGAAGGGAAGAAAGATAAAGAGGTCAACATGGTCAATCTTGAAGGAAACCAGCAGGTCAAGAAGGCCCGAACCGAGCCCTGGAACAAACAATACATCTGCCTCCCACCGGCTCCCGATGAACTGATAGTTACACCCGTGATAGTGGAAGCCGAACTTGATGGCCTCCCTGTGGACAGGGTATACATGGACTGTGGAGCCTCGTCAGAGGTAATGTATGAACGATGCTTTGAATCCTTGAGCCCGGAGATCAAGTCCAAGCTCAAACCATCCGACGCCTCACTGGTGGGTTTCTCAGGGGAACGAGTACATCCCCTCGGAAAGCTCACACTTAGCGTCTGTTTCTGAGACGGAGACTTATCAAGGACTGAGGAGCTAACATTCTCCGTTATCAGGTACCCTTCAAATAACATTGTCATCTTTTCACTGTCAAAGACAGAAGAGTTGACTTGCTCTGTTATCAGGTACCCTTCAAGCTATAACGTTCTCATTGGAAGAATGGGCATCGCCACTTTCGGTGCGGTCGTGTCAATAACTCATGGCTTAATGAAGCTCCCCACTCCTAATGGAATTGCAACCCTGAAGCCAACGACAGAGGCTCTTTTGATAGCCTCCGTGGAGGAGAACAGAGGTTCCAAGAGTCCGGAAACACCAAGCGGTGGTCCCATCCGGGAGGTTAGCATCAATGCTGCCTGTCAGGAGCAGACCATCAAAGTAAACAACCTGCTTCCCGATAAGGTTATGAGTGAACTAATTAACCTTTTGCAGGATAGTCAAGACGTGTTCGCTTGGTGCCCCGGAGACATGACAGGTGTCCCCAGAGATATGGCTGAACACTCTCTCAACATAGCTCCCTCATATAAGCCAGTTGTCCAGAAGAAAAGGAGCCTGGCCCCAGCAAGGAGCCAAGCTGCCTGTCAGGAGGTGGAAAAACTGGTAGAAGCAGGCATCCTAAGGGAGGTTCAATATCATTCGTGGGTGGCAAATCCGGTCATGGTTGCCAAGCAAGACGGATCTTGGAGGATGTGTGTCGATTTCAAGGATCTCAACAAGGCCTGCCCTAAGGATTGCTATCCCTTGCCCGAAATCGATTGGAAGGTGGATTCTCTCGCCGGCTTCCAATACAAGTGCTTCTTGGATGCCTACAAGGGATACCACCAAATTCAGATGAAGCAAGAAGATGAAGAAAAGACAGCCTTCCATACCGACAAGGGGATCTTTTGCTATAAGAAGATGCCCTTCGGTCTAAAGAATGCGGGAGCCACCTACCAACGGTTGGTGGACCAAGCTTTCTCGAAACAAATTGGAAGGAATATGGAAGCTTATGTGGATGACCTTGTCATCAAGAGCAAATCCGGGGAGGCCATGATCCAAGACATCCGAGAAACGTTTGACAACCTTCGAAGAATAAACATGAAGCTCAACCCTGTCAAGTGCTCCTTTGGGTTCGAGGAGGGGAAATTTCTAGGCCACATTGTTGGAAAGCAAAGCATCAAAGCAAACCCAAGCAAGGTCCAAGCAGTCCTTGACATGAAGTCTCCTACCACAAAGAAAGAAGTGCAGAGCCTCAACGGTAAAATTGCTGCCTTAAAACGTTTCTTGCCCAAGTCCGCGGAAAGATCCTTACCTTTCTTTAAAACACTCAAAAACTGTGTCGATAAAAAGGATTTCCGATGGACAGCTGAGGCAGAGGCTGCCTTCTTGGAACTCAAAAAACACATAGCTTCCCTGCCTGAAGTGGCAGCCCCTGAGGTAGGGGAAGTAATAATAGTTTATTTGTCTGCAGGAGCGGTGGCTGTGAGCTCAGTCCTCTTGGTTGACCGAGGAAAGGAACAAGTCCCAGTATACTTTGTCAGCAGAGCCCTCAAAGATTCTGAAATTAACTACACTCCCATAGAGAAGCTTGTATTGGCACTTGTGCACACCGCCAAGAGGCTCAGACGGTACTTCCAGGCCCATCCCATGAAGGTCATCACAGATCAGCCCATACGAGCCATCTTAGAAAAACCAGAAGACTCGGGGAGGTTAGCCAAATGGGCCATTGGCCTAGGGGAACACAAGATAGAGTACCTACCGAGAAGGGCTTACAAGGGACAAGTGTTTGCTGACTTCCTCGCTGAGCTGCCCCACCTGCAGGCAGATGAAGAAATGAACGAGATCGAGGAGCAACCTGATCTCCAGGGGAAATGGTGCCTTTTCACTGATGGAGCCTCAAGTGTAGAAGGTTCCGGGGCTGGTCTTGTCATCAGGGACCCCCACGGAACCGAATACACTTATCCCCTCCGTCTGGACTTCCCCTGCACCAACAACGCTGCTGAATACGAAGCCCTCCTGGCCGGGTTACGATTGGCAAAAACAATGAAGGTACAAGAATTAAAAGTCTTCGTTGATTCAAATCTTGTAGTCAAGCAGGTAAATGGAGGATACACAGCCAAAGAACCCTCAATGATTAGGTACAAGGACAAGGTTAAAGAACTCATCAAAGAATTCAAAGTGTTCTCATTGGAGCAAGTGTCAAGGACTAAGAACAAGCAGGCAGATGCCCTCAGCAAATTGGCTTCCTTGACTTTCGCTCACCTTACCAAGAAGGTCCTAGTTGAGGTGCTGAAAGAACCATCCATTGATGAAAGAGAAGTACAAGATGTGGTCACCGAAACAGACTCTACATGGATGACACCCATAATGTCCTACTTGAAGGAAGGGAAGGTGCCGGAAGACGAGCTGGAAGCTAAGCGGTTGGTCATAAAGGCGAGGCAGTATGTAATCGAAGATGACAAGCTCTACAAGAAGGGGTACTTGGCACCCCTACTAAGATGCGTGGGCCCTAACCAGAGTAACTACCTCATCAGGGAGGTACACGAGGGCATATGTGGCATGCATTCTGGGCCACGGTCCGTAGTATCAAAGCTCATGAACTTGGGCTACTACTGGCCCACCATGCACAAAGATGCCTCCGAAACAATCCGAAGATGTGAAGCTTGTCAGCTACAAACACCGATCAAGACCAACCCCAAGCATGACCTTGTCCCCGTTATCTCAGCATGGCCCTTCTACAAATGGGGGATGGACATTGTGGGCCCCTTCCCGCAGGCAGCAGGAAAATTGAAGTTCCTTCTCGTGGCAGTAGACTACTTTACCAAATGGCCAGAGGTTAAACCATTGGCTACCATCTCAGGAAAACATGTGATAACCTTCGTATGGGAGCAAATAGTCTGCAGATACGGCCTGCCAGGGGAGATGGTGACAGACAATGGGAAGCAATTTGCCAACAAACCTTTCAGCAGCTGGTGCTCCGAGCTAGGCATCAAGCAAGTCTTCAGCTCAGTAGCTTACCCCCAGTCCAATGGACAAGTTGAGCGGATGAACAGAAGCATCGTTGAAGGAATTAAAACGAGACTAGGGAGATATGGCAAGAAATGGATTGATGAGCTCCCCAGCGTCCTGTGGGCCATAAGGACCATGGAAAAGACAAGCCATCAAAGGACCCCATATAGCCTCGTCTTTGGAAGCGAAGCTGTCATACCAGCCGAGATAGGGGTAAGCTCAAGAAGAAGTACTCGCCAAGATGCTCACCACAATCAAAGGGAGGTCCTGCTCAATCTGGACCTACTCGAAGAATCAAGAGACCAAGCCTCCATCAGGGAAGCAAGGTACAAAAAGAAACTCGAAGCATACTACAACACAAGGGTAAAGAAAGAGGCCTTCAGGCCAGGAGACCTCGTGTTGAGATGCAATGAAGCCAGCAAACAGCAGAATGTAGGGAAATTGGGTCCCCGATGGGAGGGTCCCTACGTCGTAAAAGAAGCCCATAAAGGGGGATCCTATAAGCTAGCTGATCCTAATGGCAACATGATTCCAAGACACTGGAGTGACAAGCATTTAAAACGTTTCTATGTTTGAAAGTTGTAAACGTCTCTTTTGTACCATCAAAGTTATGATGAATGAATGAATTATGTTTCAAATTATTAACTTGTCGCTTATCTTATCAAAGGGTGAGCCCCTTCAAACCAGGCTCCATGGGATCCGGCGCTATACCTACCCATGAAACGGGGATGAGCTCCCAGGCCACAACTGCTCAACAGGTAACAAGGCTAAGTAACCTTCCTGTGTACAGGGTGAGTCCCTAATACAATCCACGACTCCATGGGACAAGTCCTTAGAAGGAATACCTAAACCCATGAAAGAGGGTGAGCTCCTCACACCAAGACAGCTCCCACATGTTCACACTTAATATAAAACGAACATAACACTAAGAAACCGTTTGAAAAAAGTTTAAAACATAAACGAAAAAAGCTGATAGGATGAGCATTGCATCGGTTTCTTAGCTAAGTATCCTAAGTTGGATGACTGCAGCATCCACCTTTGGGAGAAAAGTTAAAGACATTGCAAACACTATGAACGACAAGTAACAGAGTCAAAACAACGAAACAATAAACATAGATAAAGCATCACCCCCTAAAGGGGGGAGCATTCCATTAAAAGATAAAAGATTAAAAGCCCCAAGGGCTGAGTACAGCATAGTTCGGTTACAAAAGACATGCTAAAAGCTTGAAAACATAACTAAGATAAGTCACGGGGTAGCTGGGTCTTCGGCTTCATGGGTGGCAGCATCCTCACCAGGGGGAGCCAAGGCTCGGTTACCAACATCATCATAAAGGCTCTCTGTGTCAAGACCGGCAAAGGGATCATCTTCGCTAGAAGGAGGGAGAGACTCAACCTCCAGAGCCTGTAGGGGGGAAGGACTCTCAAATACCTGCTCTAAATTTGGAACCTTAGAAGAACTAGCAGGTTTCATACGTTTGGAACTGCCCTCCCCACCGTCGGCTCCCTCCAGCATGATCATAAGAGGCCTTTTTGACACATAAGAGCCAAACACTTGGTCGGCCACATCCTTTTTAAGGCCTTCCGGCTCCAAGTTTTGAAGGAAGGAGAGAGGCTGCTCAGAGGCCTTGGCAATAGCAGAGATATAGGGGTAAGTTGCAAGCTCCATTGCCTTCACAACATTCACAAACTCATCACCGGAAGAAGGCTTAAAGGATGGCAGCTCTTCAATATCCTGACCCTCCCGAGCCGCTTTAAAGCCGGCTTGAATCCCTCCATGGCGACCGAAAGCTATGGCCTTTGCATAAATGTCAGCCAGGGGAGCATTAAATTCTTGGGAGTGCAGGAGGTTGGTGACAAAGCGAGCTACCCCCTTGGAGACTAACCACTCTTTCTCTTCGGTCAAACGGTCCACCTGGACTCGAAGCTCTGTACCCACCCTCTCCACCGAGGCCAACTCCTGCTTAACTGCCTGACGTGCCCTAGTCAACCCCTCCCTCTCCTCTGCAACTTTAGCCTTCTCATCATGAAGACCCTTGAACATCTTCTCAAATTTTTCCTTCTCTAAGCCAAGCTGAGTCTTCGACACAGCCAATTCTTGAACCAAGTCCTTCTCCCGAGCAGCAAGCTTGGTCAACTCCTCCCTCGCCTTCACCAACTCGGCCTCATGCTCTTCAAAAAACTCTTCCACTTGTTCCCTCCTTGCCATCAACTCACCCCATCTGGCCATACCATCCGGGAACAAAGATAGGAATTGCCCGAAGTGATAATACATCTTCTTCATCACGTCCCTGTCCGTCCATTCCTTGTGAAGCTCTCTCTCAGCATCCGGAACACAATGGTCTATCAAATCACGGCACACGGAAGCTTTCTTCAACAAATCAGTAGACTTGATATCCCAATCTGGCACAAACACTCCTTCAACAGGCTCCTGCTGGGCAGGAGCATCAGAAACATCTTCAACGGCAGCTTTGGAACTTTCACCACCTTCAACTGACAATAACTTTGAACTTGGACTTGGTGCAGCAACATCCTTTGGCTTCTTGAAAACAACATCGTCTTTCTTCGGGGAGGATAATGTCAGCTTGCCCTTCCCAGGAGCAGGGGTATACCCCAACGCTGAAGAAATCAGAGAAGAATCTTCATCTTCATCTCCTAGGACCAAGGGCACAGCAGTAGAAGCCCCCTGACCCGAAGAAGCAGTTTGAAGTCGCTTGCTGGAGCGACGGGCAGTAACAGACCTCTCCACAGGAGGCTCTGTAGCAGCAGCAGACGATGTGATCACACTTGTGTACACTCCCTTGAAACGAACATGCTCAGTCTTCACAACAACATTCTGACCCTCAGCAACACTCCGAACCTTGAATTTCACGTCAGCAATATCATCCAAAGCCAGAAAATCCAAAGTGCTCATCTCTGCAAAAAAGACAAAAGGGTTAGACAACATAACAAGGATAAGGGTACCAAAGAGGAGACAGGGAGACACCTACCCTTCCCACCATGATATATCACCGGATCAGTCCCAAGATCATGCCAGTTGGCACTCAAACCCACCATCACCAGAAAATCCTCAGGAAAGGTACGAAGACGAGTAGGGAAGCCACGCAGCTTCTCCAACAACACTTGGTCGAGAGTACCAGGTTCAGGCTCCTTCTCATTCAGGGGAGCATCCGAAGATCTCCGAGGAGTTTTAAAAGGTAGGAAGTCAGAGTTTAAGAAAAAGAATTTGTCTTTCCAGGAGGAAACAATCCCGATGACACTAGAAATAAGAGCCGGTTCACATTGAGTCTTCTCAATGGTAAACCAGTTCCCATTTTTAGCCAATCTGAAAAACCGCCGGTACATGGCCAAGGAAGGCTTATGACCAAGGCAGCGACACACTATCTCGAAGTGCAAAATCCTTGCAACTCCGGATGGACACAACTGATCAAGGGAGAGTTGATGATATTCTAAAACATTAAGGAAAAAGGTGGAAAAGGGATACCTAAGGTTACCCTGATCAAACTGACGGGTATACACCGCCACTTTGCCAGTAGGAACGGAGGTCACAGGGGTTTTCCCCTTTGGAACAGTAGGATTAAAAGACAGAGGAATACCGATCTCGGTACAGAATCGCTCAACATCGGACTTAGATAGCCGAGTAAATTGATTTGCGAGATCAGTTTTCGACATAATGAAAGGCAAGGTATGACAAAAGAGAGAAGTTACTTACCAGATTTATAGGGAAGAAAAGAGGATCGCCGGTTGAGAAATAATCGTGGGAGAGAATGTGACGGTTTTCTAGTTTAGGAATGAAATGGAGAAGAAAGAGGGTTTATCTCTTTATAAGAGATTTAAAATTTGAATTTAATGGCATTTAACGGTTATCAATGGAAACCATCATTCAGCTGTCCTAGGGGATGACGTCAGCCTAGACCCTTGTCATGTCAACAGTCGCCTGGGACGGCTGATGGGACACTCGTCTGCTCCCTAAGAAGTAATGGTGGATAGCCATATTAAATTAATAAATCAGGCCATCATGACAAATGCAAGGCCAAAAGCTTGCACGAAGTTTGATGAAGGAAAAAATAATAATAAACCAACGCTCCCATAAGGGAGCCAGGGGTTTGAAAAAATTACCCGGTGCTAACCTCAGCTCGAGCAGCGTTACCACCAGGGAATAAGACAATAAACAAGTCACAAGCACTTCTAACTTCTTTACAAATGCTTATGACTGGGGGGCTGATGACGTGTGTCCTAAAACGACAACGTCTAGACCTCTCGTCAAAAAGATAAGCAAAATAAGTTTGATTAAGAGGTTGCCTGACTTAGTGGAGCTGATATAAGGCAGCTGACCTGCCGTATAGGAGCCTCAGGGCAGAAAGCAAACAGTAAAATGTCTTGGAAATATAAAAAGGGATTTTGGCTTATTATCTTTGCAAGGGACAAAACATCACACAGCTCCATACCTTGTATTGGGAAAGATAAAAGCTGAAAATATCCCAAAAGGGAAAAGTCTCACTGCTGGGAACTAAAAGAGGGTCAAAATACATCCAGGTATGATAGGGAAGCTACCCTGAGGGAGCTCCTGGGCAGAATTTGACTGCCTATATAAGGAGACCCTTGGGTAGACATTCCACACACACTTCTCACTTCTTCTCTCTACTCTCATACTCTCTACTTCATTAATTCCCAACTCCAAATGAATATGTACTTATTCTCACGCCGGAGTCCAAACGCAGGAGGCTCCCTCCTGCGTTAAGGCTAACGGTGTCTGCTACCTTTGTGCAGGTCCCTTCCAAGAGCTTGAAGACCCCCGTTCTCAGAACCAAATCCAAAACCTTAACTGAATCCAACCTTAAAACCTAAACCTTAACGTAATATACCCTTAACCTATAATCCTAAGCATCTCCTAACCTAATACCGGTCATTTTCCTTGTTGTAGCAACAGGGTATGAGGTAAATGTTTAAGGTGAACTATTTTGTTCCCCACTTAATTTTTACTAGCAAGTAGCAGCACAAAAATTTTAACCCTTTTCTAGGCCCTTTTAGTTTTAATTGTTTTTAATTAGCCCGTTATAGCTTTCTATTTTTAATTTTGATCCCCCAGTTTGTTCACTTTATGCTAAAACAACAAATTACAAACTTTTTATATACCAAGAGAATGAATGTTGGAACTAATCATAAGTTTGGCTAAAATGAAAGGAGACAAAAGTTGAAGGGCCGTTAATGATAATTTTAGGTGAACTAAATTAGGGATATTTAATTAGTTTGAGTTGGTATTAGCTTAGGAAGATTTGTTTAGGTTTACTATATAAAAATCGGTAAGGTTAATGTTTAATTTGTGGTTTTGATTAATAAAAAAGAGTTTGTGTCTAATATTATCGTTCTTTTTTTTAGCATGTTTATGTGAGGGATCGATCCAATTGGCTCCAATAATTGGTATCAGAGCTAAGGCCAAGATCGAGACTGAAGACTAAGAGTAGTGATTCTAGCGAAGATGTAATCGAAGCCACCATGTATTTATGTGTGAAAGTCGTGAAGAGTTGATTGAATTTGTTTTCTTAGTGAAATCGTGATTTATCTAGTTCTGTATGTAACCATGGATATTTTTCATTTTTTATTTTGGATCAAACTAGGGGTGACACCCGCGCTCCGCGGCGGGAAACCCAATTTTTTAAAAATTTTGTAAGCCTGGTACGTGTACTTATGGGTATATCTTCAAGTCTCGTGTCTTGATCGTCATGTCTTATCACCTAATTGTGTATACCTCTATGAATCCCGAGTGGCATATGTTGAATTTAGGCGTATATTCTATAATAATCATATCGAGTTTAAGCATACTAAAGTCCGAAGAAACATATTCGTTCCTACGGTTATGATACACAATTAACATTTGGCTTCAAATTAAAAAAATTAACATAGCTAATCAAGCAATCGTTTATACCTCCCTAAATCCTCCATTACCTTTCATGGCACCACAAGTAGAATTCCATAGTAAACCCCGTTTAAGCAACCATGACACTAACAGAGGCGAACAACCACCAAACAGTATGAACCGTCACTTGCTGAACGGATTTCAACAGCAGTAAACACCAAAAGCTTTTAGTCCGTACTCTTTCCATTCAAAACCTTTAATGGAACAATTCACCCTGTAAAAAAATGCATTAGTTAAATAGGAAGTATAAAGGAGATCCAATAAGGGTTGTGTTGGGTGGTTGTGGCAGTGAAGGTTGGTGGTGGTTGTGGTGAAATTGACATATCGTTGTCACCATCTACAATCGCCGGTAACACCATCGTCGTCAACGTTACGGTCTAATTCTTCACTTGTCACTGCTATCACAGGAACAAACGTCGTCGGGCGTCATCACCTATACACCATCTTCGTTCCGACGATACGACGGCTTCGGATTTGTGCCTTAGTCATTAAACCCACAAACGACACCGGGATGAAAAGGCCGGCTCCTCATCCATCACTTTTTGTTGCGTCTCTCTCTTTCTTCCATGTCTCTTGTGTGGGTGATAGGTATGTGTGGTGTTGAGAGAGATGAAAGTAAGCGTGTGTGGTTTTAGGCAGAATGATGAATACCCAACCAAAAGCCCTGTGCCACAACACAAATATCCCAAAAAGATTGTGGCTAAAAACCAAAAGACGCAACTTGACGGCCACTTTTAAAAGAGGAAAAAATACCCTGGCGCAATAGCATGTTTCTCTTTGATATATATAATAATGTACGGAATCATCGACTCGGAATAAAGGAAGACCGGTTTTTCAGTGTGACGATAGTCGAGTAAGGAAATTACAATTTACAAGGAAATAAAAAAGTCAACAAAGATATCTAATGGCGAGGGCAGTAGAGACTAAGAAGAATTTAATAGCAAGGGCATTTGTGCTTCAAACATTTTCGAAGATGTGTTACTACAAGTGGCTAGGTACAAGGATGCAAAGGATGTATGGGAAGTGCTTCGTGTGTGGTATTTTGAAGCCAAGAGAGTTCAAATGGCAAGGCTACAAACTCTTAGAACTGAATATATGATATTGAATATGAAAGTGAACCAGTTGATAAGTTTTTAGGAAAACTTAGTTAAATTGCTACAAACTGAAAGGGGTGCAAACTAGGATCAAGGAGTGAATGTTGGAGCTAATTCTATGTTCGGCTAAAACTGAAAGGAAGGCAGAAGTTGAAGGGTTCTTTATGATAATTCTAGGTGAATTAAATTGGGGATAATTTTTAGCATAATTAAATTGATTTTTTTTTAATTAGTTTGAGTTGGTATTGATTTAAAAAGGTTTGTTTAGGTTTAGCAAAAATAAATTGGTATGGTTAATGTTTATTTGTTGTGTTGATTAATAAACAAGACTTCGTGTCTAATATTATCGTTCTTGAAGGTGTCTGTGTTAGTTTGATTCAATTAGCTCCAGAATTATATTACGAAAAATTAGGGCTGACAATGGGTAACCTGTATAAGACACAATTAGACCCGTTAACTGAAAAGTACACTATGTCATTTTTTACTTTTTTTTTAATAATTAGAATTAAGAGTCAAAGATCCATTATTTCTTCTTTTTAGTACATAAAAATGTATAACTGTATTATAAACGTGGGATATAAAGTAGTTAAACGAGTCGTGTTCATGTTTAAAATTTGTGTTGTTCACATCGTCGGAGACATGCTAAGACACGTTTTGTCAGCCCTACGAAAAACATAAATAAGATTATTGTTGTGATGAACATTGTTTTCCCGTGTTTAATAAACGAAAGAAAAGAAGAGAAAGAGAATTAAGGAGAGAAAAGAAAGGAAGTGGAAAGGAAAGATTTAACTAATTAATGTGTTCCCGAGTAGAAAGGAAATGAAAATAAAAGTAAATGTTTTATGTTTAAAAAGTCATTTCCTTCCAAATCTCTCCTATTTAAAAGGATGAGAAATGAAGAAAATAAGGCAAAATTTTCCTTCCATTTCCTTTCCTTTATCTCCTTAAAAAAACTTCAAAATCTCTTCTTTTCTTTTATTAAATGAACTCGGGAACACAATGAAAATCTATTAATATATATAAAAGAAAAGAACTTTGCTGACGTGGCGTCCAATGGTAACTTCAATCTTCCTTTGAAACTGCCACGTGGCATTCTAATTGAAAGGTTTTGGTGGTTTTCAATTACTTTTTATTTTCGTTAGAATTAATTCTAAATATCACGTATATCCGATCAAGTCAAATATTATGATCTTAAATATTATTTTAACATTATTTTATGTTTATCTTATATGTTTCATACTGAATATTATATAGCACGATCACCGATTTATGATAAAGAATGAGTTATTATCGAATTTACTTTTTATTTACTTTATCTTAAATATTATTTTAACATTATTTTATGTTTATCTTATTTGTTTAATACTGAATATTATATTGTTTTATATATGTTAATGTTAATAATATTGATTATCTTATTTATTTATATACTTATTTACATAAAGATTAACATTTAAATTTAAAGATATACATGTTTTAAATTTTATAAAAAAATGTCTATCTTATAATTTAAAATAGAAGATTTAGTTTCCAAATTATGTAACATGCCTTAATTGAAACACCATACATAGTTTCATAAACACAAAATCATTCATTGTTAAAGTCATCTCCTCCTTTGTTAAAGACAAAGGTAACCTGAAACTTTTAGATTGAATATTAGTTTATCATTCATTGTTAATAAAGTTTTTCTTCCTTTCTTTGTTTAACCAGAGGCTTTTACGATTCAATATTATTTTTGATATGTTAATTTATTGTTTACAATTTTATTTACTTTCTTCAATAAAACACTTATGAAACAATAAAGTCAAACTTGCAGCTTTCGAATCATGCTTTCTTTTGGATTGGATTAATAAGCAAATTTAATACTGATATTCACTACTTCATTATACCATGATTCAATCCTGATCATGTGGCCTAGTGGTAAAAGGGTTCGATTCCCACGGAAGGCATGTGATGGATACCCCCACCCTTGTGGTGGGGTAGGTGGTTGGGAAGTGATGGAGAGACCCTTGACCCTTGTGGTCATGTGTTCGACTCCTGATCCCTCCAGGTTTTACCGGTTCACTACCGTCGTGCCTTCGGGCGGGTTTGTGGACCGGGTTTTCCCTGGAACAGGAGACGGGTGGGCCGAAGGGCTCTGTCCGTACAGACTAGAGGCCCGCCCCTTTCGGCCATTGGGGGCCGCGTACAGAGTACCCGACAATACTTTAGTTAATCGTTAAAAAAAAATTATACCATGATTCACGTCTTCATATTTTATTTTCAATTTCATATTACATTAATAAATTTCATCGAAATTCTCAACCTAACATTATTTAATTTTAGATATGTAAAGATTTGTTGCAACCGCTTAAAAAAATTTAATACCTTATACTTTTATTTATTGTTTTAATAATTTGCCTATCTCACATTAATAGACTGTGGTAACAAAATTTTTAATAACTTTTGGAATCAGCAATACAATGGCAAGCAATCAAGTGGTGTTAGTGAAAGATCTTAAAGCAAGGAAGAATAACATGACGGTTAAGGTCAAAATAGCAAGTTTATGGAGATTGAAGATGAATGGGACTGAAAACCAAACTTATCGAATGGACATGATTTTAATGGACGATGTGGTAAGAATTAATATTATCTTTTAAATATGCATATTACAGTAAATTAAATTAACAATTTCACTAACTTTTTAAACTTTTTGCTACAGGGAACTTTTATATATGCAAACTGCCATGATAGGTTTTTGGATAGGTTTCAAGAGTTGCTAACTGTTGATGGAAAAATCTACATAACCAATCCATTTATTGCAAAAGATGATAGTAAACAATATGTTGATAATGATTTAAAATTGTCTATCAATGATAAAACAACTATGGAAAAATGTCTAGATTGGGAAGTGCCTAAATTCGCTTTCAATTTTGTGGATTTCAAGACTGTTAATCAAAAAACATTGAAACATGCTACAAAAATTGGTATGGTTCTTATATTCCGTATAAAAACCTTTTTTAAAATTCAATTAAAGATCATTAAATAATACTATTGAATAACAATTTTTTTTGCAGATTTTATAGGATGTGTTAAAGTTTGTTACAACTTAGGGTATGTTGACAAGAGAAATGGTTTAAAGTCTCCTAAAATAAACTTCAAGCTTCGTAACCTTGAGTAAGTAGTTGTCGCATATTAACATAAATATTATAGGTCTACCGGTAATGCTTTTACGTAACCTTGACCAGCAATAAGGATTGTGTAATGGCACAAGATTAAGGCTAACAAAACTTGGTAGACGAGTTCTTCAGGCTAAGATTATAACTGGTGCCAATGTTGGAACGAAGATTTTTATTCCAAGAATAAACATGATACCATCAGACACCAAAATTCCTATGAAATTCCAAAGAAGGCAGTTTCCTTTATCAGTGTGTTTTGCCATGACAATCAATAAAAGTCAAGGACAATCGTTGTCAAGAGTTGGCCTTTACTTAAAAGAACCAGTTTTCACACATGGTCAGCTTTATGTTGCCTTATCAAGAGTTAAAAGTAAAGATGGCCTAAGGTTGTTGATTCTTAACAAAGATGGCGAACCACAATCAGAAACCAAGAACGTTGTCTACAAAGAAGTTTTCTCATATTTGTAACAGACCTATAGAATCTTTATACTTTTTAATGATTATACATTTTTTTATATTACAACTTTCTGTATACTAATATTTAATAACATGTGCACACGTAAAATTAGCGTCAACCACTTTCTCATAATGCTCAACGACAAGCGACGTTAAATATTATTAAATTTCACCCCCGGGACGTTCCCGGGTTATTAGCTAGTGTTTGTATATACACAAACACTTTGAATTAAATGTACTATTATAGTATCTTTAATTAGGCAAAGTTTGGTATTTGAGTTTTCTACTTCGACAAAAATCAAAGTAAAGAAAATGATGGGGGTTCACATGGCGGTGATAATTGCCCCCTTCTTGACATCAATCTTGTGAGAAACTCTACAATCATGTCCAATTTCTAATAACGCACCTTCTAATTTAAAACTTATTATAAACAAAAATTCACAATATAAATGAAATGGAGAAACACTCGGAATTAAGTTGTATAGATTTGGAATGGCCTAAATACCGTATTTGCAACTATAACATAAATAAATTGTCATACACTAACATATATATGAATTAAACTATTAATATTAATAATAGCCATTGAGGCTATCTTTATACATTTAATTATTGTTAAAAAGCTCCACAAATAATTTAAAACAAAATATGTAAGTACTTTATGTTTTAATGCGAATTTTACTGTTGACAAAGTATAAAATAGTAATTTTTTCCAGCTATCAACATATTTTTTCTAAATATAGCAATAGCAAGTTACATTTGGATAGTGGGTAAGCAGATAACAACATATTAAAATACAAAATAGTAATTAAAAGAAATCGATAGATGTGATTTTGGAAGAAGTAAAGTTGAAAATCTGGCCCAATCGTCGATCTAGTTTGTCACACTTCGACCTAATTAAATAAAGGTGGCTCATAAGTATCAACCGTAATGGTTATATATGCAGTTCTCGATCAACCAGATGTCTAACCTAGTTCCAAAACACATAACTTAAAAGTATTACTTTTATGTTATATATTAATATTTTTTTTCCAATATTATATCATTTTTAATATTTAGAGCATCCACATCACTGATGATGTGGAGCTGTCGAAAATCCAAACCAACCCCTTATAGACAATTCCCCCTATCTAAGCTTGGTTTGATGGTAAAGTATACGGATCCAAACCATGTTCGTGACGATGGTGGGCTCCAACATACAAACAGTTTTACTTTTATATTTTTTATATAAAAAAGTGGAGAGTGAGTTGATGATTTTTAGAAGTTTGGAGTTGCGGGGAAAATAAATGTTTTTTGGTAAGATTTGAAATTTGATGTGATATCCGGTTTATGAAATTCGAAAAGTTTTTATATAAATTAGACCATATATGCTTGAGAGTGAAATTGATGTGGAGCTGATGATGTGGAGCTGTCGAAAATCCAAACCAACCCCTTATGGACAATTCCCCCTATTTAAGCTTGGTCTGATGGTAAAGTATACGGATCCAAACCATGTTCGTGACGATGGTGGGATCCAACATACAAACAGTTTTACTTTTATATTTTTTATATAAAAAAGTGGAGAGTGAGTTGATGATTTTTAGAAGTTTGGAGTTGCGGGGAAAATAAATGTTTTTTGGTAAGATTTGAAATTTGATGTGATATTCGGTTTATGAAATTCAAAAAGTTTTTATATAAATTAGACCATATATACTCGAGAGTGAAGTTGATGTGGAGCTGATGATGTGGAGCTGTCAAAAATCCAAACCAACCCCTTATGGACAATTCCCCCTATCTAAGCTTGGTCTGATGGTAAAGTATACGGATCCAAACCATGTTCATGACGATGGTGGGCTCCAACATACAAACAGTTTTACTTTTATATTTTTTATATAAAAAAGTGGAGAGTGAGTTGATGATTTTTAGAAGTTTGGAGTTGAGGGGAAAATAAATGTTTTCTGGTATGATTTGAAATTTGATGTGATATCCGGTTTATGAAATTCAAAAAGTTTTTATATAAATTAGACCATATATACTCGAGAGTGAAGTTGATGTGGAGCTGTCAAAAATCCAAACCAACCCCTTATGGACAATTCCCCCAATCTAAGCTTGGTCTGATGGTAAAGTATACGGATCCAAACCATGTTCATGACGATGGTGGGCTCCAACATACAAACAGTTTTACTTTTATATTTTTTATATAAAAAAAAAGTGGAGAGTGAGTTAATGATTTTTAGAAATTTGGAGTTGCGGGGAAAATAAATGTTTTTTGGTAAGATTTGAAATTTGACGTGATATCCGGTTTATGAAATTCGAAAAAGTTTTTATATAAATTAGACCATATATACTCGAGAGTGAAGTTCCCCCTTCCAACCCATAACGCCCCGCACACCGCCATGGGCCTTATGGGTCAAAAATAGGATTGAGCAATATTTTTCACGTTGAATTTGAGCGTTAGCCAATCAAAGTGGAGAAGGCGCATTTTCTTCCTCCCCCACTACGTTTAATACCTATAAAGCTATAAAGTAAAAAAGTTGATTAGCTCACTGTTTTGATATCGTGCACGCTCATCAAGTAAATTCCAAAATGAATCAACTTATGATCAAGAAAATAGCAGCAAGCTTTACAAAAAGTGCTAAAAATGAACATTAAATTAAATTTCTTTACATGCATGTAAAATAAATATATGAATTATGATACGGATAACTAGGGTTTTCTTGATGCAGAATAAATGATATATATTGATCACTAATTAATGTGAACATGAAAACACACACTTAGCTCGAGATCGGTGCACCTCTCTTGATGATGTTATCCATATGGGTAGTTTCATAAACAGGTAGACCACTTGAACAATAACCCAAATCACAGTTTGTTAACTCAAACAGATCAGAGCTTGAATCACTATCTGCACCATCATCATCAACAACAAACCTTTTGAATTCTTTGATATCTTCTCTTGAAACATACTTATGAGGATTATGTTGATGTTGTTGTTGTTTTTCTTCATAAATCTTTAGTTTCTCCAAATACCCATTACGAAAATTGATGTTTTTATCAGAAAGATCACTCTTGGTAGTGAAAGTTTCAATCTTGTTTAGGTTTCCATTGATGGGTATTTTTGTAATTTGAGTTGGAATAGGGTTGTGATGTGTATAGCTTGTGTTTTTTGTGGGTGTGTGTGCTACATGATAAGGAGGTGGTGTTCTAAAGCCTGAGCTTGTTGAGGTTGAAAATGGAGATCTTGAATCACTCGAAACGGTGGTGGTTGTGGTGGCGGCTGTGGCAGTTATGGTGGTGGTGTTACCACTTCTGAAATGGCTAATGCTACTCCTCCTCTTCCTCCTCCAACCACTAGGACTCTCATCTTCATCCTTTGTTGACTTTGTTTTGGACTTTGACTTCTTTGAAGATGTTTGGTTGAATAAAGAGTTCAAAAAATGAGCCAATTTCCCTCCTGGTGAGCTTGGTTGTTTGGACTTCTTCTCTTTGTTGATCATCATGCGATTCTCCATTAACATGGCTTGTAAAGGAATGCCATTCCCTCTATGGTTTGGCATGTCAAGACTCATCCTTCCAAAAGGCCGAGTATTGTTATTAAAACTTCTGGATTCATGGGTGCCACTGAAGTTGTTTTCAGTGGCACCTGAGAAATAACGAGCGGCTTCAAACACGCCTAGCTCATCTGAACCGTTCCTATGATGGAACGGTTTCTTAGCCTGAGACGAGACTGGAATAGTAACCGACATTTTGAAGTAAAATGACAAACTTTTCTTGAAAGAGTGTATTATAAACAAGATTGATGAGTTATAAACAAGTTAATACATGATAAGCATCAACTTCTTTGAGATAAAATATTTATTATTAGTTGGAGAGGAGTGAATGGAAAGCATAATAAAGGAAAGGAAAAGAGTGGTGTCTTGAAATGATTTAGGATAGTGGGATATATGGTATGTAGAACTATAGAAGATAAGTTTTGAGTAAAGTTTGGCTTTTATAGTAATCTTTGTCATCCATGTATTGAAGATATGTGAACAGTATCAACATGTACACAAGTATATATGCATGGGGTACAAGTTTGAATAGAGAATAGTGAAAATGTTATGGTTGGCAATAGTACATGAGGTTTTTTAATGGAGAAAAGCTAGTGCTCCAATAAGAGTGGAATAAACCATAAGGTTCGAGTTAAGATGGTCAAGTAGGGTAGAAACTTAAGAATGCGATTTGACTATCTTGTAAGGACAAAGGGTGCTCCAAGTTCTCTTGAATTTTTGTTATTTTTTAAACTTGATCATGTCAAATGTTGTCATGTTGCGTGAACCTGTCTTAGTTATAATTGTGCATTTTTTGTTAAGAGTGTTTTTTAACCGTGAAATTTTATAAATAAAAACTAGCAAGACGCTAGAAGATGCACATGTTGGATATATAGGATGTCCGATGTAATTAAAAGTCGAGATCAACGTAACCCGACCCGGTACGATCCGAAGAGTTACACGTTGGTACACGAATCAGATAAGTTCACGTGTTGGTGGATTATTATTTATGAAATAATAATTGTTTTAGTCTTGAGGGATTTAATATTAATAAGATTAATATTAAGGAGTATCTTGAGGGACTTAATTTTAATAAGATTAATATTAAGGAGTATTAAGATATTTAGCAAGGGGGTTTATTGCAAGTTGTTATCTTATAAAAGGAGGGTTAAGGAGTAAACCCTAATGCACACTTTTGATAAAACAACAAACCCTTGCCTCCTCGTCTTGGCTTTTTGCGGCCGCCACCAAAGAAAAGAAGGACACCGCCTTCTTCCTTTTTTGTTCGGCCATCAACCACCACAAGCCACCACCTTCCTCTTGCAAGTGTTGTTTCCCGGTTGGTTCGTGCTCGGTTGTGAACTTCCTACTAGCGAGGATTCGTTGTAACCCGCGTGTTACAATTCCGGTGTAGTCGTCAAAGGTTGATTACTAAACCCCCTATGGTTGTTTATTATTTATTTGTTTATACGCGTTTAACTGAGATCCTGATTGGGAATATTTTATTAATCGGATTAATAAAATTAAATATATATTTATTCATAAAAATCGGCTAATATTATATAATGTATATAATCGATTTTTCTAATAAATATAAACCGCTTCCGCTGTATATACGATACCGTGATTCCCAACAGTGGTATCAGAGCCACGGTTACGCGTGTATAAATGGTAAAGTTATAATTTTGATCTATGTTTTATTTGTCAAAAATTGCTTAATTTGACAAAAGATCAAAAGCTTTTAGTTGTTCATGGATTGTGATGTGAATCGAGCCCTAGGTATTTGACCCATGTCATGGTTGTGTTTGTGATGGTTTTATTTCTTTATTGATTTGTATTTTTTTTATTACGGATATTGGATCCGGTGTAATAGATAGGATTAGAATAGATTTGATTTTATTTTATTTTCAAATTTATTGTTGTAATCCTACAAGTACAAGATCAAGACGAAGATATAAAGGACGAACAGGTTCCATGAAGATAGAGATCTCGGGTCAAGTGGGAGCTATATCAAAATAGTTTTTAAACCCTTTTGACTAGTTCGTTTCGTTTCTGGCTAAAACGAAATGGGCGACCTATTAGGGGCTCAATTCGTTTAATTTTATTGTTATGTTTTGTGGTTGTGGTTTATTTATTGTAAATAATTTAGATAATCCAAAATAAATAAAATTTTCACAATCATGGCAACGGTTTTATTAAAACAAGTTTTATAAAACCGAAAAGCATATTTAATAAAAGGAGTTTTATTAATATTAAAACAAGTGCATTCGCGATAATACGACCAACATAGTTTAAATAGGGTATTTAAAACTATACCGAGTCGAGTGTTGAAAGGAGTTTCAATTATCACGAATAATATAAAATTGGATTTTATAAACTGTTGTGTGACTCACATCATGCTAACGAGTCATTCAATATATATTTATGGTAAATATTAAAAATTAAATCCCAATTTTAAATTGATGTTTCATGCCACCCTTAACGAGTTAACACTCCATTCTATATCGAACCCAAATGTTAGTGCTGACCCTGCATCTGGGCGTTGATCATGAGTGAAGGTAATCATCGCGGTTCCTGTGTAACATAGGCCGGTGTTACAGTTAACAGTAAAGGACCAAACATCGCTTGTTTGACAAGTGGGCATAGTTGGGGTTAAACATACATCGCTTTTAGTGATAACCCCAAAAAGGAGAGTTGTGTAGTGGACACAATTAACACTCGTTGTTTACCTACCTAATCATGCCAGTGGACAGTGCTAAGCCAGTTCATTGTGTATTGATGAATCGGGATCTCATCCTAATTAATTTTGCTTTTTGGGTCATAAAATAATTAGGATACTTAAAACATGAAATACTAATAAATTAGATTTTGAACTTTGTAGATGTCAACTGAAAACAATTCCGCCTCCCAATTCTCTCTCAAGTCCATCTTAGAGAAGGACAAACTTAACCACTCCAACTTCATGGACTGGCACCGCAACTTGAAAATTGTTCTCAAGGCGGAGAACAAGTTGTATGTTCTAGAAACGCCAGTTAGCACTCGTGTGCTAAAAATGAAGGCATATCTTGATCACTTGGCTCGTCTGGAATACCCCTTGAGCGATGAGTTAGCGGGGGGATATTATCCTAAACTCATTGCCCAAGTTATATGACCAGTTCATTATGAACTACAATATGAACGGGATGGAAAAGACACTTGCAGAACTGCATCAGATGCTCAAAACTGTTGAGGTGAACATACCTAGCAAGACTGCACCAGTGCTAGTGATCAAGGAGGGACAAGTTAAGAAACCTAACACCAAGAAAATGGGCAATCAGGGCAAAGGGAAGGGGCAAAGGCAAATATGTTGCCAATAAGAAACCTCGAAAAGATGCCAAGTGTTTTCATTGTGATGAAACTGGGCACTGGAAGAGGAACTGTGCTAAGTATTTAGCTGAGCTGAAGCAAGCTAAGGCTTCAGGAGGAGAGTCCTCAAGTATATATGTTATTGAAATCTTTGCTTTTCCTAGCAAAACATGGGTGTTTGACACAGGATGTGGTTTCCACATTTGTAATGTTTTGCAAGGACTAAGAAAGATTAGAAAGCTGAAACAAGGCGACTTGGAGGTCCATGTTGGCAATGGACAAAGAGTTGCTATGAAGGCTATAGGAGAATGTGTTCTCTTACTTCCTTCTGGTTTAGAACTTGTTTTGAACAATGTTTATTACATTCCTAGTGTGACTAGAAATATTGTTTCAGTTTTGGCTTTGCGAGGACAAGGTTTTAATTATCGTTTCAATGGGGAATTTATTTCTGCTTATTTTAACGATGTATTTTACTTTGATGCAAAACCCAACAATGGGATCTATGAGATAGAAATTTAAAACGATAACATATTATGCAATATCTCCCATAAACGTAATAAGTTGGACTTTAATGATACGTATATGTGGCATTGTAGACTTGGTCACATAAGTGAGAATCGTGTTAAACAACTCAAAACCGCAGGAATCCTGGATTCCAAGGGTTCAGAGTCGTTTGGAAAATGCGAATCATGCTTAAGTGGAAAGTTAACGAAAGCACCTTTTTCAAATGTTGGAGAAAGAGCTGATGATCTGTTAGGACTTGTACATACAGATGTATGTGGTCCATTCAGAACAATGTCAAGACATGGAGAAAGATACTTTGTTACATTTACTGATGATTTCAGTATATATGGTTATGTTTATCTTATGAAGCATAAACATGAAACTCTTGAAAAGTTCAAAGAGTACCAAAAAGAAGTAGAAAATCAGCTAAATAGAACTATTAAAATGCTTCGATCAGATCGAGGCGGTGAATATCTTAGTCAGGAATTCATCGACCATCTAAAGGATTGTGGAATAGTTTCACAATGTAACATTCGCATTTAATAATTATACGTTACATATAATTTGGATTAAACGACAAGTTCTATTATTAAAATTTACATTTAATTATTTTGTAGCTTTTTAAATATATATATATATATATAGAGAGAGAGAGAGAGATTTATAATAATAATACATTAAGTTTTTTAAAAAAAAGGAGAGGTGATAGAACAAAACAAAACAACTATGGCCTAGCCCAACATCAAGAGCCCCTTAACCCAGCCCAAACTCTCCTCCCTTCTTTTGGAAACCGGAGCCCAGACTCAGCGGCCCAAAGGACTCGGCCCATCTCCTCCATTGTTGTGGATCCGGCCCACCTCTGTTTTAATAAAAAAGAAAATAAGATGCTTTCACCAGGGTTCGAACCCGAATCAACCACACACAACACACGTGCACTAACCAACTGAGCCACATCAATCCTTTGTTTTTATATGAACTTAAATATTATTTATAACATCTCTGTTTTCGTGTCTGCTGCTTCTTGTCGCGTCTGTACAGCAACCGAACACAGTCAAGATCATTTCGTGACTTGTGATTGAACCAATTAGGGGAATAATTGACTAATTTATTTTTGTGACACCTAAATAACGGGTATTACGCATATGATACATCAATTATCGCAATCAAAATTGAAGATCATTACGCGTATGGTTTAAAACCAAGTCAACCTTGCCAATTATACAACCTGGACCTAGACACTATAAATTGAACATCTCTAAACCATCACAACTCGCCACTAATTCTTTCTACACCTCAAATTTCTACTCATAATCATCTGTTCTTGAGCCTTTGTACGAGTTTGACTTCGTGGCTTTGACCATCCATTCATATACGAATCGTGTTTGTAAGTTAAATGTTTTTGATGGGTTTTATTTATCGGCACCCACACAACATAAACCCTAAGATTAATCGGGTTAATGTTGTGTGGATTGTCTGATTGTAAATTCTAGGGCTCGAAATTTGAATAATTGGGGAAGAACATGAAGATCAGTTATGCTATTTATTTTTTTTTAAAACAAGAATCAACACAACCACTGGTCTAGACCAAGTGGTTGTGTCTGGTACTCGTCTGCTGACCCACGCGGGTTCGAGTCCCAGCAGAGGCGCCCTTTTGTTTTTTTTTCTCATTTATCCTTTTAAACAAATCAATTATATATATAATACATTTAATTTTATAAATTCATTTTTAATTATTAAAACTCTTTTATAAATTCTAAAAAAATTACTTTTAGTTAATCTGATATAAATGTTCCACCTACAATTTTTAGTTTTCTGAAATTTATTTATTTATTTAATATTTATAATAATTAAATCAATTTTATGCTATTATATTTATAAAAATCTATAAAAATATCAAAACGATCTTATTAATTTCCACAAAAATTATCCTGAGTTTTTATAACATTAAGCTTTTCAGAAATGATTTTTATTTCTGAAAAATCATTTATTTATTATTTTTAATCAATTTTTGTTATTTTTAATCATAATTAAATCATAATAAATCCAATTTTTAGTATTTTTGCACCAAAATTTTATACAAATTATTTCTGAATATTTAGAATAGAAATATTAATTTTAAACTTAAAATTCTTTAATTTTAGTAATTTTTAATTATTAAAGTTAAGGTTTGACAATTTGTAATAAATAGATTTAATAATCTATTTTAACGAAAATAATTTTATAAAAATTATTTTTATACTTTAAACACATTATTATGACCATCTTAAATTTAAATTTCATAAAAAGATTTTTGGTTATTTATTTACTAAATTTCTCTCAATTGGCGAATATTTTTAATATTAATCAAACGAGCAATTATCCCCAATTCGAAGCCCTAGAAACTTATACATTTGTAGACTTGATAGACTTAGACATATTTATTACCTCATTATAGGGTGATACTTGATACATTTGGGCAACACCATTATCCAATTTTTCAACAAATATAACATTTTGCTAAGGTGAGTTTTACATAGCCCTTTTTCTATTTATCACCATTTTTGGGGTGAAACATGTTACAACATCATTTATGCAATTCAATCATCAATGTGTCTATGTGTTTTCTATGTTGCATTATGTCTTGAGCATGATTAGAGTAAGCACCATTCTAGCATAATCATTAACTCCGTACAAGCCGACGGTATACATTGATAGATCTATTGGACTGACAATCCCACCCAGATACGTGCCTCCTACAAAGGTAGCGTGGGTGTTTGTTATCGTATAACGTATTCAAGTGAACCATGAGCGTATGGGATGTATCATATTATAACAGTCATCAGGGTTGGTTATGCACTCGATTTATTTCTAGTATGTTCTCACATATGGACTAGATTGACATGACACATGAATTGCACAACATTTTTATTCAATTGTCAAAAACCTATGTAATTCTTACTAACTTTTGTTGACCCAAAACATTTTCAACTTAACATGTTTCAGGTTCTATTTGTTTGAAGATTTGAATTGATGCTTGAAGATATATGTATAGTTTATTCGTTTTGATGTACAAATTCTAGAACAATTGTATGTAATCCATTTAAATCATTTAATGGAATTTATTATTCACCATGAGCTACTGAACAATCATCAATACGTGGCACCCCGATGTTTCCGCCATCGGTTGGGGTGTTACAGATTGGTATCAGAGCCATGGTTATAGGGAATTAGGTTATTAGAAAAATAATCTAGTCTATAACCATAGGATTTAACCAGTACTTGCTTCTTTTACTTGCTATTCTCTATGTCCCTCCTACTTCTTATCCCTACTATCATCCTTACAAGAAGGTTGCTCTACATCACTGGATCTACTCTTAGACTAATAGGAGAAAATCCTCAGGTTTAACCTGAACCCCCTTGAGATCTCGTCGAAGTTCTGGATCTTAATAACGAACACGTGCAATCTGGAAGGGTGAACGCCTGTATTCTGAGTCTTCTGTCTAGGCTGGCATTGCGCATATATCCCAATCAGACGAGGGACCCGAATGCCTACCTGGGAATTCTCGGGATGAGTGTTCACTTATAGGCTAAAGCAGGTCTTCACTATGTTATTAGAATCTGGAATCTTTGATAAGTCAACGTTTTCGTTTATTCGTTTTAATTAATGAATAAATGATTACATTCCTTATATTACCTCATACACTTCATGCCCCATTAAAAACTTCATTGTGTCCCTTACAGATCATGTCTCCACGTCGCAGCACTCGCCTTATCGATGGTGACAATCAAGATGAAATGAATAGCAATGACCACAACACTAATCACATTAATGGGAGTGATGCCCAACTAGCTACGATGATTTCTCAACAATTGGCACAACAAATCACAACTCTGGTTTCTAACTTGTTGACTCAAGTCATCCCAATGAATGGGAACGGCAATGGGAATGGAAATGGCGATGGAAATCACATAAAGAACGGAACCTTAGTTCGGAAAGGCGAGAAAACAAGTATTGTGGCCGCATTAACTACCAAGAATCAGAAACGTAAGACCAGGGATCCTGATGTAAACCTCACTACCCAAGTTTCTAACAAGAAGCCTTATACGAGAAACTTTCCATTATGTAACACATGCAATCGACATCATCCCACTGTTTCAGCGTGTCGCTTGTGCACCAATTGTGGTAGGTATGGCCATCTGGTCAACACATGTCGCGAGACCCCAAACCCTAATGCCAATCAACCCACCAACCCTGCTAATTTGGAGGAAGCAAAGCGATTGGCTGCCATCTTAACAGATAACCATGTAAAGACAGGAACCCTGACCCGGAAAGAGGAGAAGAAAACTGTTGCAAAGGATACTCCCCAACCTGCCGTTGAAATCAAAACTGAGGCCTCAACCAACAGAAAGCGCAGGGCCAGGAATTTTGCAAAAGACACCACTACCCCACTCAACACGAAACAATACCGCGGGAAGCTACCTAAGTGTGACACCTGCCAGTATCACCACCCAACTCATGTACCCTGCCGACAGTGCACCAATTGCCAAAGGTATGGGCATCTCGCGGATGCTTGCCGAATTCCTGCTACAAACACCCTTGCTGCTCCAAATAACCCACTTGAGACCCTCCAGCTACTTAACAGCAAACTCTACCATCTGAATGATGTCTATTTTTCTCTTTAATTCCATGTATTGACACTTTATGGATTCAAGTAATAAATTCAAGTATTATCATAACATCTGTGTGCATGCTTGTCTAATTGCTATAACTATAATCATACGTGCTTGCTTGTACAACAATTAGTTGACTACCAAACAATCTACTCAACGATTGGTAGAGGTTATCATGTCTTCCAACAGTCGGGAGAGGCCCTACCACCTGCTCAACGACTGGTGGAGACTATCAAGCCTGCTCAACAGTCGGTAGAGTCATAAAAGGACACAAAACCTTAATGTAAGGTAAATTGATAATTACGGTCCGGAACGTAATCATGAGTTTACAGGTACGTTAAGGTAGTGTGAAATTCTATCAAGATTCTCAGTAGTTGACCAATTGTAGGCCTAGTGTTTCTCTTAACTTCGGGACGAAGTTCCTAAAAGTAGGGGAGACTGTAACATTCGCATTTAATAATTATACGTTACATATAATTTGGATTAAACGACAAGTTCTATTATTAAAATTTACATTTAATTATTTTGTAGCTTTTTAAATATATATATATATATATATATATATATATATATATATATATATATAGAGAGAGAGAGAGAGAGAGAGATTTATAATAATAATACATTAAGTTTTTTTAAAAAAAAGGAGAGGTGATAGAACAAAACAAAACAACTATGGCCTAGCCCAACATCAAGAGCCCCTTAACCCAGCCCAAACTCTCCTCCCTTCTTTTGGAAACCGGAGCCCAGACTCAGCGGCCCAAAGGACTCGGCCCATCTCCTCCATTGTTGTGGATCCGGCCCACCTCTGTTTTAATAAAAAAGAAAATAAGATGCTTTCACCAGGGTTCGAACCCGAATCAACCACACACAACACACGTGCACTAACCAACTGAGCCACATCAATCCTTTGTTTTTATATGAACTTAAATATTATTTATAACATCTCTGTTTTCGTGTCTGCTGCTTCTTGTCGCGTCTGTACAGCAACCGAACACAGTCAAGATCATTTCGTGACTTGTGATTGAACCAATTAGGGGAATAATTGACTAATTTATTTTTGTGACACCTAAATAACGGGTATTACGCATATGATACATCAATTATCGCAATCAAAATTGAAGATCATTACGCGTATGGTTTAAAACCAAGTCAACCTTGCCAATTATACAACCTGGACCTAGACACTATAAATTGAACATCTCTAAACCATCACAACTCGCCACTAATTCTTTCTACACCTCCAATTTCTACTCATAATCATCTGTTCTTGAGCCTTTGTACGAGTTTGACTTCGTGGCTTTGACCATCCATTCATATACGAATCGTGTTTGTAAGTTAAATGTTTTTGATGGGTTTTATTTATCGGCACCCACACAACATAAACCCTAAGATTAATCGGGTTAATGTTGTGTGGATTGTCTGATTGTAAATTCTAGGGCTCGAAATTTGAATAATTGGGGAAGAACATGAAGATCAGTTATGCTATTTATTTTTTTTTTAAAACAAGAATCAACACAACCACTGGTCTAGACCAAGTGGTTGTGTCTGGTACTCGTCTGCTGACCCACGCGGGTTTGAGTCCCAGCAGAGGCGCCCTTTTGTTTTTTTTTTCTCATTTATCCTTTTAAACAAATCAATTATATATATAATACATTTAATTTTATAAATTCATTTTTAATTATTAAAACTCTTTTATAAATTCTAAAAAAATTACTTTTAGTTAATCTGATATAAATGTTCCACCTACAATTTTTAGTTTTCTGAAATTTATTTATTTAATATTTATAATAATTACATCAATTTTATGCTATTATATTTATAAAAATCTATAAAAATATCAAAACGATCTTATTAATTTCCACAAAAATTATCCTAAGTTTTTATAACATTAAGATTTTCAGAAATGATTTTTATTTCTGAAAAATCATTTATTTAATATTTTTAATCAATTTTTGTTATTTTTAATCATAATTAAATCATAATAAATCCAATTTTTAGTATTTTTGCACCAAAATTTTATACAAATTATTTCTGAATATTTAGAACATAAATATAAATTTTAAACTTAAAATTCTTTAATTTTAGTAATTTTTAATTATTAAAGTTAAGGTTTGACAATTTGTAATAAATAGATTTAATAATCTATTTTAACGAAAATATTTTTATAAAAATTATTTTTATACTTTAAACACATTATTATGACCATCTTAAATTTAAATTTCATAAAAAGATTTTTGGTTATTTATTTACTAAATTTCTCTCAATTGGCGAATATTTTTAATATTAATCAAACGAGCAATTATCCCCAATTCGAAGCCCTAGAAACTTATACATTTGTAGACTTGATAGACTTAGACATATTTATTACCTCATTATAGGGTGATACTTGATACATTTGGGCAACACCATTATCCAATTTTTCAACAAATATAACATTTTGCTAAGGTGAGTTTTACATAGCCCCTTTTCTATTTATCACCATTTTTGGGGTGAAACATGTTACAACATCATTTATGCAATTCAATCATCAATGTGTCTATGTGTTTTCTATGTTGCATTATGTCTTGAGCATGATTAGAGTAAGCACCATTCTAGCATAATCATTAACTCCGTACAAGCCAACGGTATACATTGATAGATCTATTGGACTGACAATCCCACCCGGATACGTGCCTCCTACAAAGGTAGCGTGGGTGTTTGTTATCGTATAACATATTCAAGTGAACCATGAGCGTATGGGATGTATCATATTATAACAGTCATCAGGGTTGGTTATGCACTCGATTTATTTCTAGTATGTTCTCACATATGGACTAGATTGACATGACACATGAATTGCACAACATTTTTATTCAATTGTCAAAAACCTATGTAATTCTCACCAACTTTTGTTGACCCAAAACATTTTCAACTTAACATGTTTCAGGTTCTATTTGTTTGAAGATTTGAATTGATGCTTGAAGATATATGTATAGTTTATTCGTTTTGATGTACAAATTCTAGAACAATTGTATGTAATTCATTTAAATCATTTAATGGAATTTATTATTCACCATGAGCTACTGAACAATCATCAATACGTGGCACCCCGATGTTTCCGCCATCGGTTGGGGTGTTACACACAACTCACTCCACCTGGAAAACCGGAACATAATGGTGTGTCTGAGCGGAGAAATCGAACTCTATTAGATATGATTCGATCAATGATGTGTCGAACAAACCTTCCAAAACCCTTTTGGAGTTATGCTTTGGAAACTGCCGCAAGACTTGTGAATATAGCTCCAACGAAGAAGGTTGATAAAACGCCTTATGAGATATGGCATGGAAAGAAACCTCATGTATCCTACCTTAAAGTCTGGGGATGTAATGCTTATGTCACTCTAGAATCTTCGGATAAACTAGATCCCAGAGGCGAAAAAGTGGTTTTCGTTGGATACGGTAAGAAGATCGGTTACCTGTTCAACCACCCCACTGAAAATAAGATTTTCACCAAACGCAGAGGTACTTTCTTAGAGGAAGAGCTTCTGGCGCGAGGGATTGGAGATAACTATGTAGATCTTGAAGAAATTCGAGAATCACAAGTGACTGAACCAGATGTAATTGATCCAGTTGTTGAAGTTGAGCCTGAGTGGACTCAAGAAACAACAGAAACACCAAGTGTTCGGAAAAGTATTAGGGATCGTCGTGCACCGGTAAGGTATGACGATATCTTCATGATTGATGAAGCTGAGCCTACTACTTACAAAGCTGCAATCTTGGATTCAGAATCCAAGAATCGAATGCAGAGATGCAATCCATGTATGATAACCAAGTCTGGGATTTGGTTGATCTTCCTACCGAATGTCAGACTGTGGGAAACAAATGGATCTTCAAGAAGAAGACTGACATGGATGGGAATGTGCAAACCTACAAAGCAAGGCTTGTAGCGAAAGGTTTTACTCAGACTCAAGGAATTGACTATGAGGAAACTTTCTCGCCAGTGGCTATGCTTAAGTCTATTAGAATTCTACTTGCCATTGTTGCATATTATGACTATGAGATATGGCAGATGGATGTCAAAACCGCGTTCCTTAATGGACACTTACTGGAAGATGTCTATATGGTTCAACCTAAAGGTTTTGTCGATCCAAAGAATCCTAATAAGGTGTGCAAGCTGAATAAAACCATCTATGGATTAAAGCAAGCATCTCGCATCTGGAATCTCCGTTTTGATCAGAAAATCAAAGAGTTTGGTTTTATCAAGAATGAAGATGAACCGTGTGTTTGCAAGAAGTCTAGTGGGAGCTATATTACTTTTCTTATACTGTATGTAGATGACATACTAATCATTGGAAACAATATCCCTATGCTTAAAGATGTTAAGACCTGGTTGGGTAAATGTTTCGCAATGAAAGATCTTGGTGAAGCCGCTTATATTCTGGGAATAAAGATTTATAGAGATAGATCAAAGTGGTTATTGGGTTTGAGTCAAAGTACATATATTGATAAGGTCTTACGACGCTTCTCAATGCAAGACTCAAAAGGGGGCTCTTGCCCATGGCACATGGAACCATTTTTGATAACAAGCAGTGTGCAAATACTGAAGAGGAAAGGAAGAAAATGGAAGGTGTTCCATATGCTTCTGCGATTGGTTCCATCATGTATGCCATGTTATGTACTAGACCTGATGTCTCGTATGCTCTTAGGATGACGAGTAGATATCAACAGAATCCAGGAGAGAGTCACTAGGCTGCAGTGAAGAACATTCTTAAGTACTTAAGAAGGACTAAGGACATGTTCTTAATATATGGAGGACTGGATGAGGAGCTGTCAGTTAAGTGTTATACTGATGCAAGCTTCCAGACTGATAATGATGATTCAAGGTCACAAATGGGATATGTTTTCATTATGAATGGTGGGGCTGTAACTTGGAACAGCTTTAAGCAAAGTGTGGTTGCTTAATCCACCTGTGAATCAGAATACAATGCTGCATCGGATGCTGTAAAGGAGGCTGCTTGGATGAAGAAGTTCATTGGTGATCTCGATGTTATGCCTAGCATAAAGAAACCAATCGAGATACTGTGTGACAACACTGGTGCCATTGCTCTTGCAAAGGAACCAAGGTCACTTCAGACCACAAGGCATATACTCAAGAAATTCCACTATATTAGAGAGATAATAGGACGTGGAGACATTGTATTAAACAAAGTTCATACAGATCTGAATCTGGCTGACCCCTTTACTAAGCCTTTACCTCAAGTTAAACATGAGGAGCATGCAGGAAAGATAGGGCTTAGAGTTGCTAGACAGTGGGCATGATCTGTAGTTAGTATTGGTGTTTTAATTTGAACTATAACAGTTACATTGAATATTTATTTGATTTAATGGGTTAAATGGAAATTTAAATATTTTGTGACCGTGTTCATTATTTGTATGTTTAAATCCTTGAATAAGAGTATTCTAAATATCCGTAGTCGATCAAATTACATGGGAATGAATTTGAATGTAAGACTATAGTGAATTGAGATGATTGCATTCATGAGATGAATAACTCAAGGGTTTGAGAATCATAATTCACAGATATCATTAGGGAATGATATTGGATGTAACTCGCTTCAAAACGATCTCCATGGATCTATGTCATGAGATGTTTTGATATTGATATGTTCAATCTGTCCTTTTTCCTAAGGCACATATTAAACTACATTGATCAAGGACTATCTTTGATGTTATCTTACACTATCCTGAAACATGGGTAGCTATAAGGGTAGCGTTGGGAGAAATTCGAGATTAAGTGGGAGTTGTATGACGTTGACGGAATTCTGTACTTCTATGGGATTAGAAGCCTAGACATTCTGGCGCCCTCGTAAAACTCAAACTAGTATAAACGCGTGGCCACGCTCGGACTAAGGTAGTACGTTAGACCACTTTGAATTAGAGACGAGAATATAGAATGGTTGATCACTATATAAGAATGAATGATCCATGTCTTATGATCAACGGATGTCTATACAGAAGGGACTTATTGATATAATTATCAGGGCTATAGTATTTGGTTAAGTAAAGCGTTACTTGATCTCAAAGAACTAGTTGACGACTGTAAAGTGTCATACTGGTTTGGGTGCAATGCGATGCAGCTAGGCGTCCAACTCTGCGCACGTTGACTCATTTAATTAAAATCGTCCAAGTGGGAGATTGTTGGATATATAGGATGTCCGATGTAATTAAAAGTCGAGATCAACGTAACCCGACCCGGTACGATCCGAAGAGTTACACGTTGGTACACGAATCAGATAAGTTCACGTGTTGGTGGATTATTATTTATGAAATAATAATTGTTTTAGTCTTGAGGGATTTAATATTAATAAGATTAATATTAAGGAGTATCATGAGGGACTTAAAATTAATAAGATTAATATTAAGGAGTATTAAGATATTTAGTAAGGGGGTTTATTGCAAGTTGTTGTCTTATAAAAGGAGGGTTAAGGAGTAAACCCTAATGCACACTTTTGATAAAACAACAAACTCTTGCCTCCTCTTCTTGGCTTTTTGCGGCCGCCACCAAAGAAAAGAAGGCCACCGCCTTCTTCCTTTTTTGTTCGGCCATCAACCACCACAAGCCACCACCTTCCTCTTGCAAGTGTTGTTTCCCGGTTGGTTCGTGCTCGGTTGTGAACTTCCTACTAGCGAGGATTCGTTGTAACCCGCGTGTTACAATTCCGGTGTAGTTGTCAAAGGTTGATTACTAAACCCCCTATGGTTGTTTATTATTTATTTGTTTATACGCGTTTAACTGAGATCCTGATTGGGAATATTTTATTAATCGGATTAATAAAATTAAATATATATTTATTCATATAAATCGGCTAATATTATATAATGTATATAATCGATTTTTCTAATAAATATAAAACGCTTCCGCTGTGTATACGATACCGTGATTCCCAACAGCACATACTTAAAAATAAAAATTGAAACTACACCATGTTTCTCAATATAAATATAATAATTGCATCAGCAAACATAAAGAATATGAGTATTTATTTGAAAACGTTAATGATGACTTTTGTATACTTAAATCTAGGTTAAGTTGTATGTTTGATTATATGAAAATGAATTTATATTTATAAATATATAAAATTTTAATTTTTTTATTTACTTCACTTCACTCAGAAAAGAAAATATAACAAACTATAGGAGAATGTCATGTAGCCGAGCAACAATAAATAAATTGGAAATTAAATTACGTTATCATTAATTTGGTTAGCACTAGAAATGATAACTGATTACTAATTAAAGACAGTATGTATGTATGTATGTATTTATTCACGAATGGGTTGGTCTTGGTGATTCATTGATGGGTTTTTCTATTTACACCCTCTCTATTTTCTATTTACACCCACTTATAAAATTAATTATGTATTAATTGCATTTGAGTATTAATTCCAATGCAATTTAGTTAGGGATTAGCTAAATACACTCTTCTTTTTACTGGTTACACTCCCTTTTCTAAAAATAAGTTCTAAAGCTGTCAAATTTTAAACCTATAAAAAATATTTTTAGTTTTGTATACAAATAGCTAATATGCATTTAAATCGGAAAGTAATACTAAATTCATTTTTATTTTGAAAGAGTTTTTTTAGCAACATATAAAACAGATGATATAAAAGATTTTTTTTACATATAAAAATGATGCTACGTAACTATATTTTTTTGGCTTTTTATAATGGAGTGTAGATATAGCAACACCCTATAAAGGAATTTTAAAACTGTGAAATTTCCATTTCTAATATACAAGAATACTTTCTGGCTACATAAGTTACTTGTTTTCCTTTATGAAAAGGCCTAGAACATTTTCAACAACATAAGATAATAACAATTGTAAATGTGCGTAAACATTATGTGACGGTACAGTTAGAAGGAGAGCACAGTATGCCTTGCATTTTGTCGACTTGGATTCACAGAGCTCCATCTGCAGTTGGATAACAAAACATGTATATGCAACAGGGCCGGCCCTGAGCATGGGCCGGGTGGTCACCGGCTCAGGGCCCGACCCACAAATGGGCCCGAACTTTTAAAAAAAATATACATATACATTAAATTCTATATTTAGGATATATATTTGTGTTTTATAAATAAAAAGACTTGTTAGTGGAGTTGGAAAAACCATTCAAGTTTAATGTAGAGATATCAAGTTCAAGCCTTGACTCTAGCACCATATTTAGTTTTTTTTAAATACATTCCTCTTTACAAAATTTTGGGCTCAATTTTTTTCGCTTAAGGCCCAAAAAATTTTTAGCGTTCTCGGAGACGGCCCTGACATGCAACGTCTAGAAATTTATAAACAACTCAACCCTTGTAATCGTGATAAAAGTTTCATACACAACGAGGCTAGTTGTTAATTTTTAAAGTTATTGAAGTGTTATCTATGATGTGTTTTTTTTTTTTTGGTATTGAATTATTATCTATAACATTTTTTAAACTTATAATCTTTTGTATGTGTGTGTTTTTATTTAAGAAAGCATTTATATGGTGTTTTTTACTAATAGGGAATAAAAAACTTACGTTGCATTAACCAGAAAAAAAGTTAATGTTTTGTCCATTTATTAGAAAAAAAATTAAAAGCTGTAAAAGTTTAAAAAAAAAACTTACTTTATAAAAAGTTAATTTATTAGAAAAAAATTTAAAAACTAATAAATGAATAAAGGTATGAATAATTTTTTTGAAAATAAGGGTATGAATAATAGTTAAAGAATAAATAAAAAAAAATTAGGTAATTAATGTTTTGTATTTATTGAGATAGTTATAGAGTAGTTTAGCTAATTATTATTTTGTATTTATTGAGAGATACTATAGAGTATGGTGTAGTAGAGTGGGTGTAAATAGCAACACCCATAAAGATAGAACCTTTTAAGATTATTAATGATAGTAGGTCTTATGTTTATGTTTTATATATGATAGGATTAAAGAAATTTATTGTTATAAAGAAGAAATAGCATGAATTTATTTACTAATGCGATTGGTGTCTAATTGACAAACACAAACCATTTAAGAACCCAAAAACGGGTAGGTTATGAATTCAAGTCTTATTGACAAACCCAAAACATTTAAGAACATTATTTGAATTTCTCACAAAACTATAAATATACCACTAATATCCGGAGGGATGTGGGTGAGAGGTATGAGTTAACACGTGGCAGTGGAGGGATGTGGTCATGTGGGTTTGGTGGGACTTGGATTTGGAGAGTGGAGGAGCTTAAGTTTGAAGCTTCGGTTTTGAATAAGTTCGTGCGTATAATTTTTTTTTTTTAAATCGGCCAATCAAGATCCAACTCACCCGTCACAATTCCCACGCCATGCGGGTGGTGTTTGGGGCTTGAGTGGGTGTCCAATGCCACAAACCCACGACCACTCCCCTAAGAGTGAGGGGAGTGAGAGGCTTGGGTTGGGGCATTGATCGCGTGTCGAAGTGCTAATCAAAAACTTAATAAAAACCACTCCTTAGTTACAACTGACTACAGTATAGGAAGTAGGGTTGTCGAACCTCAGGGAGTTTGTGGAATGTGCTAAGTTACTAATTTCTAATTAAATTAAGATTAACTAAAGTAATTTTTATGAAGTTTAATGTAAAAGTGCTGCAGTGCTGCAAAACGGATTGATAATTGATTTTTTAGAAAAGACAATAATATGGAAAAACGGTCACTCCGGGTTTCTGATTCGGTAATTATCAACTTAATTATGTTAATACCCTATCTAGGAAATCACATAGACATGACTTTGTTTAAGTTTTTTGACCCAATTCAGCTATCATAACATTAATTGCAAAGTTAAATTAATCCTAGTGCACGAAAACCAAGATACGATAACATATTGCAATAATACTAATCAACCAAACTATCTAGATCAGTCAAACATACAATTAGACGCAAAGACCATTAAGGTGTTCACAAAATCTAATCCAAATAATGAGTATCAAACATAAAACAATTGATAGAATAACCAAATTGTTCACCCGGAGAAACCGCAAAATGATTAGCCTTGCATCTTCATGATTTCGGCTTCAAAACTTGTTCTGGATTGCTCTGGCATCAACCGGAATGAATGGAACTACAAAAAGTCTTCAAAATCGCCCCTCTTCTGCTCTGGAAGTCGAAGATATCCTCCCCAAACGGCTGATTAGGTTTTGATTGCGAAAATGGGCTTTTTATGGGCTGAAGAGTTATTATAGAACCATGAACAACTATTTCTGGAATTAGAGGGTCTCTAACAATCTCAAAGTGTCGCGAGGGCATCTTTTGTAATTACCACAATTCATTAAGGGTAAAATCGTCATTTTCCTCTATTTTACTTCCTGGAGACCCGCGAATAACTTTTACTGAAATTAGAGGGTCTCTAATTTCAGTTCTTCCAGATTTGTTTCTTTTTTGATTTCCAATTTCATTGAATGTTCGTCTCCTCTCCAACTAAGCTCTTTTTCTCTCGTTTTAGCCCACGAACACCTGCTTAACACCAAGACACAATTAAGTATCTAAGATAGTCACATAAGGGCCTAAACTCAAAGAACCTTCAGCTCCACCTCTAGCACCTTTGGCAAATGACGATAATAAGATAGTCGCCAAATTGGCCTCCTGTCGACCAAAGATACAATACAAACAAAACGCATCCAACACAGTAACCTTATCTCCTCCCTTGCGACCGACAAGAGTACATGCTATGATCCTATGAATATATCTAATAACTGGATCACGAATACTCGACTCAGCACCCTGGCCACTAAATGCCCCCTCAGCAATCGTCTCCCAAAACACACTCAGATCACTAGAAGATACCCCACCTGTCCTCTTCTTCTTATAACTTCCTCTCAGTAACCTAGCAAATCCAGGTGCTTGTGCTTCCTCCTTGGTGTAAACACCCATAGCTACTGCAAATCTAGGCACACTCAACTCATAAAGTTGCCTCCCTAGTGAAAATGACACTGCGTGTTGCTCATGAAACAGGTCGGCGTTACACTTAAAAGTGGAATAAAACTCTACTGCCAACTCTCTGTACTGTGGCCAATCACACTCTAACAAAGTCATCCATTTAGGCCCCAATAACTCCTCCACTCTCTCATGCTCCCCTAAAATTCCAACCAATTCCATATTAATACTCCTATGCTTCAACTCCGGAATCAATATATATTTCTGACAATTTTCCAACTCCTTAGAGTTAACAGCAAACTGCAATAATGTGTGCTCCTCTAAAATCTGTTCATCAACGGGCTCTATTGGGTCCCCAGGCTGTGGCCTAACCTCAGGTAATGCATACCGAATACTCCTAGAAACCCCTGTAACTCGTGGTCCAGGTTCACCCCGTGGCCGCTGTTGCGGTCCTCTCTTTCGCTTGGCCCCTACGACCGCACTAGACGATCCCTCACCTGACATCCTGCGAAACAATTTAAAAAAAAAAAACATACAAATCAGTCAGGTAAACAAAAATAAGCAACTATTTTTGGTATTTTAATTTTTCAATTTTTTTTATTTATTTAATTTTTTTTAACTGAAAAACATTGCAACCGTATAGCATTTCGGTCGCGGTCGCACCTAAAAAAATAATTAAATAAAAAAAATAAAATAAAAAATTTTACAAAAAATTCGGGATACCCATTTGTGTATATACAATATCCAAAACATCCCCGCCCGAATGGAGATTGAGTACGAGCGAGGCGTCTAGACGTGCAATTACTTTCAAAACAACTCATCCCAACGACTCCTTAAAAACTCTAACACGACTACTGTCACACCCTCGAAATCCACTTGCGGAGTTTTACCGCGAGGCGCATGACAAACCAGGATCCAAACCAACGATCACAATAAACAAGTCTAAATGAATATAAATGCAATTTCAAAACATAGTTTAAAATCCCGTTTACAGCGGAAGCTTATTCAAACAGTATCTCAAAAGTAAACCAATTGTTCAACATATGAAAACCATGCGACTCTATCTAGACGCCGTGCATACGCGTGCGCCCTAGTTCCATTGTGCTACCTTAGCGACCTGAGAAAACATGTAAAAGTTTACGTCAGCACAAAAATGCTGGTGAGTTTACAGGTTTTGTATCCAAGTACCAAGTCCACCTGTCCATACTATAATAAATCGAAAACCAGTATACGCTAGCTAGGCGTACGTTTTGTTACTACCACGATTGGAAAACCATTACTAACGCGAATACCAAAAGTATGCCCGATGTAAGTTCCTGTTGTTCCTGTTTGAGACAATATGCACTCGCCCGGCCCTCCAAGCCGACGAGCGGGGTTGGTCACTCCCAATAGCGCTATTCACATTTCCCCGTTGTGCAAACCCGCACATTCATGGTTCCCCCCGGGACTTCCAAAGATCGTGTAGTACACAATAGAAACCCATAGTATGACAGTAGTTACCAAATAATCGTTTTAACACATGTTTTCTCCCCCGAAAATATGAAACCAGTTTAAAAGAGGGGCCGTAAACTCACCTTAACGTGCAAGCAAAGAATCCGAACAGCAAGCAATATATGCTACCGACACCCTAATAACAGTGTCGCTCAGTGAGTATAGGCGTAATATCATTACCCATATAACTCGTTTGTCCAAGGCGTTTTAAATGTTCAAAAGTGTGTATGCGACGCCTAGTGATTCTACATGCAATAGTAAACCCTACGGACCCGTTGGTGAATACGTTGGTTACAATTAGTTTCTACATTCCGTATGTGTCTCAGACAAGTGTACTTCAGTTTCATGTCAATTCCATACCACCTAAGACCTCAATTAATCACAGAAGCACATAATACACAATCTGTGTTTTCAGGACAGATTGTGCGCCATCAAAACTAATTTATTTAAAATAGCAAACCAGTGAGTTAACCTCCCAAATTTTTATTGAATTTACTTTGGGATTCACTAGACAATTACCTATTTTTGTTTTGTCTCAATTCCAAACACAAAAATTATGAAAATTCGTACAACACAGCTAGGTCCAGAAAATCTCCTCAACAGGTCAGTTTAGTATGAAAATTCTTAAAAATTGTGTATTCATCCAAACGAGATGAATCCACTTGGAAAAGCTCTATTTTTCCAGTATCGACCTACTGTAAAAATTTCATAATCTAATTCCTTGTAAATCTCAAGTTATGACCATTTAAAGTTAACCCAATTTACAAATCCGAAAATCTGATATGACCCTTAATCAATTAAAATTCCAAAAACGACTCAAACGACGTCCAAATTCGATGGTTTTGCCCATTATGAAAATCTAAGACCATGTACGTTACAATCATGCAAAGAATCGATCAAATCAATTGTTTTCAAGCCACGAAACAGACCCTACAAGTCGACTTTCAGAATCTGTCCAGATTCTGATCATACAATATCATCAATTATATCAAACCCTAGTTGCATATCATCAATCAATAATACCTAATAATCATCATACAACTTTCCTAATACCTATTCCCATCAGATCCTATTATCAAACATGTCAAGATCAAAGCTTTTAGGATCAAAACACCAATAACTTGCGCAACAAGCATCCTATGATGTTACTACGCGTTTATTAATAGGTTTAATCCGTTTAATCTTCAAAAAGACTCATGTTTTAATGTTTATTAAACCCAATCAGACCTGGACAAACTTGTTATAGGATTTTTACAATAAAACATAAAGTAAAAAGCATAAGAAATCATGAGTTATACCCTTAGCTCTTCAAATCAATCAATCGCGCGCCTTGGAGCCTCCCAATTGATGATCTTAAGCCTTAGCAGGTGTTTTTGGAGTGAAATATTCGTGTGGGGCAGTAAGGGGGCGATTAGGGTTGAGTATGAGGGCTGCATGGGAGTTAAGGATGTTTAAATATGAGTTTGAGGCGGTTTAAACCCGTCAGGTAACATCGAGCGGCCGCTCGGAGCTTGTGAGCGGCCGCTCACAGGTCCGGGTGGCGCGCTTTTGTTTCGTTTCGCCTCCCGACGCGTTATCCTTCGACGTTTTCGTTATTTCGGACCGTAACAAGTGTAACCCCATGCGTTAAGACCCTAATCAACCTCACGCTCCACTTTTTATAATTTTTATTAACGTGTTCGGTTTAGGTTCACATAATCACGTATGGTTTTCACATAAGTTTGTCAGATATCACCGAGACACATAAGTTTGTTATTCACCAACGTCCGAGGTTCACTAATCATGAAATCACATGTTAACTCACACAAGGAGTCAGAACCCGACCCACACAAGGAGTCAAAGCATCTCATAACCCGCAGGTTAATTAGTCCCTAGATGTCCAAACCGGACTAGAAAACGTTTTGTAAGTTGTCTCAAACCCGAGACAATGCACGTATGTCCTTTCTAGCTATCTAGCTAACCCTCGTTACGTATAATATACGCGTGACTCGCTAAGGTAGACTTTCATCTAGACAATGTTGTTAACCAGAATTTGTCGGGTGTCACAACTACCACACAAGGAATTAACTTAAGCCTTTTCAACCCTCACTTCACTTGATCATCCAAACTCGCCTACTAACCATCTTTGCACATGCGCCAATTAATTACTTATGAATTTATGCCTAAACATCTCATCCTTGCGACTTCAACAAAATGATCTTATTAAGTTCAAAACTCAATCGACCCCCCCCCCCACACACTTGAACTCATTTGTCCCCAAATGGCCTAAGCAACACATCGGCTAATTGACTTAACAGATCCCCGCATTCAAAACCAAGCTAAGACCATAACGCTATTAAATGCCAATTCGCTTCAACTTATCATATGCAATGTATCAATTTTCCGCAAAAACAACCATTCACGCTCGTAACATACATACTTAGGGACCTTCTATTGCCACGCCCAAAACAAACTAAGGTGACACTATCACTACTTAACAACCTTAGCTCAACAATCAAATGCAACAACGACTAGCCATAGACGCTTATGCTGATGGATTAAACAAAACACAACTTTTATACCAAACGAGCACCACGCCTTAGCATCAACACAACTAAAATGCCTAACGATATCGACTTGACACATTAATAATAACTAAATACTAGCGACTAAGACCCGAACAATAAAACACTGACAAAATGAAACGAGCACACAAATAACTCAGAAAAAGAAACGTACCTGCTCGAAATGACTACACAATACGAAACGACAACGAAATTACAGGAAGGTCTGAGGTCGGTGACGTAGAAGCGGTGGGCTGTGTCTGGAGGGTCGGTGGTTAGATGAGCTGCAGCCGAATAATTTTCGGTGGCTGTGGAAAAGTGCTACGGGTTGGGATGGGTTGGTCGGGTCTGTGCTAGGGTTTGAGTAACGGTGGTGGATTTCAGGTCGGTTATGGTGATGGTTGGTCGCAGTGGGTTTCAGGTCGGGAAGGGTTGAATGGAAAACGGCGGCGGACCTGGGTGGTTGAAGAAGAAGACGGCGGTGACTGGTAATGGTTGTGGAGGGGGATAGCGGCGGCGGACCTGTGGTCGGGTCGTGTCTGCAGGGTTTAGTTGGTTCGGGTCTGTAGGGTTTAGTTGGGGTCGGAGATGGAAGAAGATGGTGGCTAAGGGTGGTCGTAATGGGTCAGAGGTGTCGGGTTGGGATTTGGTTCGGCGGTGGTGGTTCAGGTCTGTGGTGAGAGATATGGTTGTAATGGGTCGGGTGATGGTTGCAGGTCGGGTTAGGTCTGTTTGTAGAGGGTTTTGGGGTTGGGTCAGAGCTGTGGAAAGAAAGAGGACGGTGGTTGTTGGGTGCGGGCGGTCGGGCTGTTTGGTTCTCGTCAGGTGGTTGAAGGCGGCGGGTAGTGGTGGATAGTGGTCTGGTCGGGTTAAGGAGAGCCGGGTCGGGTTGTGGTGGTGGTTATGGTTGGGTGCAGAGGAAGGACGGTGGTGGTTTGCTGGTGATTAGGGTTAGTTCAGAGGTGGGTCTGGGTTATTGAATGCGGCGGCGGTTGGGTTAGGTTCGGAGGGTGGTGGAAGATGGCGGCCGTCGGGTGGTTGCAGAGGGTGGTTGTGTGGTGGTTGAGTGGAGTGGCAGAGGTGGTTGTTCAGGTAGAGGGAATCGTGTGGTGGTGAAGGTAAGGTAACATGGGTGATGGTTGATGTTGATGTTAGAGTCTTGTTATGGAGATGAAGATGGGATTTGGTGATGTTAGGTTTAGAAGATTTGGGGAGAAGAGGAAGATGCAGGAGGAAACGTATTTTTTTAAGGGGTGATCTTGGAGACCCATGAATCGCATAGCAGGCTATTAGAGGGTCTCTAAGAACCGTGTTTACAGAAAGTTTCGACGTTTTTGTACTTAGAAATTTTTTTTAACTTCTCAATTCTAACACTCCCAAACCCTTTAAAACCTATTCCAATGCCCCATTAACATGTAAACTTACCTGGACTCCTGTTACTGATGATTCCTCGTGTCGAAATAGATACGATTACCTGAAAAACTCAAACATACAAAAAACGCAAAACCAAAAACAACGAAAATACACAAAAAAATTGTACAAACTCTACAATTACACATACCGAATGCGTTATCACTTACCTTCATCATCCGGTTCACTCGTCAAAAAGCAAACCGGCTCTTCTGTTGTTCCATGGATGTCAGACGAATCCAGGTACGGTTTAAGTCGATGTCCATTCACTACTTGACGTAAATGATCATCAAAGTCTTCAATCTCGACATCACCGTATTCACCAACTCTCGTAATTAAGTATGGCCCCGTCCACTTGCTTTTCAACTTCCCTGGGAATAATTTAAGACGGGAATTGTACAACCATACCTTTTGTCCTACCTCGAACTTCTTCAACCGAAGCTTGGCATCGTGCACCTTCTTCATCTTGTCCTTGTATGACGATGCACTCTCATATGCTTCATCTCTCAGCTCCTCAAGCTCACATAGATTCAACTTCCTTTCTTTACCTGCAACATCATAATCAGTATTAACTCCTTTAACAGCCCATAATGCCCTATGTGCTATTTCCACCGGTAAATGGAAACCCTTCCCATAAACCAATCGGTATGGTGTGGTGCCAATTGGTGTCTTATAAGTTGTACGGTAAGCCCATAATGCATCATCTAGCTTGGTGGACTAGTCCTTACGATCTGGTCTTACCGTCTTTTGTAAAATCTCTTTAATTTGATGATTTGACACCTCAACTTGCCCATTTGTCTGTGGGTGATACGGGTTGCAATTCTGTGATCCACACCATACCGTTTAAGCAATTTACCGAATTTAAAATTCTTGAAATGCGACCCCCCTATCACTGATGATCACATGGGGAAGTCCAAATCATGTAAGGATGTTTGATACTACAAAATTGCAAACAACAGTATGGTCGTTTGTCCTGGTGGCTATTGCTTCTATCCATTTAGATACATAATCGACAACCACCAATATATACTGATAACCCCTGGAATTTGGGAACGGGTCCATGAAGTCGATCCCCCACACATCAAAAATATCAACCACGAGGATAGGCTGCATGGGCATCTCATTCCGTTTAGTTATGCTACCCATCTGCTGACACTTGGTGCAGTTCTTAGTAAACTAAAAAGCATCTTTAAAAATGCTTGGCCAATATAACCCCGATGATAGCACTTTGTGTCCTGTTTTCTGCCCGCTGAAGTGTCCTCCACAAGCAGATGCATGCACAAGTCCCAATACGCATTGAACTTCCGATTCTGGGATACATCTTCGAATTATCTGGTCAGCTCCTATCTTAAACAAGTCTGGTTCATCCCAAATGTACTGCTTCGCTTGAGCCTTCAAGTGAGTTATCTTTTTCTTTGCCCAATGCTCTGGGATGATACCTGCAGCCAAATAATTAACAATGTTAGCATACCACGGTGAAGTAGATACTTCGAATAGCTGCTCATCTGGAAAGGTCTCATTGATCTCATTAGTGACTTCAGCATCCATATGGGGCAATCTAGACAAGTGGTCTGCCACCACATTTTCACTTCCCTTCTTGTCTCTGATTTCCAGATCAAACTCCTGAAGCAGGAGAACCTAACGGATCAATCTGGCTTTTGCATCCTTTTTCTCCATCAAATAACGCATCGCGCTGTGATCTGAATACACAATCACCTTGCTTCCCCAAATGTAAGACCTGAACTTATCAAGAGCAAACACAACTGCAAGTAATTATTTTTCAGTAGTAGTATAATTTAATTGTGCTACGTCCAACGTCTTACTTGCATAATAAATTACCACTGGTTTTTTATCTACCCTTTGACCCAAAACAGCCCCAACTGCATAGTCACTCGCGTCACACATGATTTCAAAAGGCTGTGACCAATCGGGTGCTTGCAGAATTGGGGCTTCAACCAGTTTTTCTTTCAAAGTGTTGAAAGCTTTTACACACTCCTCATCAAATACAAAAGTTTCATCTTTTAAAAGTAACTTGCAAAGTGGTTTTGTGATTGTGCTAAAACCTTTTATGAACCGTCTGTAAAAACCAGCATGTCCTAGAAACGACCTAACCCCTTTAACATTTGTGGGAGGAGGTAAAGTTGAAATAGCTTTAATTTTTGCGTGATCAACCTCAATCCCACGTTTTGAAATCACATGCCCTAACACCACCCCTTCTTGAACCATAAAATGGCTCTTTTCCCAGCTTAAAACTAAGTTTGTTTCAATACATCATTTCAACACCTTAGTTACTGTTCTAAGCAAGATTCAAAGGAGGTTCCAAAAATTGAGAAGTCATCCATAAAGATTTCAAGTGAGTCCCCAACCATATCTGAAAAGATACTCATCATGCACCTCTGAAAGGTGGCTGGGGCATTACACAACCCAAATGGCATTCACCTGAATGCAAAGGTACCATAAGGGCAGGTAAATGTGGTCTTTTGTTGGTCTTCAGGGTGGATGGCAATTCGATTATACCCTGAATAACGATCAAGAAAACAATAAAATTTCTGACCTGATAGCTTCTCGATGATCTGATCAATGAACGGTAAAGGGAAGTGGTCCTTAGAGGTAGCTGCATTCAGCTTCCTATAATCAATGCATATTCTCCACCCAGTGACAGGTCGGGTGGCAATTTCTTCCCCTTTTTCGTTCCTGACTATCTGAATCCCTGCTTTCTTGGGAACGGTCTATGTTGGGCTTACCCAAGTGCTGTTAAAGATGGGATAAATGATACCCGCATCCAGCCACTTCAGAACTTCTTTCTTTACCACTTCTCTTATGTTTGGGTTAAGCCTTCTCTGTGCATCTCTTGCCGGTTTTGCTCCCTCCTCTGTTATGATTTTATGCATCACTATTGAGGGACTTATTCCTTTCAGGTCGGCAATAGTCCACCCAATTGCAGCCCGGTGTGCAACCAAAACTTCCATCAAAGCTTTCTCCTGTTCCTCAGTCAAACCTGCAGAAATAATAACAGGAAGAGTATCATTAGCACCAACAAAAGCATATTTTAGATGTTTAGGTAGTTCTTTAAGTTCTAATTGTGGTGGTGTCTCTAATGATGGTTTCAGCTTTGTGTCAATGTGATCTGGCAAACTCTCCACATGATAAGACCAAGGTGGTCTTCCTTCTCTCACTACCATCGCCTCCACCTTTGCATCCTCTTCCTCAAGTTCCTTGACTGTCTCAGAATATAACCTGCCAAACAAAGCACATTCTACCATGGACTCGTCCCCTTCATCATTAGGAATGTAAGGAGGAACGCGCCCGTCAATGATGTCTGCCATAAAGCATTCATCACTAACATTGGGGTTAGAAACATTACCAAAACCACTTAACCGCATCTTGCGGTTACCAAAAGTCATATCCACAGTACTTGTCCTGCAATTAATCTGAGAGTCAGAAGTGGCTAAGAATGGTCTACCAAGAATCACAGTCGGTTGCTTGGTTTTATCAACAGAAACATAATCAAGGACCAAGAAATCGACCGGATAATAAAACTCATTAACCTTCACAATCACGTCTGAAATACTCCCCGGGGTAGCTTAGGAGTCAAATCAGCCAATACCACAGTGGTATCAGCTTTCTTAAGTGGACCGAACTCATACTGGTCATACAAGCTCCCCGGTAGTATACTAACACTCGCTCCAAGATCCAAAAGGGCTCGTGTCATTTGAAAATCACCAACTTGAATTGAAATAATTGGTGCCCCTGGATCTTGTAACTTTTCAGGCAGAGTACCTGAAATTATTGCACTCACATCTGCTGGCATGTCAAGTTTCTTTGGAATTTTATGATTTCTTTTCTGAGTGCACATATCTTTCAGGTACTTTGCATATGCAGGAATTTGTTTAATTGCATCTAAAAGAGGTAGATTGATTTTAACTTGTTTGAAAACCTCCCACATTTCATCCGATTGTGGGCCTCTTTTATTGATTGTCTTTTTCTTACCAGGATCAATGAGAGCTGCAGGAAAAGGGATGGTATTACCCTCCACACCCTTTTCTACAACCTGGTTGGAATTATTGATCAAAACACTTTTATTTTTAGTTTTTTTCTTTTTCTAAGGCAGTTTTAGGTGTTTTGTTCAATTCAACAAATTCCTATTCATCTTCACTATCATGACTACCCAAATCCTCCACCACACCCTCAACAAACTGTGGTGGAGTTCCCACTTTATTATCATAAACCTTACCGTTGCGCAGAATACTTACCTGGTTGATTTGCACATTCCTCGAATTCCTTGAGCTTGATTGCTGATGTTGAGGATTAATGGTGGTGTCACTTGGTAGCTTCCATGGATCTCTCTTAGACATATCTGCAGCCAATTGCCCTACCTGCTTGGACAATGCTTCCACAGTCTTATCCCTCACTTCATTGTCTTTTCGCATTCCCTTGACCTCTTCTTGAACTGTCCTGACATCGTTCTGTACTATCCTGACATCATTCTGTACAGCTTTAATGGCATCCAAGATTGCACTCAGTTGATCATTACCTCCTCCTGATGTGCCTTGTTGATTTCCTCTCTGCTGCTGACCACTCTGATTATAGGTATTCTTTGAGTAACCCCCTTGATTATATCCATGCTGCCTGTTCTGAGACTGTTGTTGATTTCCTCCCTGCACATTAGAACCAGAAAAGTTAGGATTTAATTGATTATTAGGATTACCATACCTGAAGTTTGGGTGGTTTTTGAGCCCAGGATGATAGGTGTTAGAATTCATGTCATATTGCTTCCGTTCTCCATAAACTTGATTCACCTCTTCTGTATTCTCCAAAGGCCCCTGACAATCTTGGGCTAGATGTCCTAACTCCCCACAATCAGTAAATACCGAAAAAGCATTAGCCGCCTTGCCTCACTACTCCTCCCCAAATTAAGTTGAGCTACCTGTTTTGCCAAGAGTAAATTTTGTTGCTTCAATTTCTCAATTCTTTCTTCAGCCTCATAGTCTGCTGCCTTGACAGATGATGGTCTCAACTTCCTACATGATTGTGCCTGTCTCTTTGAAGTGGCATTCATCCTTTCCAAGTGTCCCCAATCCACAGCTTCAGTGTTGGTAAAGAACGTGCCATTGCTAATGGCAGTCAAACCCCTAACATCCTCTGGTGTCAGTCCATCATAAAAAGCTTTTATTAGTTCCCATGTCTGAATCCCATGATGAGGGCATTTTCTCAATAGCTCTTTGAATCTAGTAAAAGCCTCATGGAATGCTTCCCCCGAATTCTGCTGAAATCCTCTTATTGCATCCCGAGCCTCAGATGTTCTGCTCATGGTGTAATACTCTTCCAAGAAAATTTGTTGCATATCCTGCCAAGTGTATATACTACCTGGGGGTAGTGTAGCAAACCATTGCATTGCCCTGTCCTTCAAGGTGAACTGAAACATCATCAACATTACCTGGTCCTTAGTAAACCCTGACCCTCCAATCATATTGCACACAGACTCAAATGCCAATATTTGTAAGTAAGGCTCTTCAGATCTTTTTCCATAGAATTCAGGCAGATGACCCAAATATTGGGGTCTCACTTCAAATGCTCTCCCATTCCTACTAACAGGTGTGACTACAGCTGAGGAATTGGGTATAATAACCGGCCGAAAATGACTATCAACGCCCTGAACCGGTGCCCTCTGACGTATCTGTGGGACACCATCTACTAACTGTAACTCATCTCCTATCCCCATATTTCCAACATTAAATTGAGGAACCCCTTGTGGAGCTTGATTATTTCTGTGTCCCTGAACACGGTTCCCCTAATTAACTCGATGTGGTGGTTGCTGCTCATACTCCATGTCATGCCCATAATTACCATATCTCCCATCATACGGTTCCTGTTCGTCCTCTTGATCCCATTCAGACTCCCAAGTATGCACACTTCCCTCATCATATCTCTGTTGGTTATGTTGTTGGTTGGGTGGGATAACTGCTTGTTGTGGACGAGGTTGGTTTCTTGGAGTTTGTTGGTTTTGTTGTGGACGTGGGTTAGCAGCTTGAAAATACTCACCAGGTTGGAATTGTTGTTGTGGTGGTGGTGGTGGGTTTGGAATGGGTTGGTTTGGTAGAGCAGGTGGAATAAGATCATTCGGTTGGTTGGGTATTTGGTCATTTTGGTTATCCTGATCAGCCATCTCAATAGCTGCTTCTTCAATTCTCTGAGCGACTGTTGAAGAACTTGATTGATTCTTTACTGCTGAACGAAAACAACATGGTTTTGACGTGTTGTCTTCTCAATCTCTGGATCGAATAACAATGGGGATGATTTCTTGGAAAACCTAGTATGCATGCAACACAGAAGTCACCTGCACACACAAAAACAAGAAAACAAATAGAGTAGTACTGAACGAAGAAGAGAAATAAAATACGGAAACAAATAACTAAAAGACAATTTTTTTATTTATTTATTTTTTTTGTAAGAAAATAAATAAACTAAACTAAACTAAACTAAACACTAAGCGCACGAACTCCCCGGCAACGGCGCCATTTTGATCGCGTGTCGAAGTGCTAATCAAAAACTTAATAAAAACCACTCCTTAGCTACAACTGACTGCAGTATAGGAAGTAGGGTTGTCGAACCTCAGGGAGTTTGTGGAAAGTGCTAAGTTACTAATTTCTAATTAAATTAAGATTAACTAAAGTAATTTTATGAAGTTTAATGTAAAAGTGCTGTAGTGCTGCAAAACGGATTGATAATTGATTTTTTAGAAAAGACAATAATATGGAAAACGGTCACTCCGGGTTTCTGATTCGGTAATTATCAATTGAATTATGTTAATAGCCTATCTAGGAAATCACATAGACATGACTTTGTTTAAGTTGTTCGACCCAATTCAGCTATCATAACATTAATTGCAAAGTTAAATTAATCCTAGTGCAAGAAAACCAAGATACGATAACATAATGCAATAATACTAATCAACCAAACTGTCTAGATCAGTCAAACATACAATTAGACGCAAAGACCGTTAAGGTTTCACAAAATCTAATCCAAATAATGAGTATCAAACATAAAACAATTGATAGAATAACCAAATCGTTCACCCGGAGAAACCGCAAGATGATTAGCCTTGCATCTTCATGATTTCGGCTTCAAAACTTGTTCTGGATTGCTCTGGCATCAACCGGAATGAATGGAACTGCAAAAAGTCTTCAAAATCGCCCCTCTTCTGCTCTGGAAGTCGAAGATATCCTCCCCAAACGGCTGATTAGGTTTTGATTGCGAAAATGGGCCTTTTATGGGCTGAAGAGTTATTAGAGACCCATGAACAACTATTTCTGGAATTAGAGGGTCTCTAACAACCTCAAAGTGTCGCGAGGGCATCTTTTGTAATTACCACAATTCATTAAGGGTAAAATCATCATTTTTCTCTATTTTACTTCCTGGAGACCCGCGAATAACTTTTACTAAAATTAGAGGGTCTCTAATTTCAGTTCTTCCAGATTTGTTTCTTTTGCTCGTCTCCTCTCCAATTAAGCTTTTTTTCTCTCGTTTTAGCCCACGAACACCTGCTTAACACCAAGACACAAATAAGTATCTAAGACGCGATATAAACGAACGATAAACGATTAAAAACTATACAAAACTAATATATAAATGTGATGCATTTGGCAACACATCAGGCATGAGTTGCCATATGGCAATAATGGGTTCCACAACTCAAACCCTCAAAAGGTGAAGAGTGGGGAGGCTTGTATGGGTGTTCAAAAAATCCGATAAAATCTGAAATTCGATCCGATATCCGTAGGAGTGTGCAACGGTTCAGAACCAGACCGAACCGACCCGAACCAGAACTGTTTAGTAATAAATATAAGAACCAGAATCGAACCGTATAAAAACCTACCGGTTCGGTTCAGAACCGAGTTAAACGGTTATCGTGTAAACGGTTCTTGCCGGAACCGGTTGTCAATTAAATTCTAAAACTAACAATTAAATCAAGGGCAACTTTAGTAAACTAAAGTGTAGTGTCCTACTCATATTACGGACCTATGATACATGTTTAGAAGTGCATAATACCAACCGCATATATGCAATGATTGTAATTTTGACACTACGAATGATATGTGTCATGCATTCCTAATGTCACATGTTATACTACATCATTGTCCAATACACATTATAAGCCAACCTGTGCACCTTATAAATGAATTTGTAAGCGTTGATTCTCAGTTTAAGCTATTTCCGTTCCCTTTATTGTATTCTATATGTTTTTATAGAAATTACATAATTCACATGGAACTCGTATCACAACAAATTTGTTAGATATTATATAGTTAACATGACTCGAAAAGTATTCTTTATAAAGATTGAACTTGGGAACTGAAAATGTGTATAGTCTATATACAAACTACTTGGAAAAGCCCTCTAAATTAATAGGGTTTTATATATAATATTTAAAGTTTTAACCTAACTCGGTTCTAGCGGTTCTTTAAACAAAACCGCGGTTCTGAACCGAACCGAACCGGGAACCGTTTTCACCAAAATTTAAGAACCGGAACCGAACCCTAAATACAAGAATACGGTTCGGATCTAGCGGTTCTGCGTCGGTTTCTCGGTTCTAGCGGTTCTGAACCGTGAATTGCTTAGCCCTAGATATCCAAATCGAAAAAAACCGATTCGAATTCTTATTCGGATATTCGGATGGATCCGATCCGAATCCGAATTACTTATTTGGATTTCGGATCGGATTCGGATTTCACAATTAAATTATTCAGGTTATTCGGATAACCGAATAACCCAAATAAGCTTTAATTGAGTTTTAGTAAGGGAATAACCAATTGTTTGAAACTTAGTTCAACCCATGAGGCATGAGGCCAATACTAAACCATAATTCTTCAACATCATCTATCCATATGGACTACTTAGTGTCACGTTTCGTGATGCTTAATTTTATGTTCAATACTACGTTTTAAAGTTTGATTTTGTCTTTAAATTTACGTTTTGAAGACTATATTTTGAAGTTTGAACTTTGTATTCGTGTTTAAGACTAATCTCTATTTTCGCTTTTGTATGTTTATTGAATTCAAATTAATAAAATGTTAGGAACCATAAATTAAGAAAAATAAAAAAATTTGAAAAATTGTTGTTTGGTTTAATTTGGATTAGTCGGATATCCGTTCGGATTATTCGGATTTATCTGAATCCGATCCGAATTGAAATCGGATCGGATGGGTATACATCCAATTCGGATCAGATCGGATTCGGATAGGCTCCTAAAATTTCAAAATCCGAATAATCTGATCCGAATAACCCATCCGATCTGATGAACACCCCTAGAGGCTTGGGTTTAAGGCCTGGGTTGCTATGTGGCATTTTTTTTATAAACTAATTAAAAATTCATATAAATTAAGTAAAAACACATTAAATTTAAAAAAAATAATTAAGCATACACATAAATAATAAAAAAAAAGACATTAAGTTAAAAAAATACACTAGAAAAAAAAAGAAATAAAAAAACAAACACTAAAAAAGACATAAAAAATTACATTACATGTTATGTTTTTCCATGATCTCGCGTTTCATTTTTAACATCATTTCTAACTCCGGACCGATGAGGTGATCGACGGGCATAGCGAGAAATTTCAAATCTTCGCGTTTTTCTTTCAAAGTCATTTTTTTTCAAAGCATCCCAAATGCTTTTCTTTTGGTTGGGACTTTTTTTGTTGAATGGTATTGAATTGAACGATATTAGCATTTAAATCATCCAACTGCCTAATGTACGCATCTTTACCTTTACCCGAGCCTGATCCCGAGCCCGAAGTCAAAGCACATGATCTTTGGGCCCTCTTCTTTACCTTATTTATACCGGGTGGGCGTTTCAATTCCTCATCGAACTCATCGTCATCCAAGTTAGTATCATCCAAGTTATCACGAGCAACCGAACGATTTTGAGACGAACTTATTTTCGTCCTTTTTGATGAATCGCTATCAAGGGGGACGTTCGACCATTTTGGACAGTGTTTCGCCACATCCCAACAATGCATAAACTTGAACTCCGTATTCTTATTCTTATCCTCATGATAAGCTTTAATCGCATTCGATACGAATTCGCCATCCATCTCACCACTACTTGGATTATTTCTTACGTTATAATAGAAACCCTTGCATGGGGACATGGCTTTGTTTATTTCGATAAACTTCGACGAGAGACTATCACTCGCTCGGTAGAACGCTCGGTCCATCAATTTATGAAACGAATTGCGTATGTCGTTCTAAAAATCGGATTTATGTCGATTATTTCCTATTTAAAAAAAAATTAGTCATGGTTAACAATATATATTTGTGTAACAATAAAACTAAATCTTAACAATATGTATTATATAACAACAAAACTAAATCTTAAGAATATATATATTATGTAGCAATAAAACTAAATAAAAACAACATATTTTATGTTTAAAAAATTAAAAAAAAAATACCTAGAGTCGAGCTTTCTGATTCGCTTATCCAACCTTTTATTAAAGCAGTTTCTTCGTTGGTCGTCCATTTTGTTGAGTTCGTTGTGTAACACCCCAACCGATGGCGGAAATATCGGGATGTCACGTATTGATGATTGTTCAGTAGCTCATGGTAAATAATAAATTTCAATAATTGATTTAAATACAGTACATACAATTGTTCTACAAGAATTTGTACATTAAATGAGAAATACTAAATATGCATCTTCAAGCATTAACTCTAAACTCCAAGCAAGCTATAACCTGAAACATGTTAAGTTTGAAAATATTTTGGGTCAACAAAAGTTGGTGAGAATTACATAGGTTTGGATAATTGAATAAAAACTTGTACAATTCAAGTGTCATGGCAAGTCTAGTCCATATGTGAAAACAAAACAATCAGGTAAATCGAGTGCATAATCAAACCTTGTGACTAGAATATTGTGGTCCATCCCATACGCTCATGGTTCACTCGATTATGTTATAAATTCGATAACAATCACCCACGCTGCCTATGTAGGAGGTACACGTATCCGGGTGGGATTGTCAGTCCAATAGATCTATCATTGTATACCGTCGGCTGATCAATGTTAATGATTATGCTAGAATAATGTGCTTACCCTAGTAATGTTTAAGACATAATGCAACATAGAATAACATATAGACACTTATGATTGAATTGTAAATTGAATGTTGTAACATGTTTCACCCCAAAATAGTGAATGGAAAAGCGGCTATGTAAAACTCACCTTGGTGCTTAATGAGTTCGTGAGTTTTCTTGAGCGTGCAAACACTTAGTAATAATGCCTTGGAAAACTCGGAACTAGCTAGAGGAGATAATGATGGATGAAAACTTTAGTATGTGGGAGATGGGATAATAATGTTTTTTCTATTGAATGTTATAAAGAGTTGAATGGTAGGCTATTGTATTTATAGTGTAGAAATTGGAGTTGTAATTAGGGACTACTTTGACTAGGCTAGAATTTAGGAACAACTTTGACTTGACTAGAAGACCATATTTACTAACACTTTGACTTGACTAGGAGACCATATTTACTAACACTTTGACTTGACTTAACTAAGAGACTACGTTTAACTTTTCAGGTTTGACTAAGGGACTTTGAAAGGGTTAAGTTTAATTGGTTTTAATTAACATTACAAAACACCAAATGGTATAGTGGTTTGTGTGGTGTGGTTAAGGTTTAGCCCGCCAGGGACTCGGGTTCGAATCCTGGCTCAGGCAAACATTTTTTTAATGTTTTTAAATCAGAATTTTTAATAAAATCCAATTTAATATTGATTATAAGTCATTATTTAAACAAAAAAATTAATAAAATGGATGGGAAAGATAATATAAACATGAATCGGATGAATAAACGAGGGAGTTCTATATATATATATATATAAAAAAAATTGTGTAATGTTACAGTCTCCCCTACTTTTAGGAACTTCGTCTCGAAGTTTATTAAAAACACAGGGTTGAGGATGATTAGGTAGAAATTAAGTCAACTGGGGTTTGGAAAATTTGGGTTAAGGCACGACATGAATTTATAGGTAATAGAATAATCTGTTTCGAATAATTTGGATAAAAGGTTTGATATGTGTGAGTTTTAAGGGTTGGATTAGGTTCGTCTGAAATAGCAAGGAGAATAAGAATCTAGCAAAACACTAAACTTAAGTGTTAGGGAAGAAATGCATAAGTTGATTGACTATAGAAAGACTAAATGAACTACCAGGTAACTAGAGTTTATAATTGATTATCTACCGAAAACCTTGATAGAATTCCACACTACCTTAACGTACCTGTAAATTCATGATTACGTTCTGGACCGCAATCACCAATTTACCTTACATTAGGGTTTTGTGTCCTTCTATGACTCTAAACACATATGTAAGTAATGCAAAATAACCTTGTGATTGAATCTTTGTATCAATGAGTCTAATAAATCTTTGTATCAAATTACATGTATGATGTATCCAAAAATGAGTCCAACTGTTGAGCAGGTGCGATAGCCTCCACCGGTCGTTGAGCAGGTTATTAGAACCTCTACCGACTGTTGAGCAGGCATGATGACCTCTACCAATCGTTGAGCAGGTTGTTATGTACTCTACTAACTGTTGAGCAAGTACTTCATCCTCTACCAGTTGTTTGATTAAGTGCAACAATTGTTTTTTTATTTAACACATAAGTTGCAAGTTCGTAATATATACATGTAAGTAAGTTTGTAAATGCATCAAGTATATCATGCGAGTTATAATAGAGTTTTCCTAGACAAGATTAATGACTCTAGGTGTGTTTATAGCAAATAGTTTATATTCCATGCTTTCAAGTATCATGAATAATCAAATGTTCAAGTAGATAATCAAATCCTCATGTATAACTAAGAATCAAGTTTGATGCAACGAACAATCAAGTTTTCAATAGTCTGATTATCATAGGGATCAAGTTTATGTTCCAGAAGGTGAAGAATATGAATTTACTTCTTGAGAGGATGATGAAGAACTCAAAGCATCATCAAGGTTATGAAAGATAGTGAACGTGAAAATAGTTAATAAAGGGTTTATTTTATAGTAAGGAGATTATGTAGCAGTGTAAATCATGGGGCTTGGATCAAAGGTTAGAATCTAGCGTATGAGAAAACATGATTGTGATAAATACCAAAAATTGTAAAAGTTCGAACAAGTTGAAATTAATTAGGTGGCAATGGAGATTAAATTTTGTTCATGAGGATGGAAAGATCTTATCATTTTTCTTTTTAAAACTGGTTTTTTATATAAAACAAAAGTTGCTAAATAGTACAAACTAAGTGTCTTTAGATCAGAATATTTTAGTTTAGTCGAAGATTTTAAACACGACGTTAGGTTTTATAGATCAAGGTGACATTATATCAAAAATCCTTTGTTATGCTAATGAATAAACATTTGGATTTAGAAATTAAGTTTGAGGATATCTTATAACAAAAATATGTATTTTCCATGGTTTATAGGTGATGAAAATTTTGACAATATTAAGAAATCTTTAGTGTTGGGCTAGGGTCTACCCAGGTTATGAGGTTACAGTTTAGAAATATGTAACATGTTGAAAAATGAAATAATATGATTTGGGGAGGGTGTTGAAAATAATCAAACATGTGGCTAAGATGGTAAGATGAAATGTGATTGTGAAATCCATATATGATTAGGAAATGGGATTGATTTAAGCTGTGAAATTTTGAGATTTTAGAGCTTAGTTTTAAGGAAAGTGAGTCTAATCATTTATTCATTAATTAAAACGAATAAACGAAAACGTTGACTTATCAAAGCTTCTAGATTCTAATAACATAGTGAAGACATGCTTTAGCCTATAAGTGAACACTCATCCCGAGAATTCCCAGGTAGGCATCCGAGTCCCTCGTCTGATTGGGATTTATGCGCAATGCCAGTCCTAGACAGAAAACTCAGAATACAGGCGTTCACCCTTCCAGATTGCACGTGTTCGTTATTAAAATCTAGAACTTCGACGAGATCTTCAAGGTGGTTCAGGCTAAACCTGAGGATTTGTCCTATTAGTCTAAGAGTAGATCCAGTGATGGAGAGCAATCTTCTTGTAGGGATTAAAGTAGGGATAAGAAGTAGGATGGAGATGGAGAAAAGAAACAAGTATAGTTGCAAATAAAAGGAGCAAGTACTGGTTATAATCCTATGGTTATAGACTAGATTAATTTTCTAATAACCTAATTCCCTATAACCAAGGCTCTGATACCAATCTGTAACACCTCAACCGATGGCGGAAACATCGGGATGTCACGTATTGATGATTGTTCAGTAGCTCATGGTAAATAATAAATTTCAATAATTGATTAAATACATTACATACAATTATTCTACAAGAATTTGTACATTAAATGAGAAATACTAAATATGCATCTTCAAGCATTAACTCTAAACTCCAAGCAAGCTATAACCTGAAACATGTTAAGTTTGAAAATATTTTGGGTCAACAAAAGTTGGTGAGAATTACATAGGTTTTGAATGTAACACCCCAACCGGTGGCGGAAACATCGAGGTGTCACGTATTGATGAGTATACAGTAGCACATGGTAATCCAAATTTTAATTGAAATAAATATTAAATTGCAAATATCCAAAAATTGAAATACATAAGAGTTTTGAATGTGGAAATCTAAAACATCACACAAGAATCAAGCATGCATAGACTCCTTATTTTCTTCATAAATACTCTAATCTTCAAGCATCATTATCACCTGTTGAGTTGTAAAAATGGGGGGGTCAACTAGAAGTTGGTGAGAATACATAATCCATGTTAAGCATATAGTTTAAGTATAAAAGTCTAGCAATTCGTATGTCTATCGTAAATTTAAGTCTACATGCATAGTATAATATGTTGACATAATCAAACCTCCGACTAGTTTAGGTCCATCCCGTCATCTACGGTTCACCTTAGTAATATGTTGAACGATAACAATCACCCACGTGACCTATGTAGGAGGTACACGTATCCGGGTGGGGTTGTCAATCCAATATATCTATTATTGAGTATCGCCGGCTTGGCCATAGCTAATGATTATGTAAATGTTGAAACTCGTTGAAACTCGTTGAAACTATTGACTAATACATGAGGCAATAAAGTTTACTACTAGACATATATGTTGAATTGCTTAAAATTGTTGCAAGTATAAAGAATCGCATAAACAGGATTACGTAAACTCACCTTGGTATAGTATTAGGTATTGAAGAAATAGTATAAGTGTAGCCCAATAGTTTGCCAAGTGTTACCCTATGTATAAGGCAACAAATAAGTCTAAGTCTAACTAGTTTATAAGTATATCCTAGGGTTTCGATTTGGGGATAACCAATTGTTGAATTTAACATAAAATGTTAATTAAATAAAGGGAAATTTGATAATTAAATAAAAGAAAGTCTTTTTATAAAATTTGAATTTAGAATGTTCACAATAATATGTTTGAAGTATAAAAATAATTTTTATAAAATTATTTCCTTTAAAATAGATTTTTAAATCTATTTATTACAATTTGCCAAAAATTTAACTTTAATATTCAAAAATACTAAAATTAAAGAATTATTATTTTAAAAATCATATTTCTGTTCTAAATATTTAAAAATAAATTGTATAAAATTTTGGTGTAAAAATAATAAAAATTGAATTTATTATGATTTAATTATGATTAAATCTAACAAAAATTGATTAAAAATATAAAATAAATGATTTTTCCAAATTAAAAATTGTTTCAGTAAAGTTTAACATTGTACAAACATAGGATAATTTTTGTAGAATTTAATAAAATTGTTTTGATATTTTAATGAATTTTTATAAATATAATAGCATAAAATTGATTTAATTATTATAAATATTAAATCAATTAATTTTAGAAAACCAAAAATTGTAAATAAAACCTTTAACTCAGATTTGAAAAATGTAATTTTTTTAGAATTTATAAAAAGGTTTTATTATTTAAAAATGAATTTATAAGTTTTAAATGAAATATATATATATATATATATAATTGGTTTGTAAAAAAAAAAAGAAATGAATTTAAGGAAAAAAGGGGTGTCCAAGTCGGGTCTCGAACCCTGGTTACAAGCAACCATCACAACCACTTGGCCTAGGCCTGTGGTTGTGATGAATCCTGTTCTAAAATAAATATAAACATACGCGAAATCAGTTTGTATCCCCAAATCAATACCCACGAACCCTAGCTTCTGCAATAACACGATTCACACATCGTTGGCCCAATTGATGTTAGGGCTTTTGATGTGTGAACGCCGGTGATCAAAACCCACAAAAAAAGTTTAACTTACAACGTTGATTCGTGTTTGATTGTCGGGTCAAAGATAAAAGTCAACCGATGATCGTATGAAGATGCACAGATTGATATGAAGAATATTGAGGTTTGAGAGAAGATTATGAGCGAGTTGTTATGCCTTGGGGACGATCAATTTATACTGTGGGTGTCTCAATGATCAAATTGGCATGTTTGACCAAGCATTGAAGTCATACGCGTATAATTATTAATTTGATGGACAATTGATCTGTAATTGACGTGTAACTTAGTCATGAGAGGCCGATAATCGAGTATGGATGCCAAAATTAGATCAATCACGAATTGATTCTGATTGATTAACAAACGCGTCCAACCAGTTGACTTTCCTAAGTCAATTTGCAGGTTTAAAAATCGCGTATAAGTTTATTTTGTGCCGGGGTTTAATCAGTGTTGATGGCCAGCCCAGTTGGTTTAGATGGTTGTGCGGTTGACCCGGTCTTGGGCGCGGGTTCGAGTCCCGGCCAAGACATATTTTTTTTTGATATTTATTACATATTAGCACATATATAATATATATATATATATAGTATTAGGGTTCCAATAACGCGACAAAAATAATTATTGCACACTAGAATAACGAAACTTGACGTTTATTAAATGCGATGGTGTAACGTGCAAGAATAAATACGAAATGTTACAGTCTCCCCTACTTTTAGGAACTTCGTCCCGAAGTTAGAGTTGGAGAGTCTGGTGGAAAAAGATGTGGATACTTCGACTTCATCTGGTCTTTGCGTTCCCAAGTGAACTCTGGGCCTCGTTTAGATTCCCAACGAACCTTAACGATCGGAATGCGACTGCGCTTGAGTTTCTTGACTCCAGTATCAACAATCTCGACGGGTTTCTCGATAATGTGCATGCTTTCATCAATTTGCACATCCTCAAGAGGAACATGAAGGTTCTCATCCGCTAAGCATTTTTTGAGATTCGAAACATGGAAGGTCGGGTGAACATTGCTTAGCTCAGGTGGAAGATCAAGTTTGTAAGCCACTTTTCCAACTCTGTCAAGAATTTTGAAGGGGCCTACGTATCGAGGAGCTAGCTTTCCCTTTCTACCGAAACGAATTACTCCTTTCCAAGGGGATACCTTAAGTAGTACAAGGTCCCCAACTTGAAATTCCAAGGGTTTACGACGTCTATCAGCATAACTCTTCTGGCGACTTCTAGCCTTGAGAAGATTATCCTGAATAAGCTGAATCTTGTCTGTGGTTTCCTGGATTAGTTCGGGCCCAGTAATACGAGCTTCACCAACCTCAGTCCAACAGACAGGTGAACGACATTTTCGACCATAGAGTGCTTCGAAAGGAGCCATGTTAATGCTGGCGTGATAACTGTTGTTGTATGAAAACTCAACCAAAGGAAGATGAGAATCCCATGCGCCACCAAAATCGATGATACATGCCCTGAGCATATCCTCAAGTGTTTGGATGGTCCGTTCAGTCTGACCATCTGTTTGAGGGTGATAAGCAGTACTCAGGTTCAACTTGGTACCCAAAGCATCTTGTAGAGACTCCCAAAAGTGAGAGGTGAAACGACCATCGCGATCAGAAATAATGTCCAAAGGTATACCGTGACGACATACGATTTCACTTACGTACATCTTTGCCAACCTTTCCACAGAATACTTCTCACGAATAGGTAGGAAATGAGCTGACTTGGTCAAACGATCGACGATTACCCAAATACTGTCAAAACCTTTGGGTGTACGAGGGAGTTTGGTGATGAAATCCATAGCTATGCTCTCTCATTTCCAGACAGGAATCTCTGGTTGTTCAAGCATACCAGATGGTCGTTGATGTTCAGCCTTGACCTTGGAGCAAGTGAGGCATTTGGCAACGAAAAGAGCAATATCTTTCTTCATACCAGGCCACCAATAAGAATAACGAAGATCTTGGTACATCTTGTCAGCTCCAGGATGAATAGAATAACGAGACTTATGAGCCTCGTTCATGAGAAAAGTACGAAGATCATCACGGTCGGGAATCCACAATCGATTAAGGAAATAAAGAAGACCATCGGATTTGGTTTCAAGTTGAGTTTCAGCACCACAAGACATTTCATCGTACATGTTACCTTGGGTGACTGATGTGTGTTGAGCCTGGAGAATGCGATCTTGAAGGTCAGTACGGACTCTCGCACATTGGAGTTTGACACGCTCTTTACGACTAAGTGCGTCAGCCACAACATTTGCCTTGCCAGGATGGTAGCGAATTTCGCAATCATAGTCGTTAAGTAATTCAACCCAACGTCGTTGCCTCATGTTAAGATTCTTTTGATCGAAGACATGTTGGAGACTTTTGTGGTCCGTGAACACCACACATTTGGTCCCATAAAGGTAATGTCTCCAAATCTTGAGAGCAAAGACAACAGCGCCCAATTCAAGATCATGGGTGGTATAATTCTTTTCGTGAGTCTTGAGTTGTCGAGACGCATAAGCAATAACCTTTCCTCGTTGCATGAGAACACAACCAAGACCTTGGTTCGATGCATCACAGTAGACCACGAAATCATCATTACCATCAGGTAGAGACAAGATAGGAGCTTCACAGAGTTTCAGCTTAAGAGTTTCAAATGCTTCCTCTTGCTTTGGTCCCCACTCATAGGGTTTACCCTTGTGAGTTAAGGTAGTGAGAGGAACAACGATCTTGGAGAAATTGGCGATGAATCGACGATAATAACCAGCCAAACCAAGGAAAGAACGGACTTCGGTTGGAGTTTTAGGAACACTCCAATTTTTCACAGCTTCGATCTTTGCGGGATCAACATGAATTCCGTTCATATCAATGACGTGTCCCAAAAATTGAACTTCCATAAGCCAAAATTCACATTTCGAGAACTTGGCGTACAGTTGTTCATTCTTTAGGAGACCCAAGATGGAGTGAAGATGTTGCTCGTGATCGGATTTTGATTTAGAGTAAATCAAAATATCATCGATGAAGACGATCACGAATTTGTCAAGATAGGGTCTACAAACCCGATTCATCAAATCCATAAACACTGCGGGAGCATTGGTCAATCCAAAAGGCATAACCATGAATTCATAGTGACCATAGCGTGTGCGAAAAGCTGTCTTGGGAATATCTTCATCGTGGACTCTAAGTTGATGATAACCAGAACGGAGATCAATCTTCGAGAAGTGGGTTGCTCCTTGAAGTTGATCGAAGAGATCGTCAATCCTAGGAAGTGGATAACGATTCTTGATGGTGAGTTTGTTGAGTTCACGGTAGTCAATACACATTCTAAGAGAACCATCCTTCTTTTTAACGAACAAGACAGGAGCTCCCCATGGAGAAGAACTAGGGCGAATGAACCCTTTATCAGAAAGTTCCTGTAATTGACTGGCAAGTTCTTGCATCTCAGAGGGTGCAAGACGATAAGGAGCTTTAGCGACAGGATTAGCACCAGGAACAAGATCAATACGAAATTCAACTTGTCGAGCAGGAGGCAAACCAGGTAAATCCTCTGGAAAAACTTCAGGATAGTCTCGAATAATAGGAATGTCTTGGATACTTTTGCCTTTGTCCTTCTTCTCTATCACATTAGCTAAGAAGGCTGTATACCCCTTTCGTAAGTACTTTTGGGCAGTAGTACAAGACATAAGCTTAAGCTCGCCACAGGGTTTCTCACCATAGATCTTCAAAATCTCACCAGATTCGAGAGGAATGCGTATGACTTTCTCGAAGCATAGAATTTCGGCACGATGAGTTGACAACCAGTCCATGCCTACTATAACATCAAAACTACCAAGATGCATGGGGATGAGATCGATAGAGAAGGTATGATCGTCGAGGTTCAACAAGCAGTTACGAATAATAGAGTCGATCGAAATAGACTTCCCGTTAGCTACTTCTACCACTAAAGGTTCCTCTAGATTAGTGTGGGGTAAGTTAAGTAAAGGTTCAAACTTCAGTGACACGAATGACTTATCAGCTCCCGAATCAAATAATATGGATGCATAGTGGTTATTAATGAGGAACGTACCATTCACCACTTCGTTGTTGTCACGTGCCTGGTTAGCGTTGAGATTGTAGGCGCGACCTCGAGCACCTTGGTTCTGGTTGCGGTTCTGGTTTTGGTTTTGGTTTCGGTTTTGGTTCTGGTTACGATTAGGGCAGTTGTTGATGTAGTGATCAGGGCTGCCACACTCGTAGCATTGACCACGAGTAGGCCTGTTGTTTTGTTGGTTGGGAGCAGGGTTGTTTCTGGCAGGGTTGTTTTGGTTGTTTTGGTTGTTTTGGGCAGCAGGGGCTTGACAGGCATTGGTGTAATGTCCATACCGTTTACAGTTATTACACTGGCGGCATGGTCTACCAGGAAGATGATGGAACTGGCAGGTGTTGCAAAGAGGGTGTGTTCCACCATAGGGTTTCTTGGCTGGGTTTTGGGTAGCAGGTGGAGTAGCAGCAACCATATAGTTTCTAGCCTTGCGCTTTTTGTTGCTTGAGGTCTCAGGCTTGACTTCAATTGCAGGCTGTGGAGTGTCTTTAGCAACCGTCTTCTTAGTGCCTTTGCGGAAGAGAGTACCGTTCTTCACGTGATTATCAGTAAGAGTGGCCGCTAGACGTTTGGCCTCTTCCAAAGTTGCAGGATTCCTACCCCAAACGGTGTCCTGGATTTGCATGGGCAGACCACCGATGTACTTCTCGATGGCTACCGGCAGAGGAGTAACTTTGTGAGGTAACAATAAGCTAAGCTCATGAAAGCGGGTGTTGTAGGCAAGGTTTTCCCCACTATCTTGAGCTAAGGTGTGGAACTCATCCTCAAGCTTCTTAACTTCATTGCGAGGACAAAACTCTTCCTTCATGACCTCCTTGACTTGGTCCCATGTCATAGCAAGAGCAACTTCGGCCCCACGAGTACGCTTTTCTTCATTCCACCAAGTGAGTGCTCGTTTATGGAGAACACTCATGGCGTAACGAACCTTGAAGTTGTCGGGGCACTCACTGTTGATGAAGGTATTCTCAATACCCTCAAACCATTGGAGGAGTCCTGTAGCTCCTTCTTCACCACTAAACTTTGGAGGGTTACAAGAGTTGAAATGCTTACGGGTGCAGACTGGGGGTCCATTTCCATTACCATTGCCGTTCCAGTTCCCGTTGCCGTTCATTTGGATGACCTGAGCGAGTAAATTGGGAACCAGAGTTGCGATTTGCTGCGCCATTTGTTGAGAAATGATCGCAGCCAGTTGAGCATCGACACCATTGTTGTTGTGGTTAGGAACTTGGTCATGGTTATGGTTGTCACCACCTTCTTCGTGGTTCTCACCATTGCTGTTGCGAGTGCTGCGACGTGGAGGCATGATCTGTAATAGACACAATGAAATGAATGAGATTATATAAGGAATGTAATCATTTATTCATTAATTAAAATGAATAAACGAAAACGTTGACTTATCAAAGATTCTAAATTCTAATAACATATGAAGACATGCTTTAGCCTATAAGTGAACACTCATCCCGAGAATTCCCAGGTAGGCATCCGGGTCCCTCGTCTGATTGGGATATATGCGCAATGCCAGCCTAGACGGAAGACTCAGAATACAGGCGTTTACCCTTCCAGATTGCACGTGTTCGTTATTAAAATCTAGAACTTCGACGAGATCTCAAGGGGGTTCAGGTTAAACCTGAGGATTTTGTCCTATTAATCTAATGGTGGATCAGGATTGCAGCAGACGAATAAGAGTAGTCATATGTAGGTTTAGGGTTATATAAGGCATAGGATAAGGATAGGATTAGGGAAGCAATTTGGGTTACAAGTAAGAGAAGCAAGTACTGTTTAAGTCCCTAAGGTTATAGTCTAGATTATTTCTAATAACCTAATTCCCTATAACCAAGGCTCTGATACCAATCTGTAACACCCCAACCGGTGGCGGAAACATCGAGGTGTCACGTATTGATGAGTATACAGTAGCACATGGTAATCCAAATTTTAATTGAAATAAATATTAAATTGCAAATATCCAAAAATTGAAATACATAAGAGTTTTGAATGTGGAAATCTAAAACATCACACAAGAATCAAGCATGCATAGACTCCTTATTTTCTTCATAAATACTCTAATCTTCAAGCATCATTATCACCTGTTGAGTTGTAAAAATGGGGGGGTCAACTAGAAGTTGGTGAGAATACATAATCCATGTTAAGCATATAGTTTAAGTATAAAAGTCTAGCAATTCGTATGTCTATCGTAAATTTAAGTCTACATGCATAGTATAATATGTTGACATAATCAAACCTCCGACTAGTTTAGGTCCATCCCGTCATCTACGGTTCACCTTAGTAATATGTTGAACGATAACAATCACCCACGTGACCTATGTAGGAGGTACACGTATCCGGGTGGGGTTGTCAATCCAATATATCTATTATTGAGTATCGCCGGCTTGGCCATAGCTAATGATTATGTAAATGTTGAAACTCGTTGAAACTCGTTGAAACTGTTGACTAATACATGAGGCAATAAAGTTTACTACTAGACATATATGTTGAATTGCTTAAAATTGTTGCAAGTATAAAGAATCGCATAAACAGGATTACGTAAACTCACCTTGGTATAGTATTAGGTATTGAAGAAATAGTATAAGTGTAGCCCAATAGTTTGCCAAGTGTTACCCTATGTATAAGGCAACAAATAAGTCTAAGTCTAACTAGTTTATAAGTATATCCTAGGGTTTCGATTTGGGGATAACCAATTGTTGAATTTAACATAAAATGTTAATTAAATAAAGGGAAATTTGATAATTAAATAAAAGAAAGTCTTTTTATAAAATTTGAATTTAGAATGTTCACAATAATATGTTTGAAGTATAAAAATAATTTTTATAAAATTATTTCCTTTAAAATAGATTTTTAAATCTATTTATTACAATTTGCCAAAAATTTAACTTTAATATTCAAAAATACTAAAATTAAAGAATTATTATTTTAAAAATCATATTTCTGTTCTAAATATTTAAAAATAAATTGTATAAAATTTTGGTGTAAAAATAATAAAAATTGAATTTATTATGATTTAATTATGATTAAATCTAACAAAAATTGATTAAAAATATAAAATAAATGATTTTTCCGAATTAAAAATTGTTTCAATAAAGTTTAACATTGTACAAACATAGGATAATTTTTGTAGAATTTAATAAAATTGTTTTGATATTTTAATGAATTTTTATAAATATAATAGCATAAAATTGATTTAATTATTATAAATATTAAATCAATTAATTTTAGAAAACCAAAAATTGTAAATAAAACCTTTAACTCAGATTTGAAAAATGTAATTTTTTTAGAATTTATAAAAAGGTTTTATTATTTAAAAATGAATTTATAAGTTTTAAATGAAATATATATATATATAATTGGTTTGTAAAAAAAAAAGAAATGAATTTAAGGAAAAAAGGGGTGTCCAAGTCGGGTCTCGAACCCTGGTTACAAGCAACCATCACAACCACTTGGCCTAGGCCTGTGGTTGTGATGAATCCTGTTCTAAAATAAATATAAACATACGCGAAATCAGTTTTTATCCCCAAATCAATACCCACGAACCCTAGCTTCTGCAATAACACGATTCACACATCGTTGGCCCAATTGATGTTAGGGCTTTTGATGTGTGAACGCCGGTGATCAAAACCCACAAAAAAAGTTTAACTTACAACGTTGATTCGTGTTTGATTGTCGGGTCAAAGATAAAAGTCAACCGATGATCGTATGAAGATGCACAGATTGATATGAAGAATATTGAGGTTTGAGAGAAGATTATGAGCGAGTTGTTATGCCTTGGGGACGATCAATTTATACTGTGGGTGTCTCAATGATCAAATTGGCATGTTTGACCAAGCATTGAAGTCATACGCGTATAATTATTAATTTGATGGACAATTGATCTGTAATTGACGTGTAACTTAGTCATGAGAGGCCGATAATCGAGTATGGATGCCAAAATTAGATCAATCACGAATTGATTCTGATTGATTAACAAACGCGTCCAACCAGTTGACTTTCCTAAGTCAATTTGCAGGTTTAAAAATCGCGTATAAGTTTATTTTGTGCCGGGGTTTAATCAGTGTTGATGGCCAGCCCAGTTGGTTTAGATGGTTGTGTGGTTGACCCGGTCTTGGGCGCGGGTTCGAGTCCCGGCCAAGACATATTTTTTTTGATATTTATTACATATTAGCACATATATAATATATATATATATATATATATATATATATATATATAGTATTAGGGTTCCAATAACGCGACAAAAATAATTATTGCACACTAGAATAACGAAACTTGACGTTTATTAAATGCGATGGTGTAACGTGCAAGAATAAATACGAAATGTTACATTGATAATTGAATAAAAACTTGTACAATTCGAGTGTCATGGCAAGTCTAGTCCATATGTGAAAACAAAACAATCGGGTAAATCGAGTGCATAATCAAACCTTGTGGCTAGAATATTGTGGTCCATCCCATACGCTCATGGTTCACTCGATTATGTTATAATTTCGATAACAATCACCCACGCTACCTATGTAGGAGGTACACGTATCCGGGTGGGATTGTTAGTCCAATAGATCTATCATTGTATACCGTCGGCTGATCAATGTTAATGATTATGCTAGAATAATGTGCTTACCCTAGTAATGTTTAAGACATAATGCAACATAGAATAACATATAGACACTTATGATTGAATTGTAAATTGAATGTTGTAACATGTTTCACCCCAAAATAGTGAATGGAAAAGGGGCTATGTAAAACTCACCTTAGGTGCTTAATGAGTTCGTGAGTTCTCTTGAGCGTGCAAGCACTTAGTAATAATGCCTTGGAAAACTCGGAACTAGCTAGAGGAGATAATGATGGATGAAAACTTTAGTACGTGGGAGATGAGATAATAATGTTTTTTTTTTATTAAATGTTATAAAGAGTTGAATGGTAAGCTATTGTATTTATAGTGTAGAAATTGGAGTTGTAATTAGGGACTACTTTGACTAGGCTAGAATTTAGGAACAACTTTGACTTGACTAGAAGACCATATTTACTAACACTTTGACTTGACTAGGAGACCATATTTACTAACACTTTGACTTGACTTGACTAAGAGACGACGTTTGACTTTTCAGGTTTGACTAAGGGACCTTGAAAGGGATTAAGTTTAATTGGTTTTAATTAACATCACAAAACACCAAATGGTGTAGTGGTTTGTGTGGTGTGGTTAAGGTTTAGCCCACCAGGGACTCGGGTTCGAATCCTGGCTCAGGCAAACATTTTTTTAACGTTTTTAAATCAGAATTTTTAATAAAATCCAATTTAATATTGATTATAAGTCATTATTTAAACAAAAAAATTAATAAAATGGATGGGAATGATACTGTAAACATGAATCGGATGAATAAACGAGGGAGTTCTATATATATATATATATATATATATATATATATATATATATATATATATATATATATATATATATATATATATATATATATATATATATATATAAAATTGTGTGATGTTACACGTTGGGCGGTGGCTATTGCTTTCTCCTCATCGGTCTTCTTCTTATGACTTCTTTTTGTAACTTTTTTTTCCGTTGAGGATCCAACAATATTTTGTGGTTGTGTTTCCAGTTCGGTTTCGGGTAGAGGTAAAGGCGTTTGGGTCATTGTAACGTGTTGTTGAGTAAGCCGTACCGGAATTGAGGAATTGTCATATAGAAAATTTGTAAATAAACGCCTGCCAATGTAGGATGTGAAACCTGCTAGATCAGGACATGGTGAGTAAAGAATGTTTTTTAGGCGGGTAGTTTGCTCTTGGGCGAACAGGTGGAGGTGGTGGACTAGGATTCGGGTTTTCAGGGTAGTCAAATGGGTTGTTTGGATCAAAGCCTTGGTTGTGTGGATTTATATATTTATTTTTTTAAATAAGTTTTTATAAAAATAGAGAGAAGATGTAGAAAGAATAATTAAAAAATGAGTTGATTTTATAAATAATTGGTTGAATGTAATTAATATTATTATTAATTTTTTTTTAAATTGAGCCGTTACCCAATGGCTTTTGACCTATCACAATATGTCACCCAACCCATCTACCCAAGCCCCACGCCCGAGCAAAAAGCCAAGCCCCTTGGGCCACGCTCGACTAACACCACCTGTCACACCCCGACTTTTCACTCGTCGGTTGCGACGTTTGGTGCCTTTGCCAGCGCAGTAGAAAGTTGCATCTAAGACTCTTATTTCCTGAACGCCAATTCTCACCCTTTAGGATCCCCGATCCCAAGACTTCGCCCACTCCAACCGTGCCGTTACCAAAGTTTAAAACCTGAAAGACATACTTAAAAGTCAACATAAAGCTGGTGAGTTCATAAGTTTCACAAAAGAGTTTCCTTAAATTTGAAAAGATCATTCCCGTTAATACTATGTCATGAGAACGTTAGCTAGACGTTAAGTGTTTTTACTACTACGGTTAGGAACCCATTACTAAACATGAACCAAAAGATGATACCAGCCCAGATGACTGGGCTACCGATGCCTCGGTAACCCGATAGGTAGAGACAATATGCACCCGCCCGGCCCCACCGTCGAGTGGGGTTTGTGAGGCCCAATAGATCTATCCACATTTCCCTCGTTGTGCGTTCCAGCACATTCATGGTTTCCCCCTGGGACTTTCCATAAAAGCCGTATAGTAACATAAAGTGCCCATAGTATAACATGATCTTTAAAACAATGTAAGTAGTACGCATGTTTTTTCCCCGAATGTAAAACCAGTAAAAGCAGGGTCGTGACACTCACGCACCCATTTCATTTTTCAAAAACTTGTTCGTTTGGAATTCCTCAGGTTTTCATAAAAGAAGCATGTCTTCCACCCCGAAAACATTTATAAAACAGTAAAAAGTGGGGTCATGAACTCACCTTAATTTCCTCGCTAAGCTAGCAAACAAGCCCGAAGCTTTGAACGACTTCCTCGTGCCCTATTACAACAAAGGACACCTTAAAGTCTAACACATATAAACCTAGCCTATTATCCGGCTAAAAGATAGTTTATCCAACTATCTAGACTCGTGTGTATAACTCGAGTACTAATATGCTTTAACTCGACGAACCGATTGTGACTTATCTTACTTATGCATTAACACACGACATAGTACCCAAGTTGCGCACTTGTCACTATTCGTGTGTACACCACGTTGGACTATTACTACGAAACGTATAACTTATCTTATAATTATATTTTAGGAAAAATACTCTTTGATAAAAAAAATATAAGTATAGTTATTTAAAACTGATCCATAACAAGTGTCGCTTCTTTTCAAATCCGAACATTTAAGTTATTCCAAACTTTGCTTTTTGTAAAAATAGTTCCCAAGTAAAATGTATACATATTTTTAAATCCAAACAATAAACATTATTTAGATACCGAAAACCTTTCGAAAACTCGTCACACTTGACGTTCGGCTAAACTATATATAATATGTTTTCAAATATTGTCCGGGATTTACTTATTATTGTTAAACATATCTTTTGTCAAAACGTCACTATTTTTCATAACTACACTTATCATGACACTTAGGGAACTTCATTTATAAAAATATGCGACAAATTCTATTTTCGTTGGGCCGTGGATTTTATAAAAATTTGGGCAGAGTTTCCTCTGTTTTTGTACAAACCAGGCGACACAAGTCGCCTACAATTTTCCCAAAAATCATTATCCAATACAAGACTTTATACGTTTCGACAACTTTTCATATATAAGCTACTTATTTATATTTATATAAATACACGAAACAATATATATATTATAGTCCAACCAATTTAGTCCGATATCGATTTTATAAGTCACGCCTTTTATATCCAATACCAATCGTCCGACTTAATATAGTTACCGGTTATTATTATTCGGTTCGTTCGCGAGTTAAAACTATTTTAAGAATATCAATATCTTTATTTATATATATATATATATATATATATATATATATATATACATAATATCCACAACAATAATACAAATACGAATTAAAGTATACCGATTCGTACGCGTGTAACCCGAAGCCACCTCGAACTACGTGTAGACCGGAACCAAAGTTTGACCAGCTTTGACCGCGTGTTGACCAGCTTTGACTATCCAGATCTGACCCGAACAAGACCCGAACCGAACCAGCAACCCCAAAACAAACTCGCGCAGATCTGACTTGTTGACCCGGGCCAGACTCGAGACCAACCGAACGAACTCGAACCGAACCAGATCTGAGCTGAAACTCAAGACCCGGGTTGAACCCGACTCGCAAGACGAACCCGAACTTCGACCAAAACCGGGTCAGATCTGACCCGAGACCTAAACCCGCTGGATCAGCCACCTCAACCCGAAACCACCTCCGAACCACCATTAGCACCCATCGGACCCGAACCAAAACCGAGCCAAACCCAAGTCCCATCCGGACCTGATGTGAACCGGCACCCAAACCCGAAGCCACAACCACCACGAACCCGACACCATCGAGCCAATCCAAACATCCTGATCCAAGCCCACTTGCCTTGAACCTCGTGTGCCGCCCCTTCCCCTCCCCGTCTTCTGCCCGACGTGGCTCTGGACCACCATGCCGCCGCCGCCTTCAGCAACCAACCCAAACTGAACTGAACCAACCACTATTGGCAACCTAATCGGACCATCCCCTCCAAACCCGTCACCTATAACCCAGCGAACTACCACCCTCCGACCACCACAATCGCGACCACCACCATCGGACCACAAAACCCACCGAAAACCACCCTTCTGCTGCTGTTTCTGCACGTTCCTCGGGCCACAGGCCTACGCCACCGCTTATGCTGCTGTTGAGGTTGCGCCGCCACCACCCAAGCTTGGTGGTGGCCGGCTATTCTTGTAACAGGAGTGGGGAGAGGAGGGCAGGGAGGGAGAGAGACGAACGAGAGATAGAGGGTAGAGAGAGGGAGAGTGTGCAATTTTAGAGAGAGAGAGGGACTTGTGGCTGCACCTAATGAAGAAGAAGAAGAAGAAGAAGAAGAAGGATAATGCCCCATTTTATAGTTAGGGTTAGGTTAGGAGGGTTATTACCGCGTATCGAACCCATTTTAAACGTAAACGTCTCGGTTTCTATTTAGGCTCCGTAATTAATTATAAAAAGTAGTCGGTTTTGTTCGAAATACAAAACCGAGCATAAATATAAATATCTTCGATGTCCGACGCGTGTTTTCAGAACATGCGTTTAAATCGCGTTAATTAAATCGGTCGCAGTTTCGATCGTAAAAACGGTCAGTAAACTTCCGAAACTTAAAAATTAACAATATTTAAAATAAATATTTAATTTTTAACAATAGAAATCACGTCGGTGTAGATCGGAAGTTACCGGGTGTCACACCACCATAGGGTAGTGTTTGAGGCATGGATGAGCAACTCACACTTAAACCCATGCTCCACTCCCCATACTCTAAATTTCCATCAAATCTAACAAAAGTGCACTCGATAAAATGAAAACTAAAAATGATTAGCAAATATCAACATACCTTCGTATTCCTAAAAATCTAAAACCGTTTGTTTTTAAAAGGGTAAAGTCAGAATTCAACTCACAGAAAACTACATTAATCTACATTCATCTTTACAGAGTACCAACATAAAAATCTTAAATATGGAATAGTCACTTTTAAGGTTCTGAATAGACCCACATTGATACATAAATAGTGAAATACCAACCATATAAATCCAAGACATTAAAAACAATCTTATGAATAAAGGTTCACATGCAATTTACCTAGAAGTGCAAATGAGCTAAGCAGCTCGTAAACTATTTAAACTCGGCTTGGTAAAAAGCTCGAAACAAGCAGAGCTGAGCTTGAGCCTAAAACAAAACTAATTTATGAATCAAAATCGAGCTAGATTATGGCATGTGAGGCTCGTCAAACTCATCGAGCCTTAGTATAATATTAATTTTATTAATATTTAATAATATTTACCCCTTTATTAAGTTTTTTACTAAACGAGCCCGAGCCGAGCTTCGTTTACCGAGCTCTGCAAGCCTATTATGTATATTATTTTTATTTAATATATTAACTAGTAGATAGTAAACGAGTCGAGCTCGAGCTTATGAAATATCTAACGAACCGAGCTCGAGCTCTTATAAGTTTTTTGAGCTCAGACTCGTCATGGCTTGTTTGCACAGCTAAATTTGAACCCTTTGATCATTTACTTTTAACCCACAGTTTTTCATCTTTTATAGTTTAGCCCCAACACTTTTTACTTTCAACTTTGGTCCCTCATATTTTCTCATAGTTCGCAAGTTTTTTCGTTTTAAATTTTCCAAGGTAACACGTCGCAAAGTGCGTGTGAGATTTTTTCCAATTTGACTTAAATGTGTTATGTGTTAAAATAATTTATTGTAAAATTTTGTAATATATAAGTATGCGATCAATGATGTTAGTTAAATTTAGTTATTCTAAATGTTGCGCAACATCAGCGTATCGCAATGGTATTTAAGCCAGCTTGATACGCCACATGCTCGTGAGGCAGCATCTGCAGGCAAAATACTAGTTGCATAACAATATTTATTTATCTAATTATAAGTTTGTTTTTTATAATATGTATAAATATATGTATGTATATACACACAATATAGGTTTATGATGCTTTTTTCTTGAATGGTTAAAGGTTTATGAATATGCTATTAACGTTAAATAATATTATTTAAATATATTTAAACCGTATATTTTTGCATGAAGCGAATCAACGAGGAGCTCAACCGGACAGGGTCCCTAAATCTTGAGGGCATAGTTTTTTTTTTTTTTAAAAAAAATCCTATATATATGTATATATTTTTTTATATCACTCATTTAACACCTAAATTTGGGCCTAAGGGGCCTATTTTTAACCACTTGAATAGGGTACATAAATTTTCAGCGATTTTCAAGAACACCTCTAATACTTAGGTTCTACTTGATTCGTTTATACCCCTAGACCCTTACCAGCTTAAAACTAACCCTTCAAGTAATAATTGTTGGATATATATATATAGTATGTCCGATGTAATTAACAGTCGAGATCAATGTAACCCGACCCGGTACGATCCGAAGAGTTACACGTTGGTACACGAATCAGATAAGTTCATAAGTAAATGGATTATTATTTAAGAAATAATAATTGTTTTAGACTTGAGGGACTTGATATTAATAAGATTAATATTAAGGAGTATTAAGATATTTAACAAGGGGGCTTAATGTAAGTTATTGTTTTATAAAAGGAGGGTTAAGGAGTAAACCCTAATCACACCTTTTATCAAAACAAAATACCTCTTGCCTCTTCTCTATAATCTGCGGCCGCCACCCCAAGAAAAAGGGCTGCCACCGCCTTTTCTTTTGCTTTGGCCATCAACCACCACAAACCACCACCTTCTTCTTGCAAGTGTTGCTTCCCGGTTGGTTCGTGCACGGTGTGAACTTCCTACTAGCGAGGATTCGTTGTAACCCGCGTGTTAAAATTCCGGTGTAGTCGTCAAAGGTTGATTGCTAAACACCCTATGGTTGTTTATTATTTATTTGTTTATACGCGTTTAACTGAGATCCTGATTGGGGATATTTTATTAATCGGATTAATAAAATTAATTACATATTTATATATATAAATCGGCCAACATTATATATTGTATATAATAGATTTTTATAAAAAATATTAACAGCTTCCGCTGTGTATACGATACCACGATTCCCAACAGTGGTATCAGAGCCACGGTTACGCGCGTATAGATGGTAAAGTTATAATTTTCATCTATGTTTTATTTGTCAAAAATTATTATTATTTTTTCTGACAAAAGATCAAAAGCTTTTTGTTGTTCATGGATTGTGATGTGAATCGAGCCCTAGGTATTTTGACCCTTGTCATGGTTGTGTTTGTGTATTTTATTTTCTTTTATTGATTTGTATTTTGTTACGGATATTGGATCCGGTGTAATAGATAGGATTAGAATAGATTTGTTTTATTTGTATTTCAAATTTATTTTGTAATCCTACAAGTACAAGATCAAGACGAAGATAAAAGGCGAACAGGTTCCATGAAGATAGAGATCTCGGGTCAAGTGGGAGCTGTATCAAAATAGTTTTGAAACCCCTTTTTGACTAGTTCGTTTCGTTTCAGGCTAAAATGAAACGGGCGACCTATTAGGGGCTCGATTTGTTTAATTTTATTATTATGTTTTGTGGTTGTGGTTTATTTATTGTAAATAATTTAGATAACCCAAAATAAATAAAATTTTCACAATCATGGCAACGGTTTTATTAAAACAAGTTTTATAAAAACCGAAAAGCATATTTAATAAAAAGAGTTTTATTAATATTAAAACAAGTCCATTCGCGATAATACGACCAACGTAGTTTAAATAGAATATTTAAAACTATACCGTGTCGAGTGTTGAAAGGAGTTTCAATTATCACGAACACTATAAAATTGGATTTTATAAACTGTTGTGTGACTCATATCATGCTAACGAGTCATTCAATATATTTATGGTAAATATTAAAATTAAATCCCAATTTTAAACTGATGTTTCATGCCACCCTTAACGAGTTAACACTCCATTCTATATCGAACCCAAATGTTAGTGTTGACCCTGCATCTGGGCGTTGATCATGAGTGAAGGTAATCATCGCGTTTCTAGTGTAACATAGGCTGGTGTTGCAGTTAACAGTAAAGGACCAAACATCGCTTGTTTGACAAGTGGGCATAGTTGGGGTTAAACATACATCGCTTTTAGCGATAACCCCAAAAGGAGAGTTTTGTAGTGGACACAATTAACAATCGTTGTTTACCTACCTAATCGTGCCAGTGGACAGTGCTAAGCCAGTTCATTGTGTATTGATGAATCGGGATCTCATCCTAATTAATTTTGCTTTTTGGGTCATAAAATAATTAGGATACTTAAAACATGAAATACTAATACATTAATTTTGAAATTTGTAGATGTCAACTGAAAACATTTCCACCTCCCATTTCTCTCTCAAGTCCATCTTAGAGAAGGACAAACTGAACCACTCCAACTTCATGGACTGGCACCGCAACTTGAAAATTGTTCTCAAAGCGGAGAACAAATTGTATGTTCTTGAAGAACCAGTCCCTGATGAACCCATAAATACGAAAAGTGAGTTTTATAAAACCTGGGCTAAGCATTTTGATGACTCTGTGAAAGTCTCATGTCTGATGCTGGCATCCATGATCCCTGAACTTCAAAGGACCATGGAGGACATGGAGGCATACAACATGAATCAACATCTGATGGAAATGTTCCAACAAAATGCTCGCCATGAGAGGTTTGATGTGATGCGATCACTTATAACCACTCGTATGCAAGAGGGTACACCAGTTGGCACTCATGTGCTAAAAATGAAGGCATATGTTGATCACTTGGCTCGTCTGGAATCCCCCTTGAGCGATGAGTTAGCTGGGGATATCATCCTGAACTCATTGCCTAAGTCATATGATCAATTCATTATGAACTATAATATGAATGGGATGTAGAAGACACTTGCAGAACTGCATCAGATGCTCAAAACTGCTGAGGTAAACATACCTGGAAAAACTGCACCAGTGCTAATGATCAGGGATGGTCAGATTAAGAAACCTAAAACCAAGAAGAGGGGCTATCAATGCAAAGGGAAGGGAAAGGGCAAAACTGTTGCCAACAAGAAACCTTTGAAAGATGCTAAATGTTTTCATTGTGATGAAACTGGGCACTGGAAAAGGAACTGTGCTAAGTATTTAGCTGAACTGAAGCAAGCCAAGGCTTCTGGAGGAGAGTCCTCAGGTATATATGTTATTGAAATCTTTGTTTTTTCTAGCAAAACATGGGTGTTTGACACAGGATGTGGTTTCCACATTTGTAATGTTTTGCAGGGACTAAGAAAGATTAGAAAGCTGAAACAAGATGACTTGGAGGTCCATGTTGGCAATGGACAAAGAATTACAGTGAAGTCAATAGGAGAATATGTTCTTTTACTTCCTTCTGGTTTAGAACTTGTTTTGAACAATGTTTATTACATTCCTAGTGTGACTAGAAACATTGTTTCATTTCATGCTTTGCGTAGACAAGGTTTTGATTATCGTTTTAATGGTGAATTTATTACTGCTTATTTTAACGATGTATTTTACTTCGATGCAAAACCCAATAATGGGATCTATGAGATAGAAATCCAAAACGATAACATATTATGCAATATCTCCCATAAACGTAATAAGTTGGACTTTAATGATACGTATATGTGGCATTGTAGACTTGGTCACATAAGTGAGAATCGTGTTAAACAACTCAAAACCGCAGGAATCCTGGATTCCAAGGTTTCAGAGTCGTTTGGAAAATGCGAATCATGCTTAAGTGGAAAGTTAACAAAAGCATCTTTTTCAAATGTTGGAGAAAGAGCCAATGATCTGTTAGGACTTGTACATACAGATGTATGTGGTCCATTCAGAACAATGTCAAGACATGGAGAAAGATACTTTGTTACATTTACTGATGATTTCAGTAGATATGGTTATGTTTATCTTATGAAGTATAAACATGAAACTCTTGAAAAGTTCAAGGAGTACCAAAACGAAGTAGAAAATCAGCTAAATAGAACTACTAAAATGCTTCGATCAGATCGAGGGGGTGAATATCTTAGTCAGGAATTCATCGACCATCTAAAGGATTGTGGAATAGTTTCACAACTCACTCCACTTGGAACACCGCAACATAATGGTGTGTCTGAGCGGAGAAATCGAACTCTATTAGATATGATTCGATCAATGATGTGTCGAACAAACCTTCCAAAATCCTTTTGGAGTTATGCTTTGGAAACTGCCGCAAGACTTGTGAATATAGCTCCAACGAAAAAGGTTGATAAAACGCCTTATGAGATATGGCATGGAAAGAAACCTCATGTATCCTACCTTAAAGTCTGGGGATGTAATGCTTATGTCACTCTAGAATCTTCAGATAAACTAGATCCCAGAGGCGAAAAAGTGGTTTTCGTTGGATACGGTAAGAAGATCGGTTACCTATTCTACCACCCCACTGAAAATAAGATTTTCACCAAACGCAGAGGCAGTTTCTTAGAGGAAGAGCTTCTGGCACGAGGGATTGGAGATAACCATGTGGATCTCGAAGAAATTCAAGAATCACAAGTGACTGAACCAGCTGTTTAGACAGAACCAGATGTAACTGATCCAGTTGTTGAAGTTGAGCCTGAGAGGACTCAAGAAACAACAGAAACACCAAGTGTTTGGAAAAGTATTAGGGATCGTCGTGCACCTGTAAGGTATGATGATATCTTCATGATTGATGAAGCTGAGCCTACTACTTACAAAGCTACAATCTTGGATTCAGAATCCAAGAAATGGCAAGAAGCCATGAATGCAGAGATGCAATCCATGTATAATAACCAAGTCTGGGATTTGGTTGATCTTCCTGCCGAATGTCGGACTGTGGGAAACAAATGGATCTTCAAGAAGAAGACTGACATGGATGGGAATGTGCAAACCTACAAAGCAAGGCTTGTAGCGAAAGGTTTTACTCATACTCAAGGAATTGATTATGAGGAAACTTTCTCGCCACTAGCCATGCTTAAGTCTATTAGAATTCTACTTGCCATTGCTGCATATTATGACTATGAGATATGGCAGATGGATGTCAAAACCGCGTTCCTTAATGGACACTTACTGGAAGATGTCTATATGGTTCAACTTGAAGGTTTTGTCGATCCAAAGAATCCTAATAAGGTGTGCAAGCTGAATAAATCCATCTATGGATTAAAGCAAGCATCTCGCAGCTGGAATCTCCGTTTTGATCAGAAAATCAAAGAGTTTGGTTTTATCAAGAACGAAGATGAACCGTGTGTTTACAAGAAATCTAGTGGGAGCTATATCACTTTTCTTATACTGTATGTAGATGACATACTAATCACTGGAAACAATATCCCTATGCTTAAAGATGTTAAGACCTGGTTGGGTAAATGTTTCGCAATGAAAGATCTTGATGAAGCCGCTTATATTCTAGGAATAAAGATTTATAGAGATAGATCAAAGCGGTTATTGGGTTTGAGTCAAATGATAAGGTCTTACGACGCTTCTCAATGCAAGACTCAAAAAGGGGGCTCTTGCCCATGGCACATGGAACCATTCTTAATAACAAGCAGTGTGCAAATACTGGAGAGGAAAAGAAGAAAATGGAAGGTATTCCATATGCTTCTACGATTGGTTCCATCATGTATGCCATGTTATGTACTAGACCTGATGTCTCGTATGCTCTTAGCATGACGAGTAGATATCAATAGAATCTAGGAGAGAGTCACTAGGCTACAGTGAAAAACATTTTTAAGTACCTGAGAAGGACTAAGGACATGTTCTTAATATATGGAGGACTGGAGGAGGAGCTGTCAGTTAAGTGTTATACTGATGCAAGCTTCCAGACTGATCGTGGATGACTCAAGATCACAAACGAGATATGTTTTCATTCTGAATGGTGGGGCTATTACTTGGAAGAGCTCTAAGCAAAGTGTGATTGCTTAATCCACCTGTGAATCAGAATACATTGCTGCATCGGATGCTGCAAAGGAGGCTACCTGGATGAAGAAGTTCATTACTAATCTCGATGTTGTGCCTAGCATAAAGAAACCAATCAAGATACTGTGTGACAAACACTGGTGCCATTGCTCTTGCAAAGGAACCAAGGTCACATCAGACCGCAAGGCATATACTCAGAAAGTTCCACTATATTAGAGAAATAGTAGAGCGTGGAGACGTCGTGATGAACAAAGTTCATACAGATCTAAATCTGGCTGACCCCTTTACTAAGCCTTTACCTCAAGCTAGACATGAGGAGCATGCTGGAAATATAGGGCTTAGAGTTGTTAGACAATAGGCATGATCTGTAATTAGTATTGATGTTTTATTTTGAACTATGACAGTTATGTTGAATGTTTATTTGATTTAATGGGTTAAATGCAAATTTAAATATTTATTAACTGTGTTCATTATTTGTATGTTTAAATCCTTGACTAAGAGTATTCTAAATGTCCGTAGTCGATCAAATTACATGGGAATGAATTTGAATGTAAGGCTATTGTGAATTGGGATGGTTTTATTCATGAGATGAATAGCTCAAGGGTTTGAGGATCATAATTCACAGATATTATTAGGGAATAATATTGGATGTAACTCGCTTCAAAACGATCTCCATGGATCTGTGTCATGAGATGTTTTGATATTGATATGTTCAATCTGTCCTTTTTCCTAAGGCACATATTAAACTACATTGATCAAGGACTATCTTTGATGTTATCTTACACTATCCTGAAACATGGGTAGCAATAAGGGTAGCGTTGGGAGAAATCCGAGATTGAGTGGGAGTTGTATGACGCTGATGGAATTATGTACTTCTGTAGGATTAGAAGTCTAGACATTCTGGCGCCCTCGTAAAACTCAAACTGGTATAAACGCGTGGCCACGCTCGGACTAAGGTAGTTCGTTAGACCATTTTGAATTAGAGACGAGAATAAAGAATAGTTAATCACTATATAAGAATGAATGATCCATGTCTTATGATCAACGGATAGTATACAGAAGGGACTTATTGATAGAATTATCAGGGCTATAGTATTTGGTTAAGTAAAGTGTTACTTGAACTTAAAGAACTAGTTGACGACTGTAAAGTGTCATACTATGTTGGGTGCAATGCGATGCAGCTAGGCGTCCAACTTTGTGCACGTTGACTCATTTAATTAAAATCGTCCAAGTGGGAGATTGTTGGATATATAGTATGTCCGATGTAATTAAAAGTCGAGGTCAATGTAACCCGACCCGGTACGATCCGAAGAGTTACACGTTGGTACACGAATCAGATAAGTTCATGAGTAGATGGATTATTATTTAAGAAATAATAATTGTTTTAGACTTGAGGGACTTGATATTAATAAGATTAATATTAAGGAGTATTAAGATATTTAAGAAGAGGGCTTAATGTAAGTTATTGTTTTATAAAAGGAGGGTTAAGGAGTAAACCCTAATCACACTTTTTATCAAAACAAAATACCTCTTGCCTCCTCTCTATAATCTGCGGCCGCCACCCCAAGAAAAAGGGCCGCCGCCGCCTTTTCTTTTGGTCCGGCCATCAACCACCACAAATGTAACAACCGGCAAAATTAAGGTAATCCCGTACTAATTAACTATACGCGATTAACGTAATTAAACGTAATTATGTGTTGATTATTTAACTGAGGCCTTAGAAAAATAGCAATTCCCAAATAATGCATAGGAATGCATAAGTTTAATGACAAAACATGATAGGATCATGTGCAAGCAAATCTATCTGGTATGGACACTGGCGATTACCCGGTAAAAATTAATAAGCGAAACGAACCCCGGACACCCGGGATATAAAATAAAAGATAATTTCACAAAATATAATGAGTTTTGGAACCCCAAAGCCATACGTGAAAACTTGTCATACAAATCTCCCGGTAACGAATAAAGTGCGCGTACCGCACCCGATACGCGCGTAACATACAATTTCACCCGGCAAAAGCCAAAATAACTTATCAACGCTTAAACTGGACTATGTTTAAGGAATATCAAGAGTATTTTAATATTCGGATAAAACGCGATTAAAAACTCGAAAAATGCCCGGACGGTACCCGAACGAAAGGGGATTAAACATAACTAATAATGGGGATTATTTAGCAAAGTGGACCCCACCAAAACACCCCTTGGGGCCGGCCTATGGCCCACCCAAGTGAAAGATATCTTGTGTTATCCTAATAAATCATTAAGATCTATATTAATCATGAGGTTGCATGGCTTAGTATTGGGCAATAGAATTCACCAAATCCTCTTCACTCTCTCTCTCAAAACTCACGGCCCAAGCACCCTCTTATGATCTTTTAAAGATTTTGTTTGTGATCTTACATGATCCTTGCAATCTCCCATAATCCAAGACAAAGATATTAGGTAATCTTTGAAGATTTGAAGAGATATTATATACATACACAAGCATACTTGAATCAAGAAAAATAAAAAACACTTCTTCTCCTTCTTCTTGTGGCCGTGGCATTACACCCCCACACCAACATCATTCTTGCAATTTTTACACTTCCAAATCACCTCTAGATCATTATCCTTCAAAACCCCATTGTGTGTTTCAAGAGCTTGGAGCTTAACCCTTTGGCAGAACACACTAAACCCCATCCAATCCAAGGTTCTTGTCTTCCCTAGCCTTGAGCTAGTAGTAAGTTTTACCTTGTTTTGATTGTTAATGTTCATATTATGTGCTTTTATGAGCAAGTTGTACATTGATGGGAAAAATATGGTTTTGAAACATGAAGATAATGTGTCTTACAAGAATAAAAATGAAAGAATAATAACCAAACATTAAGAAAATGGTTCTTCAAAGTCCACTAAGTTGGAAGAAAAATGCTAACTTTGAAAGTTAGGATGGAAAATGCAACAAGTATAGTTTTGGTAAACGTGAGAAACCTACTCATGTATATTTTGAAAGATGTATTTTTATAAAAATAGAAGTTTTATAAAAATAAGAGATTAAGTTAACATAAGGATTTTATAAAATAATAAAGGTGTTATAAAATATTGGACAAAAGTAAAGACTTGGGAAAACTTGTACAAAAATGGATACTTTTGTATAAATGGGAATATAAAAGTATCGGAAAACATTTTTGGGATACAAGTTAACAAGTTGAACTAAAAATACAAAAGTATATTTTGTTTTCCAAGTAATATGTGTTCGGAATTGGAAGTACGAACAATATTTCCATAGAACACATATGGGAAGAAAATGTGGAAAAAGCTAACTAACGGACTTAGTAACATGAACTAACGATAACGGATAAACGGACAAATGAGAAAAGAATGCCATTGCGGCAAGATGAAAATATATATATTTTAAGAAATAAAATATATATAACAAGGGTGAAACTTATGTAACACTTTCCTAAGTGTTAGAAAGAATATTCGAGGGAGAAAGCATAACGTAAAGAATTAAAAACGCTAAAACAACGTATGGACTTAACAAGGAAAATTCACGCATTGGTACATGTACACATGCTCGTCTCGACGGAATTCTAGGATATCTATTCGAATGGGAAAGTAGATATGCGAGAAGGAGAACCGAGACGAGTAGGCAAAATGTACCTATATACATGTGAATACCGGCGAGATCCTAGTATATTTATTCAAATGGGAAAATAAATATACGGCATGGTACGTCGAGTCGAACGTTAAGAATATACAACCGAACGACAAGACCTTAACGTGTTTACTTGAATGGGAAAGTAAATATGTGGCAAAGTGAGTCGGGACGGGTAATAAGAATACGTTATATCGAGTAAAACGTTCCTAAGTATAATTATTTAAATGGGAAAATAATTATACGTTGGGTGGAGTCGTGTCGAGAATAATAACATACAAGTTACAAATAGTATTAACAAGATTAATATATAACTTGTAAGAAAAGGGTAATCCATCGCCAATGAACCTAGGATACGGGACTAATTAAACGGAAATTGGGATAACGCGTGGTCAGGGAGTTGGGTGTACAACTTGCCAAGGCACATGCACTATAGGTGTAGTGACTTATACGCCTAGGATATTTGTAGGTGCGAGACCACAAAACTTGCTATTTTCTTCTTTGAGCCAAGCACAGTTCCAGGTGAGTTTCACGGCCCCATTTTACTGTTTTAACTGGGGGAAAGATATGTTTGTCAAACGTTGTCACATGTTGAAATGTTTTCAAAGGTTAAAATGTGATAAGTGGTATGATGAGTACTTGAGCAGTGATCGCCACTCGGGGTTGAGTCCTCTCTTCTGTAATCATTAATTCAGGGAAATGAAACCGAAGGAATATTTGGATAGTACTATTGGTGCCTGACAAGGCCCACCCCTAATCGATAGCGTCGATTATGCATCGGCGTATGCCTGGGGTGCACGTATTCTGAAATTAAGTCGTTGGGTTCCGAGGAACGACTGGGAGCGGGGCATTATTATGAGTCTTGGTTTGGTTATGGGGCTCAAGGGATTGCTCATCATTATAGTTTGCAGGAGCTAGCTACTCCTTACAAATGCCACAAGTTGTGCAGGTTTCGCACATGTTGTAAAAAAAAAGGGAAATATCGATCGACAAGATCCTAGTATAATTATTTAATGGGAAAATAATTATACGGTAAAGTGAGTCGAGTCGATGGTTGTGAAAATGCTGTTGTTCTGAAACTAAAACCTGTGAACTCACCAATCTTTTATATATTGACGTCTTTTTAAACATATATTTCAGGTAACTAAGCGCTGAATAGATGTGGGGCTAGTGCGGTGGGATTCGGGATGTCGGATACTGGTCGGGGTTTCATCGATTGTTACCAAAGGGTTGGAACAAACGGAAATACCTCACATTGAAACTTAATGTTTGTCGTTTTATGTAATATTGGAAATGTGATTCTCTGTTTCGACATCTTAATAAATTGATTCTTTCCTAATTAAATATAGTTTGTGTTAATCTTGACTTTGATATACTTTCGAGCGTTGCGCCACGTGTTTCCGCCATTGGCGTGGTGTGACACGATAAATCGTGATCCTTCTACCTCCGCTTGCTATTTCCGTGGTGACCACTATCTTTGTTATGGGGAAAGATGTAGGTCGGATTCGAGGTCCTATGGAAACTAGTTATCACACATATAATAACTACGACGAGTCTAAGACTCTAGTCGAGCCTGACGTTGTTGCCCTTGTTATTGTTCTATGACTCAAGCGAGTCCTGTTGACGCTGTTAAGTGTGTAGCTCTTGCTAAGTTTGTTGTTGTCAGTAATTCTGTAGCACTTATCGGGCTTGATGTCGTTGTTTCCGTATCTGTTATCGATCTTATTGTTGTCGTTGTCGTTGTCTCTATAGTCTATGTTGGACTTGGTGATGCTATTTCTATAGCTTTTCTCGAGTTGATGTTGTTGATGTATTGAGGCTCCTGCAGAAGTGAATGTCGTTAACGAAGACGCCTCTATGACCTTGCCAAGCCGCTATGGCCATATCTGTGTCTTTGTGGAGTTCGTTGTTGTTAATTCCATTTTCTTTGAGGCTTTCATTGACTCCCTCGTTATCATTCCTTGGGCTCTTAGCAAGCCTAACTTTGTCGATGGTTCTTAGGCCTCGGTTGAGACTGTCGATGTTGTTGTTGCTATCGTTTAAGTGACTCATACCAAGCCTACGGTCGTTCTCTGTATGATCAATATCGGCTTGAGAAGTCAGCTAAATTATGGGGAACTCATCGTTCCCATTTAAGTTATGACGACTGATGCGCCGGCCAATCTAACCATTTCTACCATTGAGCCTATGGAGGTTTGGCTCGAGGCTGATGGTACGGATGCAAATCCTACCTCCACAAGTGATCTGAGACGCACGGGGATGCGTGCTCACCATAATGGTGCTTTCTGTTGATGTGAACTGTGGATTTTTCATATTGAGCGTCATATTGTCGTGTGCATTCATGCTGTTGTGTTACCCCCAGCCATGGTGCATGCTTGCAGTTGCATTATTTTTGCTGATTGCGTATCCATGTGGTTACGCTGCATTGTCAAGGGTGAATTCCTAATTGTTTACTGCTCCTGCAGTAGTGTAGCCTTACTGCCGTGTTTCTCCGTGACATGCGGCTCCTGTTGCGGTGTTGCCTTGTCGTCATACTTCTCTGTTGTCGTGATGCTCCTGTGTGGTGTTCCCTTATTGATGTGTTTCATGGATGTATTGTTGTGGCTGTTGGATTACCTTGATGACGTGATGACTTGCCGTTTGCTTAGCTTTTGGTTATCTCGGGATGGAGACATCACCTAGGTCCCTCGTTGTTGTCATAGTTCTGTTTGTTTGATTGTGTAGTGCCAACATTGATTATGTGAGATTTCGGGTACCCAACAGACTTTCTAGAAGTCATACTAAAACACTCTAGTCTGAGTGTTAGCCCATGAACTCCTTTGAGTCTCGTGATTGTTTGGGTAATTGACCGAATCATGTGTCGACCCCTTGATATGCTCACGCATTTCGTGAGCGTTACATCTCCAGAATCTGAGGCATCAGTGACGCCGTGTCTAGCCTTAACTTATTACTCGCACTTTGGTCGACTAACCACACTCGAATCATGTCGGAAAAAAAATCCCATGATCCACACATGCCGAGGCGAGGCTCATCTTTGTGATAAGGGATTCCGAATACGTCTTGAACCTGAAGGTATCGAGTAATTGTGAGCGGTATTATGACCCATACCTTTGGGACTAGTAAGAGTTGAGAGATTCAATTCATTTATTGCTCATCCACGTGGATTCGTTTGACGTCATACGTACCGACGTATCATACTGATGATTATGGAAATACCATTGTGGACCCACCCATGGGTGTACATTGGTGGAGTCCCTGGTACATGATTCGAAGGTCTTATGAAACCCTGAATCTAGAAGGGCGTGCAGCATTGTCTACTCTATAAAGGTGATACCCTATCGTGTTGAGATGTTTGGACATCTCGGCCCTTCGATTGTTTTTACTATTCCCCTGATGGTAGGTTTATCTTGCCTTGGTGTCGTTGAGTATATTCTTGGAATAGTGGAACTCTTTCGAGCTTGGGTTGATAGTGGTGTTCCCAGTTATACTTTAACTAGCATTACTCGCGCTAGAGTAAAATCCTCGGTCCTCAACAGACACCGTTGGAGACGCCATAGTACTATGAGCTGCCAGGTCAGGGCGGATGGCACCTGACTAATCAGGACGAGCTTGAAGGCTTACATATTCCGCCCATATGTGTGACTACTGAGTCATTGAATGGGATGCCTTATGGGAAGGCTCAGGACCATTAGTTGTGGTGCGATATCAGTCGCTTGCTTGTTTAAGTAACGACTTGAGCGCATGAAGCCGTCAAGCCAAATGTGAAATCTATGCCAAATGCATGCATCTATGACCCGATCTCACCATTTACCTAGAAAGATTCCGAAAGGATGGAACCTTTGATGAGTGAGGGTTTCGGTTTCGGGACTCCTTTCACTCAGATCTCTGCATAAGATCTGAAAGTCAATTTAAGGGCATGTGGCCTGTATTATTCAGAATTGACTTACTAGGTTGCTAATGACGATAGAACACTAGTGCCCATGAAGCACATATAACAGGACTGGTACTGGATACCCATGGTTGGGTAGCTACTGGTGTTCTGTATACTTGTCGCAATAGGGGCCAACGTGTTGATATATCTTAAGAAACCTTATACTCTGTTCATTGCGAAAACAACTTATGATGTTTCATATATCACTTTCCGGTATTGACCTATGTGCTGGAAGCATCTGGTCATTGGTGTTTGAGTCGACTGGTAATTCTCGAGGATTGTGGAATAGTATGGCCCGGGTGTCGTATATACACTACTTACTGTCAGGGAGCTGAAGGGTGAAAGCGACGCAAAAACTTTCAACCACCATCAGTCCCTACTAGACGCCCTAGTACCATTTGCCACAATTGCTCAGGTGGAAGGTAGAAATTCAGTACCTAAAAGGTTCTACGGAAATAAAGCCCCATTTTAAATATAGTTGTTCGGTCGACAAGAACCTAGTATATTTATCTTAATGGGGAGGTAAATATATGGTAAAGTGAGTCGAGCCGAAGGGTAAACAAAATGGAATACCCGACGAGGTTCCCAGGGGAACTTTTATGTGGTACGGTAAGATCACCTGTTTGACATCACCATGACACCCAAGGTGTCCCGAGGTCGGATGTGACCCAAGTGATGATAGGTTGTTGTTTGGAACCCTCTCATTCCTTACTCACCTATAGCTTCGAGATGAGGCATATGGATAGCTACCTATATTCTTGGAGAGTCGTGGCTAGACATTGGATTGCCGACTTACATTATATCAGATTGTAGTAGTCACTCTACCTCAAGTTCGACAAATTATGTACACTAGCCTGGGATACTCCATTTGAGACGAGTACGGCTTGTCACTCTCGGACTAATTGAATATACTAGACGGAACCGTTCCACGCTGACACGATTGATGTCCGTGGCACATCGAATCCACGAGTTCGTCACCAAAAATTTCCTATGTGATAGGGATTATAATCCCAGCGTTCGGGGTGTACTACTCAAAGCCCTTGGAGGGCATACGTGTACATCTCCAATACGTCGAATGACAGATGGAGATAGATACATAACCTGGTTTGAGTTATTCGAAAGATGGCCATTAGATCTTGCAGTTTAGAGACTGCTTGGATGAGATGCAAACCTATTAAGAAGTCATACGGACAAGGCGTAGGCCTTAAGGACTTCGAACTAGTAATAGGTTTACACTGAGAGTCATACTCTGAGAGAGTGTCGATAAGCATAGAAATTGTAGTAGGCCAAATTCTTAATACTCTAGCGGCACGGAGATATCGATCAAAATTGGTCTCGTGATAGTTAAGCTCGAACTATCGTAAGAGCTTAGTGGGACTCTTGATAAATCCCGCAAGTCTGGCCTGAGGAAGCATTGTCAATTCCTCGACGGCGGAAGTCCGTTTGACGATAAGCTCTACTATTCCGGGAAACCAACAGAGGTATCAAAGTGGGGTACCCAAGAGCTTAGTCATAGTTGGACTGTGATGCTGTGCTCGTTAGAGCACTACGCGGAAACCTAGCATAAACTTGGGTTCACTTAGGAAAGAGGAGATCTCGTGAAGCGCAAACAACCCGCCCTGTTCAAGGATACTATTGTCATGGACAACTTGAACTGAATTCCGGGACGGAATTCTCCTAACGGGGGGAGAATGTAACAACCGGCAAAATTAAGGTAATCCCGTACTAATTAACTATACGCGATTAACGTAATTAAACGTAATTATGTGTTGATCATTTAACTGAGGCCTTAGAAAAATAGCAATTCCCAAATAATGCATAGGAATTCATAAGTTTAATGACAAAACATGATAGGATCATGTGCAAGCAAATCTATCCGGTATGGACACTGGCGATTACCCGGTAAAAATTAATAAGCGAAACGAACCCCGGACACCCGGGATATAAAATAAAAGATAATTTCACAAAATATAATGAGTTTTGGAACCCCAAAGCCATACGTGAAAACTTGTCATACAAATCTCCCGGTAACGAATAAAGTGTGCGTACCGCACCCGATACGCGCGTAACATACAATTTCACCCGGCAAAAGCCAAAATAACTTATCAACGCTTAAACTGGACTATGTTTAAGGAATATTAAGAGTATTTTAATATTCGGATAAAACGCGATTAAAAACTCGAAAAATACCCGGACGGTACCCGAACGAAAGGGGATTAAACATAACTAATAATGGGGATTATTTAGCAAAGTGGACCCCACCAAAACACCCCTTGGGGCCGGCCTATGGCCCACCCAAGTGAAAGATATCTTGTGTTATCCTAATAAATCATTAAGATCTATATTAATCATGAGGTTGCATGGCTTAGTATTGGGCAATAGAATTCACCAAATCCTCTTCACTCTCTCTCTCAAAACTCACGGCCCAAGCACCCTCTTATGATCTTTTAAAGATTTTGTTTGTGATCTTACATGATCCTTGCAATCTCCCATAATCCAAGACAAAGATATTAGGTAATCTTTGAAGATTTGAAGAGATATTATATACATACACAAGCATACTTGAATCAAGAAAAATCAAAAACACTTCTTCTCCTTCTTCTTGTGGCCGTGGCATTACACCCCCACACCAACATCATTCTTGCAATTTTTACACTTCCAAATCACCTCTAGATCATTATCCTTCAAAACCCCATTGTGTGTTTCAAGAGCTTGGAGCTTAACCCTTTGGAAGAACACACTAAACCCCATCCAATCCAAGGTTCTTGTCTTCCCTAGCCTTGAGCTAGTAGTAAGTTTTACCTTGTTTTGATTGTTAATGTTCATATTATGTGCTTTTATGAGCAAGTTGTACATTGATGGGAAAAATATGGTTTTGAAACATGAAGATAATGTGTCTTACAAGAATAAAAATGAAAGAATAATAATATGGACAAGACATGGATAGGATATTAATAATATGATATTTTAAGAAAATGTAAAAATATGAACATACACTTGAGTTGGATGATGATGGGAACATGATCTTTGAAAATGACTTGAATAGGATAAAAGATGATTTTAATCGTCATAAGATGACTAGTTAATGTCAAAAATATGTTGAAATGGGTTAGATGATCATGGATGAAAAAGTTCCATGTTCAAAGTCTACACACTTGGATGAGTGAAGAATTGATATTTTGGATAAAAACATGAAACGCACATGTTAATAGCATCTAGGATGGATTATAAGATCATTAGAAGTGGAATGGTGTAAAAATAACCAAACATTAAGAAAATGGTTCTTCAAAGTCCACTAAGTTGGAAGAAAAATGCTAACTTTGAAAGTTAGGATGGAAAATGCAACAAGTATAGTTTTGGTAAACGTGAGAAACCTACTCATGTATATTTTGAAAGATGTATTTTTATAAAAATAGAAGTTTTATAAAAATAAGAGATTAAGTTAACATAAGGATTTTATAAAATAATAAAGGTGTTATAAAATATTGGACAAAAGTAAAGACTTGGGAAAACTTGTACAAAAATGGATACTTTTGTATAAATGGGAATATAAAAGTATCGGAAAACATTTTTGGGATACAAGTTAACAAGTTGAACTAAAAATACAAAAGTATATTTTGTTTTCCAAGTAATATGTGTTCGGAATTGGAAGTACGAACAATATTTCCATAGAACGCATATGGGAAGAAAATGTGGAAAAAGCTAACTAACGGACTTGGTAACATGAACTAACGATAACGGATAAACGGACAAATGAGAAAAGAATGCCATTGCGGCAAGATGAAAATATATATATTTTAAGAAATAAAATATATATAACAAGGGTGAAACTTATGTAACACTTTCCTAAGTGTTAGAAAGAATATTCGAGGGAGAAAGCATAACGTAAAGAATTAAAAACGCTAAAACAACGTATGGACTTAACAAGGAAAATTCACGCATTGGTACATGTACACATGCTCGTCTCGACGGAATTCTAGGATATCTATTCGAATGGGAAAGTAGATATGCGAGAAGGAGAACCGAGACGAGTAGGCAAAATGTACCTATATACATGTGAATACCGGCGAGATCCTAGTATATTTATTCAAATGGGAAAATAAATATACGGCATGGTACGTCGAGTCGAACGTTAAGAATATACAACCGAACGACAAGACCTTAACATGTTTACTTGAATGGGAAAGTAAATATGTGGCAAAGTGAGTCGGGACGGGTAATAAGAATACGTTATATCGAGTAAAACGTTCCTAAGTATAATTATTTAAATGGGAAAATAATTATACGTTGGGTGGAGTCGTGTCGAGAATAATAACATACAAGTTACAAATAGTATTAACAAGATTAATATATAACTTGTAAGAAAAGGGTAATCCATCGCCAATAAACCTAGGATACGGGACTAATTAAACGGAAATTGGGATAACGCGTTGTCAGGGAGTTGGGTGTACAACTTGCCAAGGCACATGCACTATAGGTGTAGTGACTTATACGCCTAGGATATTTGTAGGTGCGAGACCACAAAACTTGCTATTTTCTTCTTTGAGCCAAGCACAGTTCCAGGTGAGTTTCACGGCCCCATTTTACTGTTTTAACTGGGGGAAAGATATGTTTGTCAAACGTTGTCACATGTTGAAATGTTTTCAAAGGTTAAAATGTGATAAGTGGTATGATGAGTACTTGAGCAGTGATCGCCACTCGGGGTTGAGTCCTCTCTTCTGTAATCATTAATTCAGGGAAATGAAACCGAAGGAATATTTGGATAGTACTATTGGTGCCTGACAAGGCCCACCCCTAATCGATAGCGTCGATTATGCATCGGCGTATGCCTGGGGTGCACGTATTCTGAAATTAAGTCGTTGGGTTCCGAGGAACGACTGGGAGCGGGGCATTATTATGAGTCTTGGTTTGGTTATGGGGCTCAAGGGATTGCTCATCATTATAGTTTGCAGGAGCTAGCTACTCCTTACAAATGCCACAAGTTGTGCAGGTTTCGCACATGTTGTAAAAAAAAAGGGAAATATCGATCGACAAGATCCTAGTATAATTATTTAATGGGAAAATAATTATACGGTAAAGTGAGTCAAGTCGATGGTTGTGAAAATGCTGTTGTTCTGAAACTAAAACCTGTGAACTCACCAATCTTTTATATATTGACGTCTTTTTAAACATATCTTTCAGGTAACTAAGCGCTGAATAGATGTGGGGCTAGTGCGGTGGGATTCGGGATGTCGGATACTGGTCGGGGTTTCATCGATTGTTACCAAAGGGTTGGAACAAACGGAAATACCTCACATTGAAACTTAATGTTTGTCGTTTTATGTAATATTGGAAATGTGATTCTCTGTTTCGACATCTTAATAAATTGATTCTTTCCTAATTAAATATAGTTTGTGTTAATCTTGACTTTGATATACTTTCGAGCGTTGCGCCACGTGTTTCCGCCATTGGCGTGGTGTGACAACAAACCACCACCTTCTTCTTGCAAGTGTTGCTTCCCGGTTGGTTCGTGCACGGTGTGAACTTCCTACTAGCGAAGATTCGTTGTAACCCGCGTGTTACAATTCCTGTGTAGTCGTCAAAGGTTGATTACTAAACCCCCCAATGGTTGTTTATTATTTATTTGTTTATACGTGTTTAACTGAGATCCTAATTGGGAATATTTTATTAATCGGATTAATAAAATTAATTACATATTTATATATATAAATCGGCCAACATTATATATTGTATATAATCGATTTTTATAAAAAATATTAACAGCTTCCGCTGTGTATACGATACCATGATTCCGAACAATAATGGATTATAAGTGGCTAACCATTCTTGGTTTGTAATATAACCCATCGAAGGCGAGCCAAAGCCATGAGACGCTGAAGCTTGAATCGACTTAGTTTAACTTTAACACGTCAAGGCGCAACGACTTTTGACTAGTGAGCACCAATACCCAGTATCCCTTTCTACCATTTCTTAATTTTATTTATTTGATAGCACTACAAGGAAATAAAAGAAATGGTAAATCAGTATTGTTGGGACTTAAAAGTTTTTTGGTGGTTAGATTTAGTGAGCGGGTGTATCGCTCGGCTCAAGTGATAATGGAAATTGGTACAAGTGTAGGGCCTTTCTTTATGAGTTTTGTATTTTATAACTTAGAATAGTCATGCTCTCAAGGTCACTTAATATAGCCCATGGGAACTGCACTGTCACAATCACCTTTCATCAAATGTTGGTGCAAATCAGCTTATTGTGGTCACAAATCGCTTCATCATTAGATACTAGTGGGTTTACCCGGGCGTTGTGGCGGGATCCAAAAAACTTGTAATACGCTAGCAGTTTTCTCGCCGCGCATTGCAGCGGGTAAATCATGTTGACAAACATTTATTCCTTAAAGTTTGGTTTGTATTGCTCGACTTATTGTATAAAGTTCTAAGAAAATGATATGGGAAGGGTAGATCTTGACGCTTCTTAAGCAAGTCCTCCTCTTGCTTATACACACAGTCATTGATCAATTAAAGAAAGCAACACCAGAATTTGAGAGAAAAATCCTTCTAGGAAACAAATTTTACCTACCAAATTCAACTTTAGTGTCATAAAAATCCAATACACATACCTGTAAATTAAAAAACACAAAGATGTCAAATAAGTATCAAAATCATTAAAGCATTAGTTCCAAATTAGAAGCGGGCAATTTTTTCACAGAACTCCTAAACCCAAACTTCAAAAAAACCTCGAGTACTTGTTCTTGGGTGATACAGTTGCAGTGTAATTGATTGTAAGATGTCTTATTTGTTCATTTATATATCTTCTTCTATTTACATAGCTGGGTCGTAGTTGTAATCTTATTCTTTGTTTGTAATGTTTTTCTTAACACAACAAAGATTATTTTTCCCAAGAATTGGCTCAACCAAACTTCCCATCGAACACACTTATGCGATACACAGTCACAAATTTGCTCAACCGAACTTCCCATCGAACACGGCAATGCGATATACAACCGTGATATTTCAAACTTCCCATCGGGCTCGGGTTGTTTAGCCATCCCCTAATAATGTTAGGATCTATAAAAAAAATGAAAATTGTCATTAAAGCTCTAATGTTATAATTCAAAGTAATTTGAGAAACAATTGTAATTTATTTTTAAAATTTCAAGTCAGATTAACGAAAATTCAAATTTATACTCAAATGATGACATGGAATGCATGACTGTGAGCACCAATTATAATCTAAGTTGTCAAAGGTGCGCGCTAGGGGCGCGGTGCTCAAGGTCAGCCCAACGCACCATATGAGTAGTTATCTGAAAGACACCGTTTCAAGCTCTTATGAGTGCGCTTATGCGCCTTGACAAGATAGATTACAATATAAATCTTTCACACACATCACTATCAAATGTCACTAAGCTGGGATTTGCTTCCCTCTCCTTATTGTAAACCATGCTGGTAAAACGAAAATGACAATTGAAAGCGAATATCACATTATAACTGTAGAAGAAAATAAGTGTACTTTATAGAATATAACATAAACTAAAATATGTAAATACATGAAAATGGGTTGATGAGTTGTGATGTCTCCAAAACAAACAGACTTGATCCTAAAAGATAAACAATTCAATTGAATGATAAACATGAAACCATAGTATACAAAAATTGAAATAAAAAGAATATAAAAGAAAACAAGGACAAAATAATGAAAAAAAGCATATATATATAGGTTTAGGTTCCTGTACAAAAGCTAAAATGTGTGAGAAGTGTGAGAATGCTTCTGGTTGCGACACGTGGCACATGGTCTTTGGGCATTTTAGTAATTTTGACATACTAATAAATAAAGATTAAAATTATAATTATGGTAACTACCATTTATTATCTCTCTTTCTCTCTCCCATATTTATTTAAATTATCTATTTCCTGCTATTAATTCTCTCTCTCTCTCTCTCTCTCTCTCCTAGAATGCGTTAAGGATCAGAGAACACGCTTTTTTGTATAACCCGAATGTGTTTTATATTCAACACGCTTTTGTAAATTCTTTCTGGTGTGTTTTGTATTCAAGGTTCAAAGCCATACTCGCAATTCTTTGTGGTGTGTTTTATATTTAAATATAAAACAACAAACATATGTGTTTTATATTTAACACATCAAACATAGAAACAACATGTTACACAAAACACATTGAACCTTAGTGTTTTATATTCAAAACATCAAACAACGAACAACAAACATATGTGTTTTATATTCAACACATCAAACACAGAAACAATATATACACAAGAACACTATGAACCTTAGTGTTTTATATTCAAAACATCAAACAGAGGATAACACCATAATCCAGTATGTTTTATCTTCATCATACACATTCAAAAAACACACTAGAATGTACTTTAAAACACAACTATGCATACATTTAAAATGTGTTTTAAATTCAAAAAACACTAAATCACAAAAAATCATTTGAACAAAAAACACAACAATTATCAATTCCCTCCATGATTATAAACCCAAATTTGGTAGAGGCATCTACAATGATCCACTCTGTAAGAAAAGAAAAAAAAATAATTAAACATTTTTCAAGAGAAAATTGTTTCCAATTTACCCCGAGTATCACTCAATATACTTTAAAAAATACAAAGATCAAACATAAAAACCGAAAAGCAAAAGCAAAAGCCTTCGATGGTGTTGAGAGAAAAAACAAAAATATGCATTAATTGATATTACCGAAAAAAAAAACATGGCTCTTCAATTAAAAAAAAAAACAAAAAATTATCATTGCACCAACGAAATAACCTGGTTAATGCCTTGGTGGGCCCTGAGCGACCCAATTTCCATTGGAAGCCTACGTCAAAATTCCAACTTCATGACACATACTCATTTTATCTGGATTGTTTTTTTGCAGAAGAGAAATTTTATTTGGGTGATTCTTCCGTGTTTTTTTTCTTCAAATTGTGTTTGTTTTCTTGGCAGTGAGGATAGAGAGAGAAAGAGAGAGAAATCAATGAGATTGAATGGTTGTTTCCATTTTTTAAGAGCTATCAATTAAATGTGGGTGCTTAATTTACTTTAATACCCCTCAGCCATGTAATTTATTATTAATACTATAACACTAATTACCAAAATGCCACTCATTTAATCCACACCATAGATTAAGATAATCCAATGGCCAAAACACTTTCTCACACTTCTCATAAAAAAAACACTTTGTACAGGATCTTGACCCTATATATATATATAAGAACTAACAAAAAGCTTAAAAACTAAATAAAATATAAATAAAGAATATAGTGTGCAAGACTACAAGTGTTGGTTTACCAACATCATAATCGATAATCACACAACACAAAAGTCGGTCGAGGAGTTGAACAATATCATTCGGTGACTGCTTCCAAGAGAAATAAAGAAAACGGTGTGATAATGCAATGGTATGAGGGGTTTTAGAGATTAAATTGAGGGATGTTGGTTTTAATTCATCATTAAAGATGAGAAAAGGAAAAGGTGGGGCATTAAATCTCAAATTGAATTCATTAAAGATGAGAAAATGAAAAGGTGAAGCATTCAATCTCAAATTGAATTCATTAAAGATGAGAAAATGAAAAGGTGAAGCATTCAATCTCAAATTGAATTGCTAGATTTAATTGAGGTGAAAAGATAAGGACAAAGATGAAATTGAATTTCTATGAATTCACTATGAAAGAGTGATTAATTTACTATGATACTCATTTAGGCATCGTAAAATTTAACAAGTTTACAACTTTACGGTTTTTACCCTTCTAAAATAAGCTCAATGGTCTTGTACATATTGCCTAAATAATGATATATAGATATAACATATGATGTATGGTTGTTGATATTTAAATAAATATATATTAAATAACATGTGACATAAAATGTTGTCCATCTTTTTTTTTCCTTTCTTAATTAATTAATATATATCCAGACCATTGGATCTGTTTTATGATCAATGGTGGATATTTATTTAGACCTTTAGCGGGGACACCTAGGCAGGTTCTCGCTAAAAGTGTCGCCGCTAATACTCGATTTTCTTGTAGTGTGTATAGTATTACTATATATATAGAGTAAGGTTTCGTATAAATGAGTCTTATCTTACAAAGTGATCTTAACATGAAAAGTGAAGGAGATAATTTATTTTATTTTATTTTTATTTTATTTGGCATTCCCACTAGTTTTTTTAAAAAAATCCACTTTGTTAAACATGACTTTTAGTTTGTAAAATCTAAAAATATATAAAGTACATTTTTTTTATATTTTTCATTTAGAAAACATTGTTTAACAAATGATATGTTGAAATTACCCCACACATGAGGATAATTAACATAGAAGTTAACGGGTGTTAGGAACAGAGATGAAATGCGTGAATACTTTAAACGTCAGGGATGATGAGTGTTAAAAGTGAACGGTGTTTGAAGCAAACATCATAGACAACAATTGTAGTCTACTATTGTAATTATTTGTTTCTTTATTTCACTTTGTATCATTATATTATCCGTACACACATCTACACAAGATTATTATGTGGTGAAAAAAATATTCTTGCCTATAAACAAACATATGATACTATCCATATCACGTGATCTTGTTCTCCAACACTATCAACTACTTGTATCAATGTATTATCCATACACATATCAATACAAGACTATTTGTGTGGTGAAAAAACTATCCTTGCCTATAAACATATGATTCTATCCACTCATATCACGTGAGTTTGTTCTCCAACACTATCAACTACTTCAAACATGTACGAATGATTGCATAATAAGAGAATAACAAATGAGGTTTAATGACATTTGTCATTTGTAGATCTTTTCATATCTAAGTAAGCGGATAATATGACTTGTTAGAGTACTAAGTTTCGTCACTCACATAAAATAATGTAATTGAGTTGTTTCAATCATCCTACCATAAACAAAATAATGATACAATTTAATGTGTTTTCTCACTATACAGAAACAAGCATACAATGAAGAACTACCTCACATTGTATATATCTAAGGTAAATTGATTTGCTTGATGGAGACACGTCAATCTTAGCATAGCATATACAATCGATCCTAAACCAAATCAAACATATAACGACACTTGAAGAAACGAGTGGCCATCAAACACGTGTTGTGGACGCCCACATATATCTACTATAGTCTAGCGTCTATTGGGTCTAATTAGCCATGCATATAACATGGTTGGTTTGGCTTGTTCAAACAAACAAGAATGTTTAGTTGCTTTCTTTTACTATGCACCATATATATTATATGCTAAAGTCACATTTCATGGCCACTATTTGCCCATGAGTCTACCTCCACAACCACAAGGTATGATATTAGCTTCTACATTTCATTATATTATTCCTATCCTTGAGCACCTTTTGTTTATGTAAAGAGAGGTGCATGATTATTATTAAATAGAAGGTTCAAATACGGGCTTACGTACGGTTTGAGTTTTGGGCATCATGGCCACTTTGAAAGTTTGTGTAATTAACATCTCAGTTTTTAATGTGAAATTTGACTTTACATAAATATTAAGATAGGAGGCTTTTAGGGTGAGTGGGGAGGATAATGACTAGGACCGGTTTTATTCGGAGGCACATTATTTATAAAAATGCCTATATAGATATGTTGTGTGTGTGAGTGTTTGCGTGTAGGTGCATGTGTGTTGTTTTAATAGAAAACCTATTTTAAACTTAAGACTTGATCCATTGAAAACTCATTTAAAACTAAAAAACTTATTAGCCCGTTTATCAGCCTAATGCTCGCTTAAAATTTAAAATTTAAGGCTAAGGGATACACTTTTTAATAGCTCGGAATGAGCACTTAAATCTTCAAGGATGCCACTGAATATTAACACAAAAAAAATTAAGAGTATTCTACTATTCTTTAATAGTAGGTTTTTATTATCGCAATCACTTAATAAAAAAATTATGAGCTAATTGTCACGGAATAACTCTCTTAACTCGCGTGCGGCTCTTAGACTGATCCTTCTAAGATCAGCCTTTGACATGACTATGATGTGATTCGGAAGTGATAGATACAAGAATAACAAGATTGGTAATCAACCAAACTTTTATCAATTACAAGGAAGAGGTAAAAAGAGTCTTACAATGCTTTACAAGGTGAATGCTTAGAGATTTTTTAAGGTGATTACCAAATGTGCCTAGATCACTTATTTATACTAGTTCCTTATTCTAGATTATTCCTAATCTAAAGTTTTCTAAGTATAAAATATACATAATATCTTGGATATTTACAAGGAGTATTATAGATAATCAAAGATTAATATCTTTGATATTTTGGTTGAAAATCTCTAGATCCTCCTTGATAATTTTTGTCTTCAAAACCTGATTTTTGTAAGGAATGACCAATCATTAATGTCTTTTAAAGTTGGTAGAATTTTCTGAAAACCAGAGTACCTTGTGATCTGAATATGTGAGCAGAATTTGGTGTTGTTTGGGTTGATTTTTGAGCAGGTCGTGACATAATGCCAACATCTATCCTTACAATTTAGTTATTTTTCTCTATTGATATTATTTTTTTTTTACTTTGATAATTTTTGCAAATTTGTTCATCAATTACTTGGATAAAAATTCACTCAATAATGTGTTTCTTATTTTTTAGTTACTAAGTGTTGATCAATTCTGTGTGTATTATATGTAATGGAACACGTAATAAAATGATAGCTGATAAGTTGGTTAGTCTATCTAGCACAAAGAGTATTGAAAGACGACGTCTTGTGAGTATGGTTTGATTCCCTTAGGGTGTAGGGTTTTGATGACTTTATGTGTTCATGGAGAACACAGTTGATAGAGAGATGAGAGACGAATTCGTGAGTGTTGTTATGGTCATGATTAAGCCAACCCTCATTATCTAATTATAATAATATCTCTATATATACACATAGGTGACACCCTATTAAGCTAGTAAGGTTAATATCATCTACCAAAGAACTAGCTAGTAGTTATAAACGTATGGATATTATATAAATGATTGTGATGGTTAGATATTTATACATCTAATAAAACAAAGTCTATGAGGACACTTGGCACTCCCATATTGCACCTCAATTCCTCTCTCTTCCCATATTGTGCCATGTGTCCTCTTCTCATAATTTATAAAATTTTTCTTTTTTAAAAAATTAAAAATAGAGTAATAATACATAAATATGGTACAAATTATCACTTAATACTTTCCTAATCTAATTAACCTACTCAATCAATTACCCTAAATCAAAACACACGTTTCTTTCTTCTCCTCATTCTCTCTCATCTGTACTCTCTCTTCTCAAACTTGCGATCGTGTATCTCCTTCATCAAAACACACCTTCCATCGCCGATCATTCATCTTCTTCGTGTCTCTCCTTCAAGGTAACGATTTTTTCTTTTTTTTCATACGATTTCTGTTACATATTGTTGTTTCTTATAATTATTTTCAGATTTAATCGATTGTTTGTTTCTCTGTTTCTTTTTATGTCTGTTCGTCGGCTGTTTATATTCACCGTCCATCGCCGATCATTCATCTTCTTCTATCTCTCATTCAAGGTAACCATTGTTTCTACTTTGTTCATACGATTCCTCTTATATATTGTTGTTTGTTGTAATTATTTTCAGATTTAAGCGATTGCTTATGTACGGTGTTTCTTTTCTCTCTGATCGACGCCTGTTTAGATTCTAATATTTCATTCTGATTCTAATATTAATCTTTTTTTTGTATTGTTGATTGGTTTTTAATAATTTTTCAGATTTAGGGCTTTAGGTTTCATCTTTCTTATTTTACTACTAAGATGATATTGTAACTTTTAACTTTCAGTGTTTAGGTATTGTTTTTTGTTTTCAATGATTAGGTATTATGTTTGTTGTTTTCAAAAAATTATGAGATTTTAATAATTTCCAGAATTGTGCTATGATGCTTCATGTTTTCTCAGTAGCTTCAAAGTTTAGGTGTTGTTTGTTGTTCTTAAAATGGTATGTATTGCTATTATGGTTGATGCCCTGTTAAGTATTGTTTTTTGATTCTAATTCAGTATGTTTCAATTCAATGCTTCTTTATTTGTAACGTGTATCATTCTCTTTGTTTTTGTCATTTATGTATTCATCAAATCATGCAATTGTAGTAATATCAATTCATGTTTTAATTTGTTTTTTAATGATAATACAGGTGGTTCATAGGTCGTCTCATAATGGTGTCCGGATTTTGGGTCAAGTCGGAGGGCAAAGATCGTGTATGTATGGTAAGCAACCTTTGTTATGCGTAAACTAATCCATTAGATCTTAATATATGTTCATGGATCAGTCCACTGTTATTGATCTGAATCATAAATCAATCAACAAAATTATTTGTTGGATCTGAGTGTATGGTCATAAATCAGTCTACAATCAATTATGTCATTTGATTGAGATTAATTATATTTAGATTTTGCTCATATGGGTCACACAAAACTGTTAATTCAATACATTACAATCAACTGTTTTTTGTAATGATGTGTAGGCCTTGCCTGGTGACTATAAAGACTGGATTACGAAGTATAACTTCCCTACTGGCATGACCAGAATTCACACTTTAGACGAGAGATCATTTGAAGTTAAGGTCATGAATATAGCTGGCAAATGGGTTTTTTACAACGGCTGGAAGCATATGATAACCACGCTAAATTACCCAGGTGATTGTAACTTTGTTTTTGAATTCGAAGAAATGCTGCAATGTTTCAGGATGATCACTTTTCATCAGGATGCCATAGCTGCACCAGGGAAATTTTTTGTCACACCCTCAAAATCCACTTGCGGAGTTTTACCGCGAGGCGCATGACAAACCAGGATCCAAACCAACGATCACAATAAACAAGTCTAAATGAATATAATGCAATTTCAAAACATAGTTTAAAATCCCCGTTTACAGCGGAAGCTTATTCAAAACAATATTCAATAGTAAACCAAATGTTCAACGTTTGTAAAACCATGCAACCCTAACTAGACGCCGTGCAGACGCGTGCGCCCTAGTCCAGTCATGCTACCTTAGCGACCTGAGAAAACATGTAAAAGTTTACGTCAGCACAAAAATGCTGGTGAGTTTACAGGTTTTGTAAACCAAGTACCAAGTCAACCTGTCCATACTATAACAAATCGAAAACCAGTGTACGTTAGCTAGGCGTATGTTTTGTTACTACCACGATTGGAAAACCATTACTAACTCGCAAACCAAATGTATGCCCGATGTAGTAACCCTGTTGTTCCTGTTGTTCCTGTTTGAGACAATATGCACCCGCCGACCCTCCAAGTCGACGAGCGGGGTTGGTCACTCCCAATAGCGCTATTCACATTTCCCCGTTGTGCAAACCCGCACATTCATGGTTCCCCCCGGGACTTCCAAAGATCGTGTAGTACACAATAGAAACCCATAGTATGACAGTAGTTACCACATAATCGTTTTAACACATGTTTTCTCCCCCGAAAATGTAAAACCAGTTTAAAAGAGGGGCCGTAAACTCACCTTAAGTTGCGTTACTTCGTAATACGAATAACTCAGCAGCTATGCTAGTCCCGTAAAGCGGCGACCTAACATATGACAGTTACAAGCACTTAGACTAATAACCCGCAGGTTAATTAGTCCCTAGATGTCCAGACCATAACCAAGTTCGTTTGAAAACACCGTGACTGTTTAACTGACCCAAAGTACAAGACTCGACATCCCATTGGTGACCCGAGACTTCCCGTGTTATGTTTACGCTCTCAAACATGCAATCATGCAATCACACTTAACATATGTTAACGCACAACAAGTTATAGCACATAGCTCACGTATCACCGAATTACATCCAAACATATGTTACCAAGTTATTAGATATGTTACGGGGTTCCTAGCATCTTCCTACATGTCAAATCGGGTCTCGGAATGCTAATTTACACTTACAGCAGCAGTACACGCGATTAGGAAAAGTCAACTAGCATTTAGGTTGGTCAACTAGCATTTAGGAAAGCTAATCGCCTATGATATAGGCGATTAGGGCTATACCACATATAATTATTAGCATTTAGGGCTATACCACATGTAACTACTAGCATTTAGGCTATACCACATGTAACTACTGGCATTTAGGGCTATACCACATGTAACTACTAGCATTTAGGGCTATACCACATGTAACTACTAGCATTTAGCCCTACTCGCATGAAACATAGGCATTTAGCCTCCTAATCGCCTCTAACATAGGCGATTAGGATGCTAATCGCCTGTAACCTTGCTGTTCCGGTTTTTCGCGCGTTTAGCGCTCCAAATCAGATCCAGAACGTGTGTAACCATCCAATATCATCCCAAACACTATCCTAAACATGTTTCAACTAAAACCCTTCGTTTTACCTCGTATTATCAGCCCTGCATGCAATCACGTAATCCAAACACCATTCACATAGCATGCAACATCACACTAACATGCGTAACTATAACCCTAATAATCAATTCTCAGATTTTATCATCATAATATCATTAGTATTCTGAATTAACCTAATAACATATTAATCCTTCATCTTGAATCATAAAAACCCTAGCTTTCTAATCATAAACACACATAACACATGTATACTAATTAAAATCCGATTAACAACACTTATTAACGATTTTCAGAAAGCTTTTCCGTTTTAGAACAGGTCTGGACTATTAGGGATTGAATAAAAACGTTTATAAACTTGCATGGATGGAAACCAAACCTTAGATTTGTAAAAGAATGATGGATTAAGCTTGAAACCTTGTGTTTTGATCAAAAATCGCGTTCCAGGGGTTGTGTGTGTGTTGGGGCGGGTTATGGGACGACTAGGGTTTGTATCATGAAGTTTATGAGGTCAAGTATGGTATTTATAGTCGTTTTTAGTCGTCCAGCACGTAACACGCGATTGTGCAGTCAGTACACGCGATTAGGGATCCTAATCGCATGATGTTCAGGCATTTGGGGCCTAATCGCCCCCTAGGGCACACGATTAGCCCCTTACTCGCCCCTATTGTTGCCTACTCGCCTCCCTTATAGGCGATTAGGCCTCCCTAATCGCCTATAGGGGCTGGTTTCGTGTGTTTTGCGCGTTAAACCCCGTTTTAACATATGTTAACACATATTCACATACCGACAAGTCACATAATGGTTGTAAACACATAACACTTGTAAATACACATATTCACACTCGTTCACCAATTCCCGGGACTCGAGACTTGTATGTTCCGTATGCCCTGACGATCCTACAAATCGTCACCGTTTGTACACTTGGTTAAGGACCGACATCTAATGAACCTCTAGACCAACATCCAATGATCTTCTAGACTAAACCGATAGTTCCCGAACCATAACCCGACTTAACTAACCCAGTTAAGTACAATATACGCGTGACTCGCTAAGGTAGACTTTCATCTAGACAACGTTGTTAACCAGAATTTGCCGGGTGTCACATCATCCCCACGTTAAAAGAATTTTCATCCCGAAAATTTGCACAATTACCAAAAGAACAAAAGAGCTAACGAAGGGAATAAACAAAATATAGAAACCAAAAGAGAGATTTACCCGAGTTGTCACATCATCCCCACGTTAAAAGGAATCTCGCCCCGAGATTCATTCAGCTGCAGAAGAGACATATCTCGACTCGAACGCTTCCTTAGGAAAGAGATGAGGATACTTAGACTTCATCTGATCCTCCCGTTCCCAAGTGTACTCTGGTCCCCGGTTCGAGTTCCACCGAACCTTAACGATGCGAATCTTGCTGTGACGTAGACTACGAATCTTGTAATCAAGGATCTCCACAGGTTCTTCCACAATCCGAAGACGATCATCAACCTTGATCTCTTCCAGTGGGACAATGAGAGACTCGTCAGCCAGACACTTCTTCAAGTTGGATACATGGAAGACGTTATGTACGTTACCGAGCTCCGTCGGTAAATCAAGACGATATGCCACCGGCCCAATCCGTTCCAGGATCGTAAATAGGCCGACATACCGCGGATTGAGTTTGCCACGCTTCCCAAAGCGTATGACGCCCTTCCATGGTGAGACTTTTAGAAGTACTTTGTCATTAACTTGGAATTCCAATGGTTTGCGACGCTAATCAGCATAACTCTTTTGCCGATCCCGTGCCGCTGCCAACCGGTTACGAATCTGTACGATCTTTTCCGAAGTTTCGTACACTAGCTCAGGCCCAGTGAGTTGACTCTCACCTACTTCAGCCCAACAAAGAGGAGAACGGCATTTCCGTCCGTACAGTGCCTCGAACGGAGCCGCCTTGATGCTCGTGTGATAACTATTATTGTACGAGAATTCTACTAACGGTAGATGAGCTTCCCAACCCTTGCCAAAATCGATTACACATGCCCGCAGCATGTCTTCCAAAGTTTGAATCGTGTGCTCACTCTGACCGTCAGTCTGTGGATGATAAGCCGTACTCATGTCTAGTTGGGTACCCAAAGCCTTGTGCAAAGACTTCCAGAAGTGAGAAGTAAAATGGGAGTCACGATCCGAGATAATAGAAACTGGCACCCCGTGCTTAGAAACAACTTCCTTCAAATAAAGACGAGCCAAACGATCCATGGTGTCGGTCTCCTTAATAGCAAGAAAATGGGCTGATTTCGTCAACCGATCGACAATCACCCATTCTTGTCATTCCCGCTTGGTGATTTAGGAAGTTGCGTGACAAAATCCATGGTAATCCGTTCCCATTTCCATTCCGGAATTTCAGGTTGTTGCAAGAGACCCGACGGTTTCTGGTATTCCACCTTGACCATAGCACAGGTCAAGCATTTGCTCACGTATGAGGCTATATCCGACCTCATGTTTGGCCACCAGTAAAGCACCTTCAGATCTTGGTACATCTTATCCGAACCAGGATGAATAGAATACCGGGACTTATGAGCCTCATCAAGGACAAGCTCCCGTAGTCCCCCGAATAAAGAAACCCATATGCGTTCTGCGAAGTAGTGCAGGCCATCAGGTCTTCGCTCGAGGTGCTTGTCGGCACCGTGCATAGTCTCAGCTTTAAGGTTTTCCTCCTTCAAAGCTTCTAACTGGGCAGAACGGAGTTGATCAGGTAGTGATGTATGAATGGTGAGTTGCAACGCCCGAACGCGACGAGGTTTAGTTGATTCCTTCCTGCTCAAGGCGTCTGCTACAACATTCGCCTTGCCAGGATGGTACTTGATGGCACAATCATAGTCGTTCAGGAGTTCAATCCAACGACGCTGCCGTATGTTCAAATGTTGTTGGTCGAAAATATGTTGGAGACTCTTGTGATCGGTGTAGATGGTGCATTTGGTACCGTACAAGTAATGTCTCCAAATTTTCAACGCGAATACCACTGCACCCAACTCCAAGTCATGGGTGGTGTAGTTCTTCTCGTGCACCTTGAGTTGACGAGAAGCATACGCGATCACTTTTTCGCGTTGCATCAACACGCAACAGAGACCATGAATAGAAGCATCACAGTAAACAACGAAATCATCAGGGCCTTCAGGGCCTTCAGGTAAACACAAAATAGGAGCAGAACACAGTTTAGACTTCAGTTCTTGAAACGCCGACTCTTGTGGTTCACCCCAGTCGAATTTCCTATCCTTCTGCGTGAGAGTGGTCAGGGGTTGAGCGATCTTCGAGAAACCCTGAATGAAACGACGATAGTAGCCCGCAAGGCCTAGGAATTGCCGCACCTCAGTTGGCGTCTTTGGTGCTCCCCAGTCCTTGATCGCTTCGATCTTAGCTGGATCGACATGAATTCCTAGTTCATTAACCACATGTCCTAGGAACTGAACTTCGCGTAACCAAAAGTCACACTTTGAGAACTTAGCGTAAAGTTGTTCCCGTCGCAAAAGTTCCAAAACTAACCGCAGATATTTCTCATGTTCGGTCTCGTTCTTAGAGTAAATCAGGATGTCATCGATAAACACAATGACGAACTTGTCAAGATATGGTTTGCAAACGCGGTTCATCAAGTCCATGAAAACCGCCGGTGCGTTTGTAAGACCGAAAGGCATGACCAAGAATTCGAAATGGCCATAACGTGTACGAAAGGCAGTCATTGCAATGTCAGCTTCCCGTACGCGCAACTGGTGATAACTTGACCTCAAGTCAATCTTGGAATAATAACTAGAACCCTGGAGCTGGTCGAATAGATCATCAATACGTGGAAGAGGATAACGGTTCTTAACGGTCAATTTGTTCAGTTCTCTGTAGTCCACACACAATCGGAAACTTCCATCCTTCTTCTTAACAAATAGAATCGGGGCTCCCCAAGGGGAAGAACATGGCCTGATGAAACCCTTGTCCAAGAGTTCCTGTAACTGACTAGACAATTCCTGCATCTCGGGAGGTGCAAGACGGTAGGGGGCCCGAGCAATAGGAGCAGCCCCTGGTACAAGATCAATACCGAACTCGACTTGACGATGGGGAGGAAGACCAGATAAATCATCGGGAAAAACATCAGGAAATTCGCGTACAACAGGAATATCGTCGATCTTCTTCTCATCACCAGAGGGAACAGATAAAAGTGCCAAAATGGCCGGATAACCCTTTCGAAGACACTTAAGGGCTTTCATGCTAGAGATGATATTCAGCGGAACACCACCCTTGATACCGTACACAGAAAGGAATTCTCCATCAGGGAGAGGAATCCGAATAACCTTGTCATAACAGACAATCTCCGCGCGATACAAAGACAACCAATCCATACCTACCACCACGTCGAAACTACCCAAAGGTACCGGCATAAGGTCGATGGGGAACGATAAACCCGACAACTCTAATTGACACTCCCGAAGGACACTAGTAGCTTCAATCTTTTTACCGTCAGCCAACTCAATAATATACTTAGTCTCTAATGGTACGGGTACTACATCTAGCAGTCGACTAACTTCCATGGATACAAAACTCTTGTCGGCACCAGAATCAAATAACACACTACCAGAACGATTATTGAGAAGAAACGTACCGGTGACTGTATCAGGATCCTGCCTAGCCTCAGCGGCTCCAATGACGAAGGCGCGTGCATTCCTGCCACCGCCCCCATTGTTCCCATTACCGTTGTTTCCACCCTGCTTCAGTTTTGGGCAATCCTTCTTGTAATGCCCAGTTTCACCACAGTTGTAACATCCTTGTTTTCCCGTAGTCCCTTGAGTAGTAGGAGCTGAGTTAGTAGTCGGGGCCTGGGTCGATGGAAGTGTAACCCGACAATCTTTAGCAAAATGCCCAATTCGCTGGCAGCGATGACAACGGTTACTGTCGCAGTTCCCTTGATGATGACGTCCACACTTGTTACATTTAGGCAGTTTCCCCGCATAACCACCCTGTTTGTTACCCGAAGAAGAAGAACCCCCATTATCAAACCTCTTACCTTGCTGTGCTGACCCAGATCCTTTCCCATCATTATCCCACTTACGCTTGTTGTTCTCTGGGGCCTTGACAGTCGAACCCTTAGCAGGCAAAACACCCTCATTCACCTTCAAGTTGGTCATCCTATGAGCCGATCGGACCACCTCTGCGTATGTAGGATGATTTCCCGCAGCCACTAACCCTGCGATTTCCGGTACTAACCCCGTGACATAGTGTTCAATCCTCCTGTACTCTGGCACATGCAGATCAGGACACAGCACCGCCAACTCGTTACGCCTCATAGTATACTTCTCAATTTCAGACCCAGTCATCTTGAGGTTCCACACCTCGTGCTCTAGCTTCTGCACCTCTTCCCTCAGACAGTACTCACGCTTCAGCAGCTGCACAAAATTCTCCCAAGGCATAGCATACGCCTCCCCAATACCCATATTCTGGGTGATGTTATTCCACCAAGTCAATGCAACATCCTGGAATAACGCAGCAGCATACTTAACCCGATCTTCTGGGAGACAGTTACACATCAGAAACACTGACTCCGCTTTCTCCAGCCACCTAAGCAAGCTCACCGCACCCTCAGTGCCAGAGAAATCCTGGGGCTTACAGTCCCGAAACATCTTGTAGGTACACATGGGTGGGGGTGGGTTAACAGGACCACCTGAAATGAAATGCGCGAGGAATTATGACGAATGTAAACAAGGTTCACTAATGAGGCAAGTAAATGGATAAATCAACTTACCACCACCATTGTGCCCTAACTGGAAGGCAGCTTGGAGCAAATTGTTCAGATCATCCTGCGATAGGTTAATACCTCCACGACCACCAGCACCACCGCGACCACCACCACGTCCACCATTGCGACCACCTCCACGTCCTCCTCGTACCCCAGACATGATTCTGGCAGAAAGAACGAGAAAATTTAGTTTCGCAGATAAAGATAACCACTAATGTTCACAAGATCAAAGCTAGATCCAATCCAGGACTATCCCCTCAAACCCAGAGCTCACTAGGGCTTCCATGCATTTCGGTTTATGATTTTGTGTGTGTAACACCCCAACCGATGGCGGAAACATCTAGGTGTCACGTAAGAATGAGTATACAGTAGCACATGGTAATCAAATTTTAATTGAAATTAATTTAAAGTGAAAATATCCAAAAATGAAAATACATAATGAGTTTTAAGTGGTAATCTAATACATCACAAAAACCAAACAAGCATAGACTTCAGTTTGCCTTCTCATGTAAATACTCTAGTCTTCATGCATCATTATTTCCTGTTGAGTTGTAAAAATGGGGGGGGGGGGGTCAACTAGAAGTTGGTGAGAATACATAAGCCATGTCAAGCAAATAGTTTTAGTATAAACGTTTAGCAATTCATATGTCTATCGTAAGTTTAAGTCTACATGAATAAACATAATATGTTGAATCGACATAATCAAACCTCCGACTAGTTTAGGTCCATCCCGTCATCCACGGTTCACCTTAGTAATATGTTGGAACGATAACAATCACCCACGCTACCTATGTAGGAGGTACACGTATCCGGGTGGGATTGTCAATCCAATAGATCTATTATTGAGTATCGCCGGCTTGGCCATAGCTAATGATTATGTAATGTTGAAACTCGTTGAAACTGTTGTTGTCTAATTCATGAGGCATTAAAGTTTACAACTAGACATGCATGTAGAATTGCTTAAGTATAATGTTGCAAGTATGAAGAATTGCATAAACATGGTTACGTAAACTCACCTTAGCAAAGTATTAAGTCTCGAGAAATAGAATATGTGTAGCCCCAAAGTTGCCAATTACAAGAGCTTATAATCAAAGCTTCAATTGTAGAAGTAATAGACTATAGAAGAAAGGTATGAGGGAAAGTTTAATCGGATTGAAACAATCGATTTAGAGGTGCAAAGTATAATGGGTCATAGGTGGGTTTTTATACTAGTTTTGGATTCAATTAGCCATTAAAATTGGTCAACACCATAAAGTAAGGTTTTATGATGAATTGACTATTTGACTAAGACTTTGACTGTTTGACTAAGACTTTGACTAGGACTTTGACTATTTGACTCAAGGCTTTATTTAAAAAAAAAAATCTTGTATGTGAAAAAGAAAAAAAAAAGAATTTAGAATCATATTATTATTATTATTATTTATATACATTTATGTATGTATATAAGTTGTGAGTTAGGATAAATAAAGACTTAGGCACATTTGTATAATATTAATGATAAAGGTGTAATAAAAATATATATATATAAGGGCTTTTTATGTATTAAAATTTTGGGGAAAATTTTGCGATGTTACAGTCTCCCCTACTTTTGGAAATTTCGTCCCGAAGTTTATTGAAAACACAGGGTTGAAGGTGATTGGGTAGAAATTAAGACAGGGGTGGTTTGGGAAGTTTCGAGTTAAGGCATGACATAAATTTATAGGTAACAGAATAAACTGTTTCGAATAATTTGGGTAAGAGTTTTGATATGTGTGAGTTTTAAGGGTTGGATTAGGTTCATCTGAAATAGCAAGGAGAATAAGAATCTTAAGTTTTAGGAGTCCTAAAAGGAATGAGTTGATGGACTATTGAAAGACTAAATGAACTACCAGATAACTAAGGTTTATAATTGGTCAACTACCGAAAACCTTGATAGAATTTCACACTACCTTAACGTACCTGTAAATTCATGATTACGTTCCGGACCGTAATCACCAATTTACCTTACATTAGGGTTTTGTGTCCTTCTATGACTCTAAACACACATGTAAGTAATGCAAAATAACCTTGTGATTGAATCGTATACAATGTATCCAAAAATGAGTCCAACTGTTGAGCAGGAAAAAGACTTCTACCAGTCAGTGAGTAAGAACCTCTACCAATTATTGAGCAGGTGCGATAGCCTCTACCAGTCGTTGAGCAGGTTGTAGGGCCTCTACCGACTGTTGAGCAGGCATGATGACCTCTACCAATCGTTGAGTAGGTTATTTGGTACTCTACTAACTGTTGAGCAAGTACTTCATCCTCTATCAGTTGTTTGATTAAGTGCACCAATTATTACACACATGAATTGCAAATTGATAATTTGTACATGTAAGCAATCAAGTATCAAGTATATCATACGAGTTGTAATAGAGTTGCCCTAAACAAGGTTAATGACTCTAGGTGTGTCTATAGCAAATAGTTTATATTCCATGAATTCTAGTTTCAAATGTTCAAATATGGTAGATAGTCGAATCCTCATGTATAACTAAGGATTATGTTTAATGCAACACACAATCAAGTTTCAATAGTTTGGTTATCATAGGTAACTAGCTCATGTGTGAGAAGGTGAAGGGTATGAATTTAGTTCTCTTGAGAGGATGATGAAAAATCTTGAAGCAGAATCAAGGTTGTGAGAGATAGTGAATGTGAAGATAGTTTATAAAGAGTTTATTTTATAGTAAGGAGATTATGTAGCAGTGTAAATTTTGGGGTTTGGATCAAAGGTTATAATCAAGTGTATAAGAAAACATGATTGTGGTATATGCCAAATATTGTAATAATTTGAACAAGTTGAAAATGAGTGAGTGTCGATGGAGAATTTAGAGACTAGATATTATTCCTATGGATAAAAAAAACCTTATTTTCAAAATTGGTTTTATACATAAAGCAAAAGTTGTTAAATAGTACAAGCTAAGTGGGCTTTTGATTAAAATGTTCCCGTTAGTTGGAGATTTCAAACATGACATTAGGTTTTGAAGATCAAGGTTCTATTAAGTGATTTTTAATAGTTTAAAGCATTATATAGAAAATTGTTTGTTACGTCAATAAATAAACAATTGAATTTAAGTTCGAGGACATCTTTTGACAAAAAAAAAATGTACTTTGTAAAGTTACTAGGTAATGAACATACAACAAGATTTAGAAATCTTTAGTTTGTGCTAAGGTATGAGGTTATAGTTTTTAAAAATAAGTAACATGTGGAGAAATTAAATAATATGATTTGGGTAGGGTGTTGAATATTTAAAAAGTGGCTAAGATGGTAAGGTGAAGTGTGATTGAGAAATCCATAGATGGTTATGAAATGAGATTGATTTAAGCTGTAAAATTTTGAGATTTTTGAGCTTAGTTTAAGGAAAGTGAGTGTAATCATTTATTCATTAATTAAAACGAATAAACGAAAACGTTGACTTATCAAAACTTCTAGATTCTAATAACATAGTGAAGACATGCTTTAGCCTATAAGTGAACACTCATCCCGAGAATTCCCAGGTAGGCATCCGGGTCCCTCGTCTGATTGGGATTTATGCGCAATGCCAGTCCTAGACAGAAAACTCAGAATACAGGCGTTCACCCTTCCAGATTACACGTGTTCGTTATTAAAATCTAGAACTTCGACGAGATCTTCAAGGTGGTTCAGGCTAAACCTGAGGATTTGTCATATTAGTCTAAGAGTAGATCTTGTGATGGAGAACAATCTTCTTGTAGGGACTAAAGTAGGGATAAGAAGTAGGATAGGGAATATAAACAAGTAAGGTTGCAAGTAAAAGGAGCAAGTACTGATTAAAATCCTATGGTTATAGACTAGATTATTTTTTTTCTAATAACCTAATTCCCTATAACCATGGCTCTGATACCAATCTGTAACACCCCAACCGATGGCGGAAACATCGAGGTGTCACGTAAGAATGAGTATACAGTAGCACATGGTAATCAAATTTTAATTGAAATTAATTTAAAGTGAAAATATCCAAAAATGAAAATACATAATGAGTTTTAAGTGGTAATCTAATACATCACAAAAACCAAACAAGCATAGACTTCAGTTTGCCTTCTCATGTAAATACTCTAGTCTTCATGCATCATTATTTCCTGTTGAGTTGTAAAAATGGGGGGGGGGGGTCAACTAGAAGTTGGTGAGAATACATAAGCCATGTCAAGCAAATAGTTTTAGTATAAACGTTTAGCAATTCATATGTCTATCGTAAGTTTAAGTCTACATGAATAAACATAATATGTTGAATCGACATAATCAAACCTCCGACTAGTTTAGGTCCATCCCGTCATCCACGGTTCACCTTAGTAATATGTTGGAACGATAACAATCACCCACGCTACCTATGTAGGAGGTACACGTATCCGGGTGGGATTGTCAATCCAATAGATCTATTATTGAGTATCGCCGGCTTGGCCATAGCTAATGATTATGTAATGTTGAAACTCGTTGAAACTGTTGTTGTCTAATTCATGAGGCATTAAAGTTTACAACTAGACATGCATGTAGAATTGCTTAAGTATAATGTTGCAAGTATGAAGAATTGCATAAACATGGTTACGTAAACTCACCTTAGCAAAGTATTAAGTCTCGAGAAATAGAATATGTGTAGCCCCAAAGTTGCCAATTACAAGAGCTTATAATCAAAGCTTCAATTGTAGAAGTAATAGACTATAGAAGAAAGGTATGAGGGAAAGTTTAATCGGATTGAAACAATCGATTTAGAGGTGCAAAGTATAATGGGTCATAGGTGGGTTTTTATACTAGTTTTGGATTCAATTAGCCATTAAAATTGGTCAACACCATAAAGTAAGGTTTTATGATGAATTGACTATTTGACTAAGACTTTGACTGTTTGACTAAGACTTTGACTAGGACTTTGACTATTTGACTCAAGGCTTTATTTAAAAAAAAATCTTGTATGTGAAAAAGAAAAAAAAAAGAATTTAGAATCATATTATTATTATTATTATTATTTATATACATTTATGTATGTATATAAGTTGTGAGTTAGGATAAATAAAGACTTAGGCACATTTGTATAATATTAATGATAAAGGTGTAATAAAAATATATATATATATATAAGGGCTTTTTATGTATTAAATTTTGGGGAAAATTTTGCGATGTTACAGTGTGCACCCAAAATGATAAACCGCTCTACATGGTCCTCCAAGTGTTCTCCTAGTTCAAAGTTCAAATCACCGAACATAGACTCTTAGCTATACACCGTAATACTACGGTAGTTTATGGCAAGTGTTTCTATTGGAGTACAAAAGGGAGAAGTCCGAGCCTTGGACAAATCTCAAGAGTACACGATTCACTCCAATATACTACACTGCCTAGAAAGTAAGTAACCCGACCTAAGATAGAACGGATGATGTAACGTAGAAAGACCAAATGATTTAGAGACACCCCGACAAGACCATACGTAAACCACCATAATGTTTAGTACCATGTGATCGTCTAGTGTGTGCGACTCGGCTATAGACTAGACTCTACATGCAGTCCTAGTTCACTATAACCATTGGCTCTGATACCAATCTGTCACACCCTCAAAATCCACTTGCGGAGTTTTACCGCGAGGCGCATGACAAACCAGGATCCAAACCAACGATCACAATAAACAAGTCTAAATGAATATAATGCAATTTCAAAACATAGTTTAAAATCCCCGTTTACAGCGGAAGCTTATTCAAAACAATATTCAATAGTAAACCAAATGTTCAACGTTTGTAAAACCATGCAACCCTAACTAGACGCCGTGCAGACGCGTGCGCCCTAGTCCAGTCATGCTACCTTAGCGACCTGAGAAAACATGTAAAAGTTTACGTCAGCACAAAAATGCTGGTGAGTTTACAGGTTTTGTAAACCAAGTACCAAGTCAACCTGTCCATACTATAACAAATCGAAAACCAGTGTACGCTAGCTAGGCGTATGTTTTGTTACTACCACGATTGGAAAACCATTACTAACTCGCAAACCAAATGTATGCCCGATGTAGTAACCCTGTTGTTCCTGTTGTTCCTGTTTGAGACAATATGCACCCGCCGACCCTCCAAGTCGACGAGCGGGGTTGGTCACTCCCAATAGCGCTATTCACATTTCCCCGTTGTGCAAACCCGCACATTCATGGTTCCCCCCGGGACTTCCAAAGATCGTGTAGTACACAATAGAAACCCATAGTATGACAGTAGTTACCACATAATCGTTTTAACACATGTTTTCTCACCCGAAAATGTAAAACCAGTTTAAAAGAGGGGCCGTAAACTCACCTTAAGTTGCGTTACTTCGTAATACGAATAACTCAGCAGCTATGCTAGTCCCGTAAAGCGGCGACCTAACATATGACAGTTACAAGCACTTAGACTAATAACCCGCAGGTTAATTAGTCCCTAGATGTCCAGACCATAACCAAGTTCGTTTGAAAACACCGTGACTGTTTAACTGACCCAAAGTACAAGACTCGACATCCCATTGGTGACCCGAGACTTCCCGTGTTATGTTTACGCTCTCAAACATGCAATCATGCAATCACACTTAACATATGTTAACGCACAACAAGTTATAGCACATAGCTCACGTATCACCGAATTACATCCAAACATATGTTACCAAGTTATTAGATATGTTACGGGGTTCCTAGCATCTTCCTACATGTCAAATCGGGTCTCGGAATGCTAATTTACACTTACAGCAGCAGTACACGCGATTAGGAAAAGTCAACTAGCATTTAGGTTGGTCAACTAGCATTTAGGAAAGCTAATCGCCTATGATATAGGCGATTAGGGCTATACCACATATAATTATTAGCATTTAGGGCTATACCACATGTAACTACTAGCATTTAGGCTATACCACATGTAACTACTGGCATTTAGGGCTATACCACATGTAACTACTAGCATTTAGGGCTATACCACATGTAACTACTAGCATTTAGCCCTACTCGCATGAAACATAGGCATTTAGCCTCCTAATCGCCTCTAACATAGGCGATTAGGATGCTAATCGCCTGTAACCTTGCTGTTCCGGTTTTTCGCGCGTTTAGCGCTCCAAATCAGATCCAGAACGTGTGTAACCATCCAATATCATCCCAAACACTATCCTAAACATGTTTCAACTAAAACCCTTCGTTTTACCTCGTATTATCAGCCCTGCATGCAATCACGTAATCCAAACACCATTCACATAGCATGCAACATCACACTAACATGCGTAACTATAACCCTAATAATCAATTCTCAGATTTTATCATCATAATATCATTAGTATTCTGAATTAACCTAATAACATATTAATCCTTCATCTTGAATCATAAAAACCCTAGCTTTCTAATCATAAACACACATAACACATGTATACTAATTAAAATCCGATTAACAACACTTATTAACGATTTTCAGAAAGCTTTTCCGTTTTAGAACAGGTCTGGACTATTAGGGATTGAATAAAAACATTTATAAACTTGCATGGATGGAAACCAAACCTTAGATTTGTAAAGGAATGATGGATTAAGCTTGAAACCTTGTGTTTTGATCAAAAATCGCGTTCCAGGGGTTGTGTGTGTGTTGGGGCGGGTTATGGGACGACTAGGGTTTGTATCATGAAGTTTATGAGGTCAAGTATGGTATTTATAGTCGTTTTTAGTCGTCCAGCACGTAACACGCGATTGTGCAGTCAGTACACGCGATTAGGCATCCTAATCGCATGATGTTCAGGCATTTGGGGCCTAATCGCCCCCTAGGGCACACGATTAGCCCCCTACTCGCCCCTATTGTTGCCTACTCGCCTCCCTTATAGGCGATTAGGCCTCCCTAATCGCCTATAGGGGCTGGTTTCGTGTGTTTTGCGCGTTAAACCCCGTTTTAACATATGTTAACACATATTCACATACCGACAAGTCACATAATGGTTGTAAACACATAACACTTGTAAATACACATATTCACACTCGTTCACCAATTCCCGGGACTCGAGACTTGTATGTTCCGTATGCCCTGACGATCCTACAAATCGTCACCGTTTGTACACTTGGTTAAGGATCGACATCTAATGAACCTCTAGACCAACATCCAATGATCTTCTAGACTAAACCGATAGTTCCCGAACCATAACCCGACTTAACTAACCCAGTTAAGTACAATATACGCGTGACTCGCTAAGGTAGACTTTCATCTAGACAACGTTGTTAACCAGAATTTGCCGGGTGTCACATTTTTCTACTGCAAACTTGATGACCCACTCAATGATGAGAATCGTCTGGTATGTGTTTTTAACTGCCGTTTAACTACATTACATAACGCATCAAATAAAGTAATATGTAGTAATGTTTCAACATTGTTTTGCAACTTTTCAGCATATAAGTTGCTTCGTTCATCATGGTTTGTACAACCGAAACCCTCTAATGGAACCGATTATGGTCAGCTCATTTCCAGGTAATGTGATGTATATATTATTTATCAAATAATGATTTGCCATTAAATGACAGTTTTTACATATTGATATTCATAATAATAACAGTTTACTATTTAGCCATAGCTTTTGTTTATGTCTATATATATTGCTTTGATCTTATAGATTCGTTGATCTCTATTTGTATGATTACCATTAATATTTATCTATCTTTGTTCATGGCATGTTTTCTAGATACAGCTTCAAGACGATGGTGTTGATGTTTTCATTACTCAAGGATGGCCGTACATGAAAGAGATGTTTAAGATAACAAAAGATCATCTGATTGTCTTTGAAATTTACAATGAGGTTTGTTTCTCAACTTCTAAATGTCAATAACTATCATTATTTTTCTATTGAAAAAATAAAATAACATATTATTTTTAAACATCATTACTTTGTAGACTTCTCATGTTTTTCTTTGTTAAACACAAACAGAGAACATACGAGTTGTCCTTCTTTAAGAAAAACAAGCTCACTCTGCCTCCCGATTTGTGGGAGGACGATGACCAGTCCGAGGATGATCACCATAATGATGAGGAAATAATTGTTGTTTCCGATGATGATGGAGAAGAGGAGTCAGAGGGAGATGATATGGAAGTTCAGGATGATGAAGCTGATGCGGATGAAGATGTATTTGATACAGAGGATTGGGCCGTTCCAGTTGTGTTTGTGGTTGACAAGTATTTTGTAAGTCTTATATGTTAAATTCCATAAATTATAATCATATTGATGCTACATAGACCTTTTTTAATAAATTGCAAATTATTGTTATTGTTTTAGCGAATTAAGGCAGAATGGGCTAGGGACAATGGATTGAACAGGGCGAGGGCCTTGACAAATAAGGATGGTGAGGAAAATACTTGGGGTGTTTCTGTTGGTATTGAAGACAGGGGATCCAGTAAGCGTTACTGCATCAAAGGTATGTCAGCGTTTGTTGCTGATAAGGATTTGCAGGCTGGTGATCAGATGTATTTCCTTTGTTTTGAAAAACGAGGTCTGTTCAAGCTCTCTAAAGTAGTTAGGGTTGATGGTAGTTAGTTATCTTAGTGGTGGTAGTTTTTTGGATCTGAATCACATACTTTTGCTCCTAACTGGTGGTAGTTTTTTGGTGAATATAGTGGTGGTGGGTAACTTTTAGCACCTTGGTTATGGTGGTTTTTTGGAAGATGATTAACTGTTAGTGGTCACATACATTTACACCTTTTATGGCTTATGTAGTCAAATTATGTGTTTTTTGGGTTGTTATGTCTTTTAAACAATACATTTGTGATATGGTTTGTGTTCAAAACATATGATCTTCTATGGCTTCATAGTTGTTAGCAGTATGAAAATATTGTATATGTTAATGCAATGATTTGGGAAGTATGTTTTTCTAGAATTAGGTAAATATGGATAATATGATGTGCCTGCTATCTAGAGATTTAAAATTTAGACAAGTTTAAATGTTAACCTTTGACTTTGTTAATAGTCTTGATACAACTTAAATTTGGTAAATTATTAATCATTATCATTAATCATTCTCATTATTAAAAAAAATGTAAATTTCGTAGAACAATATTTGGTATATTGCTTAACAAACTAAACACGATCCATGTATGAATGCTTATGTAAAATTTTAACATTTATTAGTATCCACCTATTTGTTATGTACCATTTTTTAAAAAAATATATTTTTTTTAATATTTGAAAGTCAAATCTAATTAATAATTTTCAAATTCTACAAACACGCAATTTGCAATAAAACCGTTTTAAGTTGACAAACAAGAATTTAAACTGACAATAAATTAAAGATCTCTAAATTATTGCTTTTTATGGTTATAATCACGCTATAATTGAGCTGTTTGTCATCCTATAAAAGTCGTTGACTTTTTTTACTTTTTTTACAAGAAATTTTTGGAAGTGTATTTTCTGAATGTTATTATGTATTTTTTAAAAATCTATATACTAACTGTCATTTCTTACTAATTCAACAACATTATTTACTACATTTATAACATATATATTTTTTAGAAATTGTTATTAGTATGATAACATTTTACTTTTCCATCATAAACTAAAATGAATCAACTTGCAAACTTAATATTTACTTTATTTCATACTATAAAATTTTACATCATTGTCGTTGTAGTTGGAGTTATTTTTTAAATGTTTTTTTACAAACAAAGTGTACATTTTTTGGTAAATAATTTTAATAAAAAAAACTTTAATAAACCTCATTTTGGCGGTAAAGGTCAATTATAGTTATCATTTGACCTACATCTTTTGTATAATTTACTAAATATAAGTTTGATTTACATAATTTCGGAAACTTTTATCATTTATGTTGATTGAAAATGTATTATGGAAACCTTTAAACTTAATCAATTAGATTGCCATTTCATATTTCGTTTCCTATTTCTATAATCTATACTAAAAATACAAAAAAGCTTCCTTATGTACGACAGATAGCATCATTATAAATACATGTACAATTCAATCCATAATCATTCAATCTTTTTCTTCTACACTTGCTCAGGTAGCATGTACTACTTATCCTTCTTACATTCTTTATTTATATATCACAATAGTATTAACATTATTTAATTCGCGGTTATTTGTGATACATATTACAAACGTGCAGGATTATGGATCCAAATAATGTAACCTTTTTGAATGACATAACATGGCGGCTCAGTCAGTACACAATCAAAGTTAAGGTACTTAGACTTTGGAAGAGAGCAAATCGAAAGATACCAGGTGAAACTCTTGCTATTGATATGGTTGTTATGGATGAACAGGTTAGATTTGCTATCATCATTTCCTTTATCATTTATATGTTACACGACTTTGCTTAATATTATTTCTGATCAAACTTTGTTTTTTCTCTTATAATTTTTAAACAGGGTTCTAAAATGCAAGCGATTGTGTGGAATAGATACATGAAGAAGCATGAAAAATTTTTACGTGAAAATGAAGCTTATTATATCTATAGACCACAACTAGCTGATAACAAATCTGTTAAACATTTTGATAAAAATGACATATTATCGTTTACTTTTGAAACAAATCTTACAAAGTGTAGCAGATTTGATGGAAGCCAATATGGTTTTAATTTCTCTTCTTTTAAGTCAATTAAATCTGGTAACCTGTCCAGAAGACAGGCCAGATATCTTAGCTAGACTATTCAAAGTTAAGCTAGACTCAATCATGAAAGATTTACGTGAAAAAGCATTATTGGGCAACACTTCAGCAGGTAAAATTCATTACGAAAAAAAAGTTCCAATATATATTCATAGATTATCATCTTTATTCACTTATACTTATACAATTTTTATTTGTTGTTTATAAATACTACCGTGTTTTTATTAATTAACTTTCTAACTATATTGTTTTACTTTATATTGCAGCGGTCTATACTATAGAGTTCCAAAAACGTGGACTGCCCCACGCTCATATTTGTCTGTTTCTTAAAGAAGCCAGTAAGCTTCCCACAATTGAACATGTTGATCGTTTTGTTTCGGCTGAAATCCCTGATAAGAATGTAGATCCGGAGTTGTTTAGTCTTGTGAGTGACTTTATGATTCATGGACCCTGTGGACGTGAATATCCGAACTGTCCGTGCATGGTTGACGGTAAGTGCTCCAAGAAATTTCCAAAGAAGTTTTCTTCTGCATCAACGTTAGATTCAAATGGATATCCGGTTTATAGAAGAAGAGAGTCAGGGATATTTGTTGAAAAAGGAACTGCTAAGTTAGACAACAGACATGTGGTCCCTTATAATGCAAAACTTTTAAGGCGTTACCAAGCTCATATCAATGTTGAATGGTGTAACCAGGCTGCTTCAATTAAGTATTTATTCAAATACATTAATAAAGGACTTGATATGGCTAAAGTTGCTTTTGTAGAAGATGATGGAGAAGGTCAAGAAGTGATGCAAAAAGATGAAATCAAAAAACATTTTGATTGTAGGTTCCTTTCAGCATGTGAAGCTTCATGGAGAATATTTAAAAATGAAGTGCATTAAAGATACCCTCCAGTTATAAGGCTTCCATTTCATCTGCCCGGTTAGCAAAGTGTTGTATATGGTCCAAAAGAAAATATTCAAAATGTTCTCAACAAACCCACGGTGGCTTCAACAATGTTTCTAAAATGGATGGAACTGAACCAAAACGAAGCTGTGGCACGTGAACTAAGTTACATTGAAATCCCAAGTAAATTTGTTTGGAAAGATGAAGAAAAAAAAATGGGACTTTCGAAAGATGGGTAAGGCAATTGGTCATGTTCACATGGTTAATCCATCTATGGGCGAGGCGTATTTTTTGAGAGTTCTTCTTAATAAAGTAAAAGGCCCTAGATCATTTGAGGAGATAAGAACGGTCAATGGAGAAATCTTACCAACATTTCGTGATGCATGTTATGCTTTTGGCCTCTTAGACGATGACAAAGAATATGTAGAAGCTATTGAGGAGGCTCATTATACAGGTTCTAGATATTCTCTTCGTAATTTGTTTGCGATGATGTTGTTGTCTAATACCTTATCTAGGCCTGAGCATGTTTGGGAAAAATCATGGAAGTATCTGTCAGATGGTATTATGCGTAGACACGAAGACGTATTCCAAATTGAAGGTAACAAATTTTTATTTCGAAATTTAATGATTTTATTTTTTTTAACGTCCCTTTTCTTTTAAATTGAATGTTACAAACTTTTTCGTTTTTAGGTTTGTGTCTTCCTGATGAACAAATCAAGAACCTTACGTTGCTTGAAATTGAGAAACAGTTGCTTCGGAATAACTCAATCCTACGTAGGTTTCCTTCTATGCCTTATCCGAATAATGATTCGATATCATTTGTAAATAACCGTTTGATTCTTGATGAGCTGAATTATCAAGTAAGTACGTTGGCTAAGGAATTTCATACCAATTCACGTTCTTTAACTGATGAGCAACGTTCAATTTTTGATCAAATCATTCATGCGGTTGATTGTAACAAAGGTGGCCAATTCTTTGTTTATGGTTTTGGAGGCACTGGTAAAACCTTTTTATGGAAAACGTTGTCTGCTGCCATAAGATCTAAAGGACAAATTGTTTTGAACGTTGCATCCAGTGGTATTGCTTCTCTGTTGTTATCCGATGGAAGGACAGCGCATTCTAGGTTTCGTATACCTTTGAATGTTACTGAACAGTCATTGTGCGGTATAAAGCCGAATAGTGACATTGCTGATTTATTGAAGCAAACTAAGTTAATTATTTGGGATGAAGCTCCAATGATTCACAAGCATGCTTTTGAGGCACTTGATCGTACATGAAAGACGTCTTGCAGTCAAATTCTTCAGGTAATTCTGAGTTGCCTTTTGGTGGTAAGGTTATGGTTTTGGGTGGTGATTTTAGACAGATCCTTCCTGTTGTTCCAAATGGGAGTAGAAGAGACATTTTAAATGCATCAATAACTTCGTCTCCTATTTGGAATAGTTGCAAAGTCCTTACATTAACCAAAAACATGAGGTTAACGTTGGGTAACAACACGTCTGAATCCGAAGAAACAAAGGCATTTGCAAACTGGCTTCTTGAATTAGGTGAGGGTAAAGTTGGTGAGTCAATTCATGATGATGAGTTTGATGTGGACATTCCAGATGATCTTCTTATTAAGGGTACATCAGATCCGATTTCTAGATTAATTGACTTCGTCTACCCTTCACTTCTTCAACTTTACAAAGATAAAGATTACTTTGGAGAACGAGCAATACTTGCACCTACAAATGAAGTCGTACACGATATAAATGAAAGGCTGCTTGCATTGTTTCCTGGAGATGAAGTCGAGTATCTGAGCTCTGATAGTATATGTCAGATTGAGAATGGTAATAACCGTTCACAGGAAGACTTATACTCTCCTGATGTCCTTAATGGTTTAAAAATTTCTGGCTTACCTAATCATCGTTTAGCACTAAAAGTCGGTGTACCCGTTATGTTGTTGAGAAACATAGATCAACAAAATGGTTTGTGCAATGGAACGAGATTACGAATCACCAGACTTGCAAAGCGTGTTATTGAAGCCGAGATCATATCAGGTGGAAACATTGGTACCAAAACTCTTATTCCTAGAATAAATTTGATACCATCTGATATCAAGATTCCAGTAAAGTTTCAAAGGCGTCAATTCCCAATAAGCGTATGTTTTGCAATGACCATCAATAAAAGCCAAGGACAGTCTTTATCGAAGGTTGGATTGTATTTAAGAAACCCTATATTCTCACATGGCTAGCTTTATGTCGCATTGTCAAGAGTTAAAAGTAGGGCAGGCGTGAAGTTACTTATACTTGATGCTGATGGGAAAGTGATGACTAAAACAAAAAATGTGGTTTATAAGGAAATTTTCAGCGATATTTGAATAAATGTGTATTCGTTGCTTTTAAATTTTAATAAAATTTTTCTACTTTATTTTTCTTATACGTTATACTACTCCAAATAATTGTACATTGGTAAACTGCGTGTCAACGCGGACAAATATCTAGCAAGTATATAAACATTAAATATATTTCTACTTACATGAAGAATAATCTAAAAATTGTAACGTTCCCACACTAATTTGTTGAAACGCTAAAAATCTAGGCACAGCGATTTCCTGATACTAGACATAGCTAATTAAGTAACACGTCTCCTAAACAACATATTCTTTGAGCACTCACTTCGCCCCTCGTGGCATACGATAACAAACACTAAATCGTTTTTGTGGATTCTCCATAGACAAACACTAGTGACGATCACATATGCCATCGGAGGCCTATCACAAGACACATGTTTAGAGGCCATTCTAAGTTCTAACGATCTCTATCTTAACTTGTTGCAGGAATCAACGCCGACAGCAACTTAGAACACAAGACACACGCCTTATTCACCACCACAATTCATTGGCGTATAGGTCCTAAAATGTATGCTATCTCATTTATTGTGAGATGAACATTTATTTCATGTCAATAAATAGGTTAATAAATACTATACTTGATACAATGAACTTGTGATTTTATTTGGATAGAAAACAACATGGCCGGTTGCTAGAAATCTTGACAACCTAATGGCACTATGTCCGTATCACTGACTGGTTGTTCTCCACTGAAGTGAAAAGGTCAACAATCGACACTTTTATTTTCATGAGTAGTGTGGAACTAATGAAGTTAAAAAAGTGATAATTACTATATATATTTATTCATAACATGCCTAACAATAGTGATTTTATAGATTTTATGTTTTTACTACCAAACTTTTGGTTATTAGTTATTGGAGGCCACTTGATGCAGTTTCGTGCGCAATCAAATGGTTAAGAACAATTAAGTAATCAAAGACGATAAATCGAACCAAAATTTCAAAGAACAAAGTTCTTATTTATAAATCAACAAAAAAAAACTAACTGAAAACATAAATCATATCTCCCTTTTATAGTGGAGAATCAAAGTTCAAATAGAAAACTGAATAAAAACAAAAACAATAAGATATTTAAAATTCAAATAAATATTAAAGATAAGGTCTTCAATAAAAATTCATTAATGACAGAATCTATGGGATGAGGTAGGTAGCCATTGATGATAGTCTCAGTTGGTTTTATTTTTCATCAAGATATATTTAGGTGGTATGAATCAATATGGCTATGGTGATTGTATGGTTATATTTAAATCTGTTTGTTATTATAAAACAATATTTGGAACATGTTTGAGTTGTCTTGACCCATGGTGTATAGAATTTGCCACGCATTTTGAGACATGATCAAGCATACAACCAGCTACACTATCAAATCCTAGAAAAGGTTCAACATTTTAAAACGTGGCAAAGCTATTTCCACAAACAGTGCCCATGTTTATTTACTTTTTTATAATGTCAAAAGTTAAACGAAGGTGGGTGGTTTTTTCTATACACTTTGGGAATTGATTTGTAACTTTTAGTATCATATTAAATCGGTTGCACGTTATATGTCATCATCATTTCTAATTACAATGAAGATTTTCTTTAGACTTCATATATTGTAATCATTTATATTATCTTATTTTTTTTAACGATTAACGAACTTTTATTTCAAACCAACCGGCTAACAGGGAGCTAGCCGACACCAAGTACATAAAGTTACACACCAAGATATTCAAAACAAGCACAAGACAAATACATCAACCATCACTACCAACCTAACCTATGCAAATAAAAGCCTCTCCACATATTCCAATCGAGATTAGGTTGTTTAGCCCGTGATTTGATCCATAAAAAACTTAGCGTTTTCACCTCACCAAGGACTTGACTAATCGAGCAGTGTTGTTGATTGAAAACAAGATTATTCCTCGCCCTCCATAAGCACCATAACGTTGTGAGACAAATTGCGTGAATAGTCTTCTTTCGTTTGGGTGATCCATCTTCGAAATCGGCCAGGTCCAGAGTATCTTTAATCCCAAAGGCAAAAAACGGCTTAAGACCACACCATTGTGTTACCATGCTCCAGACTGTTTGAGAGAAATGGCACGCCACCCGGAGATGTTCTGCAGTCTCCTCGTGATCGAAACAGAACGGGCAGTGAGACGATCCAACAGCAACATTTCTTCTGACCAATGCAGCCCGCGTCGGTAACCTGTTCAAAAACGCCCTCCATGCTAAAATTTCTACTTTTTTCGGAACCCAATTATTGTTTTTGCACCTGTAAGTTGCAGCCGTATACATTGTCGATCCCATGTGAGTCTTCAACGACTTGACAGTGAACAACCCCAACCCGTTTAGAGCCCAACCCCACTGATCCCTACTGGAGCAAACAGTCACCGAGCCAATCAGACTCGACAACTGCTGAAACTCCAGGTCTTCTGCAGCATTGAACTGCTCCCGTTTCCATTCCCAGGTCCGATCCACAACCCCCCTGCCCACCCGATCAGCAACCCGACACAGTTTGTTTTTTTCCAAAGCAAATAAGTTCGGAAATAAGGAACACAAAGTAGAATCCCCAACCCATTTGTCGACCCAAAACCCGATGTCCAACCCCCCACCCAGATGCCCAACAATCAGATCTGACAGATCAATCCCCAGCCGAGAGAGATCCCCCACCGAGCGACCAATTTGTTTCCACGGACCAGGCTGACTAAGCTTCACCGGAACGTAACTCCATCCCCTCGAGCCACTATGTATTGACCAGATCGCCTTCCACCAAAGCGAGTCTCTTTCGTTTTTGAAACGCCACCACCATTTCGCCAACATGGCGAGATTTGCCTCCTTTAAAGAACCAAGTCCTAAACCGCCGTACTCAGGAGCCGCTACTACACTATCCCATGCCAACCAATTCATCTTAGCCTTTTCGTCCGAACCTCCCCAAAAGAAGACCCGTCTCATTCGGTCGAGAGTGTCGATAATTTTCTCCGGAGCTCTATACAACGAGAAATAATACGTAGGAATGGAATTTAAGACCGACTTAATTAGGACCGCCCTACCGCCGAAAGAAAGAGTCTTAGCCTTCCATATTGAGAGACGTTTGCGAAAAACTTCCACCACCGGATCCCAATGCTTACATAGGTTCATGTTAGCCCCCACTTGGAGCCCAAGATGTTTGAACGGGAAATCGCCAACCTTCGATTTAAGCAAAGCTGCCATGCTTGTTATTTCAGCCAACTCTACACCAAGACCGAATAGATGGCATTTTTCCATATTAACTTTTAGCCCCGACACCAAGTAGAAGCAACGCAATATCCTTCTTAAATTTTTCGCATTAGTGATCGACCACTCGCCTAAAAATACTAAGTCATCTGCGTACATAAGGTGTGATAACACAAGACCCGTATTACCACAATGTAGTCTGTGGAACAGACCGATATGACAAGCCCTCTTCATAAACCCAGAAAGCGCTTCCATGACAATCACAAATAGGAAAGGCGAGATTGGATCGCCTACAATATTATAATTTTCATTTCCGTACAACTTAACAAGCAACATGTACAACATATTTAAGCAAGAAATTTAAGGGTATTATAGGGATATTTATGACAATTAAGACACTTATGAGAGTAATCTAGACATTTTACCTATCTCCTCCTTCACAATATGAAAACAAATTTACATGACTACCCTTCTTCCATCCTGCCTTCTAACAAAGAATTTTACATCAGAAGAGGGACATTAATGGTGATTGAATGGGGCAGTTCAAGCGTTCCTTCTTCCTTGGCTGTGAAATTTTGCACTTCATGGTGATTCAATGCATCGACACCCACTATAAACCACAGACCACCACTCTTTCTCAATAACACACACTTCTTCTTTGTTTTTTCTTCTTAGTGACTCTTGATTCTCAAACAACGTACATCAACCGACAATCATCAATTGGAGTTTTTGGCAATCATCAATATATCCTCATCAATCGCAGACTTCAGCTTCGATTTTGGCAATGTATCGTTATATTTTGTTTAACGACATCATCTTTCAATTCCCTCTTTCAATTCTCAAACTTCTCAATTGCCCATACTACCAGCATAAAACTTATGGTTACACAATCTTCAATCAACCATCATCACCCTGTGAGCCTATTCTCAATGGAGATGTGTTTCAGATCCTAATATAAGGCATTCTTCAGCCGGTAACCGTTTTAACCATTACCTTTTTTTTTGTAATTTGTAGGCGATAACTATAGTTTGATACTTTTGCTTTTTCCTAATCGACCTTCACCAACGTATTCTTGATGTTTAGGCTATATGTCGGAGAGAAAGGTGAAACTAACACCAAAGATTTTACCAACATCACTGTTGAATCAAGGGTATAGTGTTGTTATTTAATGGTATGCTCTTCTTTGTTCTCTCTCCATCAAACAGGTTGATTGTTACTTCTACTTTTGTTGACATTTTATAATGTTAGTAACTTTTGGTTATTATATATGTTTTATGCCTTTGTACATGGCTAGGTGATAAAGAGCAATGGGAGAGACTATAAGGTTTTGATGAGTATTCAACTTTAGGTGATGCTATTTGTGTTTATGTCTTGGTTTGTACATGTTATCTTTAAGTTGTGTACGATAATCTATTTGGTACTATAAATATAGTTGAAAAGCTATCGATTGTATCCAACGATCCAATCAACTAGCAATTAGGACATTATTGGGACCGTGACTAGCTGGTTTGATTAATTATAGATCTTAAGTCCCACTCACGTATAAACAAGTGATAACCTCTTCATGGGACCATTTGAGTCTTAAATACTAGCTTTCTCTATTTAAACACTTCATATTTTAGCTGAAAGGTCGCCTTTGAGGCTATGAGTTCGGGCCCATCCAGCTGGTATACCCGTTTACCTTATTGTAATTTTTTATATTTTTTTAAATATTTATATATAATAACATATGTAATATATACATCTAGATTTTCATCTTGTGCTAAAAATCACCAAAAATTGACATAGTAAAAATGTTAAATGTAATTTATTAGAATTACCCGAGATACCCGCTGGGTTTTAGGTTGGACATGCCCATCATCTTTTAAATTAACTGGTTTACTTGAAGTCATGGGTGTACCCTATACTTAACTGGTAATTACCCGACCGGTTTTGAGACGGGTTCGAGAGAAACATATCTAATCGGTTTTGGCATAGGAATTACCTAAAACCCGTCCGAAACCAACCCCTTTATCATCCTCACCCATGATCTCCCACTAATAGGCAAGAGGCTCTACTAAGTGAGGTAGCCTAAAATTAGTTGTCTGAATGTTTATTTACCCTTCTTTTTGTTTCAAATTGGTTTATTAAGAAAGTATCTAGTACAAAGTACCTTTATGCATACAAAGTGTAGGAAGCCACTATATATAAATTACTTCCATAGAAAAGTTCTGCTATATAATCACCTTGAGTTGGATACGATAGGCACATGCCCACCCAACACAAAGCATGCATCTGCCACTGTTCAACTCCCTATACCCGATTCTTTCTTATGTTTGTTGACATGTGGAACTGGCGGTTATAACCATAAAATTCGTTGATAATCCTTACAAGGGTATTATAGACTTTTACATATTCATTAATAACGTTCTATTTTGATCGAAAATGCGTATCCCTGTTTTCACGTGAAATTTAATTCAAATTTTAGTAACTGATTACACAATCTTCTTTCATAATTCTTTTACAAAATTCAAATTCTAATCACAATTAACTTATTTCGATCCAACTTGTTTCAAATTTGATATTCAAATTGAAGAGTTTATCGATGATTGGTAGGTTACTCTGTTTTTTTAATTAATTTATGGGTTATCAATTTAAACGAAGATGATTCATTCTTATTTATTACAACAGCATGTGTTCTATATGTTTAATAACGCGCGTTTTGTTGTTTTACTGCATGCGTTTTATAGATATGGTATATGGTTTTGATGTATATGTTGAAGCTAACGCGCGTTTTATTGCATAGTGCATGCGTTTTATTTAATTATTGCATGTGTTTTAATTATTCCATAGTATGTGCGTTTTGTTTTGTTTTTACTGCATACGTTTTATGGATTAAGGTGTGTTTTGTTTGTTTTACTGCATGCGTTTTATGGATTAATGTGCGTTTTGTTTGTTTTACAGCATGCATTTTATGGATTAAGGTGCGTTTTGTTTGCTCGAACATGCTCTATTTTTTTATTAGTGCTTGAACATTCTCTGTATTTTTTATTTTCAATTAATTAGTGCTTGATTGCAATGATGGCAAACGTGCGTTTGTTTAGGGTAACAAACAATTGATGTTATTCTTTTATTTTGGAGATTTTTTCAGTATCAGTATCATGCTCTATTTTTTTTTTTTTTTGTTTAAAAAAACAAAGTATGTTTCAGAGCAAATCGACTAATCGCCTATTATGAAACGAGAATTGCAAATCCACTGATTGTCTGTAAATATAATCGTTCTCAGGAATTAATGAGATTTTAGCGGTTTAATTAAAAAAATTAATTGATTATTGTAATTTGTCTAATTTACCCTTCGACTATTTAACTTAACATTAATCATGTTTAGATATTACGATCATGCCACCGCTAGTTTTTAACCCTAATCAATGGCTGGGAATTCCTCTCACGCTTTGTACGTTAAAAATGCTTTGTACAATAGCATCTCTCTAGTTTATTTTTAAAATTTTAACTACCAATTTCTTTGGTTTTCATTTAGGTAAACATGGCTTAGTAATTAGACGGGTATTAGATAATACTATACCTCATCTCAAAATCATTAAAATTTTATTACTAATCTCATATTTAATCTATGGAATGTGAAAATATACACCCCTTACTTTAGGAGATATACACTCCTTACAAAAGCTTCAAAAAGTGCAAAAAGACATGGGCCATTTCCCGAAGAAAAGGTAGTCAACAACATAATATATTTAAAATTAACTTTAATTAATTAATGCTTATGGTTTATGTATAGTTTCTCCTTTAGAAGAAGAGTACCTCCTTTTAGGGATGGTTTTTGTGTGTTTACAGTTTATGTATAGTTTCTATTTCATGATGTTATTTATGTACTTAATCTTTTATGTCATTCATTCACTATTTTTTTTAATGCTTGGTGTATGTCTACTTAATTATCTATACTGTGTGTTTTTTATCGAGCTGGTGGTCTCTTTGGAAGCAGCCTCTCTATCTCTAACAATGGGGTAAGGTGTGCCTACATCCCACCCTCCCCAGACCCTATTAATAGCGTCACTATTCGTGAGACTTCCTGGGTTCGGTTGTTGTTGTTGTAATTAATGCTTATGAACTTTTATCTTTTTTTTAAATGTAGGTTGTATACTTCCTAACTACAACATAAAATATTAAAATATACAAAATTTTTACTTAAAAAATAAAGTTTTTCTTTGGTTGTGTGAGTTTTACATAAAAAGTATTCGGGTTTTAACTTTTATTTAAAAAACGAGTATAAAAAAATAAAAAAATACAAAAAAACTAGTAATAAAATTAACAACAAATACGTACTGAGTTTTAACTTATATTTACATATTCAGAAGGTTTTGCTACCCAATCACTATACATATTTTGACGTGATTCGAAAATATATTCCCAACCGTCTGCACTGTTTTCTCTCGTTAGCGTCCATAAGTTGTTTGTATTCGACATTGGGTACTCTCCTTGCAATTCTACCCTTACATAATGGTTACCGCCTACAAGTGCAATCGTAATTACCTTGAACTCTTGGAAATGTTCAAGGCATATCCAAAGCGGAAAGCACGTCGAACTGTTTGTTCGTTCATTAGATAAAAAAATGAACAATTACATTATACTTGTTCACAATCAGGAACCCTGCATCTGGCATAATCATCCAATGTTTTCTCGGCGCCATTCCTAAGCCGGACCAACAAAGCGACGTAAAGAGATCTTTGAATGATCCACAAAAAGCTTTTTTATACTCCTCTTTAAACTCCAAAAGCTCTTCCAATAGTTCTCTCCAGACTAGTTTAACATCACGAAATTTTTTCCCAAATTTTAAATATAAACGCCCTTATTTTCGTTACATTTTATACAAATGTGTCTAAGTCTCCATTACCCTAACTCATAATTTATATGTATATGTATATATATATATATATATATATATATATAAGTATATATATAAATGTTTATAATAATAATAATAATATGTTTTTGTAGTGGGCTTGTGAATTTATCCAACTCAAACCAATCCTTTAGAAACAAGATTGCAGCCCAACATCCAGCTGAGCCCATTCCAGAATCAAGCCCAAACCCGGCCCATTAGCCAACCCCCTCCCCTTGTTCTGTTTTAATAAAAAAAAAAATAGCCTCAGCCGGGTATCGAACCCGGATCACACCACACACACACGCGCGTGCTAACCACCTGGACCACACCTTCCATTTGATCTAAACCCAACTTAAATTATATAAAAGCATACATTTCGTCCATCTCTCTTTCTTCCTGTGAACGAGCAGCAGCAGATATGGGCTTTAATCCCATTTTGACCAGCTAATTCACCTAATTTAGGGAAGATTAATCCAATTCATTGCTGTTGACTTACCTTCCTAATCACCCCGCGTCCATTACAACGATTAATCATCGCTAAAACATTCCAATTATACGTGAATCACGCGTATTATCAATGGTGTGGGTCAAACTTACCAATTAAGCAATCTAGACATTAACAGTATAAATTGGACATCACATCATATTCTAACATCGCCGAACAAACTCCCTCAACCTCCAATTTCACTTAAAAATCCACTGATCGTTGATTTCTGTTCATCTTTTGACCCGAGCCTTGACCGAACGAATCTGTATCATAAAGTGTTTGTAAGTGTAATATTTGTTGTGGGTTTTGTTAATCGGCGTCTGCACAACATTAGCCCCATGTTTAATTGGGTTAATGTTGTGAGAATTGCCTGATTGTAGATCTAGGGCTCGTAATTGGGATTTTGGGGAAGAACGTCTCTCTGTCTATATTTATTTTATATTAACAACAACCAAACACAACCACTGGCTTGGACCAGGTGGTTGTGTCTGGTATTCAACAGCCGAGTCATGCGGGTTCGAGTCCCGGCATGGACACCCTTTTTCCACTTCTTTTTTTTTTAACCTTTTTTAAAACAAACCAATTATATATATTATACATTTAATCTTGTAAATTCGTTTTTAATTATTAAAACCTTTTCATAAATTCTAAAAAAATTATTTTTAACAAATCTAATGTCAAAGCTTTATCTACAATTTTTATTTTTCAGAAATTCATTTATTTAATATTTATAATAATTAAATCAATTTTATACTATTATATTCATAAAAATCCATTAAAATATCAAAACGATCTTATTAATTTCCACAAAAATTATTCTGAGTTTTTATAACATTAAGCTTTTCAGAAATGATTTTTATTTCTGAAAAATCATTTATTTAATATTTTTAATCAATTTTTGTTAGTTTTAATCATAATTAAATCATAATAAATCCAATTTTTAATATTTTTGCACCAAAATTTTATAGAAATTATTTCTGATCATTTAGAACAGAAATATAAATTTTAAACTAATAATTATTTAATTTTAGTATTTTTAAATTATTAAAGTTAGAGTTGACAATTTGTAATAAATAGATTTAATAATCTATTTTAAAGAAAATAATTTTATAAAAATTATTTTTATACTTTAAACACATTTTTGTGACCCCCTTAAATTTAAATTTCATAAAAAGATTTTTGGTTATTTATTTACTAAATTTATCTCAATTGGCGAATATTTTTAATATTAATCAAACGAGCAATTATCCCCAATTCGAAGCCCTAGAAATTTTACATTTGTAGATTTGATAGACTTAGACATATTTATTACCTCATTATAGGATGATACTTGATACATTTGGTCAACACAATTATCCAAATTTCTCAACAGATATAACATTTTACCAAGGTGAGTTTTACATAGCCCCTTTTCCATTTTTGGGGTGAAACATGTTACAACATCATTTATGCAATTCAATCATCAATGTGTCTATGTGTTTTCTATGTTGCATTATGTCTTGAGCATGATTAGAGTAATCACCATTCTAGCATAATCATTAACTCTGTACAAGCCGACGGTATACATTGATAGATCTATTGGACTGACAATCTCACCCGGATACGTGCCTCCTACAAAGGTAGCGTGGGTGTTTGTTATCGTATAACATATTCAAGTGAACCATGAGCGTATGGGATGTATCATATTATAACAGTCATCAGGGTTGGTTATGCACTCGATTTATTTCTAGTATGTTCTCACATATGGACTAGATTGACATGACACATGAATTGCACAACATTTTTTTTATTCAATTATCAAAAACCTATGTAATTCTCACCAACTTTTGTTGACCCAAAACATTTTCAACTTAACATGTTTCAGGTTCTAATTGCTTGAAGATTTGAATTGATGCTTGGAGATATGTGTATAGTTTTATTCAATTTGATGTACAAATCCTAGAACAATTGTATGTAATTCATTTAAATTATTTAATGGAATTTGTTATTCACCATGAGCTACTGAACAATCATCAATGCGTGGCACCCCGATGTTTCCGCCATCGGTTGGGGTGTTACAGATTGGTATCAGAGCCATGGTTATAGGGAATTAGGTTATTAGAAAAATAATATAGTCTATAACCATAGGATTTAACAAGTACTTGCTTCCTTTACTTGCTATTCTCTATCTCCCTCCTACTTCTTATCCCTACTTTCATTCCTACAAGAAGGTTGCACTCCATCAGTGGATCTACTCTTAGACTAATAGGACAAATTTCTCAGGTTTAACCTGAACCCCCTTGAGATCTCGTCGAAGTTCTATATTTTAATAACGAACACGTGCAATCTGGAAGGGTGAACGCCTGTATTCTGAGTCTTCTGTCTAGGCTGGCATTGCGCACATATCCCAATCAGACGAGGGACCCGGATGCCTACCTGGGAATTCTCGGGATGAGTGTTCACTTATAGGCTAAAGCATGTCTTCATATGTTATTAGAATCTAGAATCTTTGATAAGTCAACGTTTTCGTTTATTCGTTTTAATTAATGAATAAATGATTACATTCCTTATTACCTCATATACTTCATGCCTCATTAAAAACTTCATTGTGTCCCTTACAGATCATGTCTCCACGTCGCAGCACTCTCCTTAACAATGGTGACAATCAAGATGAAGTGAATAGCAACGACCACAACACTAACCACATTAATGGGAGTGATGCCCAACTAGCTGCGATTATTTACCAACAATTGGCGCAACAAATCACAACTCTGGTTTCTAACTTATTGGCTCAAGACATCCAAATGAATGGGAACGACAATGGAAATGGCGTTGGGAATAACAGGACCTTAGTTCGGAAAGACAAGAAAACAAGTATTGTGGCCGCATTAACTACCATGAATCAGAAACATAAGACCAGGGATCCTGATGTAAACCTCACAACCCCAGTTTCTAACAAGAAGCCTTACACAAGAAACTTTCCATTGTGTAACACATGCAATCGACATCCCACTGTTTCAGCGTGTCGCTTGTGCACCAATTGTGGTAGGTATGGCCATCTGGTCAACACATGTCGCGAGACCCCAAACCCTAATCAACCCACCAACCCTGCTACTTTGGAGGAAGCAAAGCGATTGGCTGCCATCTTAACAGATAACCATGTAAAGGCAGGAACCCTGACCCGGAAAGGGGAGAAGAAAACTGTTGCAAAAGATACTCCCCAACCTGCCGTTAAAATCAAAACTGAGGCCTCAACCAACGGAAAGCGCAAGGCCAGGAATTTTGCAAAAGACACCACTACCCCACCCAACAAGAAACAATACCGCGGGAAGCTACCTAAGTGTGACACCTGCCAGTATCACCATCCAACCCAAGTGCCCTGCCGTCAGTGTACCAATTGTCAAAGGTATGGACACCTTGCGGATGCTTGCCGAATTCCTGCTACAAACACTCTTGATGCTCCAATTAACCCACTTGAGACCCTCCAGCTACTTAACAACAAACTCTACCATCTGAATGATGTCTATTTTTCTCTTTAATTCCATGTATTGACATTTTATTTTCAAGTAATAAAATTCGAGTATTATCATAACATCTGTGTGCATGCTTGTTTGAATGTGAATTAATTGCTATATCTATATTTATACTTGCTTACTTGTACGACAATTAGTTGACTACCAAACAATCTACTCAACGATTGGTAGAGGTCATCATGTCTTTCCAACAGTCGGGAGAGGCCCTACCACCTGCTCAACGACTGGTGGAGACTATCAGATCTGTTCAACAATCGGTAGAGTCATAAAAGGACGCAAGACCCTAACGTAAGGTAAATTGGTAATTACGGTCCGGAACGTAATCATGAACTTACAGGTACGTTAAGGTAGTGTGAAATTTTATCAAGGTTTCCGGTAGTTGACCAATTGTAACCCTGGTTTTCTCTTAACTTCGGGACGAAGTTCCTAAAAGTAGGGGATACTGTAACATCACGAAATTTTTTCCCAAATTTTAAATATAAACGCCCTTATTTTCGTTACATTTTATACAAACGTGTCTAAGTCTCCATTACCCTAACTCATAATTTATATGTATATGTATATATATATATATAAATATAAGTATATATATAAATGTTTATAATAATAATAATAATATGTTTTTGTAGTGGGCTTGTGAATTTATCCAACTCAAACCAATCCTTTAGAAACAAGATTGCAGCCCAACATCTAGCTGAGCCCATTCCAGAATCAAGCCCAAACCCGGCCCATTAGCCAACCCCCTCCCCTTGTTCTGTTTTAATAAAAAAAAAAATAGCCTCAGCCGGGTATCGAACCCGGATCACACCACACACACACGCGCGTGCTAACCACCTGGACCACACCTTCCATTTGATCTAAACCCAACTTAAATTATATAAAAGCATACATTTCGTCCATCTCTCTTTCTTCCTGTGAACGAGCAGCAGCAGATATGGGCTTTAATCCCATTTTGACCAGCTAATTCACCTAATTTAGGGAAGATTAATCCAATTCATTGCTGTTGACTTACCTTCCTAATCACCCCGCGTCCATTACAACGATTAATCATCGCTAAAACATTCCAATTATACGTGAATCACGCGTATTATCAATGGTGTGGGTCAAACTTACCAATTAAGCAATCTAGACATTAACAGTATAAATTGGACATCACATCATATTCTAACATCGCCGAACAAACTCCCTCAACCTCCAATTTCACTTAAAAATCCCCTGATCGTTGATTTCTGTTCATCTTTTGACCCGAGCCTTGACCGAACGAATCTGTATCATAAAGTGTTTGTAAGTGTAATATTTGTTGTGGGTTTTGTTAATCGGTGTCTGCACAACATTAGCCCCATGTTTAATTGGGTTAATGTTGTGAGAATTGCCTGATTGTAGATCTAGGGCTCGTAATTGGGATTTTGGGGAAGAACATCTCTCTGTCTATATTTATTTTATATTAACAACAACCAAACACAACCACTGGCTTGGACCAGGTGGTTGTGTCTGGTGTTCAACAGCCGAGTCATGCGGGTTCGAGTCCCGGCATGGACACCCTTTTTCCACTTCTTTTTTTTTAACCTTTTTTAAAACAAACCAATTATATATATTATACATTTAATCTTGTAAATTCGTTTTTAATTATTAAAACCTTTTCATAAATTCTAAAAAAATTATTTTTAACAAATCTGATGTCAAAGCTTTATCTACAATTTTTATTTTTCTAAAATTCATTTATTTAATATTTATAATAATTAAATCAATTTTATACTATTATATTCATAAAAATCCATTAAAATATCAAAACGATCTTATTAATTTCCACAAAAATTATTCTGAGTTTTTATAACTTTAAGCTTTTCAGAAATGATTTTTATTTCTGAAAAATCATTTATTTAATATTTTTAATCAATTTTTGTTAGTTTTAATCATAATTAAATCATAATAAATCCAATTTTTAATATTTTTGCACCAAAATTTTATAGAAATTATTTCTGATCATTTAGAACAGAAATATAAATTTTAAACTAATAATTCTTTAATTTTAGTATTTTTAAATTATTAAAGTTAAAGTTGACAATTTGTAATAAATAGATTTAATAATCTATTTTAAAGAAAATAATTTTATAAAAATTATTTTTATACTTTAAACACATTTTTGTGACCCCCTTAAATTTAAATTTCATAAAAAGATTTTTGGTTATTTATTTACTAAATTTATCTCAATTGGCGAATATTTTTAATATTAATCAAACGAGCAATTATCCCCAATTCGAAGCCCTAGAAATTTATACATTTGTAGATTTGATAGACTTAGACATATTTATTACCTCATTATAGGATGATACTTGATACATTTGGTCAACACAATTATCCAAATTTCTCAACAGATATAACATTTTACCAAGGTGAGTTTTACATAGCCCCTTTTCCATTTTTTGGGTGAAACATGTTACAACATCATTTATGCAATTCAATCATCAATGTGTCTATGTGTTTTCTATGTTGCATTATGTCTTGAGCATGATTAGAGTAAGCACCATTCTAGCATAATCATTAACTCCGTACAAGCCGACGGTATACATTGATAGATCTATTGGACTGACAATCCCACCCGGATACGTGCCTCCTACAAAGGTAGCGTGGGTGTTTGTTATCGTATAACATATTCAAGTGAACCATGAGCGTATGGGATGTATCATATTATAACAGTCATCAGGGTTGGTTATGCACTCGATTTATTTCTAGTATGTTCTCACATATGGACTAGATTGACATGACACATGAATTGCACAACATTTTTTTTATTCAATTATCAAAAACCTATGTAATTCTCACCAACTTTTGTTGACCCAAAACATTTTCAACTTAACATGTTTCAGGTTCTAATTGCTTGAAGATTTGAATTGATGCTTGGAGATATGTGTATAGTTTTATTCAATTTGATGTACAAATTCTAGAACAATTGTATGTAATTCATTTAAATTATTTAATGGAATTTATTATTCACCATGAGCTACTGAACAATCATCAATGCGTGGCACCCCGATGTTTCCGCCATCGGTTGGGGTGTTACAACTAGTAGCCATTGGTCTTCACTATACCCGATAGCATAAGCTATCGCCCGAAACCCACAATTTCCATCACCCATCACATTGTGTATACATGATACGTATGGACGAAAAATTTCTGGAATTTGATGAATATATGTGTTTGTCGTTCGTGTTGTTTCGTTTGGAACACTCTCTTGAGTCAACCCAATGAAATCAAAACCTTGTGAGCCTTCAGGGTTGGGAAAAAAACTATGTCTGTTAAACTCTTCACTCAACCTTGAAATTGTATTCACAAACCGGTGATTCATTGTGTCATATTTCGTGATCTATGCTTGTCCCCTAATACACCCATGAAAAGCATTACTCCGAAGATATCGCCAATTGAATACACCATATTCATCGTTTTACGTTGTCTCCGCCTTTCTTATGATTGTTGTCCACCTCACCGTTCTCCGTAAATACTTGGATTTGTTGAATTGGGTTTCTTATACGTCTAGACCATTTTTTACGAATAGTTTCACCCCTTTGACCCTCTTTCCCCACCGAACTGGAGAGATAAATTTTTTAGTTATAGGTAAATATTTATTAAAAACCATGTAGAAAAATAATCAATTAAATTTGTGGGCTTGCCAAAAGATTTTATTTGGAAAATAAAATAAAAAAAAACTAACAAGATTTGTATTTTTTTTAATGATATTATATATAGTAGCATTTTTTTTGCTATAGTTCTCACTAATTGAAAGAGATTTGTATCTTTTAAAATAGTATATTATATAAATGTGGAATCACGTAACTTTTGTAGACTTTTTTTTCACCTGTATTAATATGGTTATTGGTATGAGAAGATGGTTAGACTATCTCCAATGCTAAAGGCGCTCTTAGGCACCCTTACTGCTTAGTCAGCTGCTATATCATATCCTTACAAATCCTTAAAAATCATCAATTTTTCCTTCAACCCTATAAACATCCTTACATATCCTTACATTTTCCACGTCACCTATTTTACTTTTATTATAAATATATACTTAAATTATTATTATATATATGTATATAATTATATATAACATTCCTGGACGTTCGCTACAGTAACAATAATTTAATATATGGTTGATCAAAGTTGACCACTGGTTGACCGGTGAATACCCTTGACTCGAGCTCCAACATCAACAATACAACCACCGCCACTAATCACCTTCAACATCTCAAACCACTCTTAGACCTTCACTGTAGTTATTGTCCAACAGAGGTGAGTATGTCGGCCCGTGAATCATCAACCCCACCTGGTTTTGACTAACGACCCCACCACTGCTCAAAACAAAATAAAACGCTGACCTCGTCAGATACGCCATCATTGACAGGTGGTTCAGGCGTCGGAGATTGATTAGCGCCACCGTGGCTCTGCCCCGTGCCGCCGTTCTCCTCCCTGCTCCAACATGTTTCGCTTTCTTCTCTATCTAAAATGAAACCGTGTGTGTTGGTGTGTAGGAGTTTGTGAGGGAGGTGTGTGTTGTGTTGTTTTGTTTTGTGCAAACAGATGAATGGTAGCGGTAGGTTTATAAAAGAGAAAGTTATGTGTGTGTCTTCCTAATATGATGCAATGGGGCACAAGACAAAAGTGTCATGTGTCCCAATCCGATTAAGAACCCTCGCAATACCGTTGATGTAACTCCGCAGTTCGTCGGAAAAATCTGCATGTTTTTACGAATTGGCACCGGTTATGTTTCTACGCCGCGCTAAGCACGGCACGTAATTTACTAGTTAATATATAAAGTTCAGAAATTAAATCACCTTTTTGACTTTAACTCCTTTCTTGTTCACACCAACCATTTGCAAAGAAGTAATAATTTTCCATTTTCTTTCAAAATTTAGGTACTTTGTCTCTTCACTTACCAATTAACGGAGACCTGCAACTCCGGTCTTTTTTTTATCATACAAGCTTCATATGAATTAAACAAATCAAAATCGTTAAGAGTTCGGTGATAATTTTCTTTTCTCGCAAACCTTTGCTGAAATCCTCTCGCCTCCTTAATTTCCGTCGGATTTGGGCCCACCCTTCATTTGGACCGAGGCAAAACAACGCCCTTCTGCACAGGCTCCTCTTCTTCGGACACTGTCGGGCACAAATCTCCAACGCTATGGATGACTCCAACGTGGCACGGGCGAGAGGATTAAAGGCGCGTTGGAGAAGGTCTTATAAACATTAATTATGGATATTTGATATAACAAAAACCAATGCTTATTTTATTGGACCTTAGACATAAAGTTAAATAATAGAGTAGAGTAGGGTGTAAGGCCTTAAGGGGCCCTTGTAGAAAAAAATATTTCTTTCACTTGTTTTATTCAATTATGTTTTGCCACATCAGTTCACTAATTTACTTCACTGAAACATCTTTTTGTAGGCAGCACTCCACTGATTCTTTTATTTATTTTGTATAATTTCATTAAACCTTTTATTATTATTATTATTATTATTATTATTATTTCACACGGTTTAAAGGCTAAAATTAATTACCAAAACTATTTCAATCGTCCTACAACTTCATGGTCAGAATTCAGTATGGAAACCGTTCAATCGAATTCAATGGCATTGAGACCGTTCCACCAAACCGTTTGAGGTTTTTATATATAAACATAGCACATCGTGGAGTTAAAACACACTTTTACCACCGTAGATACAGAGAAACACACACGCAGATGACTCGTTGGACCCCCGAAGAAGAGATTGCATTGGTGATATGCTACCAAGACGCCTCGAACGACCCGACACTTCAACAATGTCGTTCGCAGGTTTTTTGGAAACGTGTACGGGCCGATTTCAACCGACACGTTGGCATCAATGACCGGACAACTGTCAGCCTGCAACGGAAGTGGACCGATCTCACCAATAAGTGTGATCGGTGGACCAGCATGTACCAGAACACGTTGAGGGAAGAGCCGGGCATTGACCCAGAGTTGGCCATCGAGCTCACGCATGTGGACTATGCAGCTCGATATGACAACATCTTTGACCATGTCGAGGCATGGCAATTGTTGCGCCAACCCTAGGTTTTTTTTTTATTTCTTTTAATGTATTTTATTTTTAGTTTTTTATGTTTAATAGTTATGAATTTTAGTTTTTTATGTATATTTATCTTTAATGTTCTTATTATTTAAGTAAATTTTAAACAAACGGTTTTAAAAAGGTAAAGATATTTATAAAACAAACGGTGAAAATAATAAAAAAAATAAACAAACGGTTAAATACACAAAAAAAAGGTATATGTAAAAGTAAAAAAAACAACCGGTACTAGCACGGTAAACAGAACCAGCAAAACGGTCTACGGGACCACTACCAGCGTGGGTGGCGACGGTGTTACCGTGCTGGTAGTTGATACCCGTGGACAATTCGGTAGGCGCCCCATCACCCCTAACTTAGTATTTAGCGTGGAGTGCTATGGCGGGGCCTCAATGAGTGTGTGAATCTACTGCTATGTAAGCATTACTCAAGTGGGTGTGTTAATCCTATGACACTTTAATCTAATACTCAAAAACACTAGACTTTAGGTTCATATTCATTTTACAACCTACATAGCTACACATCAGGTGAAGATGTTTAGTTCACTTCAAGTGCTCTTTGCTAGTCTGGAGTCTACTAGTCTACACTCAAATTTTGAATCTTCTCCTCTTGTGAATATTGATTATCCTGTATAAAATGTTGAGTAAATTTCTTTTTGAGTCCCTGAGTTTTCTTGATTTTAACTAGTTGAGTCCAACATTTTCATTTTTAACATTCTGAGTGTTTGTGTTTTATTTTTGTTATGGTTTGAGTCCTAAAAACTAACTCCATCCAACGTTTCTGTTAAGTAATCCTCACGTGCAACACACGTGTAGGTACTTTAGTAATTTCGACTTGTCTTTCATTTCCCTTATTAAAACCATGATACTTCACATTTCCCTCCCATTATCAACGATCAGTCATAATAATCCCCAAAATTAACCTAACGACTACAATCAAACGATTAAGGATGATAGAGTTTACATTGTGGTGCATACGTGGTGCAAGCGTACATTTTGATCCATATGAGGAATACGGAAAGTGTTTGATTCATAAACCCTAACTTATTTGTTGTAACAAAACTAAAATCCACATTCGTTTTTTTTCAGTTGATGATCCAACAATGTTTAGCATCCAAATGTTTCATGGAGGTGAGTTTGAGAAAAAACCTGCTTTACGATATGTAAAAGGTAAAACATGCTACTTTGATAGGGTAGATTCAGACGAATTCTCCGTGATGGAGTTCAATTCCATGTTTAAGATGTTACGTTATCCAAAAGATGAAGTAGTTTACTATCACTATAGGATTCCTGATAAACCCTTGAATGAAGGTATTAGAGCACTTGGAACTAATCAGGATGTGATTGACATGTGTCAATATGTTGGCAGGATAAAATTGATTGAAGTGTATTGTGTATGTTGAGCATTGGGTTACAAAACTGGACACATATTTCATGCACACATTGGAGGATCAACCCACCTTACAAACCCACAGCTTACTTGTCTAGCACAGCAATGAAATCTTCTTCCAGGATTCGTTGGAGTCCATGATGTTTGAATGATTGTTTGAGACCCACATGCACAAAGAACGTTCATCATTTTCTTTACTGATGATGTCTGGATCGAAGAATAAAAGAGGGGTTAGGGTTTTGATGTTGGTTACTGGGTTTTTATAAGGAGAAGATGAAAGACAAAAGAAAATTACTAAAGTACCCTCACGTGTGTTACACGTGAGGGTTACTTAACTGGAAAGTTGGATGGAGTTAGTTTTTAGGACTCAAACCATAACAAAAATAAAACACTGGGAGTCAGAATGTTAAAAATGAAAATGTTGGACTCAACTAGTTAAAATCAAGAAAACTCATGGACTCAAAAAGGAATTTTCGAGTTTTTAAGTATATTATTATACTATATTAATATTCAACCATATTTGAACAGTAGTATGTGGCAATTTTGAGATTAAGTGTTAATATTAGGGGTGTTATTTCAATGGATTTGAACGTGTTTGCATATGATTATTTCCATCTGGCTACTTTACCATTTGTATGCGTTGGCTTCACCCACATGTCCCTGGGTTGCTTCGTGGCTTTGTCTCGTCATTTGTGTAAAACCTTGGGTTTCTTCGTGGATTTGTCTCTACTGTGGATTTCGTCGATTGCTCTCTGCTGGCTACCATCGACGGTTGCTTTTCCGTCATTACCCTATCTTGCCGATGGTGGCAAGGATTTAGGGGTTGTCATAAACTGCCTGATCTTGGAGACTCCACCCTGTCCGATTATGTTTTACTGGATAGAGAGACATATATTGCTGTTGTTGCCATTACCAACAAAACAATATTCTGGGAAAAAGGTGATATTTTCTGGTTGTGAGGCGATGATGATAAAATATAGCCATAGAAAAATCGAACTTTGTGGTTCCGATCCATATCTTGGCTTGGCAATCCGGATGGCAATTGTATTGTATGGAGATTTTTACCACACTCACTGCAACTGCGATTGCAGCCATGGTGGATTTGGGGTAAAATCGGTTCAGTTACTACAGATCTGAGCCTCTTTTTTGTTTTCATCTCTTGATTGAATTTGCGATTGTGGAAATTTGGGGTTTAGTTGTTATTTAAACACACACACACACATGTCACATGTGATCTTCTCTGCTACATTTCAAGTTTGGTTACCGGTCTTTACATGTTTCTTCACTTTTTTATTTGTAATTGGTGTTTTTAGTGTGTTCTTATAATTTTACAAAATTGCTTAGGGAGAATATGGTCTCTGAATCTTAAGTTTTAACACTTTTTATGTTTTGTTTCAATGTTTTTCCTTACGTGTTGATTATTGCATGTGTTTTTAAGTTGAACGATTCATGTTTTCTGATTGTTTGGGTTATTCATGAGTTGAATGATGTTTGTCTTCTGATTGTTCCGGGCACGTCTATAACGTGTTCGATGATATGCGAATAGTATGTTTTGATTATATTTAGCACTGCTTTTTTTCTTTTTCTTTTTTGCAGTCTTACACAAGAAAGATCATGTATCCATTTGTGAATAGTTTTAGAGTCAACATCTATCATTACACCCAAATGTTTACAATTAAATTTTAGAAGCTTAGTTTTGCTATAAAAAAAAAAAAAAAGAACAACTGTGTTCAATACCAAATTCTAAATTGTACATTGGTTTGTGAATTTGTCTTTCAAAAAAAAGTTAGCATAATTCATATTAATTTAGTTGATAAAGTGTGTATAATTGTGTTTTCTTTTTTTGTTTGTCTATTAAAACGTGTGAGTTCGTATTGTTGAGCGGGTCATGTTATTTGAAAGTCGTGTTTTCTATTTGCGACAGGTTGTGTTATTGCTTGCTATTTAAATAACCTACTTCTTTATGTTGGTTTACCTTTTTTTTTTTTTGAAAAGCAACTTTCATTAAAACACACCAAGGCCTATCTCCAAGCCGGAGATAGCCACACACCAAAAACAGTTATGTTACATTAAAATCAAACAAACGCCAACCCTCCCAAGAAACCTCCGGACCCTTGTGTCTACTAGTAAACCAAAGGAAACTAAGACCCTTCACATCCGCGATAACTTGAACTATGGAAACATTCGTGTCTCTAAATACTTTCTCGTTTCTAGCCTTCCATATCCGCCATAACGTGATGACCAAAATGCCATGGATAATATCTTTCTTGCTCTTCGAATAACCGGAATGCTCTGCGACTACATGAATATCCTTGGCCGAAAACAAGAATATAGGCGGGATCCTGCACCATCTAGCAATACCACTCCAAACACCGTTTGAAAACTGGCATTCGGCAACAAGGTGGTCCACTGTCTCTTCCGAACCTGCGCATAACACACAACCTGCAGAATCAACCTGTATATTTCGTTTTCGAAGGGCATCAACCGTAGGGATCCTATTCAAACCAGCTCTCCATAAGAAAAGATTGCATTTAGCCGGAAGCCATTTAACCCAATTATCCTCAACATTCAAATCCGATAAATCAGCGTTCAAGTACCACTTTTTCGTGTCCTGAATAGACAAATACTGCAACGAAGTGTTATTCCATTCCCACGAGTCTGCGAACGGGTGTAGAACCGTATTAGCCGTAAGACAAGTGCACTCAATTAGCTCCGCAACCTCTTGATCCGTTTTAGGGTACCTCTTCCAATCCCATGCCATAATACCCGATCTACCATCATGATTAACTCTATCCGACACGACACACCATTTGTTTTGCTCGATACGGAATAGAGCCGGAAACAAAGACTTGAGGGGAGCTTGACCGATCCAAGAGTCTATCCAAAATCTGATGTCATTACCGTTACCCACTCTCCCTTGCAACAAACTAGAGAATGCCGAACCATTCACTATAAGGCGATTTCCACAATTAACAATCTTTCCCCATACCCCTCGCACGTTCTTATTATGAGGGATAGATAGCCATCTCCTTTTGGATCCGTGAATAGCTTCTATCACCTTTGTCCACAACGCTTGACCCTCCTTGCGATAACGCCAAAACCACTTAAGTAACAATGCATTGTTACTAACATTAAACTTTACCAGCCCAAGCCCACCATATTTTTTAGGCCGCGTAACCGTGTCCCACCCAACCCAATGGATTTTGTTTTGATCCGCATTTCCACCCCACAAAAACTTACGGACCATCTTCTCTAATTTGTTAATAACCGCCACCGGAGCCTTGAATAAAGAAAAATAGTACGAAGGAAGACTCTCCATCACCGCTTTAATCAACACTACTCTCCCTCCCAACGAAAGAGTCCTAGACTTCCATTTAGAAAGTCTCTTATTAAAAACCTCCACGACCGGCTCCCAATTATTAATTCTTCCCATATTAGAGCCAACCTGAATTCCGAGGTATTTAAATGGAATATCCCCCGAAGAACACCCCAACACTTCAGATTTCACCACCACTTCTTCACGGCTCACACCAACCCCATACAACGTGGACTTTTTAATATTAATCTTTAAACCCGAGCACAAGTGAAAAATACGTAGTATACGCTTTAACACTTTAAAATTAGCCTCCGACTATTCCCCCATAATCATGGTGTCATCCGCATACAAAAGGTGTGATATACATGGACCATTATTAGGAAGATTCACCCCTATAAATTCCCCGTCTAGACATGCTTTTTTGATAAGACCAGAAAGCGCTTCCATAATAATAATGAATAAAAACGGAGAAATAGGGTCACCTTGTCTCATACCTTTATGACAATCAAATTCAAAAGTAAGCGCTCCATTGACTAGCACTGAAGACCTAGCAGAAGATAACACTCCTGAAATCCAATTACACCATCTCTCCGGGAAATTCATTTGCCGCATAACCATCAATAGAAACTCCCAATTAACGTTATCATACGCCTTTTCAAAATCTATTTTGAACATAAAAAAGTGTTTCCCACTATATCTCGCCCAAGCTAGGACCTCACTAACAATTAAAGGACCATCCAGAATATATCTACCCGCAACGAAAGCCGTTTGAGTCTCATGGATCACCGAATTCAACACCCTCTTCATTCTATTAGCAAGCCCTTTAGAAATAACTTAGCTAACAATTCCAATCAAATTAATTGGCCGATACTCGCCTAAGGAAACAAAATCACTAACCTTGGGGATGAGAGTAATAAAAGACGACCCCGCACCGCGACTAATCTTTCCGGTCTCATAAAAGTCATTAAAAATATCCACAAAGTCCGCCGCAAATAAAGACCAAAATTTCTTGACAAACCGGAAATTAAACCCATCCGGCCCCGGGGCTTTATCGCTACCGCAACTAAATACCGCTTCCTTTATTTCAAGCTCGGAAAACGGAATCACTAAGCCATCCGCATACTCCGGAGTTAATCTTCTCAAACCGTAACACCTCAAATATGGCCGAATAACCATATCCTCCTTAAATTTATTTCGAAAAAAACATAGCACCTCTTTTTTGACGTAACTTGGCCGCGTTTCCCACACCCCATTAATCATAAGACCCGGTATCCCATTGGTCGCTTTCCGGCCATTAATGCAACCATGAAAAAACGACGAATTCTCATCCCCCTCCTTGGCCCACCGAACACGAGATCTTTGTTTCAAATCCTTGTTTCTCAAGAACTCGATATTATTCAACTGTTTGTGACCCTCCTCAAACACCCACAATTCGGCCTCTGACAACTCCCGGTTCTCCATCACAACCTCCAACTCATCCAGCTCTGTTTTAATACTTATCAACTCCTCGGCTTCGCTTTCATTTACTTGCTTGATCCAGTTTTGAATAGCCCCTTTCACTTTTTTAAGTTTAACCATAAAACGGATATCCGGATTACAGTCCAACCGGTGTTCACCATTCAACGCATTCGCCACCAGCTCCTCGATCCCATCTCTCTTCAACCACGAATTAAAAAATCTGAACGGCTTTGCACCGTAGTTGCGAGATACCAACTTCAAAATCAGCGGGCAATGATCAGAAAGATGTCTAGGCAGTGCCCTGTATTCTGCATTAGGCCACTTATCAATAATGTTAGTATTATAAAAAAAATACGATCAATACGGCTAAGTTTATTCCCCACGCAAAAAGTGAACTTTCGATCGCGAAGAGCAAATTCTCTAAAGCTCATATCATCAATAAAGTCGTTGAATTCCGAGGATGCCAACGCCTTGAATTTCGAATTCCTTCGCTCCTCCCGGTTACGCACACAATTGAAATCCCCTCCGATAACCCACAAGCCCTCCTCTATATCAATCGCACTACGTAACTCGTTCCAAACCCGTCTCTTGTCAATCAAGTTATGAGGCACATAAGTGTTGACAGCCGCAAACAACAACCCATCCTCCTTTAAATCTCCTGACACAATCAATGAATTGCAAAACTTCTTCACAGAAACATTCGTTAACATTTTTGCGTCCCACATAGTAACAAGGCCGCCCGACCGGCCCACTGGAGAAACCCACTCCCACCGAAAATCCCCATTACCCCACCATTTACTTAACAAAGCTCCATCTATTGCACTAAGTTGAACTTCTTGTAACATAACCATACCTACTTCATTGTCGTTGCGTAATTGCCAAACCCATCTTGCTTTGGACTCGGACCCCATCCCATGAATATTGAGCGACATAACATTCATTTGTTCACCGATTGAAAACCTTCATCCCTAACCATGTTATCAACCGAACTTTCAAACCGATCAATATTTTCAACACCCAATTTCTTTGCCAAGACAATAGTATGCTGAGTTTCATCCAAGGCCGTACTACCGTTAGAAGTTGCCTCCTCCTGCTCAACCTCATTCATAGCAACTGTATTCCCCTCCCTAACAAAAACTTCGGCATTAACTTGATCCGCAGTCACTACCGGCGTTTCCATCTCCATATCGACATTGCTCTCTTCATAAACTGAACCAGCCCCCACACTATTAATGAACCGATCCAAATCAAACAAATCTTCACCTTCTCTAGGCCTCTTTCTCGGTCGATCATGACCCACCGGGGAGCGTGATAACTTCTTTCTAGATTTCTTCTTATATCCCTTCCCTCTTTTAGTACCCCCGTCTTTGTCAACATTCCAAACGAACTCCGTAGTATCCACTGTGGCCACGTGATTCGCAACGATCTCCGGATTATCACCCTGCAAGACATTCGTATCAATAATTTCCTCCTCCACAATACGCTCCGGTTCCACCTCTACCACCTCATTCTCCGAAACCATAACCTCATCGTCCATGGACTCTTCCTCATCCACTACAACCTCGTCAAAATTATTTAAACAGTCCGGGACCCAGTCTTCGCAATCCTCATCTACAAACACCGGGAAAACAGAAGACTTCCAACGTAAGCTAACATGCTGTTTAATCCTATGCACCGAATTAGTCAGCACTCCAACCATTACATAAGAAAGATCCTCATCCCCCCCCCCCACATTTATCCGGTAGCTTAATAACCTCACCAAAGTTGGCCGATACATCGGAAAAAACACGTTCATTATGTAAACACAATGGAATCCCAAATATCTTAAGCCATGCAATACGTTCTAGATCCCAAGTTTGGCCATCCCATAAACTCAGCGACACAAATACCTTCTCCCAAACCCCTTTTTTATCCAAAAACCATCTCTTGTCATCTAGAGACTCAAAAACAAGCATAACATAAAACCCACCCACATACTTTATCCCAATCTTACAATTCACAGATTCACCCAGCCAAATTCTGAGATTGGACAATGAGTAAAGATCTTTAACCTTACCCAAAAGCCCCATCCCGTTCCATGATTCACCACCAGTTACCTCGTCCCTCACCTTAATCTCCATAACTTCCCTACTCGGCTCCACATTAAGTAACGTATCTCTAAAAGATCTACTACCCATCACCGACGGCCCCCTACCATCCCCACCACCTTTACCCTCCTCACCACTGCCCTGAGCCCGGGCCTCATTCATCGGCTCCTCCACCGGTTTCCACACCTTCCTTTCCTTGGGATGAATCTTAACCCCATCAACAAATCTAGCCAACACCGCATAAAGTTGGTAGCTCCCAATCCAAACGTCCTTGAAACTCTCCTCGAGTTTCACCGGGTCTTCAACATCCACAAAAGACACAAAACCAAACCTCTTCCCTAACCTATCGTATTTTCGAGCAATATACATACCTTTGATCACCCCAAAACCCTTCATTACCTGCACCAAATCCGCCGAAGAACATCCCTCAGGGAGATTAGAAACAAATACCTTCGTAATCTGTACGTTAGAACTTGACCCCACGTTATTCTTCACTCTTCTGTCATCCTTGATCGGTACATCGTACCATGTATCCCCCTTGTATTTTTCCTTTGCCGCCATGCAACTTGTAACCCTAATCGCCAATATCGCATGCCCGCCTTTTTAGGATCTTTTTTTTTTATGTTGGTTTACCTAAATGTCTTCTTTTCCGTTCGCCTTGGAAATTTCAACACAAATTTGAAATTTTATTTTGTGCTACTTTGTTGTTTTGGGTTTGTAGCTGCAAAAATGGAGCTGAATTTGTTTGGTTGATTAAAAAGTTGATTATGGATACTTCTATTAGGCTTATTGACTTAGTGACAAGGAACCAATAATAAGGCGTTCGCTAATTGCAGTTGGAAATAAGGTCCGATTACACTACTTTGTATTCATTTGATTCTATATAAGCCGTTTATTGAAACTCAAAAAAAAATTGTAACATGCTTTTTTGTTGGATTTAACAGTTACACCGCAAATGATAGTCGAAGATATTGGGATTTGCTCCCCACTCATGTATGAAGGTGAATCTGAGCGCGGGTAACCTCTCTCCGACCTGCATGTTCTATTGGTTGTTAGATCGGCCTGTCTAAAAACTGATTATTGATACTTCTACTATGCTTATTGATTTAGTGACAGGGAAGCAATAGTAAGACGTTCGATGATTGTATATGGAAATAAGGTCCGATTGCACTGCTTTGTGTTCATTTTATTCTGTCTAGCGTTGATTGAAACATAAAAAAATTGTTGCTTAGGGTATGTTACTAAAGTTTTGATGAGGAAGTAATTGTGGGTATTGTGTAGAACCAGAGGGTGCCAATTATCAAAATCCTTATAGTTTATTATTTTATCTTTATCCTAACGTTTATTTTATCTTTAACCTAACGTGAATATTATTCATTATGTTCAGATGGTATTTAGAAAGTTACTAATGAAAGCCTCATTTATACCATAAAATATATCACGCGCACATATTGTTCTAGAGAGAGAGGAGCTGACGGAGAAAGATGAGAAGGTGTTAGAACAAAAAGGATTGACGAAACCACTTTTGCAAACCTTAGTCTAATTCATACTTCTGCAAATATTCTAGAACTACTGAAGAAAGAAGACTAAAGTACTGAAGAATGATTCAACAAGTACTGAAGAAGAAAGATCAGAAGTTCTGAAGTCTAACCAGACAAGTTCACTGAAGAACTACTGAAGACAAACTACTCATCAGTAGTTTGTCATTCATCAACACTTGTACCAGAATCTTTCCACCACCTTATGTTTCAGTAGTTTATTTGTTTATTATTACTTTATCTTTTTGTGCAAGTTCCAAGAATGCAACTTGTTGCAACTTGTTACAGACTTGCTTTTTGGCAAGGTTCATGTATTTGTAAGTCTATTAATAGATGGGTTCATCCCTCTGTTTTAGACATTGATTTTAATTGAAACTGAAATCCTTCAAAGCTTATTATTGTCATTTCCATTTCATTTACTGAGAATCTGTTTGAGTATTTATTGTCTTTCACATTCAATACTTAGATTCTCATTAAACTTGTCTTTAGTTTTCAAACATCCAGGGGGGGTAACAACTCTTGTTGATAGTGTAACTTTACTTACTTGTTCCGCTGTGCAAATCTGATTGAACTTGCTAAACACATAAGTTGTGACACCCCAACCGATGGCGGAAACATCGGGATGTCACGTATTGACGATTGTTCAGTAGCTCATGGTAAATAATAAATTTCAATAAATGATTTAAATAAATTACATACAATTGTTCTAAGAATTTGTACATCAAAATGAAAATACTAGATACACATCTTCAAGCATTAACTCTAATCTTCAAGCAAGCTATAACCTGAAACATGTTAAATTTGAAAATATTTTGGGTCAACAAAAGTTGGTGAGAGTTACATAGGTTTTTATATTTGAATAAAAATGTTGTACAATTCAAGTGTTATGGCCAGTCTAGTCCATATGTGAAAACATACTAGAAGTAAATCGAGTGCATAATCAACCCTTGTGACTGTTATAATGTGGTACATCCCATACGCTCATGGTTCACTCGAATATGTTATGCGATAATAAACACCCACGCTACCTTTGTAGGTGGCACGTATCCGGGTGGGATTGTCAGTCCAATAGATCTATCATTGTATACCATCGGCTGATCAATGTTAATGATTATGCTAGAATTGTGCTTACCCTAGTCATGTTCAAGACATAATGCAACATAGAAAAACACATAGACACTTTGATGATTGAATTGCATATAGAATGTTGTAACATGTTTCACCCCAAAAACGGTGATAAATAGAAAAGGGGCTATGTAAAACTCACTTTAGCAAAATGTTATATCTCTTGAAAAATAGAATAGTGTGTTGCCCAAATATGCCAAATATCACCCTATAAATAAGGTAATAAATATGTCTAAGTCTATCTAGTCTACAAATATATTCTAGAGCTTCGAATTGGGGATAAGTGATCGTTTGATTAATAATTAAAATGTTTGATAATTGAGAGAAATTTAATAAATAAATAAATAAATAAAAATCTTTTTATAAAATTTGAATTAAAGATGGTCACAATAATGAGTTTAAAGTATAAAAATAATTTTTATAAAATTATTTTCTTTAAAATAGAATATTAAATCTATTTATTTCAAATTGTCAAAATTTAACTTTAATATTTAAAAATACTAAAATTAAAGAATTATTAGATTAAAAATTATTTTTCTGTTCCAAATAATCAGAAATAATTTATATAAAATTTTGGTACAAAAATATTGAAAAATGAATTTATTATGATTTATTTATTATTAAAACTAACAAAAATTGATTAAAAATATTAAATAAATGATTTTTCAGAAATAAAAATCATTTCAGAAAAGTTTATTGTTATAAAAACTCAGAATAATTTTTGTGGAAATTTATAAGATCGTTTTGATATTTTTTATAGAATTTTATAAATAAAATAGAATAAACTTGATTTATTTATTATATATATTAAATAAATAAATTTTTGAAAACTAAAAAATGTATGTTAAACTTTTTCACTAGATTAACATAATATAATTTTTGTAGAATTTTTAAAAGAGTTTTGGTATTTAAAAATGAATTTAAAAAAAATATAAAGAAATATATATATATATATATATAAGTTTGCTTGTTTTTAAAGAAAAAGAAAAGTTTGAGGATGCTGAGGGTCGAACCCGCGTGGGCCGGTTCAAAGACACCAGGCACAACCACTTGGTCTAGACCAGTGGTTGTGTTTGGTTTCTGTTCGTTTAAAATTTATAACTATATTCAAAATCATGTTCTTCGAATCTTCCCCAATTTAATCGTTCGAGCCCTAGTTTTTGCAATTGAACAAATCACACAACAATAACCCAATTAACCTTAGGGTTATTGTTGTGTGTATGTCGAACATCAAAACCCATCAAAAATAACATACTTACAAACACGATTGATAATGGATTGATCAGTCAATGCTCGAAGTCAAAACACGATCAAAATTAAGAACAGTGGGATTGATTAAGAAATTGGGGGTTGAGAAAGAATGTTTGGCGAGTTGTGATTGTCCAGTGATGTCCAATTTATAGTGTTGGGGCTTGGATGATCGTATTGGTAAGTTTGACCACGAATTGAATGGGTTTCGTCTAATTATGTATAATTGGTATGAATTAATGAAAATTGTATGTGTGTTTGACTCGTAATAGGCCGGAGATTATGCAATTATACCAGATTGAAATTAAAACGCGTTTGATTGAGATGAATTTGGTAACTCGCTGTCACAGTTGACTTTCCAAGTCAACTGTGAATATCTAAGGCTCGTGTTATATTAATTGTGAGTTGAAAATAAAACAATATGTGTGTACAGACCAGGTGGTGGTGTGCGTTGTGCTTGTGACCCGGCTGAGGGCTCGGGTTCGAATCCCGGCCCCAGCATTTATTTATTTATTTATTTTAATTAATCTATATATATATGTGTATTATATATAAATAGTATAGTGTTAGGGTTCTAAACACGCCACAATAATAATTAAATACGAACAATAATAATGGAACTTGACGTTTTTTATTCATGATAATCGTAACGTACAAGTGTTAAATGCGTAATGTTACATAAGTGTTCACTAGCAAGCAAAACATCAAGAGCATTATTGATCCAACAATTGGTATCAGAGCACTGGTTTATCTGATCACATATCAATCTAACACATTGAGAATCAGACGCAGGCTCTTATTGATATTCAATAAAGGATTAAAAGTTCACTTTTATCAACATCCATCACTTTAAGATATATTTGACAAATCAATACTCTTTAAAAATGGATCCACATAATACTGGTTCTGCCAATAAACCTGCTATGCTAGTTAGAAATGAATACAATATCTGGCAAAGGAGAATGGCACATACACTATCTCAGACCAACACCAGTTGCTGGAAATCTATGATATATGGTCCTCACAAACCGGTTAATATTAATCTTGAAACTAAAGTAGAAATACCAAAAGACCCAAAGGACTATACTGATGATGATTTCCTAAAACTTGAGCTTGATGCTAAAGCTTTCTCTATGTTGGCAATTGCACTCCCAAATGAAATCTACTCTGGACTATTACATTGTGATAGTGCCAAAGAGCTTTGGGACTACCTAAATGAACAGTTTGGAGGAACTGAAGAGGTGATTGCCAACACTAGAGAAATCCTGGCTCAACAATATGAAACTTTTGCTCACATAAATAGGGAAACTTTAACTCAACAATTTGAAAGATTCTCCTCATTAATATCTGAGCTAAAATTAAATGGTCAGACCTACACAACTGTATCTACGCTTCATAGATTTTTAAGGTCTTTACCTGAAAAATGGGAAACATATTTTATAATCCTCAGATCCTCACCAGACTTTAGCTCCCTCTTTCTTACAAAATCACATGGGAGATTGCTAACTTTTGAAAGAGAAATCGATCAAAAGAAGAAACTACAAAGTTCTGGTAAAACTGCTGATGACTATCTACCAGGTAGTACAACACTATTGGGACAAGATTCGCCTACTGGTTCAAATAGTTTTGGATCTTTTGACCACATTGACATAACTACTGGGATCTCATCAGAAAGATCATTCCCAGGTTATGACAATGATTAATATAGTCAAACTGCTGATAACATGTGTTTTATCATGGATGATTTAAAAAATTTCAGTAATGATGACTTAGAAGAAATGGACATCTTACACCAACTGCCCATGTTAAGTATTAAAACAAACAAATTTTATAAAAGGTCTGGAAGGAAATTTCCAGGACTGAACAGTTCTACAAAAATTGGTTTTGACAAATCCAAACTTAGATGTCACAAGTTTCAGAAGTTGGGATACTTTGCTAGAGAGTGTAGAAGCTCTAGCTACAATCAATCTCAGTCTGGAAATCAGTTTAACCCTAGTTATAATAGGAATAATGGAACACAGGGAAGTGCATATTTTGTACAGGCACAAGCTCCACAAATCCAATATGTGCCACAATTACAATATGTACAGATGCCTGCTCAACAGATTCAGAGCCAACAATCAATCCCTCCCATTCCAGCTGCTCAACAACCTCCACAGACTCAGCAACCCTCACAACAAAGTTTGTTCACTTCAGGGTATGTTGACTGGAGCAGTCTTCCTTTTGACACTACTGAGTGCAATCCTGATGCAGACAACAAAATGTTTGACATCAACTGGGGAGAACCTGACAATGGCAGAAAGAATTTTGCCTTAATGGCATTTGAGGGCTGCACCTCAAAATATGCCCTGTCTCAGGTATCAAAAGAATCTTTAACAAAACTTTGTTCAACTTCAAGTAAAGAATCTTTTGCTCTCATAAGAGAGACTAATGTGCATTTACAAGGCAAAGCAAATGACTCTGAGAGAAAATTTACTCAGATGAAATGTGATTTAGAAAGAAAACTTGCTGTAAAGGCAAAAGAAAATTCTAAATTAACTAACAATGCTATTGAAACCCAAGCACAACTTAAAATCATGATAGAAGACCTAGGAAATGTCAGAAAAGAGCTTGTTGACACCAAGGTTGTTTGTGAAAAATGGGTAGAATCTTGTAAAGGGTACCAACTGCTGCTTAACAAACAAAGTGCTTCAAATGTTAGGTTTGGCATAGGGTACAATCACTGAAACACCAATAGATTTTTCCCCCAAAACTACTGAAGATGGGAGAAAAATTGTTTTAGATGAAACTTCTAAAGAGAAAGAATGCACATCTTTTCATGAAAACTTTCTAAAAGCTGACAAAGAAAGTTCTTCAGAAGTACTGATAAAATCTGACTTTAAGCCATCAGTAGTTTCATCTACATCAGGAGTTGAGAACCTGAAAACTACTGATGACCTAAAACAAATCAGAACAGTCAGAAATTTGCCTTCAAATGAAAAAGAAAATGGAAAAGAATGTGAAATCTGTGGTTTTTTTAACCACAAGACAGAATTTTGTAGATATAAAAAAGGAATTCAGTACAACAAGAAAATTTCATAACTGGTTGTGGGAAAACAAATCAAAAATGATTTTGAAGAAACTTTTTCTCCCAAGAAACAACAACCAGCAAACACCTTTTCTCAGAAAAACATGAAATCTCAACAAAAATCTTTTTCTCAAAATTCTCTTTCAGTAATTAGACCTACATCATCAGCAGTTTCACAAACTGCTGAGATTAAAGATCTCATGTATATGGTACAACTACTGATGACCAAAGTTGATGGTGGTCCTCAAAAGGATACCACCATTGCTCTTAATGAAAAATCCATTGCCAAAAAGACATGGATTCCTCAACCTGGTCAAGAACAAACTGTTAATTTTCTCAAGAGCAAACCCAAAGCCAAACTGGCTTAGATTCCCAAATCTAACTAATTTGCTACTTTGTGCAGAGGGTCTCCAGAGGCTTAAATAGCATTTGGTATGTTGACAGTGGAGGCTTAATGCACATGACAGGATGCAGATACCTGATAAACAACTTTATCAGTCAAAGAGAAGGATCTGTATCCTTTGGGAACAATGCCAAGGGATATGTGCTAGGAAATGGCAATGTCTCTTCTGGCAAAATACAGTTTGACAAGGTCAATCTGGTTGAAAACCTTGAGTACAACTTGCTGAGTTTGTCACAAATGTGTGATAAAGGATATTCTTCCTTTTTCACAAAGACATCATGCAAGATCATATCACCAGAAGGCCAGAAGTTGATAGAGAAGATCATTGAAGATCATACTTTGTTGATAGCCAAATGATGTGGTAATGTCTATGCAGTGGACATTGAAAAGGACAAAGTACTGAACAACACTGCCTGTTTCTTCTCAAAGGCATCAACTTCAGAGACTGATCTCTGGCACAGGAGACTTGGCCATGTGAACTTTAAAACCATAAATAAAGTCACAATAATGGGCTTGGTCAGAGGTCTACCCTTGAAAGTATACCAACGTCAAGAACACTGTGTATCCTATTTAAAGGGAAAGCAGCATAAGTCCTCATATAAGTCTACTGAAGAATAAAAAACAACTGCATGTCTTCAACTACTCCATATGGACTTATTTGGGCCAGTAAAAATCATGAGCCTTGGTAAGAAGAACTACTGCTTGGTCATCATTGATGACTATTCAAGATTCACATGGGTATTCTTCTTATTCTCCAAGGATGAGGCAACTGAAATCATCAAGTTCTTCTAACTACAAGTAGAGAAACAATATTTTCTATCTGTCAAATCCATTAGAAGTGATAATGGGACAGAGTTCAGGAACAAAACTCTGGATGAATTCTGTTTGTTTAAAGGGATTATTAGACAATTCAGTGTTCCCAGAACTCCTGAACAAAATGGTGTGGTAGAAAAAAAGAACATGACATTAATTGAAGCAGCAAGAACTATGTTAGCTGATTCAGGCCTACCATTGTATTTCTGGGCTGAAGCAGTTAACATTGCATGTTATGTTCAAAATAGAGTCCTTGTCAACAAGAGACACTCCAAGACTGCCTATGAAGTTCTTCATGGCATAAAGCCCCTTATCTCCTTTTTCAGGGCTTTTGGATGTTAATGTTTCATTCTAAACATTAAAGACTCTATTTCAAAGTTTGCTGCTAAAGTTGATTCAGGTTATTTTCTTGGTTATTCTTCCACTAGAAAAGCCTACAAGGTTTTTAACTCAAGAACCAAGATAATAGAAGAAACACTGAATGCCAAGTTCAATGAATCAAAGCACACTCTTATTCCAGCACATCCTGCTGAACTCTTTGACCTTGACAGCTTCCATTTCGGACCTGAAAAGACTGTCACTTCATCTAAACCTACTTATTATGGTGATCAGAGGTTTGATGATGAGGATCCAGCACCATTGACTCCTAAAATAGTCACTAAGTCAACTTTCAAACCTTCAGAAGTTTCACAAACTTCTGATTCAACAACTGCTGATGTACAAACTCAAACATCTGCTTCAGCTCCTACAACTACTGAAGATGTTCAAACAGCTGAACCCAACATTATAAACCTCAGTGGTTTGTTTGATGAAGTACAAGAGCCACCTACACCTGTCAGTGGTTTACAACAACTGATTGAACACAAAGATCATCCACTGGAACAAATCATGGGTGATATTGCATCAGGTGTTCTCACAAGAAACTAGCTTTCCAAGTTTTGCTTTTTCTCAGCATTCATTTCTCAGTTGGAACCTAAGAAGTACCAAGAAGCCCTCAAAGACAACAATTGGGTGGAAGCTATGCAAGATGAGTTGCTTCAATTCAAGAAGCAACAGGTTTGGGAAATCTGTCCCTTACCACCAAACAAGCTACCAATTGGCACAAGATGGGTTTTCAGGAACAAACAAGATGAGGCTGGTATGATCATTAAGAACAAGGCAAGACTGGTGGTACAAGGTTACTCTCAAGAAGAAGGAATTGATTATGATGAAACCTTTGCTCCAGTTGCAAGGCTTGAAGCCATCAGGTTATTTCTGGCCTATGCCATTTCCAACAAAATAAAAGTTTTTCAAATGGATGTTAAAAGTGCATTTTTGTATGGAAAGATCAAAGAGGAAGTGTATGTTTGTCAGCCACCTGGGTTTGAGGATCCTTCTCATCCTGAGTGGGTGTACAAGCTTGACAAAGCTCTTTATGGGCTAAAACAGGCTCCAAGAGCCTGGTATGAAACACTTTCCAACTTTTTGCTCAAAAATAACTTTACAAGAGGCTTGACGTGCTTGTCGTGGTACACGTAAAATTTCCCAATTACAACTAAAGAATAGTGGCAAGAAGGTATCGAACACAGGGAGTTTGTGGAAAATATGTAAATTCAAGTTTTGTTAATTAACTAAAATTAAACTACTTAACAAAAAGTAAATGATTAAGCTTTTGATTGTTTTGGTTTATAACTAAAGTAACAACTAAATATCGATTTAAACTTAAGAGTGTTTCTTCAAATTATGGAACAATGACCATTCAAGGATCCGGTTTCTCTAAACACTTGTATGAATTTCCACTAGAAAGAGTTACATAGACATAACTCATGTAAAAACAATTGTTGTGATAAAAGGGAACAAAGTACTCGGATTAAATTAACGCAAGGATGTTTCCCGATGACCTATTAATCAATAACCAACCCCCAATCCTTCCCGTGATATCTTAGTTGTTAGCAACACCAAGAACGTACGATAGAGACTAAGAATTGGTAAATTAATCAACACACTACAAGCAATTGTTCATACATCATAATAACAAAGCAAAATACCAAGTCATTATTTTAGAAATGCAAGAAATCACATACAAGAGTTCAAGAAAAACCTTCACCAAGAATGATCACCAAATGTTTAGCCTAGCATGACTTGGTGAATCATCAACACATTCATGGAATTGTTCATAAGCATCAAAAACTAAAACCAAATGTTTGTGATAAGCCTCCAATCATGAAAACAGCCAAAAATCGCCCAAAGATTGTCTAGAAACGTTCTCAAGTGAAAGATATATGAAAAGCCCTCAAGATTGTCTTGAAACGTTCCAAGATGAAGATATATGAAGAGCCCTCAAAAGTTGCACTCTACAACTTATTGTTTTTCTTTTTATCTCCTATGCATCACAAACAATTAACGACATTAAGTTTAGTATTAAAATCAATTCAATTTTCAGTTACTCTTTTAGAACATTTTCATATAACTCACGTAATTTTAAACCTTTTTAATACAAATTAATTAAACCTTGCCATTATTAATTAATTCTAGTAACTATTTACCAAGCTCAAGTTGAGAACTTGTTCCTTTACCATTTTAATATATTTTATAATAATATCAACGCATTTTTGACATAATAAATATAAAAGAAAGTTTACTTAAATGCACCGATCAAACACTATAATATATATAAAATTAGTATATTAACAACAGGTGTTTCACCACACATCAAGGCTCCATTGATAAAACTCTCTTCATTAAAAATGTTGGAAATCATGTTTTACTAGTTCAAATTTATGTTGATGATATCATATTTGGTTCAACATACACAAAATTGTGTGATGAATTTAAGAAACTCATGCAATCAAAATTTGAGATGAGTACAATGGGAGAACTGCAGTACTTTTTAGAACTGCAGATTAAACAACAAACAAATGGAACTTTTATACATCAATCTAAATATGTTAAAGAATTATTGAACAAATTTTATTTACAAGACTGTAAATCATGTTCCACTCCCATGACACCTACCACACAAGATGAACCAGATGATCAAGGAAAACAGGTTGATCAAACCATGTATAGATGTATAATAGGTTCCTTTTTTGTATCTAACTGCTTCTAGACCAGATATTATGTTTTCAACATGTGTCTGTGCTAGATATCAATCAGCTCCTAGGGAATCACACCTAATTGTAGTCAAAAGAATCTTCAGATATCTGAAAGGAACTCCTACACTTGGAATTTGGTATCCTGCTTCTAGCAATACCAAGTTATCAGCTTTTTCAGATAGTGACTATGCAGGGTGCAAAATGTCAAGAAAATCAACATTTGGTGGTTGTCAATTCTTGGGAAACTGTCTAGTGTCCTGGCAATCAAAGAAGCAAACATCTGTTGCAACTTCAAATGCTGAAGCTGAATACATTGCAGCTGCAAGTTGTACATCACAGATACAATGGCTCCAATATCAACTTCTTGATTATGGAATCAAAGAAACCAAGACAACATTGCTTGTAGACAGTAAATCTGCCATTAGCATCATTCAAAATCCTGTTCAGTTCTCAAAGACTAAACATATTGAAATCAGGTATCATTTCATAAGGGATTGCTATGAAAAAGGCAAGATTGAAGTGAAGCATGTGACAACAGCTAACCAAATAGCTGACTGAAGAGAGGTATCAAAAGCATTATAAATACCATACCATCGCCCAACTAGAACTGGCATCGCCTAGCCTCCATCCGTCCGTTTTACGTCAGCGGATCGTTTAGCGTCCATCCGCCCCTTTTACGTCAGCGGAACGTTTAGCGTCCACTCACCCGTTCTACGTCGGCGATGCAGCTGGCATCCAACGGACGCCAGTAAGCAGCGCTACCCGCCCGTTTTACGTCGGTGATACACCCTGGCGCCCAAACGGCCGCCAGGCGCAACATCGTCCGCCCGTTTTACGTCAGCGGACTCAACACGCTCCGAAGCTTCCCCAGCAAGCCAAAGGAAGCTTCGCCAACACAACTGGAACATACCTTTTGGGGAAGCCTTGGGACTCACCCCTGCCCCAGACAAAATATCTCTGACACAGCAGGCGGCCCGTCGGAGTTCCTCTCCAATCAGTGTCTGCTCCTAGTCTGACATGCAGAAAGGACGACAACGTGGCGGCCTCTCAGCCAAGATATCTTCCTGACAAGTAGACTTTCTCAACCTGTCTCGAAGTCCAAGAAAGGTATGATTACCCATCGCCCTCGGTCTACCAATAGGTGGGCGCCGCGTGTCCGCCGACCATCAGCGTCCACTCAATGGGCGCCACGTGTACCAACCGTCAGGACGGTAACATCCCCCCTTAGCATTTCACTTTCTCCTTTTTATCAAAACCCACTTGCACCAAGTGGGCTTAAGGACTTGGGCCGGATTATGGAGACGCCTCTACCTGGGTCGGGCCCCATTAAGGGTAGAGGATGGGCTGAGAAAGTATGATAGTTGGGTACTATAAAAGGAGGAGCTCCTTCTCCTTTTATTGGCATCCAATATCAACTATACTTTCACGCAAGAAGCACACGAACTCTTTCGTACCTTCTTCAAACCCTTGTTTATTATATTAACTTTTAGAGGCTCGGCTCTTCTAATCGGTAGTCTCCTAAACTCCCTGGTCTTGTCCTTAGACCCTCACGTATTTTCCAAACACACTCTCTTTGCAAACTACCGTAGAACCACCCCTCGGATTAGCGCTCGATCGGTAATCCAGGATCCGTGTTTCTTCATTGGCGCCATCCGTGGCCTTACCACAAATACTCTAAACAAAAACAGCTTTGACAAACATACCTATCAAACCACATTTGAAAAATGAATACCTCACCTCCAAGAGTATTCTCACCCTCTGGGGTCGTCGAAGACATTACCGACGCCACCCCAGGATTGCACCCAACATCTAGGGACCATGGCAATAACCAACAACACCCCGTCGTCACCCCCAGAAACCTAGAATTCCAACTCACTGATCCAGCACCTCCAATCGAGGATGAGATCGACGCCCTGAACAACGACTGGTACGAAAGCCAGAAACGTATTCTGGACGCTCAGCTGGAACGCCGACGACGCACCGGCAAAGCAATCGCGGGTTCCTCCTCCAAACCACCCGCACGAACGACGGCTGCTGCCCATCACGGGGAAGGTCCAGGGCAACCCCCTACAGACCAGGCCCGTGCAGAGCGCAACCAGTTCGACAACTACGACTACGACGAAAGTTCATGGGAGGATGATGCCTCCAGGGACTACTGCTATAGCCCGTAATATAGGCGGGAACGCTTAAATAGATACAACGACGACGCCACCACAAATCTGTCGCTCCCCTACAGGACAACGGCCTTCGCAGACAAGTCCAAATTTACCCGGCGCATATCTCAAGAACCAATCCCGCCGTGACAATGCCTTCCGACCAACGTCAGAATATATGACGGTCTCATCGACCCCGACAACCACCTTGGCATCTTTAATCAGGCCGGGCCGTCATCGGATGGACCCTACCCGTCTGGTGCCACATGTTCGCCCAAACACTTACTGGAGCTGCCAGGGTATGGTTCGACAACCTCCCCATCGGAAGCATCGATAGCTATGTGTGACACCCGGCAAATTCTGGTTAACAACATGGTCTAGATTAAAGTCTACCTTAGCGAGTCACGCGTATATTATACTTAACGAGGGTTAGCTAGATAGCTAGAAAGGACATACGTGCATTGTCTCGGGTTTGAGACAACTTACAAAACGTTTTCTAGTCCGGTTTGGACATCTAGGGACTAATTAACCTGCGGGTTATGAGGTGCTTTGACTCCTTGTGTGGGTCGGGTTCTGACTCCTTGTGTGAGTTAACATGTGATTTCATGATTAGTGAACCTCGGACGTTGGTGAATAACAAACTTATGTGTCTCGGTGATATCTGACAAACTTATGTGAAAATCATACGTGACTATGTGAACCTAAACCGAACACGTTAATAAAAATTATAAAAAGTGGAGCGTGAGGTTGATTAGGGTCTTAACGCATGGGGTTACACTTGTTACGGTCCGTAATAACGAAAACGTCGAAGGATAACGCGTCGGGAGGCGAAACGAGGCAAAAGCGCGCCACCCGGACCTGTGAGCGGCCGCTCACAGGCTCCGAGCGGCCGCTCGAAGGGGACTGACGGGTTTAAACCGCCTCAAACTCATATTTAAACATCCTTAACTCCCATGCAGCCCTCATACTCAACCCTAATCGCCCCCTTACTGCCCCACACGAATATTTCACTCCAAAAACACCTGCTAAGGCTTAAGATCATCAATTGGGAGGCTCCAAGGCGCGCGATTGATTGATTTGAAGAGCTAAGGGTATAACTCATGATTCTTACGCTTTTTACTTTATGTTTTATTGTAAAAATCCTATAACAAGTTTGTCCAGGTCTGATTGGATTTAATAAACATTAAAACATGAGTCTTTTTGAAGATTAAACGGATTAAACCTATTAATAAACGCGTAGTAACATCATAGGATGCTTGTTGCGCAAGTTATTGGTGTTTTGATCTTAAAAGCTTTGATCTTGACATGTTTGATAATAGGATCTGATGGGAATAGGTATTAGGAAAGTTGTATGATGATTATTAGGTATTATTGATTGATAATATGCAACTAGGGTTTGATATAATTGATGATATTGTACGATCAGAATCTGGACAGATTCTGAAAGTCGACTTGTAAGGTCTGTTTCGTGGCTTGAAAACAATTGATTTGATCGATTCTTTGCATGATTGTAACGTACAAGGTCTTAGCTTTTCATAATGGGCAAAACCATCGAATTTGGACGTCGTTTGAGTCGTTTTTGGGATTTTAATTGATTAGGGGTCATATCAGATTTTCGGATTTGTAAATTGGGTTAACTTTAAATGGTCATAACTTGAGATTTACAAGGAATTAGATTATGAAATTTTTACAGTAGGTCAATACTGGAAAAATAGAGCTTTTCCAAGTGGATTCATCTCGTTTGGATGAATACACAATTTTTAAGAATTTTCCTACTAAACTGACCTGTTGAGGAGATTTTCTGGACACAGCTGTGTTGTACGAATTTTCATAATTTTTGTGTTTGGAATTGAGACAAAACAAAAATAGGTATTGTCGAGTGAATCCCAAAGTAAATTCAGTAAAAATTTGGGAGGTTAACTCACTGGTTTACTATTTTAAATAAATTCGTTTTGATGGCGCACAATCTGTCCTGAAAACACAGATTGTGTATTATGTGCTTATGTGCTTAATTGAGGTCTTAGGTGGTATGGAATTGACATGTAACTGAAGTACACTTGTCTGAGACACATACGGAATGTAGAAACTAATTGTAACCAACGTATTCACCAACGGGTCCGTAGGGTTTACTATTGCATGTAGAATCACTAGGCGTCGCATACGCACTTTTGAACATTTAAAACGCCTTGGACAAACGAGTTATATGGGTAATGATATTACGCCTATACTCACTGAGCGACACTGTTATTAGGGTGTCGGTAGCATATATTGCTTGCTGTTCGGATTCTTTGCTTGCACGTTAAGGTGAGTTTACGGCCCCTCTTTTAACTGGTTTCACTTTTTGGGGGAGGAAACATGTGTTAAACTTATGTTTTGGTAACAACTGTCATACTATGGGTTTCTATGGTTTACTATACGATCTTTGGAAGTCCCGGGGGGAACCATGAATGTGCGGGTTTGCACAACGGGGAAATGTGAATAGCGCTATTGGGAGTGACCAACCCCGCTCGTCGGCTTGGAGGGCCGGGCGAGTGCATATTGTCTCAAACAGGAACAACAGGAACAACTGGTTTACTTTTCGGGCACAACATCTGGTATTCGAGTTAGTAATGGTTTTCCAATCGTGGTAGTAACAAAACGTACGCCTAGCTAGCGTATACTGGTTTTCGATTATTGTAGTATGGACAGGTGGACTTGGTACTTGGATGCAAAACCTGTAAACTCACCAGCATTTTTGTGCTGACGTAAACTTTTACATGTTTTCTCAGGTCGCTAAGGTAGCACAATGGAACTAGGGCGCACGCGTCTGCACGGCGTCTAGTTAGAGTTGCATGGTTTTACAAACGTTGAACATTGGTTTACTATTGAATATTGTTTTGAATAAGCTTCCGCTGTAAACGGGAATTTTAAACATTGTTTTGAAATTGCATTATGTTCATTTTAGACTTGTTTATTGTGATCGTTGGTTTGGATCCTGGTTTGTCATGCGCCTCGCGGTAAAACTCCGCAAGTGGATTTTGAGGGTGTGACAGATTGGTATCTGAGCCAATGGTTATAGTGAACTAGGACTGCATGTAGGGTCTAGTCTATAGCCGAGTCGCACACACTAGACGATCACATGGTACTAAACGTTATAGTGGTTTACGTATGGTCTTGTCGGGGTGTCTCTAAATCGTTGGTCTTTCTATATTACATCATCCGTTCTATCTTAGGTTGGGTTACTTGTTTTCTAGGCAGTGTAGTCTATTGGAGTAACTCGCATACTCTTGAGATTTGTCCAAGGCTCGGACATCTCCCTTTCCTACTCTAATAGAAACACTTGCCATAAACTACCGTAGTATTACGGTGTGTAGCTAAGAGTCTATGTTCGGTGATTTGAACTTTGAACTAGGAGAACACTTGGAGGACCATGTAGAGCGGTTTATCATTTTGGGTGCACACAAAATCATAAACCGAAATGCATGGAAGCCCTAGTGAGCTCTGGGTTTGAATGGATAGTCCTGGATTGGATCTAGCTTTGATCTTGCGAACGCTAGTGGTTACCATTAGCTGTGAAACTAAATTTTCTCGTCCTTTTTGTCGGAATCATGTCTGGAGTGCGAGGAGGACATGGAGGTGGCCGCGCTGGTGGGCGTGGTGGTGGTGGTCGTGGTGGTGGCGGTCGTGGCGGTGTGGAACCTCAAGATGACTGGGTCTGAGATTGAGAAGTATACGGTAAGGCGTAATGAGTTGGCAGTGCTGTGTCCTGATCTGCAGGTGCCAGAGTTCAGGAGGATTGAACACTATGCCTCGGGGTTAGTACCGGAAATCGCAGGGTTAGTGGCTGCGGGAAATCATCCTACATACGCAGAGGTGGTTCGATCGGCTCATAGGATGACCAACTTAAAGGTGAATGAGGGTATTTTGCCTGCGAAGGGTTCGACTGTTAAGGCCCCAGAGAACAACAAGCGCAAGTGGGAAAATGACGGGAAAGGATCTGGGCCAACACAGCAGGGTAAGAGGTTTGATAATGAGGGTTCATCTTCTTCGGGTAACAAGCAGGGTGGTTATGCGGGAAAACCGCCCAAATGCAACAAGTGTGGACGTCATCATCAAGGGAACTGCGAAAGTAACCGTTGTCATCGCTGCCAGCGAACAGGGCATTATGCTAAAGATTGTCGGGTTACACTTCCATCGACCCAGGCTCCGACTACTAACTCAGCTCCGACTACTCAAGGGACTACGGGAAGACAAGGATGTTACAATTGTGGTGAGACCGGGCATTACAAGAAGGATTGCCCAAAACTGAAGCAGGGTGGAAACAACGGTAATGGGAACAACGGGGGCGGCAGCAGAAATGCACGTGCCTTCGTCATTGGAGCCGCTGAGGCTAGACAGGACCCTGACACAGTCACCGGTACGTTTCTTCTCAATAATCGTTCTGTTAGCGTGTTATTTGATTCCGGTGCCGACAAGAGTTTTGTATCCATGGATGTTAGTCGACTGCTAGATGTAGTACCCGTACCACTAGAGACTAAGTATATTATTGAGTTGGCTGACGGTAAAACGATTGAAGCTACTAGTGTCCTTCGGGAGTGTCGATTAGAGTTGTCGGGTTTATCGTTCCCCATCGACCTTATGCCGGTACCTTTGGGTAGTTTCGACGTGGTGGTAGGTATGGATTGGTTGTCTTTGTATCGCGCGGAGATTGTCTGTTATGACAAGGTTATTCGGATTCCTCTCCCTGATGGAGAATTCCTTTCTGTTTACGGTATCAAAGGTGGTGTTCCGCTAAACATCATCTCTAGCATGAAAGCCCTTAAGTGTCTTCGAAAGGGTTATCCAGCCGTTTTGGCACTTTTATCTGTTTCCTCTGGTGATGAGAAGAAGATTGACGATATTCCAGTTGTACGCGAGTTTCCTGATGTTTTTCCCGATGATTTATCTGGTCTTCCTCCTCATCGTCAAGTCGAGTTCGGTATTGATCTTGTACCAGGGGCTGCTCCTATTGCTCGGGCCCCCTACCGTCTTGCACCTCCCGAGATGCAGGAATTGTCTAGTCAGTTACAGGAACTCTTGGACAAGGGTTTCATGAGACCAAGTTCTTCCCCTTGGGGAGCCCCGATTCTATTTGTTAAGAAGAAGGATGGAAGTTTCCGATTGTGTGTGGACTACAGGGAACTGAACAAATTGACCATCAAGAACCGTTATCCTCTTCCACGTATTGATGATCTATTCGACCAGCTTCAGGGTTCTAGTTATTATTCCAAGATCGATTTGAGGTCCGGTTATCACCAGCTGCGCGTCAGGGAGGCTGACGTTGCAAAGACTGCTTTTCGAACACGTTATGGCCATTTCGAATTCTTGGTCATGCCTTTCGGTCTCACGAACGCACCGGCGGTTTTCATGGACTTGATGAACCGCGTCTGTAAACCATATTTGGACAAATTCGTCATTGTGTTTATTGATGACATTCTGATCTACTCCAAGAACGAGACCGAACACGGGGAACATCTGCGGTTAGTTTTGGAACTCTTGCGACGGGAACAACTTTACGCCAAGTTCTCAAAGTGTGACTTTTGGTTACGCGAAGTTCAATTCCTAGGACATGTGGTTAATGAACTAGGGATTCATGTCGATCCAGCTAAAATCGAAGCGATCAAGGACTGGGGAGCACCAAAGACGCCAACTGAGGTGCGGCAATTCCTAGGCCTTGCAGGCTACTATCGTCGTTTCATTCAGGGGTTCTCGAAGATTGCTCAACCCCTCACCACTCTCACTCAGAAGGATAGGAAATTCGACTGGGGTGAACCACAAGAGTCAGCGTTCGAAGAACTGAAGCCTAAACTGTGTTCTGCTCCTATTTTGTCTTTACCTGAGGGTCCTGATGATTTCGTTGTCTACTGTGATGCTTCCATTCATGGACTCGGTTGCGTGTTGATGCAACGCGAGAAAGTGATTGCGTATGCTTCTCGTCAACTCAAGGTGCACGAGAAGAACTACACAACTCATGACTTGGAGTTGGGTGTCGTGGTATTCGCGTTGAAAATTTGGAGACATTACTTGTACGGTACCAAATGCACCATCTACACCGATCACAAGAGTCTCCAACATATTTTCGACCAACAACATTTGAACATACGGCAGGGTCGTTGGATCGAGCTTTTGAACGATTATGATTGTGCCATAAAGTACCATCCTGGCAAGGCGAATGTTGTAGCAGACGCCTTGAGCAGAAAGGAATCAACTAAACCTCGTCGCGTTCGGGCGTTGCAGCTCACCATTCATTCATCATTACCTGATCAACTCCGTTCTGCCCAGTTAGAAGCTTTGAAGGAGGAAAACCTTAAAGCTGAAACGATGCACGGTGCCGACAAGCACCTAGAGCGAAGGCCTGATGGCCTGCACTATTTCGCAGAACGTATATGGGTTCCTTTATTCGGGGGACTACGGGAGCTTGTCCTTGATGAGGCTCATAAGTCCTGGTATTCTATTCATCCTGGTTCGGATAAGATGTACCAAGATCTGAAGGTGCTTTACTGGTGGCCAAACATGAGGTCGGACATAGCCTCATACGTGAGCAAATGCTTGACCTGTGCTAAGGTCAAGGTGGAATACCAGAAACCGTCGGGTCTCTTGCAACAACCTGAAATTCCGGAATGGAAATGGGAACGGATTACTATGGATTTTGTCACACAACTTCCTAAGTCACCAAGCGGGAACGACAAGATATGGGTGATTGTCGATCGGTTGACGAAATCAGCTCATTTTCTTGCTATTAAGGAGACCGACACCATGGATCGTTTGGCTCGTCTTTACTTGAAAGAAGTTGTTTCTAAGCACGGGGTACCAGTTTCTATTATCTCGGATCGTGACTCCCATTTTACTTCTCACTTCTGGAAGTCTTTGCACAAGGCTTTGGGTACCCAACTAGACATGAGTACGGCTTACCATCCACAGACTGACGGTCAGAGTGAGCGTACGATTCAAACTTTAGAAGACATGCTGCGGGCATGTGTGATCGATTTTGGGAAGGGTTGGGAAGCTCATCTACCGTTGGTAGAATTCTCGTATAATAACAGTTATCACACGAGCATCAAAGCTGCTCCGTTCGAAGCACTGTACGGACGGAAATGCCGTTCTCCTCTTTGCTGGGCTGAAGTGGGTGAGAGTCAACTCACTGGGCCTGAACTAGTGTACGAAATTTCGGAAAAGATCGTACAGATTCGTAATCGGTTGGCGGCGGCACGGGACCGGCAAAAGAGTTATGCTGATCAGCGTCGCAAACCACTGGAATTCCAAGTCAATGACAAGGTACTTCTAAAAGTCTCACCATGGAAGGGCGTCATACGCTTTGGGAAGCGTGGCAAACTCAATCCACGGTATGTCGGACCATTTACGATCCTGGAACGGATTGGACCGGTGGCATATCGTCTTGATTTACCGACGGAGCTCGGTAACGTACATAACGTCTTCCACGTGTCAAACTTGAAGAAGTGTCTGGCTGACGAGTCTCTCATCGTTCCACTAGAAGAGATCAAGGTTGATGATCGTCTTCGGATTGTGGAAGAACCTGTGGAGATCCTTGATTACAAGATTCGTAGCCTGCGTCACAGCAAGATTCGTATCGTTAAGGTTCGGTGGAACTCGGACCGGGGACCGGAATATACATGGGAACGGGAGGATCAGATGAAGTCTAAGTATCCTCATCTTTTTCCTAAGGAAGCGTTCGAGTCGAGACATGTCTCTTCGGCAGCTGAATGAATCTCGGGTCGAGATTCCTTTTAACGTGGGGATGATGTGACAACTCGGGTAAATCTCTCTCTTTTGGTTTCTATCTTTTGTTTGTTCCTTCGTTATTTCTTTTGTTCTTTTGGTACTTGAGCAATTTTCGGGACGAAAATTCTTTTAACGTGGGGATGATGTGACACCCGGCAAATTCTGGTTAACAACATGGTCTAGATTAAAGTCTACCTTAGCGAGTCACGCGTATATTATACTTAACGAGGGTTAGCTAGATAGCTAGAAAGGACATACGTGCATTGTCTCGGGTTTGAGACAACTTACAAAACGTTTTCTAGTCCGGTTTGGACATCTAGGGACTAATTAACCTGCGGGTTATGAGGTGCTTTGACTCCTTGTGTGGGTCGGGTTCTGACTCCTTGTGTGAGTTAACATGTGATTTCATGATTAGTGAACCTCGGACGTTGGTGAATAACAAACTTATGTGTCTCGGTGATATCTGACAAACTTATGTGAAAATCATACGTGACTATGTGAACCTAAACCGAACACGTTAATAAAAATTATAAAAAGTGGAGCGTGAGGTTGATTAGGGTCTTAACGCATGGGGTTACACTTGTTACGGTCCGTAATAACGAAAACGTCGAAGGATAACGCGTCGGGAGGCGAAACGAGGCAAAAGCGCGCCACCCGGACCTGTGAGCGGCCGCTCACAGGCTCCGAGCGGCCGCTCGAAGGGGACTGACGGGTTTAAACCGCCTCAAACTCATATTTAAACATCCTTAACTCCCATGCAGCCCTCATACTCAACCCTAATCGCCCCCTTACTGCCCCACACGAATATTTCACTCCAAAAACACCTGCTAAGGCTTAAGATCATCAATTGGGAGGCTCCAAGGCGCGCGATTGATTGATTTGAAGAGCTAAGGGTATAACTCATGATTCTTACGCTTTTTACTTTATGTTTTATTGTAAAAATCCTATAACAAGTTTGTCCAGGTCTGATTGGATTTAATAAACATTAAAACATGAGTCTTTTTGAAGATTAAACGGATTAAACCTATTAATAAACGCGTAGTAACATCATAGGATGCTTGTTGCGCAAGTTATTGGTGTTTTGATCTTAAAAGCTTTGATCTTGACATGTTTGATAATAGGATCTGATGGGAATAGGTATTAGGAAAGTTGTATGATGATTATTAGGTATTATTGATTGATAATATGCAACTAGGGTTTGATATAATTGATGATATTGTACGATCAGAATCTGGACAGATTCTGAAAGTCGACTTGTAGGGTCTGTTTCGTGGCTTGAAAACAATTGATTTGATCGATTCTTTGCATGATTGTAACGTACAAGGTCTTAGCTTTTCATAATGGGCAAAACCATCGAATTTGGACGTCGTTTGAGTCGTTTTTGGGATTTTAATTGATTAGGGGTCATATCAGATTTTCGGATTTGTAAATTGGGTTAACTTTAAATGGTCATAACTTGAGATTTACAAGGAATTAGATTATGAAATTTTTACAGTAGGTCAATACTGGAAAAATAGAGCTTTTCCAAGTGGATTCATCTCGTTTGGATGAATACACAATTTTTAAGAATTTTCCTACTAAACTGACCTGTTGAGGAGATTTTCTGGACACAGCTGTGTTGTACGAATTTTCATAATTTTTGTGTTTGGAATTGAGACAAAACAAAAATAGGTATTGTCGAGTGAATCCCAAAGTAAATTCAGTAAAAATTTGGGAGGTTAACTCACTGGTTTACTATTTTAAATAAATTCGTTTTGATGGCGCACAATCTGTCCTGAAAACACAGATTGTGTATTATGTGCTTATGTGCTTAATTGAGGTCTTAGGTGGTATGGAATTGACATGTAACTGAAGTACACTTGTCTGAGACACATACGGAATGTAGAAACTAATTGTAACCAACGTATTCACCAACGGGTCCGTAGGGTTTACTATTGCATGTAGAATCACTAGGCGTCGCATACGCACTTTTGAACATTTAAAACGCCTTGGACAAACGAGTTATATGGGTAATGATATTACGCCTATACTCACTGAGCGACACTGTTATTAGGGTGTCGGTAGCATATATTGCTTGCTGTTCGGATTCTTTGCTTGCACGTTAAGGTGAGTTTACGGCCCCTCTTTTAACTGGTTTCACTTTTTGGGGGAGGAAACATGTGTTAAACTTATGTTTTGGTAACAACTGTCATACTATGGGTTTCTATGGTTTACTATACGATCTTTGGAAGTCCCGGGGGGAACCATGAATGTGCGGGTTTGCACAACGGGGAAATGTGAATAGCGCTATTGGGAGTGACCAACCCCGCTCGTCGGCTTGGAGGGCCGGGCGAGTGCATATTGTCTCAAACAGGAACAACAGGAACAACTGGTTTACTTTTCGGGCACAACATCTGGTATTCGAGTTAGTAATGGTTTTCCAATCGTGGTAGTAACAAAACGTACGCCTAGCTAGCGTATACTGGTTTTCGATTATTGTAGTATGGACAGGTGGACTTGGTACTTGGATGCAAAACCTGTAAACTCACCAGCATTTTTGTGCTGACGTAAACTTTTACATGTTTTCTCAGGTCGCTAAGGTAGCACAATGGAACTAGGGCGCACGCGTCTGCACGGCGTCTAGTTAGAGTTGCATGGTTTTACAAACGTTGAACATTGGTTTACTATTGAATATTGTTTTGAATAAGCTTCCGCTGTAAACGGGAATTTTAAACATTGTTTTGAAATTGCATTATGTTCATTTTAGACTTGTTTATTGTGATCGTTGGTTTGGATCCTGGTTTGTCATGCGCCTCGCGGTAAAACTCCGCAAGTGGATTTTGAGGGTGTGACACTATGAACAGCTGATCGACAAATTTTCGCTCCATTTCAGTCAACAGCGTCGCCACAAGCGCGACAAAAGCCAGGTCTCTCTGTGCAAACGGAGAGACATTGAACCGCTCGAGGACTTTATCGTGCGGTTCAATATAGAAGCACTCCAGTTAGGAACGGGGGACGAGGCAACTCGGACCTCGTTCCTGGCCAACGTCAACGACGACGGCCTCCAACACACCCTTCAAGGGAAAGATGGCGTCCCAGATTCTTGGGAAGAAGTCCGCATTTCCAAGCTATATGCGGGCAACCAAAAAACAATGCGCCAACACCAACGTGGGAGCTCCAGCAACAGCCGCAGCCACGGCAACAGCCGAGCATCTGTCTGGAACCGCATCTCAGGTTCCACCGATGAAGGCCGTACTCAACAGCGACCGCCGGAACCAAGACTGGAACCCCCTTACAAAAACACCATCCCAGGTGCTGTCACAGGTCCTCTCAACTGGAGAGGTAACCTTCAAGATCCCAAAACCTATGGGCACAAAACGAAAAAAACATTGACACCACCAGATTCTGTGATTTCCACAAAGACGTGGGTCACGACACTGATAACTGCTACAGCCTCAAGATGGAAATAGAGGCGGCCTTACACTCCGGGAAGTTGGCCAATCTGGTCAAGAATGTCCGCGCCGGCGCACGCCGGCCAGACGAGCCCGCCAAGGCCATCAAAGACATTAAAACACACCACATCCGTGGCGCATACAACCGACAGTGCAATATGATGCGCAACACCAGGAGGAAAACAAACTTCTCCAACATGGCGACCACGTCACAACAACCAGAAGCCGCGACAGTCGGAAACTGGAGGGAGGCTCAAGTCATCCTCCCAATAATACCAGGGGGTGCAAAATCAACAACCCCACTCACCATCACAGCACTGTTCGGACACTACCGAACTTACAAAATGATGTGCGACGGCGGAAGCAGCTTCGACATCATGTACCAACAGTGCTTCGATCAACTTGACAACGAAGACAAAGCACGCCTGCAACCAGATGCACCTATTGCAGGTTTCATCAACGAGGTAATACACCCCATGGGTAAATTTGACTTTACGGTCACACTTGACGACGGGACACACACCCGCTCAGATGTTTGCACCTTTCACGTCATCCCAGCTACCTCCTCATACGACATACTGCGTGGCAGACAAGGTCTGGCAAACTTCAACGCCACCGCATCAACTCCTCACCAAACCATGGGTTTTCCAACACCCACGGGGATTGCATACATCCGAGGCAACCAAGAATGCCTCATGACAACTAAGCCAGCCGACGACACTGCGCCGCCAGCGCCACCCTCACCAAGGGAAGAAGAATGGGTTCTCAACCCGGCTTTCCCCGAACAAATCATTACCTTGGGGCCGACCCTGTCCCCCCAAGTAAGAATACACCTAAAGCAACTATTGGTGGCAAACAAAGACATCTTCGCCTGGCAGTCATCAGATATGGTAGGCGTCCCAAGACACATAGCCGAGCATCGCCTCAACACGTACAAGGATGCACGCCCAGTAGGCCAGAAAAAACGACCACTGGTCCCCGACAGGGTCAAAGCCATGAACGAACAAGTCGATGACCTACTCGAGGCAGGCATCATCAGAAAATGCAACCACCAAACCTGGGTAGCCAACCCTGTCATGGTTCAGAAGAAAAATGGATATTGGTGCATGTGTGTCGATTACAAAGACCTCAACAAAGCATGCCCCAAAGATCACTACCCCTTACCAGAGATTGACCTGAAGGTAGACTCACTAGCGCCATTTAAATACAAATGCTTCCTCGACGCATATCGAGGATACCATCAAATACAAATGGCCTACGAAGACGAAGACCGAACCGGCTTCAGAACAGATAGAGGGGTATACTGCTACACCAAAATGCCCTTCGGACTCAAGAATGCCGACGCAACCTACCAACGCCTCATGGACCATGCCTTCATCAACCAGATTGCCGTCAACCTTGAAGTTTACGTCGATGACTTGGTAATCAAAAGCACCCAAGAAGACACCATGCTAATGGACATCCAGCGCACCTTCGAACAGTTGCGTGATATCGAAATGAAACTCAACCCGGGGAAGTGCTCCTTCGGAGCCGAAGAAGAAAAATTCCTAGGCGTCATTGTCACCAATGGCGGCTTTAAGCCAAACCCGGAAAAAGTCCAAGCTATCCAACGCATGCCATCACCAAACACAATAAAGGACGTACAGACACTGATGGGATGCCTAGTTGCTCTTAACCGATTCTTATCAAACTACGCCTCCAAGTCTTTTCCTTTTGTCCACACCCTACGAAATGTACAAAAGAAAACACAATTCCGCTGGACCCCAGAAGCGGAAGTAGCCTTTCGTGAAATGAAGCAATGTTTAACTTACTTGCCAACTCTAACAGCGCCCCTGCCAGAGGACAAACTTACACTGTACCTATCCGCATCTGAAACAGCGATAGGCGCGGTGCTACTCGTAGAACGCAACAAAGTTCAAACACCAATCTACTACTTTAGCCGCACCCTGGCAGACGCAGAAACTAGATACTCAACGATGAAAAAACTCGTTCTTGCGCTCGTACATGCGTTACGACGACTGCGACGATATTTCCAAGGACACCCAATCAATGTCCTAACAGATTACAGAATCAACACCGTACTCTCCAAACCGGAACTCTCAGGCCGCCTAGCGAAATGGGCAATCGAGCTAGGCGCACACACCATCATCTACAAACCCAGACCCGCAATCAAAGGACAGGTTCTCGCGGACTTCATCGCAGAAATTCCAGCAGATAAAATCCAAGACTGCAAAGATGAGCAAGACCCCAAACCCATCCCAGACTCCCGAGTAACATGGTCGTTATATACGGACGGAGCCTCCAACGACCAGGGCGCCGGCGCAGGCCTTCACCTCGTAAGCCCTGACAAAACAGAATTCACATACGCCGTCCGCCTTGAGTTTCCAAGCACAAACAATGAAGCAGAGTACGAAGCATTCTTAGCACGACTACGCCTGGCCGACAAAATGGGCGCAAGACACCTCAACGCCCATGTCGACTCCATGCTCATAGCAGGTCACATGAATGGCGTCTACGACGCCAAGGACCCGGTCATGGCCCAATACGTCGACCAGGCCAAGCTCCTCACCAAAAAATTTACAACCTGCACAATCGTCCACATCAACCGAAGCGGCAACAAGGAAGCTGACGCACTCAGCAAGATAGCCTCCACGGCTTGGCCGCACATGGCCAAAGAGGTACGCATCGAAACTCTAGCTCAACCTTCAGCATCACTTAGACAGGTTAATATAACACAGACAAGCGCCGGATCATGGATGACCCCGATGCGGGCATATTTGGCAACGGGGACCTTACCACCTCAAAAAGCGTAGGCCCGAAAACTCCAATATAAATCCCAGCATTACCAACTCATGAATGGTGTCTTATACCGACGCTCCTATCTCGGCCCACTCCTCATATGCGTAGACACCGCGACGGCCACCTCCCTCATAAAGGAGATCCATCAAGGCATATGCGGTATACACGCGGGCCCAAGAATGGTTGTCGCTAAGATTATGAACGCCGGATACTACTGGCCCGGAATGCATCAAGACGCCGTCAAAATCTTACGAACTTGCTTCAACTGCCAGCAACACTTGTGACATCCGTCACTTTTCTTTTATTTTATTTTTGTATATAATAATAATAATAATAATAATAATAAAAATAATAATAATAATCAAAATTTTTTATTTATTTTGTAGTGCTTTTGTCAAAAAAAAAAAATATTTCCCTAGATTAAACAAAAGCCTTATTATTCCCACCAACACAACAAACAAAACCCAACCCAACCATCCCTTTTCCCATATGTATCTGAAGCCCAATGCAGCGGCCCAGACTTATTACCCAAGAAGCCGGCCCAACATAGCCCAATCTCCTCTCCTCTCTATATAAAAAAAATAATAATAACAATATACCGTCTGGACCGGGAATCGAACCTGCGTCCAGAACCGGCCCAACCTTTAACACCACACGCACACCACCACTAGGCCACATGCTACTTGTTGAAAGTTCTGGACCTCTAAATCCTTTATACCCAAACAGCGAACCATGCTGTTTCCTTCTGTCATCTTCTCGCTGCAAACAGGGACGAACCAAACCAGAATTTTTTAACCAATTTCATTCAAACAAACATGGTAATAACTCTTAATTGTTTCGTTTATATGGTATGGCAATCAATACGCGTGATTACCACGCAAGAATCGTTTAAAAAGCTTACCAAATTGTGCTAATTACGCGAGAACAATTAAACCACGGTCAAACCTTCCATTTCACTAACCAGAGCCACACACTATAAATTGATACGTCCTAAACAAGCTAAATGTGCCGAAAATTCTTTCCCTTCTCTCAAATCTTTCTGTTCAAGCTTTAATTCACGATTTCAAGACCCGTTGACTTTTTCGTTGACTCGATCTTCTGGATAGCCTCATGTATTGTAAGCCCCGATTAAATACATGTTTTTGTTCTTTGATATGGTCCAATTAATAACCCTATAGTCCCTGGGATTAATTCTTGTTAATTGAATTAATTGGTAAAGCTAGGGTTCTTAGTTGTTTTGGGGAAGATGATACCAGTTCAGGTCAATTTAAAAACATTTTTGAAACGATTTGTAACAAGTTTCTGCTATAGATCAAGTGGTGTTGCATACCATTGCTGAACCGTTGCTCAAATGTTAAACTTTATTACCCAATTTTTAGTTTTTCAAAAATCATTTATTTATTATATATAATAAATAATTCAAGTTTATTCAATTTTATTTATAAAATTCTATAAAAATATCAAAACGATTATATAAATTTCCACAAAAATTATTCTGAGTTTTTATAACATTAAGCTTTTATGAAATGATTTTTAATTCTGAAAAATCATTTATTTAATATTTTTAATCAATTTTTGTTAGTTTTAATCATAAATAAATCATAATAAATTCATTTTTCAATATTTTTGCACCAAAATTTTATATAAATTATTTCGGATTATTTGGAACAGAAATACAATTTTTAATTCAAAAATTCTTTAATTTTAATATTTTTAAATATTAAAGTTATATTTTGACAATTTGAAATAAATAGATTTAATATTCTATTTATAAGAAAATAATTTTATAAAAATTATTTTCATACTTAAAACTTTATGATGTGACCATCTTTAACCTAAAATTTGCAAAAAGACTTTTGTTTATTTATTTAGCAAATTTCTCTTGTTTATTAAACATTTTATTTATTAATCAAACGTATACTTATCCCCAATTCGAAACCCTAGAAAATACTTATAGACTAGATAGACTTAGACTTATGTGTTACCTATTACATAGGGTGATACTTGGCAACATTGGATTACACTTATTCAATTCCACAAGACTTACCACCTTGCTAAGGTGAGTATTACTTATCCCCTTTTTCGTTTTCACACTTTTGGGGTGATTCATGCACAAGTATACAAAACTTGCACATTCATTTACACATACATTTTTATTCATTTACAATTCATATACGTGTCTTGTTTATCTTTGTGCTTATGTTTGAACATGAACGTAGCTTACATACAAAATCATACATCTAGACATAACTTATGTTATGGTGCTCTTTACATATAGACGTAACTTATGTTACGGTGCTCATTTAGACATAACTTATGTTATGGTGCTCTTTTAGACTTGACACGTGTTAGGGTGCTCATTATCAATTTCATCTTATCAACTTTACATTTGATCTTTGTCTTGTTTGTTTACTTGCGTGTTTACATAATGCCTTGGTGATGCTAGACACATGAATTGTACTACTTCTCAAACTTATACTATATGTACAAAGCTAAGTAGTACTCACCAACATCATATGTTGACAAAATTTATTTTCGTGCATGTTTCAGGATAAGCTGCTTGACGCTTCATATAGGACTTTGGACTTAGACTAAATAAATCAACTATCTCAATTCTTGTTATGTATTCATTTTCACATGTTGTAAAACAATATTCAATAATCAAATATTTACATTTTAGTACCATGAGCTTTTGAAAAATCGTCACTACGTGACACCTCGATGATTCCGCCATCGGTTGGGGTGTTACAGATTGGTATCAGAGCCATGGTTATAGGGAACTAGGTTATTAGATAAAATGGCCTAGACTATAACCGAACTTCAACTTTCATGCATAGTATTCCTTAAATTTCCATTCCCCTCATTTCCCTCTACTTTCCTTTCTCCATCGTTCCCTTCTTCTCTCTCTCCATTCTTCTCATCTTTCATCATGGTGCATGGAGATGGTGTCCTACAGGGAGTGGAAAGTTAACTTCATCATGGAACGGGAACAGTACCTTTCATGAAGACACTCTTAGACATGATGCCTACCCTTATTTTGCTCCTTCAAAGTTGTTGAGCTTTAATTAGTGTGATAGAACACGTGCAATCTGGAAGGGTGGATGCGTGTACACTGGGTTTTCTGGCATAGGCAAGCATAGCGCATAAATTCAATAACGGACCTGTTATGCTTACCTGGGGATTCCTGGAGTGAGTGTCCACTTATAGGCTAAAGCATGTCTTCTTTGATCACCATTGGGTTCAATTCCTTTGAAAAGTCAACGTTCTTGTTGGGCTTTACAGCTACACAAGGGCACTCCAAGCATTTTATGCAAGTTTTTCAATAATACTCTCTCGTTTCATATACAATATTTTGTATTTCATGATTTTCATATATTGCTTACAAGTTCATACTTTCATGATCATCTATACGGTTATACACTTACATTTTCTAATCTCATGATTATTCATTGACTACTACATAGATGTCTGCTCGCCGCATGCTCCGCGATGCCAGCCAACGCACTTTTCGTGCTTCTGGACAACGTTCTGATCGTCGCCTCGCATCTTTAGTCGCTGAGCAAATTGCTGCAGTAATCCCGAACCTTGTCAGTGAGCTAACCCAGAATAGTAATAGTGCCAACACAGGGAGTACGACTCAATTTCGGTGCACTTTCAAACACTTTAATTCCTGCAACCCCACAAAATTCACTGGTGAGGAGGGTGCTACTGGCCTCCTCCAATGGTTTGAAAGTATGGAGAGCACCTTTGTGAACAGCGAGTGTCCTGATGAACTATGCGTTCGCTATGCTACTAGTGTCCTTCAAAAGGGGGCGTTAACATGGTGGAATGGCGAAAAGCGCAATCGGGGCGCTGATGTTGCATTATCTTTGTCTTGGGCGGAGGTTAAGGAACTCATGATCGCCAAATTCTGCCCTAGGAACGAAATCAGGAAACTAGAGGAAGAGTTCCATGGGTTGAAACAAGACAGTGGTGAGAATCTTGCGTATAATACTCGATATCACGAACTTAGCATACTGGTTCCACACATGGTCACCCCGGTCTCTCAAGCAATCGAGAAATATATCGAGGGATTACCTGACCTGATTCAAGACGTTGTCACTGGAGGCAAATCCACTACGGTAGAAGAAGTCATCCAGCTTGCAGCCACTTTGACAGACAAACACGTAAGGAAAGGAAACTTGGTTAGGAAGGGCACCAAGACGACTACTGAGAAAACCACCAACGCTGTTGAACGATCTAAGACTGTTTTAGCAAAGGCCGCCACTACTTCCTCGAACTCTAAGAAACGAATGGGCGATAATCAGAACCATGCTGTTGTGGATCCTGTGACTCAACTCCCTATCAAGAAAGCCTACACGGGAATCCATCCTCAATGCAACACTTGCAAGTATCATCACCCTGCAAATCTTCCATGTCGTCAATGCACTAGGTGTGGAAGGTTTGGACACTTTGTCACTACTTGTCGTGTAACGGTTAGGACACCATATAATCATCAAACAGCTGCCCAGGAACCACTGCCGATTACCAACGGCCGGACATGTTATAATTGTGGAGACCCTAACCACATGCGACCTCGATCCCCCGAATTGAATAATATGGCACATGGACGAGCTTTCAATATCAATATCAACGAAGCAAACGGTCAGGGTGACGCTAATCCCACTGGCTAAGCCATGGATGGAATCTTCTTAAGACTCGAGAATCCAATACTTGTGTTTTCATTTTCTTGATCCTATTATCTTTTTGTACCCAATTGTGCCGTACTCATAAGCAAATAACATCTAGAAATTTCCTTGCATACTATTGTGTACGAACGCAGGTTGGAAATTTACAATATTTGGTTACGTTTGTTCTAAATTGTATAAGTTTAAGACTCTACCTTACATTTTATTGAAACATTTGGACTTGATTTCCATGAAAATCAAACTACTAAAAACTTGATACTTGATCCTACAGAGCTTTTCTAAAAACATCAATGTTTGTTATATGAAACTTGATTTTTCCCTTAATTTGACTATTCATTGAACATTTAATTATTCATGATACTCGTAAACATGGCTGGCCAAATATAAGCTATTTCTATAGGCCACTAAGATAACACTTATACTTAATGGTTGTTGTACTTATAAACTTGCTTGCATGTGTGTATTATCAAATTGCATGTTGATCTATGAAAGACAACTACTACATTATCCACTCAACTCAGACAAACATTTCACTTAAAGGGCTCCTCGGGTGAGTGGTAGCCCATACTTAAATTTTGTTATGCTTACGACATGCTGCAAACCAATGTAATTGACCTCATTATTACATAGCCTCATTTCGTTGATAACGTCTCATTGCAACCCAACGTGTTTGTTGTGTCATATTCTTGTGAAACTTAGATTAGGATCATAGAAGGACATAAAACCCTAATGTAAGGTAAATTGATGATTCCGGTCCGGAACGTAATCATGAATTTACAGGTACGTTAGGGTAGTGTGAAATTCTATTAGAGTTTTTGGGTAGACGTCCAGTACGTTTTCAAGGTATCAAAGGTGTGGTGGGTTAGTTGCGGTACACCCTATATATAAACACTAATGATGCATTGAAAGTGAGACTGGAAGTCGAACCAGGAACAAACCCTACTTACTTGGTAGTTCATTTGGTCTCTCTATAGTCAATCAATTCATACATTTATTTTAGGATTTCTAAGCTTAGTGTTTTACAAGATTCTTATTCTCCTTATTATTCGAGACGAACCTAATCCAATCCTTAACTCACACCCATCAAACCTCTTATCCAAATCATTCAAAACAGTTTACTCTGTTACCTATAAATTCACGACGTGCCTTAACTCAAAATTTTCCAAACCACTGTTACCTTAATTTCTACCCAAACATCCATAACCCTATGTTTCTAATAACTTCGGGACGAAGTTTCTAAAAGTAGGGGATGTTGTGACATCCGTCACTTTTCTTTTATTTTATTTTTGTATATAATAATAATAATAATAATAATAATAATAATAATAATAATAATCAAAATTTTTTATTTATTTTGTAGTGTTTTTGTCAAAAAAAAATATATTTCCCTAGATTAAACAAAAGCCTTATTATTCCCACCAACACAACAAACAAAACCCAACCCAACCATCCCTTTTCCCATATGTATCTGAAGCCCAATGCAGCGGCCCAGACTTATTACCCAAGAAGCCGGCCCAACATAGCCCAATCTCCTCTCCTCTCTATATAAAAAAAAATAATATACCATCTGGACCGGGAATCGAACCCGCGTCCAGAACCGGCCCAACCTTTAACACCACACGCACACCACCACTAGGCCACATGCTACTTGTTGAAAATTCTGGACCTCTAAATCCTTTATACCCAAACAGCGAACCATGCTGTTTCCTTCTGTCATCTTCTCGCAGCAAACAGGGACGAACCAAACCAGAATTTTTTGACCAATTTCATTCAAACAAACATGGTAATAACTCGTAATTGTTTCGTTTATATGGTATGGCAATCAATACGCGTGATTACCACGCAAGAATCGTTTAAAAAGCTTACCAAATTGTGCTAATTACGCAAGAATAATTAAACCACGGTCAAACCTTCCATTTCACTAACCCGAGCCACACACTATAAATTGATACGTCCTAAACAAGCTAAATGTGCCGAAAATTCTTTCCCTTCTCTCAAATCTTTCTGTTCAAGCTTTAATTCACGATTTCAAGACCCGTTGACTTTTTCGTTGACTCGATCTTCTGGATAGCCTCGTGTATTGTAAGCCCCGATTAAATACATGTTTTTGTTCTTTGATATGGTCCAATTACTAACCCTATAGTCCCTGGGATTAATTCTTGTTAATTGAATCAATTGGTAAAACTAGGGTTCTTAGTTGTTTTGGGGAAGATGATACCAGTTCAGATCAATTTGAAAACATTTTTGAAACGATTTGCAACAAGTTTCTGCTATAGATCAAGTGGTGTTGCATACCATTGCTGAAACGTTGGTCAGGGGTTCGAAACCCAGCAACAACAATGTTTTTCTTCTTTTTTTTTTCTTAAACCCAATTCTTTTCATATCATTGTTACATTCTTTTAAAAATACCAAATATGGCTTATAAAATCTATAAAATTTATCTTATGTTGCTCAAATGTTAAACTTTATTACCCAATTTTTAGTTTTTCAAAAATCATTTATTTATTATATATAATAAATAATTCAAGTTTATTCAATTTTATTTATAAAATTCTATAAAAATATCAAAACGATTATATAAATTTCCACAAAAATTATTCTGAGTTTTTATAACATTAAGTTTTTCTGAAATAATTTTTAATTCTGAAAAATCATTTATTTAATATTTTTAATCAATTTTTGTTAGTTTTAATCATAAATAAATCATAATAAATTCATTTTTCAATATTTTTGCACCAAAATTTTATATAAATTATTTCGGATTATTTGGAATAGAAATACAATTTTTAATTCAAAAATTCTTTAATTTTAATATTTTTAAATATTAAAGTTATATTTTGACAATTTGAAATAAATAGATTTAATATTCTATTTATAAGAAAATAATTTTATAAAAATTATTTTCACACTTAAAACTTTATGATGTGACCATCTTTAACCTAAAATTTACAAAAAGACTTTTGTTTATTTACTTAGCAAATTTCTCTTGTTTATTAAACATTTTATTTATTAATCAAACGTATACTTATCCCCAATTCGAAACCCTAGAAAATACTTATAGACTAGATAGAATTAGACTTATTTGTTACCTATTACTTAGGGTGATACTTGGCAACATTGGATTACACTTATTCAATTCCACAAGACTTACCACCTTGCTAAGGTGAGTATTACTTATCCCCTTTTTCGTTTTCACACTTTTGGGGTGATTCATGCACAAGTATACAAAACTTGCACATTCATTTACACATACATTTTTATTCATTTACAATTCATATACGTGTCTTGTTTATCTTTGTGCTTATGTTTGAACATGAACGTAGCTTACATACAAAATCATACATCTAGACATAACTTATGTTATGGTGCTCTTTACATATAGACGTAACTTATGTTACGGTGCTCATTTAGACATAACTTATGTTATGGTGCTCTTTTAGACTTGACACGTGTTAGGGTGCTCATTATCAATTTCATCTTATCAACTTTACATTTGATCTTTGTCTTGTTTGTTTACTTGCGTGTTTACATAATGCCTTGGTGATGCTAGACACATGAATTGTACTACTTCTCAAACTTATACTATATGTACAAAGCTAAGTAGTACTCACCAACATCATATGTTGACAAAATTTATTTTCGTGCATGTTTAAAGATAAGCTGCTTGACGCTTCATATAGGACTTTGGACTTAGACTAAATAAATCAACTATCTCAATTCTTGTTATGTATTCATTTTCACATGTTGCAAAACAATATTCAATAATCAAATATTTACATTTTAGTACCATGAGCTTTTGAACAATCGTCACTACGTGACACTTCGATGATTCTGCCATCGGTTGGGGTCTTACAACACTCACGAAATACCCTGCGCCCAAAAAACGATCTGGTCCCAGTCACCGCCGCCTGGCCATTTCAGAAATGGGCTCTCGATCTAGTCGGCCCATTCGCAATGGCCCCTGGAAAGATACAGTACCTCATTGTTGCCGTCGACTACTTTACCAAATGGGTAGAGCCCAAGCCACTCGCGTCAATCAGCGCCGAACAGACCAAAAAATTCATCTGGAAATTCATCATCTGTCGCTTCGGCCTACCTATGGAAATTGTCACAGATAACGGAACGCAGTTCGCAGACAAAAAACTTCAAACCTGGTTAACACAACTAGGCGTCAGCCAGATCTTCACATCCGTCGCACACCCTCAAGGCAATGGTCAAGTAGAGCGCATCAACAGGTCACCAGTCGAAGGCATAAAGACTCGCCTCGGATCCAAACGAACAGGTTGGGTGGATGAACTCCCACACGTCTTATGGGCACACCGCACCCTCACAAAGACCAGCACAGGCGAAACCCCATCCAGCCTAACTTATGGCTCTGAGGCCGTAATACCTGCAGAAGTAACATTCCCATCGCCAAGGGTCCTCAACACCGCGCACACAGACAAGGACAGAGAACTGCGCCTCAACTTGGATCTCTTAGACGAAATGCGCGACAGCGGCGCTATACGCAAGGCAAACTATAAAAAACAATTGGAGCGCTATTCGAACTCCAAAGTCAAAGCCTGCGCATTCGACATTGGAGATTACGTCCTAAGAGACAACTACACATCTCACTCCGAGCGCCCAGGAAAGCTTGTACCCAACTAGGAAGGGCCATACAAAATTCAACAAGTACTAGGAAAAGGGGCACACGCGCTGGAAAGACTTGATGGCACACCCATACCTAGATCGTGGAATGTAGCGCAGTTGCGCCCATGCTACTTATAAAAATTTCAGTTTTTGGATAAACCGCTACGCCACCTTACACTTTGTCTATAAGCGCAAAAACCAATTACTTTACCTCTAACTTATGAAGCTAATTCACTCTTCAAAAGACTTGACGTCAAAGATTTGCCATATTCCTAACTTATGAAGTTAATTTACCCTTCATAACTTAGAAACAACAAACCTTTAGCCCTAAAGTTGTGTAGCTAATTTACCCTACTCAATTGACGCTAAGGTTACTTGTAACCTATAAAGCCAATCTACCCTTCATACACACAAACAACCTATCGCATGAAAATATACAAAGTAGACAAAAGTAAAACCACAGCATCATACTTCATTTCAATAAAAGGTCAGATTTACAAGTGAAAAGGAAAGCTACAGCAACAACAACCTACTGAGGAGGCTCATGGGCCGTCCCCGAACTACCCGCAGCTCCAGTTTTCTCTTTTCCTTTCTCCGCGCGCTGGCACTCGGCACGCTCGGATTCCTCAACCCAACGCTTAAACTGGGCAATAGGGTCAGGATCCGCTAGGCACTGCCTTACAACCTGAAGCACCGGAAACTCCATCCTCTCGAGCTTCTCAAGCTCCTCCATCAGCAACTGGTCAGTGTTCACATCTTGAAAGGCCTGCTCCTCAACCGGCGCCCCATCTTTGGCAGCCAGATACCCTTCCAACCAGCCACTGTGCACACCCGTGGTACGCGCAGCATCGACCACCTCCGTAACCTGCTCACCCATCTTCGGCTCATTCCAGCAGCGATCAAAAACCTACATCAACAAGGTCAGCTACGTAAGTCAAAACAAAGGATGAAACAAAGACACAGCAAAGTAAAGAAAACAACTTACGGCAGAGATTCCATCAGACATAATCCACAACGACTTATCACAGTACGCCTTCTGCGCATCAAGCATTAAAGTCCTCTCAAGCTGCCACGTGTAACATCGCAAAAATTTTCAAGTTATAATACGTATATTTTCCGATCACAACTTATATATATATGTGTGCATAATAATAATAACAATAATAATAATAATAATAATAATAATAATAATAATAATAATAATAATAATAATAATAATATGTTTTGTAGTAGGCTTGTAATTTTGGTCCAACCCAACACCCCTTACCCTCTAGCCATTAATCTAAACAGGCCCAGCATGTATTTTTTTTACCCGGCCCAAACCAGGCCCAAACCCCATATCAGCTTATTTAATCAAAAAAAATATAATAAAAAAAACCTGCTCTGGCCGGGGTTCGAACCCGCGCCAGAGCCACGCGTGCACACGTCCACAACCACCTGGGCTGGGCCATTCCCTTGTGATAAACCCGGATACATATTAATCTTATACACATGCTAAATCCTCACAGTTGACAAGGAAAGTCAACTGTGGGATTCCTTGGTGATCAATCCATCAATTAACGAGTGATTATGCTATCTTTGGTAAATTCGTGTATTGACCGGCCTTGCACAACGCGTTTACACGTCTATAACACATCTATAGTTGACCAATTTAATCAATTGACGCGTAGGTATTCAATTATAAGTCAAACATTCCTAATAACTTAAACCCTAATCATCAGTATAAATTGAGGGCCTGCGAAGCTTAACAACTCGCTCACAATACTCTCTCAACCTCCAATTCTCTCTATTACACTCTGAAATTGATAATTTTGTTCGTGGTTTGACTTTCTCATTGACCCGAAGATAATCATCAATCCTACACTGTGAGTCCTCGTTTTCTTGTGGGATATACTCATCGGCATTCAGGCAACCAAAGCCCTAACATTAATCGGGCTATAGTTGCCTGAATCAATCAATTGTAATTCTAGGGTTCGTATGATTTGAATTGGGGATAAACCTGTTTTAGCGTAGTGTTTATAATTAAATTTAAACCAGAAATCTCACAACCACCGGCCTAGGCCAAGTGGTTGTGACTCTGGTCCTCCACACGGGTCACCCGGGTTCGAGTCCCGGCTCTGACCGGGTTTTTGCTCTTTTATTTTCTTTTCTTTTTAAAACAAACAATTACATAATATATATATAATAAATCCTTTTAATCATTTAAATCCTTTTTAAAATATCAAAACTATTTTATAAATTCTAAAAAAATTATTATTGTTTAACCTGATATAAAAGATTTATTTACAATTTTTATTTTTCAGAAATTCATTTATTTAATAATTATAATAATTAAATCATTTTTATACAATTATATTTATAAAAATCCATTTATATATCAAAACAGTTTTATTAAATTCCCCAAAAATTATCCTAACTTTTTATAAAGTTAAACTTTACTGAAATAATTTTTAATTCAGTAAAATCATTTATTTTATATTTTTAATCAATTTTTGTTAGAATTAATCATAATTAATTCATAATAAATCCAATTTTCATCATTTTTGCACCAAAATTTTATACAAATTATTTTTAATCATTTAGAACAGAAATATGATTTTAAAATAAGAATTCATTAATTTTAGTATTTTTGAATATTAAAGTTAATAATTGGCTATTTATAAATAAATAGATTTAAAAATCTATTTTATGTAAAATAATTTTATAAAAATTATTTTATTGCTTCAAACACTCTAATGTGCACATTCAAAATTCAAATTTTATAAAAAGACTATCTTTCATTAATTATCCAATTTTCCTTTATTAATTAAGCATTTTAATTTAAATTTCAACAATTGATTATCCCCAAATCGAAACCCTATGATACACATATTAGTTAATTAGACTTAGACTTATTACATATTACCTTATTATAGGGTGATATTTGGAAATCACTTTGGGCAACACAATTATCATATCTTTTCAACAAGTTAACATTTGCTAAGGTGAGTTTTACATAGCCCCTTTTATTATTCACCATTTTTGGGGTGAAACATGTTATAACATTATCATTGCAATTCAATCATCAATGTGTCTATGTGTTTTCTATGTTGCATTATGTCTTGAGCATGATTAGAGTAAGCACCATTCTAGCATAATCATTAACTCCGTACAAGCCGACGGTATACATTGATAGATCTATTGGACTGACAATCCCACCCGGATACGTGCCTCCTACAAAGGTTACGTGGGTGTTTGTTATCGCATAACATATTCATTGGGACCATAAGTGTATGGTATGTATCATTTTATAACAGTCACAAGGGTTGATTATGCACTCGATTTATTTCTAATATGTTCTCACATATGGGCTAGATTAACATGACACATGAATTGCACAACCTTTTTATCATTTTATCATCAAAAACCTATGTAATTCTCACCAACTTATGTTGACCCAAAATACTTTCAAAATTAACATGTTTCAGGTAACAATGAAGCTGAGGCTTGAGTTAGCATGAGGATTTTTACTTGAAGTTTATTTGAAGTCATTGAAGTTGTTATTTGAGTTTATGTATTTGAATTCTTAGACATTATTTCACATTTTGAATATTGTGTTTGAATAAATTATTTAAAATTTATTATTCACCATGAGCTACTGAACAATCATCAATACGTGGCACCCCGATGTTTCCGCCATCGATTGGGGTGTTACAGATTGGTATCAGAGCCATGGTTATAGGGAATTAGGTTATTAGAAAAATAATCTAGTCTATAACCATAGGATTTAACAAGTACTTGCTTCCTTTACTTGCTATTCTCTACCTCCCTCCTACTTCTTATCCCTACTTTCATCCCTACAAGAAGGTTGCTCTCCATCAGTGGATCTACTCTTAGACTAATAAGGCAAAATTCTCAGGTTTAACCTGAACCACCTTGAGATCTCGTCGAAGTACTAGATTTTAATAACGAACACGTGCAATCTGGAAGGGTGAACGCCTGTATTCTGAGTCTTCTGTCTAGGCTGGCATTGCGCATATATCCCAATCAGACGAGGGACCCGGATGCCTACCTGGGAATTCTCGGGATGAGTGTTCACTTATAGGCTAAAGCATGTCTTCATATGTTATTAGAATTTAGAATCTTTGATAAGTCAACGTTTTCGTTTATTCGTTTTAATTAATGAATAAATGATTACATTCCTTATATAAACTCTCATTCATTTCATTGTGTCTATTACAGATCATGCCTCCTCGTCGCAGCACTCGCAACAGCACTGGTGAGAACCACGATGAAGGTAGTGACAACCATGGTCATGACCAAGGTCCTAGACACAACAATGGGGTCGATGCTCAACTGGCTGCGATCATTTCTCAACAAATGGCGCAGCAAATCGCAACTCTGGTTCCCAATTTACTTGCTCAGGTCATCCAATTGAACGGCAACGGGAATGGTCACAACAATGGGAACGGGAATGGCAATGGCAATGGTAATGGACCCCAAGCTTGCACCCTTAAACATTTCAACTCTTGTAACCCTCCAAAGTTCAGCGGTGAAGAAGGAGCTACTGGACTTCTCCAATGGTTTGAGGGTATTGAGAATACCTTCATCAACAGTGAGTGCCCCAACAATCTCAAGGTTCGTTACGCCATGAGTGTTCTCCATAAACAAGCGCTCACATGGTGGAATGAAGAAAAACGCACTCGCGGAGCTGAAGCTGCACTAGCCTTAACCTGGGATCAAGCTAAAGACATTATGAAGGCAGAGTTCTGTCCTCGTAATGAAATCAAGAAACTGGAAGACGAATTTTACGATCTTGCTCAAGACAATGGGGAAAACCTTGCTTACAACACTCGCTTCCACGAACTTAGCTTACTGCTACCCCACAAAGTCACCCCTTTGCCCATTGCGATCGAAAAATACATTGGTGGCTTACCGATGCAGATTCAAGACACAGTGTGGGGAAGGAACCCTGCTACATTGGAAGAAGCAAAGCGTTTGGCTGCCACCCTAACAGATAACCATGTGAAGGCAGGAACCCTGACTCGTAAAGGGGAAAAGAAAAAGGATACTCCCCAACCTGCCGTTGATATCAAAACTGAGACCTCAACCAACGGGAAGAACAAGGTCAGGAATTTTGCAATAGACACCACTGCCCCACCCACCAAGAAACAATACAATGGGAACCTACCTAAGTGTGACACCTGCCAGTATCACCATCCAACTCAAGTACCCTGTCGACAGTGCACCAATTGTCAGAGGTATGGGCATCTTGCGGAAGCTTGTCGAATCCCTGCTACAAACGCTCTTGATGCTCCAAATAATCCCGCTTGAGACCCTCCAACTGCTCAACATCAAACCCTACCATTTGAATAATATCTACTTTCTCCTTAATTTCATGTATTGTCACTTTTGAATCAGATAATAAATTCAAGTATTATCATAACATCTGCGTGCATACTTGTTTGAATATGAATTAATTGCTATATCTACTTGCTTGCTTGTACAACAATTAGTTAACTACCAAACAACCTACTTAACGATTGGTAGAGGTCATCATGTCTATCCAACAGTCGGGAGAGGCCCTACCACCTGCTCAACGACTGGTGAGGACTATCAGACCTACTCAACAATCGGAAAGTCGTAAAAGGACACAAAACCTTAATGTAAGGTAAATTGGTTATTACGGTCCGGAACGTAATCATGAATTTACAGGTACGTTAAGGTAGTGTGAAATTTTATCAAGGTTTACGGTGGTCGACCAATTGCTAACCTAGTGTCTTCCTTTTAACTTCGGGACGAAGTTCCTAAAAGTAGGGGAGACTGTAACATCGCAAAAATTTTCAAGTTATAATACGTATATTTTCCGATCACAACTTATATATATATGTGTGCATAATAATAATAACAATAATAATAATAATAATAATAATAATAATAATAATAATAATAATAATAATAATAATAATAATAATAATAATAATAATATGTTTTGTAGTAGGCTTGTAATTTTGGTCCAACCCAACACCCCTTACCCTCTAGCCATTAATCTAAACAGGCCCAGCATGTATTTTTTTTACCCGGCCCAAACCAGGCCCAAACCCCATATCAGCTTATTTAATCAAAAAAAATATAATAAAAAAAACCTGCTCTGGCCGGGGTTCGAACCCGCGCCAGAGCCACGCGTGCACACGTCCACAACCACCTGGGCTGGGCCATTCCCTTGTGATAAACCCGGATACATATTAATCTTATACACATGCTAAATCCTCACAGTTGACAAGGAAAGTCAACTGTGGGATTCCTTGGTGATCAATCCATCAATTAACGAGTGATTATGCTATCTTTGGTAAATTCGTGTATTGACCGGCCTTGCACAACGCGTTTACACGTCTATAACACATCTATAGTTGACCAATTTAATCAATTGACGCGTAGGTATTCAATTATAAGTCAAACATTCCTAATAACTTAAACCCTAATCATCAGTATAAATTGAGGGCCTGCGAAGCTTAACAACTCGCTCACAATACTCTCTCAACCTCCAATTCTCTCTATTACACTCTGAAATTGATAATTTTGTTCGTGGTTTGACTTTCTCATTGACCCGAAGATAATCATCAATCCTACACTGTGAGTCCTCGTTTTCTTGTGGGATATACTCATCGGCATTCAGGCAACCAAAGCCCTAACATTAATCGGGCTATAGTTGCCTGAATCAATCAATTGTAATTCTAGGGTTCGTATGATTTGAATTGGGGATAAACCTGTTTTAGCGTAGTGTTTATAATTAAATTTAAACCAGAAATCTCACAACCACCGGCCTAGGCCAAGTGGTTGTGACTCTGGTCCTCCACACGGGTCACCCGGGTTCGAGTCCCGGCTCTGACCGGGTTTTTGCTCTTTTATTTTCTTTTCTTTTTAAAACAAACAATTACATAATATATATATAATAAATCCTTTTAATCATTTAAATCCTTTTTAAAATATCAAAACTATTTTATAAATTCTAAAAAAATTATTATTGTTTAACCTGATATAAAAGATTTATTTACAATTTTTATTTTTCAGAAATTCATTTATTTAATAATTATAATAATTAAATCATTTTTATACAATTATATTTATAAAAATCCATTTATATATCAAAACAGTTTTATTAAATTCCCCAAAAATTATCCTAACTTTTTATAAAGTTAAACTTTACTGAAATAATTTTTAATTCAGTAAAATCATTTATTTTATATTTTTAATCAATTTTTGTTAGAATTAATCATAATTAATTCATAATAAATCCAATTTTCATCATTTTTGCACCAAAATTTTATACAAATTATTTTTAATCATTTAGAACAGAAATATGATTTTAAAATAAGAATTCATTAATTTTAGTATTTTTGAATATTAAAGTTAATAATTGGCTATTTATAAATAAATAGATTTAAAAATCTATTTTATGTAAAATAATTTTATAAAAATTATTTTATTGCTTCAAACACTCTAATGTGCACATTCAAAATTCAAATTTTATAAAAAGACTATCTTTCATTAATTATCCAATTTTCCTTTATTAATTAAGCATTTTAATTTAAATTTCAACAATTGATTATCCCCAAATCGAAACCCTATGATACACATATTAGTTAATTAGACTTAGACTTATTACATATTACCTTATTATAGGGTGATATTTGGAAATCACTTTGGGCAACACAATTATCATATCTTTTCAACAAGTTAACATTTGCTAAGGTGAGTTTTACATAGCCCCTTTTATTATTCACCATTTTTGGGGTGAAACATGTTATAACATTATCATTGCAATTCAATCATCAATGTGTCTATGTGTTTTCTATGTTGCATTATGTCTTGAGCATGATTAGAGTAAGCACCATTCTAGCATAATCATTAACTCCGTACAAGCCGACGGTATACATTGATAGATCTATTGGACTGACAATCCCACCCGGATACGTGCCTCCTACAAAGGTTACGTGGGTGTTTGTTATCGCATAACATATTCATTGGGACCATAAGTGTATGGTATGTATCATTTTATAACAGTCACAAGGGTTGATTATGCACTCGATTTATTTCTAATATGTTCTCACATATGGGCTAGATTAACATGACACATGAATTGCACAACCTTTTTATCATTTTATCATCAAAAACCTATGTAATTCTCACCAACTTATGTTGACCCAAAATACTTTCAAAATTAACATGTTTCAGGTAACAATGAAGCTGAGGCTTGAGTTAGCATGAGGATTTTTACTTGAGTTTATTTGAAGTCATTGAAGTTGTTATTTGAGTTTATGTATTTGAATTCTTAGACATTATTTCACATTTTGAATATTGTGTTTGAATAAATTATTTAAAATTTATTATTCACCATGAGCTACTGAACAATCATCAATACGTGGCACCCCGATGTTTCCGCCATCGGTTGGGGTGTTACACCACGCCTCTTTTTCCTTAATAAGATCATTAACCTGACCTTCCAGCTCAGATACCTGAGTGGTCATTCTCACCACATCGGCGTCCTTCGCCTTCAGATCACCCACCACGGTGGCATACTTAGAGGACAACTCCTCCATCTCCTTGGCCTTCGCTGCCGCTACCTTCTTCTGCTCCGCCAGCGCGGTCTCAGCCCTCTGCACAAACTGACGACGACACTCCAATTCCGTATTCACGGTCGCCGTCGACTTGGCCCAGTTCTTTTGCTTCTCCGCCGCATCAGCATCCTTCTGGCGCAGATCGGACTATAGCTTCCGAACTTGCTTCAAAAGTCGCTTCCGCGCGGACTCATACACCTCCTTCTCCCGAGCCAGGCGGTCGGCTTCACCTGCAACCGCCGCCTGTTCATCCAGAAACTCCCCTTCTCCCTGGTGAAGGGCGTACAGATTTCCCAAAGTCTGTGTTAGATTCATACACATCTCTGAGAAGAGCGTACCCCGGTTTTGAGAACGATGATGCGCACGCTCAGCTGGAGGCAGCGCATAGCTAACGAATTCCTCAGCCACGAACGGGTTGAGGAAACGACAGCTTTCGGTTATACGCCACCCGGGCGTATAAACCGGAGCGTCCAACCTAAAGGCAGGAGCACTCGACGACGCTGCAACGCCTTCAACCTTCTTCAATTTGGGATCGTCAATCCCAACCCCTTAAGACTACGTTTCCAATACGTCCCTCTCATCTAGGTCAACAAAGGCGGGCTCGGTCCGCGAGCCTTCGCCACCCTGAACGCCCATCCGTTGGGCCTGTTCCTGCTTAATCTTCACCAAATCTTCATGCTGTTTCAGCAACGCCAACCGGCGCGCTTCCTCCTCCTTCTCAGCAAAGCTAGCCAACCGAGCATCCTCGGCCCGCTTACGCTCCACCTCAACCTGGAGAGCCCGGGTCTCCTCCTCCTCCTTCTTCAAAGCGGCCTCAGCGGCGCGCTTCTCCTCCTCTTCTCTACGCGTCACCTCAGATTGACGCGCAGCCTCGGCCCGGGACCGCTCCTCCTCCAACTTCTTCTTTCGCTCCTCTTGATATTGCTTTACAGACAGAGGAATAGAACCTACGAACAAACAAGAAAGACGTATTAAAAACTCCACAGAATTCATCAAAACAAAAGGACGCATTATAAAGTACTTACTGCTGGGGTTCTTCAAAGCCTTCTTGTAAAAAGGCTCACGCACTGGCAGCGGATCCAGCTCCAAACCCTGCGGCGGATCAATATCACCACCACCTAGCGCCGCCCGCTTGGGAGACGGACCACCGGCCACATCCTCCTCAACACTCTCCGACTGTTTACGCTTGTGACCTAAAAACAACGGAAATAGGGATCAACTTACAGAACACAAACTACAAAAAACCCCAAAACAAGCTCAGAATACTTACTCTCAGTAGTCACTCCCTCAGCAGTACTGGATTCACCAGTCTTCCCACCATCTTGCGCCCCGGCCGCAGACGCACTGGCTCCACCGCCACCTGCAGAGCAACGCGCACGGTGAATTAAACCAGACGACGAACCACTCGACTCATCGTCGGACAAAAATACATAATCAACCCTAGCCGCCGTTTTCACGGACAACGGCTCGGGATTGATTAGAAAACCCACTTCAAGATTAGAAGGCGCACCTTTCATCGGACCGGGGAACAGGAAATTCTCCACCTTCAGCTCCAGCTCAGAAACCCTTCCCTCGGGTACCGCCAAGTAAGTGGTTTTCACGGTACGGGCGGCAAACACCTCAAACAACAACTCGCCTGTCAAAAAACGCAAAAAGGCGTCAAAAATGAAAGGAATACAGAAAACATTAAAACAAGATACTCACCTTCAACAGACAACAGCCCAGACTCGCCAACGGGAGCCACATCATAGCCCTCCCTAACGCCCAGACGGCTCAACCCCAACAGACGATGGATACCCTCCTCCAACTTATCCAAGTCATCCAGGCGACTAGGATGCGCAGAAAGCTCCTGGAACCACGCCTCATCTTGAAAATCCTTCACAACTTCGAAGGAAGGCGGCTTGTGCCAAGCACGAAGCTCCAGCCGCGGCATCTCTACAGGGATGACCTCCTTCTTCACAAAGAAGAAACACTTCTTCCACTCACGAATAGTCTTAGGCGAACTCTTTGGCACGATCAAAGTCACACTCTTCGATCTCTCCATAAAGGACACCGAGCCGGACTCCTTCACCTCAAGTTTGTAGAAAACGTTGAAGTGCTCGAATTCCGGCTCCCTCCTCAAAGACCGACAGGTAGCCTCAAAGTGCATAATCCTCATCACCCCAAAAGGGCTCATCTGAGAAATATGCACCCCATACTTCTGTAAATCAGAAATGAGAAACCTCGACACCGGCAGCCGGAACAAAGCTTTTTGAAAGTACGCCTCGTAGAGGCATATCTTCCCCTCCGGGCAGTCCACCGGAGTCTGCCCTTTCTCTGGCAACTCCAGCTCCCACTCTCGTAAGATACCGTATTTCTTGACCAAAGACCTGAATTTATCTTTGGACCAAGAAATCTGTGCGTCCTTCATCGCCAGTTCGGCCTTCTTATCTTCAGACGACATCTTCAACGGAGAAAAAAGAAGAAAGAAAAGTTTTTTCGACAGACGACCGGAGAATATAGCTAACTCGTCGGAGGAAAAATTTTTGTGGAAGGAGAAAATGAAATAAAAAGAGGCTTGGAGGGCACATATTTATACCCATCGCATTTAATGCAATAGCAGAGAGAGAAATCATCACGAACAGGTTTTTCGCGCAAGGGTCCAATAGCAGGCAGACACGTCAGACAGCACACGTGACCAAACGGCACACGCGCGGCACGTGGCCCACTCGCCTGACGGTTGTTCTACCCCAGCTGGCAAACGATGCCGATGCTCGACACGTGTACGCCCACTTTCAAACCCACCACTAACAGCAATCCCCATGCATCAGATGCACGACACGTGGTGGCCTAGCAACTCAACAGTCACAGTAACTGTCAGACACGATCTCCAAGGCAGGTGTACCAATCGTCAGCCACGTCTTTTCAACTTCAAACATTTCCGCCTTGAATTCACACAAATTCCAAAGAGACAAATTCAATGCAGAGTAAATGCAGGCGCCGACTACGACAAAAAATCTATTTTCACAAGTTCTGACCACGCAAAAAGGCCCGACGCCTATCCAGGCTCCACGCCTGCGCGCCAGAACAAAAATTTTGAAAAATTATATTTTCACAAGTTCTGACCACGCAAAAAGGCCTGACGCCTATCCAGGCTCCACGCCTCCACGCCAGAACAAAAAATTTGAAAAATTATATTTTCACAAGTTCTAACCGCGCAAAAAGGCCCGACGCCTATCCAGGCTCCACGCCTCCGCGCCATAACAAAAATTTTGAAAAATTATATTTTCACAAAATTCTGACCGCGCACACAGGACCGACGCCTATCCAGGCTCCACGCCTGCGCCAGATCCAAAATTTTGAAAAATTTCTATTTTCACAACTTCTGACCGCGCAAACAGGCCCGACGCCTATACATGCTCCATGCCTGCGCCCCAGAACGAAAATCAGGAACACTTTCTAACAGCGGAAGAAATATCCGCCCTACCCCTGATCGGACCTACTCATAGATCCCGCAAACGCTCATTCCGTCATACGCCAGTTGATGAAGGTCATACAAAAAACACACGTACACTTTGATTACAAGAAAACCCAGTGACGACTGGACGTAACCTAAAGTACATTTGTGACATTAAGTCCAGCACTCCCCTACCAAAAGGCACATAGAAGCACTGGACTGGGGGGACTTGAAGGGACATGGTATCAAAAGCATTATGAATACCATACCATCGCCCAACTAGAACCAGCATCGCCTAGCGTCCATCCGTCCATTTTACGTCAGCGGATCGTTTAGCGTCCATCCGCCTGTTTTACGTCAGCGGAACGTTTAGCGTCCACTCACCCGTTCTACGTCGGCGAGGCAGCTGGCATCCAACGGACGCCAGTAAGCAGCGCTACCCGCCCGTTTTGCGTCGGCGATACACCCTGGCGCCCAAACGGCCGCCAGGCGCAACATCGTCCGCCCGTTTTACGTCAGCGGACTCAACACGCTCCGAAGCTTCCCCAGCAAGCCAAAGGAAGCTTCGCCAACACAACTGGAACATACCTTTTGGGGCAGCCTTGGGACTCACCCCTGCCCCAGACAAAATATCTCTGACACAGCAGGCGACCCGTCGGAGTTCCTCTCCAATCAGTGACTGCCCCCAGTCTGACATGCAGAAAGGACGACGACGTGGCGGCCTCTCAGCCAAGATATTTTCCTGACAAGCAGACTTTCTCAACCTGTCTCGAAGTTCAAGAAAGGTATGATTACCCATCGCCCTAGGTCTACCAATAGGTGGGCGCCGCGTGTCCGCCGACCATCAGCGTCCACTCAATGGGTGCCACGTGTACCAACCGTCAGGACGGTAACATCCCCCCTTAGCATTTCACTTTCTCCTTTTTATCAAAACCCACTTGCACCAAGTGGGCTTAAGGACTTGGGCCGGATTATGGAGACGCCTCTACTTGGGTCGGTCCCCATTAAGGGTAGAGGATGGGCTGAGAAAGTATGATAGCTGGGTACTATAAAAGGAGGAGCTCCTTCTCCTTTTATTGGCATCCAATATCAACTATACTTTCACTCAAGAAGCACATGAACTCTTTCGTACCTTCTTCAAACCCTTGTTTATTATATTAACTTTTAGAGGCTCGGCTCTTCTAATCGGTAGTCTCCTAAACTCCCTAGTCTTGTCTTTAGACCCTCACGTATTTTCCAAACACACTCTCTTTGCAAAATACCATAGAACCACCCCTCGGATTAGTGCTCAATCGGTAATCCAGGATCCGTGTTTCTTCACTGACATATTCACTAAACCCCTTGACACATCAACATTTCAGAAGTTAGTATCCATGCTTGGGATGCTAAATTTGTAAGTGTTTCTTTTACTTTTTCTGCACATATTTTATTTTTCACTTACATCTGTTTTTAGACCAAAACTTTTGAAAAACAAAGGAGAGAAACTACTGATGAACAAAACATCAGTATGGGAATATTTTCTGAAAAATGATTAACTCCTTATAAAATAATCTTCAGAAGTTATGAATAAAGTGTTTATAAACATTCTCATCAGTTGTTAACAAACTACTGAAGAGAAAATGGGAACTACTGATGATAGTTGTTCTTCATCAGCAGTTTTGTCATTAAGGGCAAATCAGACATTTCCCACTCCAGAAGTTTGACCTAGGGCGGTTACAAACTTCTGATAAACACCTTTTCCAACACTTATACATTCAAAAAGCAAAAATTCCCTCCTTTTCTCTCAAAAACACTCTCAAAACCCTTAACCTGCAAAAATACTGTTCGATCCACACACACACGAACCACATGGCTCTAACACTGAAACAGGGACACAATCAAAGAGGCTACTTTGAGAAACATGAAGCTTGGTCCCAATACGACGAAATCATTGATTTAGTCGTTAAATCCCAATACTTCACTGCCCTCACCATTGATCCTCCAATCCACACTGAAACTCTAAATGAGTTCTGGGCAAACGCGGAGACGGTGACAGTGAATGATCAAGTGATCTCCCTCAATTCAACCATCCAAGGGAGAAGAATGGCAATCACACCAGCAACTTTGAGGATTAGACTGGGTCTAGATGATGTGGATGCCCCAGATCAATTTCCAAACTCTGAAATTCATCTGACCATGACAGAGTGTGGTTACCAAGGTACTCTCTCACATGCTACTATTTTTAAGAAATTTTTTGAACCTAAGTACAAACTTTTGTTTCATTACATAATAATGTGTTTGAGTCCCAAAACTAGATCTTATGATCAGATGCCCTCTACTTTTCAACCTATTTTTCATTCCATTGTGAATGAAACAAAATTCAGGGTATCAGCACTTTCTTTAATGAGTTGGTGTTACATCACCTCAATTCTAAAAAGAAGTTTTTGTTGTATCCAAGGTTCATTATGCAATGCATAATAAAAGAACTTGGAGAAGAGGTGCTTGTGGGTAAAACAACTGTTTTAAACCCATTAACCTCACAAGCATACTCTAGGCACAATAAACCGGCTACCTGGCCAGAAGATGACCGGTGGGAACATACAACAGTCCCCATGGAACCCTCATCTTCCAAACCCTCACCCAAAAAGGCCAAGAAACAAAAACAACAAAAACCAAAACCCACCAGCCTTAAAAGAAAGGCAGTTCAGGAGGTTGAGATGCCTGAACTTACCAATGTGCAATCTGCACTTGATAAAGGTGTGACTGAAACATCCTCTCAGTCTCATCCATCTCAAACCCCCACAAGAGCACCAATCACAATTCTCTTCAAAAGAAAGAAATTTAAGAAAACTATTCCCATTGACTCTTCTTTTGAAACTGCTGAACCTTTACCCCAAACTACTGAACCAATACCACAAACTTCTGAACCTGAAACCATAGAAATTGCCAAACTTCTCTTTGGGCTAAAAGAGACCATCCCATTAGAACATGTCAGTTCCCAACAACCACATCAAACAAGGGACATACCTTCAGACTTTGACATGGATGTGGATGTACATAGCCCTAACCCAAGGGATGAGGATGAACCAGAGTTTCTAAACCCAAACTTAGAGACTTTAGGTACATTTGAGGCTGCTACTACTCATTTACCACCCAGTGGTGGATCTGAGGACAGAAGTAACATTCCTAAGACCTCATTTGTGGCAACTACTGATGAAGGCTTAATGCCTGAGGTAGGAAATCCTCTGAACCAAGAACAAGAGGTACATGAGACAACTAGGTTGGGCCTAGCTCATGATATAACTTATATTGTCCTCATTGAGGATGTAATCAGGGATTCAGATGATTCCATTGATTTGGATGATGATTCACACTCCACCAAACATTAATTGACGGCTGCTAGTGAAGGTCCTGCACCTGGTGTCTCTAAGCTCAAAGAGCTGGTCACACCAGATCAGGTTAAAGTCCATTTGATCCCTGATTCCCCTATAGTGGCATCTTCTGTACAACATGAAGATCACCCAAAAACACACCCCTCACTAAAAATGCCTACCTAATTCCCTGGGTCATCAAGCATAGATCTGAACCAACTATGCAGCCCAGATGGTCCCCTATACCAGTTGATGAACACCCTCATTGCCAATCACCTCAAATCTTTCACAACTGCTTTGGAGTTGTCAACCAAAACTCAATCTGAGGTGATCAACAAGAAACTTGGTGAGCTGTCCAACAAGATTGACAACAACTCAAGACATCTTGCTGAACTCACTGGTAGAACTTCTCAACCTGACAGGCTTCCAGAACTGGATGAAGCCAAAAAGGGGGAGAAGATTAAGGAACCTAAGGAGTCACTGGAAGCCAGGATAAAGGCAAAAGTGGCTATAGAACAACAACTGGTAGAAAAAGCCCAAAAAAAAAGAAGATCAACAAAGACTTATTTCTGGAACTGAAGTTGAAGTTGAAACTTCCCAAGGCCATAATGAAGAAACTGCTGAAGACTCTGAAAGTACTGAAGACAATCCTTTAGTAGTTGACACTTCTATCAACACTTCAGCAGTTAACACTTCCAACATACAAATAGCTAAAGAGCCTTCCAAACCAACTGAACAACAACAACCAACGCCTATTCCAAGGCCTACAACAACAACAATGATTGTGCTGAACCCTTCTCCAATTTCAATGTCCAAAGAACTACTAGAGAAGAGTTTAATTGCAGCCCAAAGAAAGGCTAAGGAAGAAGAGATCTGGAACAACTTGGAAGCAAGGGAAGACTTAAGCTTAAATGAAAAGCTTCAACCTTATAAAGCAGAGTTGAATAGGCAAGCTGAAACAGAGAAGGTTGCTAAAGAAGACAAAAGACAACAACTGGTGTCTTTTATAACAAAGAACAGCAAAACAAAAGCCTATTCACTCAAAGGGCTCTCAATGGATGAGCTAACCAAAAGAGCTCAAATTGTTGCTGACAAACTTGCAACAGAGAAGGATAGAAAAGCCAAGAGAGCAGAGATATTTTAAGAACTGGTAGCTAATGACTTTGGTTCAAAAGCCTCGGTATCAAAGTGGAAAGAAGACAAACTACTGGACACATACAAGAAATACAAGGCTGCAAATCCAGAGAAGTTCAAAACTTCTAAAGTATCAACTTCAGTAGTTAGAACTTCTGGTGTCAAACAAAGACCAGCTACCAAGAGAAAGCCAGAGGACAATACAAAGACTGACTTCAAAATGGTGTTGCTAGAAGGAAACACAGTTGTGTAAGGAGACTTTGATATTGAAGAAAAACCTCTGATAACTCAATTTAGGGATCCTTTAACATTTGCTTACCAAATTTAGAAGACTATCACTGACAAACTGCACACAAGGGTAGTGACTGAACATCATTTACCTACTTTTAAACTACCTGATGTGGTTCAAAAAGAAGATAGAAGTGAATCCCACCTGAAAGTCACAGAAATAGAAAATATTCAACACTCAGGAACATCCCAGGGATCGAGCATGGTTCCCTATACTTCAGATTTTGACAAATCTAAAGTGCTGATCATCAGATGGTCCTTTACTGATTCCAACTCAGTATTGGTGACAAGAAGAGATCTTACAAGCAAGGCCTACAAATCCATGAATGAACTAAAGAATCTATCAACTCAGGACTTGCTTACAGAAGAAAACAACAATAAAGAATTAGATAGGGTTTTGGCTTCATCAATCCAGTGGAAGATTGTTAGGACAAAAAGGATTGACGAAACAACTTTTGCAAACCTTAGTCTAATTCATACTTCTGCAAATATTCTAGAACTACTGAAGAAAGAAGACTAGAGTACTGAAGAAGGATTCAACAAGTACTGAAGAAGAAAGATCAGAAGTTCTGAAGTCTAACCAGACAAGTTCACTGAAGAACTACTGAAGACATCATCAGTAGTTTGTCATTCATCAGCACTTGTACCAGAATCTTTCCACCGCCTTATGTTTCAGTAGTTTACTAGACTTTTGCCCGGGTTTACACGCGGTTCACCAACGTACAATTATTTTGAGCGGTAAGACGTAAAAAAATATAGTAGAAATATTTTATTAAAATTTAAAAGAAACCAATACACATTTTATTCAAATATCACTAAATATTTCTTTATACACCACATTTTTTGTTTGTCTTGACCTTCCCATCAACATCAAGTATAAGTAACTTCACACTTGCCCTGTTTTTAACTCTTGACAATGTGACATAAAGTTGGCCATGTGAGAATACAGGGTCTCTTAAATACAATCCAACCTTCGATAGAGACTGTCCTTGGCTTTTATTGATGGTCATTGCGAAACATACGGATATTGGGAATTGACGCCTTTGGAACTTGACTGGAATCATGTTATCAGATGGTATTTGAGGAGTATTATCTAGTAAAAAATAAATAGTAGTGAAAAATATTTCTTATAAAATGTTAAAAGTAAGACAGTATTTGAGTCAGATCATTCAAAATTCGAATTAAATGTTATAATTAAGTCTAATTGTTACCATTATAGATATTAAAATATGAAATTAAATAGTAAAATAGAACATTTAATATTTGAATATTTATAAAGTTTAACTGAAATCTATCAATTCAAATTCTTGTAACTAATTTGAGAAATTTATAACTAAAACTATTATTTATTAAATTTCAAAACTATTAATGGTTAAATTTTAAATATATTAGGAAATCTCTAATTATAATATCTCTATTTTAATAATCATAGTAGGATTAATTGTTACAATTATGAATTTAAATTCAAAGTTTGAAATTTTTTTAAATATTCAGATCAATAAAAATTTGAATTAAATGTTATAATTAAGTCTTATTGTTATGATTATTATCCAAAATTTAGATTTTTATTGAGTTAAAAAAATTTAAAAACTAAAGTTATAGATATCAAAATATGAAATTATATACTTAAATAGAACATTTAATATTTGAATATTTATAAAGTTTAATAGAAATCTATCAATTCAAATTCTAGTAAACAAAATTTGAAAGATTCAAATCTCTCAACAATTTGAATTAAATATTTTAAATGTGTTAATTAAATCTAAATCTAAATGTTATCATAAATCTTAAATTCAAAATTTTGATATTAAATATTTAAATAAAACATTTAGTATTCAAATATTTTTAAAGTTTAACCGAAATCTATAATTTCAAATTCTAGTGTTTAATATTTTAATTTTTACTTGTAATCAATTTGGGAAAGTTACAACCAAAATTATTGATTGTTATATTTTAAATATATTAAGAAATCATAATTTAAAGATAATAAATAGGTGTAATGGTTACCATTATTAACTTTAATTCAAAAGTTTAATTTTTTTAAAGATTAAGTCATTCAAAATGTGTAATTAAAAGGATAAATAATATATGTAAATTCTTACCATTATTAAACAAAATTTGAAATTTGAAATTTTTTCTAATTCGAAATTAAATATTTCGAATTTTAATTTGAGCTTTGAAATTGATAATCCGTTATTTAATTGATTACCAATATAAGTTAAACTAATATTAGGATAATATAGGGCAATTAATAGGATCAATTAATGTATTAATAAAAGTTGACACAAATTATGTAGGGACTTTGAATCATATTAACTGTGTAAATAAAAGGATAATTAGTATGTGTAATTTCTTACAATTATTAACCAAAATTTTTAATTTTTTCAAATTCAAATTTAAACATTTCGAACTTTAATTTAAAATTTGAAATTAAAAATTCGATATTTAATTGATTACCAATATAAGCTAAACTAATATTAGAATAATATAGCACAATTAATATCTCCAATTAATGTATTAATTAGAGAGTTAACACTACTTTGGATTTTATTAAATTTGTAATTAAAAGGATAATTAGTATGTGTAATTTGTTACCATTATTAATCAAAACTAAAAAATTGAAATTTTGTATAATTCAAATTTAAATAATTTGAATTCAATTTGAATTTTGAATTTCAAAATTCAAAATTTAACTTATTACCAATATAAATTACACTAAATTTAGGAAGTGGGTAATTTGAATGTAATAAGAAAATTTAATGAGTTCCTAGTTTACGTAAGTTTCCTTTCTCATTCTCATTTATTAAGGTAAAATTTTGAATTTAGAATGGGTCTAATTCGAAATTAAATATTTCGAATTTTAATTTGAAATTTGAAATTGATAATTCGTTATTTAATTGATTACCAATATAAGTTAAACTAAGATTAGGATAATATAGGGAAATTAATAGGATCAATTAATGTATTAATAAAAGTTGACACAACTTATGTAGGGACATTGAATCATATTAACTGTGTAAATAAAAGGATAATTAGTATATGTAATTTCTTACAATTATTAACCAAAATTTTAAATTTTGTCAAATTCGAATTTAAACATTTCGAACTTTAATTTGAAATTTGAAATTAAAAATTGGATATTTAATTGATTACTAATATAAGCTAAACTAATATTAGAATAATATAGCACAATTAATATGATCAATTAATGTATTAATTTGAGAGTTGACACTACTTTGAATCTTATTTAATTTGTAATTAAAAGGATAATTAGTATGTGTAAGTTGCTACCCTTATTAATCAAAACTAAAAAATCAAAATTTTGTATAATTCGAATTTAAATATTTTGAATTTAATTTGAATTTTGAATTTCAAAATTCAAAATTTAACTTATTACCAATATAAATTACACTAAATTTAGGAAGTGAGTAATTTAAATGTAATAAGGAAATTTAATGAGTTCCTAATTTACGTAAGTTTCATTTCTCATTCTCATTTATTAAGGTAAAATTTTAAATTTAAAATGGGCGTAAATAGTTAATATATAATTATTATTATTAATGTGTATTTGTAATCTATGAAAAATATGGGATTTTCAAATTTAATTTTTTTAAAAAAGTCAAACAATTGTTTATATGGTAAAATCTTTGAATTTGGAATGGGCGTAAATATAGTTAATATATAATTATTTATCAAAAAAAATAGGTTTTGATTAATATACAAAACATAATTTTAAAAAAATAAAGAGGGATAATTATAAAAAGATTTGAACAATATAGAAAAGTAACCTAGGAAATTAATTAAACAATTAATGAACAAAATAATAAGGAGAATGAAAACTTACAACAGATTGAGTGGCGTGTCTACAACAATTAATTTTGTTTCAAGAAAGACCTACCACTTTTACGTTTAAGGCAGATTGGAAGAACGATCTAGTTTCAAAAGAAAAGGATATAGTAGATTAATCTTCAAGATCTTAAAATTGGAAGTTTTAAATCATACCATAAAATTATATCCATATTAAATAATATCATTCAATTCCATATCCCCATAAATCGGAAGTTTTAAATCATTCCATAAAATTAGAAGCTTGAAAATAGGAAAGATCATAGATTCTTTTGAAAAAAAATTAAACCACTTTCCAATTTTGACACGATGCAATCGGGTGCACCCACATCCGAGATCCATGATCCATCCAATCACCAACCAAACTAAAGAGTTTTACTAAAAAAACATTATCTCAAGCATATGAAGATCTGAATTATATTAAATCCTCAAGAACAAATAAGAACAATTGATGAAAATTCTTGAACCCTTTAAACAATCTTAGTAGAATAAGAAGTTATGAACATGAAAGAAAAAATACGTGATAATTAACCAAAGCTTAGCTGAATAAAATGGCTAAGTTTGGGTTCGGTCTAATGCCTAGAAACAGCTACGTACCTTCAAATCGATCACAGAATCAGAATCAAACATTAATCCTAATCAGCTAACTCTAATCACCAACAAAAAAAAAACAACCGGTGTTAAACTAAATCAACAAACAACAAAGGACCCTAAGAACATGACAACCCATCCCTAGACAACCAAAATAATGTGAAATACACGATCATACCTTGAAAATAATCGGCCAAAATCCATACTAATCATCACCCGTATGATCAACCAATAATTAATCCGATAATAATTAATCAATATGAACATGCTCGGCCTTCCATCATAACATTTTCTTGATATTGTGCCATAGTTTCTGTATCAACATTCACGAAAACAAAAACAGAGGAGTGAAGAAAGATGAAGAATGATCGTTTTACAGAATAAGGAGGCGAGATCATACCTTGAAGAAGATGGAGGATCGACAATGGAGAGGAGGTTGGTTTGATTGTTTTAGGATTTACTAAATAACAAAAAGTGAATTGAAATCATAGAACAAAATTAATTAATGGATTATTATTAATAAGGGAAATCTAGATTATAGTATTTAGGAAAGTTAATAATAATATTAGTAAATGAGTTTGACCAAAAGTAATTGAATGATTTTTTATTTAAAAAAAATAAAAATCTTATAAATTCTCACATTGTGACACATGGCACAATATGATAGGCTAGAGAATTGAAGGATCAACATGGAAGTGCCATGTGTTCATATTGAGTTTCATATATTAGTTGTATAGATTTGTTTATTAGTACTTTATCTTTTTGTGCAAGTTCCAAGAATGCAACTTGTTGCAACTTGTTACAGACTTGCTTTTTGGCAAGGTTCATGTATTTGTAAGTCTATAAATAGATGGGTTCATCCCTCTGTTTTAGACATTGATTTTAATTGAAACTGAAATCCTTCAAAGCTTATTATTGTCATTTCCATTTCATTTACTGAGAATCTGTTTGAGTATTTATTGTCTTTCACATTCAATACTTAGATTCTCATTAAACTTGTCTTTAGTTTTCAAACATCCAGGGGGAGTAACAACTCCTGTTGATAGTGTAACTTTACTTACTTATTGATGGGTTGGTGAAAAACTGAGAATTAATAGAGCTAAATTGATTGATTAATGTATAAACGATTATGGAATAGCACTACTTTGATGTGTTTTGCGATTTTCAGGTATTAACACGAAAAGGGTGCAAATCTGGAGCTTTTGGAACATCTCGGGAGCACAAGGAGTGATAAATTGATCAAGAAAAGCTGAAATGGATGTCCGGGACAAGCTGGCGTCGCCTACAGCACTTTTGGCGTCGCCTACAGCACTCGCGTAGGAGAAGGGGACCAAAATGCCGTAGGACAGAGCAAAATCTCGTAGCCAAAACAGACACGGCGTCGCCTATGCCACTTTTGGCGTAGGCTACGGGACTCGCGTAGGCGATGCCAAAAGTGGCGTAGCCTACAGCACTTGCAGTCAAACTTGGGTTTAATGTTTTTAATGCGTATCAAAACGGAAGTTTCGATTTTTTTGGCTTTTAAACACCTTGAAGGCTCATAATTTGGTATCTCTATCATAACCATTCCATCCTATCAAACCCTTATCATTCCTTACCATTCAAGAACATCAAATCCTCCTATCATTCAAGATTTCAAGATTCAAGACCAAATCATTGAAGACTCAAGCTCCATGGCCATGAGTGGCTAGTCTCTTTGTATCATACCTAGGAAGTAAACAATTGAAGTTTTAGGGTTTAACATTTGGGTATTTCTTTAAACTTTTAATTGTGCGATTGTGTGTTTGAATTAATTGTATTAGATTGCGATTAATCTTATGTTGAATTCATTTTAGTTAATTGATCTTGTGCCAATTTCTAGTGTCATGAACATGTTTTCTTGCTCTAATACAAACATAGGGTTGTATGTTCTAGGTAATGAAGTGTAGTTTAGTCCATCTTTGATGTTGATGAAACTTGACACCTAAGCCTATTGAACAATCACCCCATTAACACCAATTGCACTACATTTGTTTGACCCATTTGTGAAAACCTTAGACTTTAGTTGTTGAAACCTAGGTGTGATCCTTTTAATTAAATTGTTTACAAACTACATTATTTTTCATTCATATAATTCAATTCAAGTTTTTTATATAACAACAAAACCTTTTCAATCAAATTCTTAAATGAACCAAGTACAAACCTTGTAAGTTCTCTAGCAAGCTTCATAAGTAACTCGTTTAATCAACTAAACAATATCTACTAACCACACGCTCCTTGGATTGATACCCTACTTATCCTATCTACCTAGGTTAATTAGGTTTTGTATGAACCGTGACGACCGGCTCATCAAATGGCGCCGTTGCCAGGGAGCTAGTGCGCTTAGTGTTTACTGATAGTTGACATTGTGATAATCTGTTTAATTATTTGTTTGGTTTATTCTCTGCTTTTCTTTGTTACGCGGGGTGTGTTATTTATGCAGTTTACAGGTAGTGTATGCGTACACGACATTCGGGGAGAACATCTCCTTTAGTGTTTGTACCGGAAATCGAGAGAGTAGCAAGAAGAAACCGACAACACCGGTTAGAGGAGCCGATTCCTTCTAACTCCCAATCACCACCCATAATTCAACCTTTGTCTTTTGAAACCGTTCAAATGGCAAGCTCAAACCCAAATCGCCGTTCAGGTGAAAATCGAAGACCACCCACTCCACCTCATCAAAACCCACCTCACCAACCACTTCATAACCGAAATCCCAACAACCGAAATGTAAACCAAGGTCCTTCCATATCTAACCGTGGCAATCCCACATTTGATCCGGTCAATCGATACAATGAAGCTGGATATGATGATTATGTTGAGAATATGGAAGAATTAAGGGCGAACATTAATGATGATGATCCGTTCAATGTACCAAGTTATCAATCATCAGATAGAGTTAGTGTTCATTCTTACCATTCGGGGGAAGACGAATATTCCGAAAGGGATTACACTGAGGAAGATGAGGATTGGGGTTACCGAAATGTTAGTGATGATCATGGGGACGAGGAAGAGTATCAAAGTGACAATAGTTCTAATGTGGGTGCAAATCGAAACGGGGGTAATGACGGTTATTACAATCATGTCGTCAATAATCATCAACCGAGACAAAACCCAAGAAGGCATCAAATTCCCAACATTCATCAAAATCGGGGTGAAAATTTTGTGGGTCGAGCAGAAAGAAGACCCAATGGGGGAAGGCAACCTAGAGGTGAAGAAGTTAATGCTCTAAGAAGAAGGCCCCCAGTTCCAATGCAAGGAGTCAATGGTCGGTTTAGACCACTTGCATCTGAGAACGAATCACCAATTGTACCACCACCTCCAGGAAGAAGATCTTTTGATTGCAAGCCAAACTACATCAACATTCTTCCTCATTTCCATGGAATGGCTACTGAAGACCCATATGATCACCTGTCTGAATTCAAGGCAATGTGCGGTACTATGGGAGGTCATAACTTCTCTCTAGATGAAGTTTAGTTGCGGTTATTCCGGTTTTCTCTCAAGGATAAAGCGAAGACTTGGTTCCTTACTCTACCCGCACACAGCATCTATACCTGGAGAGAAATGCAACAGGTATTTTTGGATGAATATTTCCCCAGTTTTAAAACAGATGGGGTGCGGTTAGAGATTCGTTAATTCCAACAGTTACAAGGGGAACCACTTCATGAAGCTTTCACTCGCTTCAAGGAGTTAATTCGGAAATGCCCACACCACAACATCGACCTTTGGGAATTGGTTAGTAGTTTTGTGAATGGACTGAGTAAAGAGGAAAGAAAATACCTCAAGTCTACTAGCAATGGAACCTTGTTATCTAATCCCGAGCAAGAAGACTGGGATTTTTTTGGAGCTAATGGCAAAGAATTCAAAATCGGAAGAGGCAGCTGATCGAAGAACTAAACACCCGGTTTCTAAATCTTTTCCCGATGCAGATTCAAGTTCTAAAGACCGGATTGCTCAGTTGGAGAGAGAGTTGGCAAGGATGAAGAAACGAGAGGTGTCATCGGTACAATACCCTGTCTGTGATAATTGTGGAGATTTGGGGCATAAAGCTAGTGAGTGCTCCGGTGATATGGGTCAAACAACCGAAGAAGTAAATCAAGTGTATGGAGAAAGGAAGTATGACATGAACTCCAACACTTATCATGCGGGCTTGAGAAACCATCCTAACTTTAGGTATGGTAATCCATCCAATCAAATGAACCCGAATTTCCAATCGAGTAATCAAAGCGGTGGTGGACAATATCAAGGTCGCCAAGGTGGTAATCAAGGTGGTTACCAAAGAAACAACTACAATCAAGGTGGTAACCAAGGGTACAACAATCGTGATAATAATTACCAACGGGGTTACAACCAAGGCGGCTCTTCAAGCAATCAAGGAAATTCTTCGGGAAGTCAAGGTGGTGATGAGTCTTTGAGTTCAAAGATGGATGCCTTAATGAACATGATGAAAGATAACAACAAGGCGAATGAGGTGAGAGATAAGTCTCATGAAGCACTAGTGAGACAAGTGGGTCAACTTGCGGAAGATGTGGCTCAATTGAAAGGAAGCCATGGGAAGCTTCCAAGTGATACTACCGTGAACCTGCAACATCAAGCATCGAGCTCAAGGAACAATCAAAGCGTGCATATAAACGCGGTGAGTTTTATTTTGAATGATAAGGTTGTGGGTAATGAAACAACTCCACCACAACAATTTGTTGATGGTGTGGTGGAGGAGGTTGGTAGTGATGATGAGCAGGAAGAGGAAATTATTTCACAAAATAATTTTGAAGTTAAAAATTAAAAAAAATCTTTTTGCGAAAAGTGTTTAAATGAGATGGCTACTAAGACAAAGGTGGGGATGGAGAATAATACCATTCCATACCCTGCAGCTTTAGTAGACCCAAACAATGTGTCAAGTATTTATAAGTGGAGCCCACCAAAGGACGAGAGGTGGGAAAATTTTAAACAAGTCAAAATAAATTTACCACTTATTGATGCAATTGAAAAAGTTCCTGCTCATGTTGAATGTGTGAAAGAGTTGAGCAACCAAAACAAGCACAACGAGTTGCCTAAACATTTAGGGGCACATGTTCGTGCTGTTTTGTCGGATGCTCTTCCCCCTAAACTTCAAGATCCAGGAGCCCCATTGATTCCAATTCAGGTTGGAGAGCTTAAAATAGAAAGGGCGCTCTTAGATCTTGGAGCATGTGTGAGTATATTGCCTGGGAGTCTATTTGACCAATATGACTTTGGTCCAATACATGAAATTAACACCACGGTGGTGTTAGCTGATCAGACTCTCACGCATCCAAGGGGGATGGTGAATGATGTGTTGGTGAAAGTAGAGGATTTCTATTACCCGGTTGACTTTTTGGTGGTAGACTATGTAAATAGTGCGATAAACACACAACCCACCGTTATACTGGGTAGGCCGTTCTTAGCAACTGCACATGCTAATATAAATTGTGCTAATGGAGCGGTAAGAATGAAATTTGGTGACCGTGAGCTCTGTTTAAATGTATATCCAAATTTGTTTAACTCGGTTGTTGATAACAAATTTCCCAAAAATGACATTTTTGATAGTGGTGAGCCTCTTGTAAAAGAGGATCACCCAAAAGAGGATTTTTGTGTGATTGGCAGGTTTGGAGCAGTCAAGAATAGGACAATGAAAGGAAGGAAGACGAAATGGAGGAAACCGCCTGATTTGGACAATGAAACAAGAACAGAAAAGATGGTTGACCCGGTTAGGAACACCTTAAAGGACATACCGGAATGTAGGAGGGTTGCATCTTTAGAGGCGGGGGGAGGAAGACATCCCACTCGACCACCATGAGGGTGGTGTATTCGGTCTGGCTGAAGACCCTTAAACTTAGCGCTTCCGGGAGGCAAACCGTTGATCAGGTCCATGTATTCTTTCCCTTCTTATATTATTCATGTGGGCATGATCATTTTTATTTATGTTGAGTGTTTTGTATGTGTGCGTGAGTTGTGTGTGTTTATGTTTTAGTCTAGTATGTTTGTTTTGTTGAATAAATACTTCAAATGCTTCTTGATTGATGTCAAAGAGAAGAGTAAGAATTGGTGTAGGTGACAAGAAAGGATGAGAAAAGGAGCTTTTAGCTTGGACAGAAAAGGTTGAAGAACGGGCATTATTGACTACTAATCAGGTGCACTCCGTTCTTTTAATCAAAAAGTGTGTGTATGCTTGTTTTTGAATGATAGGAGTTGAGTTCTTTGGGATTAATTGTTCACACCTTACGCTAAGCTTTTTCAGAATAAATCTTTTAATAAGTATCAACCTCCAATTTTGAAACATTGAGGACAATGTTTATTTTTAAGTGTGGGGAGGGGGAGAAAAATATACAATTCTGAAAAAAAAAAAAAAAATGTTTGTCCTTAGGTGTTACTTGAGTTTGTGAAGCCAACAAACTTTTTTTTAGTCCCAAATTTGTTTGTTGAATCACGAGTGACGATCCTTAGTCATGGTCATAACTCTTTAAGTTGCTCGATGCGTTTTTCTAATGGTTATTTTTAAGAAAAAGTATGAAATGCCGAGTCTGAAAAGACAAGTGAAGGGTATAACATTTTTGCATATCGGCAACCCATTCCCCTTTCATGTTCTTGTAAGATTTTTGAGCCACCACATCATGATAACACCCTAAAAAATCCCACATCTATTGGCATGTTGTGTTCTTTTGAATTGAGTGTGCCATTATAATTGTATGAAGTAGAACTTGCAACTTTCGATACGCTTGCCACCTTAGACCAATGGTGACACAAGAATGATTAAGGCATTAGGATTGGCCTTTTTATTTTTACACCAATTTGATATCCTTGACCCAAAAACAATCTCCCTTAGTTAAACAACTTTGAGCCTTTAACCTTTCAATTGATCACCCATTTCAACCCTTTTGACCCATTTAACCTTTTCAATTTTTAAACCCGGAGTGATGAAAATTTGATTGTAGGATTTTGCTTTGTATTGTATATAATTTGCAATGTAGTGCAAAAAACAAAAAAAAAAAACGAAAAGCATGAGAACAAATACGTTTCAAACAAATGAAAGTTCTCATATAAAAGCACAAAAATATGCTTGAGTTAGTAATTGAATAAAAAGGCGCAACATTGCCTTATAGTTGAGAGGTTATTTAGTCGATATAATAAAAGTCGAATTTTCATCACCATAGTCACTTTAAATATCCCGTTCCATACCCTTCGCCTAGCCCCATTACAACCCATTAAAGACCTTTTGACTTGTGTTCACTATTGTGTAATTTGGTAAAGGGCGATTGAGTTGCAAGCCTATACTAATATGCATTATAATCGGTTTTGAGCGATTAATATAAAATACTAGTACATCATGACTAGTCTTGATTAAACCGAGCAGAGAGAACCATTGTGAGGGGTATGCAAGAATGTGAACTTTGATCTTTGTTGGATTTGGTTAGGCATCTTCTTGTTTTACAAAATTGAGCAACATGAAAACCATTGGAATGTAAATCTACTGAGAGGAGTAAGTCTTGTGAGTTAGGGTATGCTTAGGGACCACATTTGAGAATCGACAAGAAAGGTGGGATGTTTTTATTTATCTGGTTGTTTGCACGAAACAAAATTGCTTGAGGACAAGCAAAGCTCAAGTGTGGGGATGTGATGGGTTGGTGAAAAACTGAGAATTAATAGAGCTAAATTGATTGATTAATGTATAAACGATTATGGAATAGCACTACTTTGATGTGTTTTGCGATTTTCAGGTATTAACACGAAAAGGGTGCAAATCTGGAGCTTTTGGAACATCTCGGGAGCACAAGGAGTGATAAATTGATCAAGAAAAGCTGAAATGGATGTCCGGGACAAGCTGGCGTCGCCTACAGCACTTTTGGCGTCGCCTACAGCACTCGCGTAGGAGAAGGGGACCAAAATGCCGTAGGACAGAGCAAAATCTCGTAGCCAAAACAGACATGGCGTCGCCTATGCCACTTTTGGCGTAGGCTACGGGACTCGCGTAGGCGATGCCAAAAGTGGCGTAGCCTACAGCACTTGCAGTCAAACTTGGGTTTAATGTTTTTAATGCGTATCAAAACGGAAGTTTCGATTTTTTTGGCTTTTAAACACCTTGAAGGCTCATAATTTGGTATCTCTATCATAACCATTCCATCCTATCAAACCCTTATCATTCCATACCATTCAAGAACATCAAATCCTCCTATCATTCAAGATTTCAAGATTCAAGACCAAATCATTGAAGACTCAAGCTCCATGGCCATGAGTGGCTAGTCTCTTTGTATCATACCTAGGAAGTAAACAATTGAAGTTTTAGGGTTTAACATTTGGGTATTTCTTTTGTTACAAGAACATGAATCAAAATACTCTTTGAACTTTTATTAAGAGAAACCCAACCCAAGAATTATTACACCCTGAACATACAAAGAACAACTGAGAAAGTTTCAACACTCAAACACTATTCTACAGAGATTATACACACTATAATCTCTTGATTCTATCTACGATCTAACTCTCTAAGGAGTGATTCAAGGTGAATCACTTTAAACAAGAAACCCTAACTGAGAGAAAATATCAGAGAGAATAACAAAGAGTGAAAGAGTAAAAGTGATCGAACTTCTTTTCTGTACAGTAAACAAACTATTTATATGAGAGACTTAGGCTTGGGAAGAAACACAACCAAGCCTAAGATATCCGTCAGATCTTATGGAAGAAACACACCAGGCTTAAGATCTAGCCGTTGATTATAAGGCACGGATAGAGGAATGGGGATTGCCAGCGTGTCAAGGCTTTTAAATATGGGCCAGATCAACAACTCTTATATCTGCTACTGGGCTTCACCTTCTATCAGCGTGTGGGCTTCTAACGGCTTCTAACAGGCTCCTATCAGCTAGCTACTGGGCCCGCAACAATAATCCTGAAACAAAGACTTATGCAACATATTCAAATATCATGATATTATAACTAATAAATATTATCAAATGGTATCAAATGGGTCAATTTTAACACCCCCCCTCCATTTGATACATCTTACCTGTATTTCAACCTCAGTTTATTGACCAAATGGGTCAAACAGATTTAGTTGTTGACACAATTCACTATGTTTTCCAGCCAATAACCCTTTTGTTAAAACATCTGCTATTTGTTTTTCAGACTCTATTTTAACAATTTTAACTACTCCTTTAGACACTTGATCTCTCAAGGAAAATAAATCCAATTCAAAATGTTTGGTTCTTTCAAAAAACACTGGATTTGAAGCAATTGAAATAGCAGAAGAACTATCATTAAACAACTCAACTGGTAAGTTAATTTTTTGTTTTAATTCTTCCAAAATATGAACCAACCACATCAATTCACATGTTGCAGCACACATAGACCTAAACTCAGCTTCAGCTGAGGATCTAGACACTGTAGCTTGCTTTTTACTTTTCCATGAAACCAAAGAATTCCCTAAAAACGCACAGTAACCAGTAACAGATCTTCTGGTATCTAAACATTTGCCCCAATTTTTTAAATTGTGTTTTAATAATATTATAAAATTCTACAATATTTTCAAACACCTCAGTTTTTGATTTCATCAAACATACCCACACTGCTCTAGTATAATCATCAACTATAGTGAGGAAATATTTAAAACCTTCTCTACTGCTTATCCTATAAGGACCCCACACATCTAAATGAACCAACTCACCTATTTCAAAACTTTTATGATCACTTAGTGGAAAAGGTTCTCTGTGTTGCTTTGCTTTTAAACAAACTTCACACATAGAATCATGTTTATTAGAAAAATTCAGGTTTAGTGTTTCTGAAAACATTTTTATGGCTTGATCAGATGGGTGTCCTAGTCTACCATGCCATAAATCAATACTAACACTAGAACTAAAACACACCTTATCAGTAACACAAGTAAGACCACAGTAATACAATCCATCCATTTGTTTACCAGTCACCAGGACTTTCTTGGATATTAAGTCCTGTATATAACACTTATGTTCATCAAACCCAACAAACAGTTTATTATCTTTAGCAAGTTTATACACAGAAATAAGGTTTACACAATATTCAGGGACCACAAAAACATCTTGTAAAACAACTCCATTTGCTAATTTTAGATTACCAATTTTTGTTACTAAAGCATCAGTACCATTTGGATGTTTTACTCTTATGTTAAATTCTGAAACATTTATACAGTTTGTTAAACCAACATCATCTTTAACCATATGCTGGTTAGCCCCTGAATCTGTTATCCAACCCTTATTTTTCCCATTATAATTACTTGCAAAAGAAAACACAGGCTTAAAAAAACCATTTGCACAAAAAGGAATAGACACTCCACCTGTAACATGGCAGCTTTGACTATTCTCAGTAGTTTTATCACCTATCAGACTCAGAAGTTTATTAATCTGATCACTAGTCAAATTTTGAATGGTCATTTCAGAATTTTCAGACACAGAACTACTATTTGCAGCTACCTTTTTCCCTTGGTTACCCCTTGGTTTCATCCAAGATGGGTAACCAATTATTTCAAAACATTTATCAACTGTATGCCCTATTTTATTACAATGAGAACACTTCAAGTTTTGATTAGAAACCTTATTATTTCTTTTAAACTCAAGGTTCTGATTAGTTTTAGAAACCAAAGCCATAGGTGGATTTTTCTTTCCACCTGAACTAGAGTTTCTATGGGATTCCTCCCTAGAAACTATAGCAAAGGCTTCTTTGACTGTTGGTAAAACCTCTCTAATTAATAGACTAATCCTAACAGATTGATAGACATTATCTAATCCCATTAAGAACTGCATGAGTTTAATCATATTATTAAAGTTATTAAACTCATGTGCAGCATTACAGTTGCAAGTAGGTAGTTGCAAAATTTGGTCTAACTGTCTCCACATAATGTTCAGCCTATGATAATACTCAGCAACTGAAGAACCACTTTGACTATAAGAATTGATTTTCTGATACAGGTCAAACACAACTGACCCGTCTATTTTATCATACGTTTCTTTTAATTCAAACCAGACATCACTAGCTAATTTTGAAAACACATGACCCATATACAGATCATCACTTATGGAGTTCAAAATCCAGGTTAACACTATTGAGTTACACCTTTCCCATTGATTAGCCAGAACAACATCATCTTCAGATTTTAAACATGTTTTATCTATAAACCCCCATTTGTTTTTAACCTTTAAAGCAAGTTGCATAGCATTAGACCATATAGTATAGTTCTCAGTTCCTTTTAATTTGACTGTTATGATATTTAGATTAGCATAATCACTTGGATGCAAGTAGAGAGGGTCACTTGCATCCAACTTACTAATTAAGGTTGGATTACCCTGCCCATTATTCCCAACATTCATGATGACATTATCATCACCATCAGCAGGAGGATCATCAGCCATTTTACACAACAATCAAATACACAAGAACAAGAACACCAAATATGCAGTCAGTATGAAAGTATCCTAAAACAGGCGAAACCGTGTCAGTGATCCAGATTCCTGGTTCGTCACTCAAATGGTGCCAGGACAAGTCTTAACACGGGAGCCCTGACCTCTAGACCAAACTATCAAGGTTAAAACAACAATAACACAGAGATTTAACACAAAAATCAGCTAATCAAGAAAGAAACACAGCTAGCAAATTGTGAGCCAATACCGGTACTCCTAACCCGGGCAGTGCTCCTAAAAAAATAAAAGAAACAGAATATGAAACGATCTCACCGGGATAAGACCCAAGTTAGGGTTCTCCAATCTCACAGCCTGTACCTTCACTTAGGGTACAGATCTGTGAGAGCAATTGAAGCTAAAAGAAAATATTCCAGATCCAGATCCACAGCACTTGAATCAGCTTCTTGATGACCACAAGCCAACAGGATCCTTGATGATCTATACCAGATCCTTAGATCAAACAACTCAGCGGAAGGCTTAACCCTAGACGACCACAGAAACCCTAGATCTACAAGAGAACAGTATCAATCATCACCAGATGACCTCAAGAACACAACCTAGAGCTCTGATACCATGTTACAAGAACATGAATCAAAATACTCTTTGAACTTTTATTAAGAGAAACCCAACCCAAGAATTATTACACCCTGAACATACAAAGAACAACTGAGAAAGTTTCAACACTCAAACACTATTCTACAGAGATTATACACACTATAATCTCTTGATTCTATCTACGATCTAACTCTCTAAGGAGTGATTCAAGGTGAATCACTTTAAACAAGAAACCCTAACTGAGAGAAAATATCAGAGAGAATAACAAAGAGTGAAAGAGTAAAAGTGAACGAACTTCTTTTCTGTACAGTAAACAAACTATTTATATGAGAGACTTAGGCTTGGGAAGAAACACAACCAAGCCTAAGATATCCGTCAGATCTTATGGAAGAAACACACCAGGCTTAAGATCTAGCCGTTGATTATAAGGCACGGATAGAGGAATGGGGATTGCCAGCGTGTCAAGGCTTTTAAATATGGGCCAGATCAACAACTCTTATATCTGCTACTGGGCTTCACCTTCTATCAGCGTGTGGGCTTCTAACGGCTTCTAACAGGCTCCTATCAGCTAGCTACTGGGCCCGCAACAATAATCCTGAAACAAAGACTTATGCAACATATTCAAATATCATGATATTATAACTAATAAATATTATCAAATGGGTCAATTTTAACATCTTTAAACTTTTAATTGTGCGATTGTGTGTTTAAATTAATTGTATTAGATTGCGATTAATCTTTTGTTGAATTCATTTTAGTTAATTGATCTTGTGCCAATTTCTAGTGTCATGAACATGTTTTCTTGCTCTAATACAAACATAGGGTTGTATGTTCTAGGTAATGAAGTGTAGTTTAGTCCATCTTTGATGTTGATGAAACTTGACACCTAAGCCTATTGAACAATCACCCCGTTAACACCAATTGCACTACATTTGTTTGACCCATTTGTGAAAACCTTAGACTTTAGTTGTTGAAACCTAGGTGTGATCCTTTTAATTAAATTGTTTACAAACTACATTATTTTTCATTCATATAATTCAATTCAAGTTTTTTATATAACAACAAAACCTTTTCAATCAAATTCTTAAATGAACCAAGTACAAACCTTGTAAGTTCTCTAGCAAGCTTCATAAGTAACTCGTTTAATCAACTAAACAATATCTACTAACCACACGCTCCTTGGATTGATACCCTACTTATCCTATCTACCTAGGTTAATTAGGTTTTGTATGAACCGTGACGACCGGCTCATCACTTATTCCGCTGTGCAAATCTGATTGAACTTGCTAAACACATAAGTGTTCACTAGCAAGCAAAACATCAAGAGCATTACTGATCCAACAGAAGGGGGTTCCGGTGACGACCGGCGATGGTGGAGTTCTGATTATTCGCTTAACTAGACGAAACCTGGCTTGATTATAGCTTTCAAGGTCTCTAATTAATAATTATACCATATATATCTTTACATTTATATGCTTTGAAAAATACAATGATTTTATCTTAGATCATATATGCCTTTTCCAAAAAATTGAAGATGAAAGCACTTGTGGCCATGAGAAAAAGGACAATCACTGTTATTAAGGAGCAGAAGACAAACATTGCAAAGTTGCCACAGAAAGAAATACGTCAACTTACTGTGGTAAGTAGTAGGTCGATTATAATTAAATGCTTTAAATATATTAATATCGTTTATTCATTAGTAATAAAGTGTTCAATTACTCATTTGAGGTGATTTAAACCTGGGTTTTGATTTTATTAGAGCTCTCAACTATAATAAATGGCTTCAAGTTTATTAATTTTGTATTAACCAACGTCGAAATGCTGGCGAAAATGGACAGCGAGCTACCAAAGCTACAAGATTTGAGATAACATTAACAGCCAAAAATATAACTAACTATAATGTATGGTGAGTGTCATCCTTTTTTTTTTATTTTTTTTTTCATTTTACTACCCAGACACAGTTGTATTATACTCGGTTCTTGCTATATATATATATATATATATATATATATATGGTACTAGATTATGTACCCGTGTGATACAGGGGTTAAACAATTTAAATTATATATATTATATATAAAATTAAAAATATAATTAAAAAAATTAGATTACATGTTATATTTAAAATAAATAAAATCGCCTTTACAACTGAAAAATATTAAATATTCATCAGCCCCTAAATAATTTATTGTAAAGACATTCATATTCACATAAAACTATTTCCAAACTTTTTAACCTATATATCTTTCATACGGTGGCTGTTACCTTGTAGACTGCAGGTACAACAAAAATAATCAAAAGTAATAAGATAAATTTGTTTAGGCTAAGATGTAAAAAATGAAATTAATTTTAAAATATCTCCTCATCCGTTAAACCATCCCAATTGAGTATCGTTAATTTGGATTTGACATCAAGTTTCTTGCAAAGCCAAAATATTTCTAACTTTGAGTGTATAATCATTTCTTTCTAACATCAAGGTCCTTAAACATAATGCCATTTATTGGTTCAATATGACTGTAATTATAAAAATGGATTTCGTGATTTAATAGCGGGAAAATGAAGCTAAAACGAATTACTAATGAAAAGACTGTTGCCACTTAGATATTGTATTTCTCTGTTGAAGTAACTTGAAACAACACATTCAATGAAAATTTCAAACAATGATTGTTCATATATAAAATGTATTTTATATATCAAGCTATTATAATACGAAAATAGCTAAGCATATTTAGTTTTAATTAATCAAATATTTAATTAATGTGGATTGATTTGTTTTATTTTATTTGTTCATAACACTATAAGAAATATAGTTTTAAACTTAGAGTGAAAGACTACATATTAAAAAATAGGTTAATTAACGTTCACGATTTAAATTTAAATTTAATAACATATAAATACGCTATCTTAAAAAATGAATATTTTTTAATAATATTAATTTATATTAGTTCATAAACATTTTCAAATCATGTCTGGTAATTTATTTCTAATTTTGTATTAAAATATAATCATATTAATTAATTTACAAAGACATAGTATATATATATATATATATATATATATATTAAACTAAATTTTGATAATTAAATTAATAGTTATAGTTGTAAGTAATAAAAATTAAAAATAATTATTTTTAAATAAAGAAACAAATTAAAATAAATGTATTATTTTAAATAAGAAAATCAGAGGTATTATGAGGGAGTTCTTAGTATTCCATATGTTGTCTTTTATTAGTATAGATAGCAATAGATTAATGTTGATTGGTTTACTTTATTTATTTGTTTAGAACAATATGAAAGTCTAACAAAAAACCTTAACCAATTACATTGTGTATTAATTTGCTTATTTGACTTTGAACTCTTTTAAACATCTAAAAATAGTATGTACTTGCTAAACATATTTAATATCTAAAACAATGACCAAAATAATAAAAAAACTTAATAATCATTTGTCAAACATCATAACAATCACTGTTTTAAACGTAGAATAAAAGATCAAAATTTTATAAATAGATTTATTTAAGGTACATGATTTAAATTTAAAGTTAATAACATATAAATATATGTTATATAAAAAAGAATCACTAATGTTTAAATAATTTTTAATTCGGTTAGTATTTATATTAATAACAGAAATCATTAAATCCGTTTTTAATGATTTCTGTTACAACTATGATTATTAATGTATTTATATTATGATTTTGCAAATCAATTAATATAATTATATTTGAATTTATTATATTAATTAGTAAAATTAGAGAACTCGTGAGGGAATGCCATGTGTCCCTCATGTGTTTTCTTTTATTATATAGTGTAGAAGTGTAGATAGTGTAGATGTAGATGTAGATGTAGATGTAGATATAGATATGCTGCCTGAAAGCAAGAAGCTTGAAATCGTCTTCGATGTATAGGATTTTCTTATTTTTTTGTTATAACTACTGATTATAACTACTGAAAAGATAACTACTACTGTAGTCAACAACTAAAAAAGCAAACAACTGCTGATAACTATTAACTACTGAAAATGATAACTACTGTAGAGACCCAACTACTGATGATAACTAACTCTTAACAGAAAGCTAACTAACAGAATTAACAGAAGTTGAACTATCAGAAGTTGGTATTTAGGTATCAGTAGTTGATAACTATCATCAGTTGTTGCCTCCTCTCTTCAGTAGTTAGTAGTTGACTACATCAGTAGTTATGATTTCATCAGTTATCTTCATAGTAGTTATAACCAGCAATTTTGTGGTATAATGCATAAATTTGGGACCTCATCTAACCTGAACTTCTTTTTATTCTGGCAGCAGGATGAATGCTAGCTTCGTAGCGCACTCAAGCAAAATTGCAGAGGCTGGGATTTCTTTAATGTGTATTCTTCGACGTATAGGATTTTCATTTGATTTGGCATGTGTTGGTGCCTATTTGAATAACCCATGTAACAACCCATTTTCCTGTTGGTATCATATGCCACAACGAATCAATGGCCACGTTTTAAATGTTATAACCCAACTTTTAAGATTAAATGGAACCAAGGTCCGCATTTGGTTTTATTTGTTACAGATGGGAGGTAGTGAATGCTTTGCTTTCGGCATCATGGGCCTGCCGCTGTTAAGCAGCGATGGTGAGTGCTGGTTGTTTGGCTTGGCTTTTATATCCTGTTGTCCTTTTTAAAAAGGGAAAATGGATTTAAATACTCTCAACTGTAGCCTATTGGCGGATAATACTCCCAACTATCACTTTGGCCATTAGCACTCCAAACTTTCAACTTGTTTACTTTTATCACTCCTAGAATAACAGATTCTGTTAGCCACGTCAGCTTAAACCTAACGTCTGTTAGTCTGGGAGTGATGAAAGTAAACAAGTTAAAAGTTTGGAGTGCTAATGCCTAATGGCCAAAGTGATAGTTGGGAGTATTATCCGCCAATAGGCTATAGTTTGAGATATTTAAATCCATGTTCACTTTTTAAAAATTGATTCTTTATGGTTTTAAAAGTTATGAAATGCAAGCAGGCAGCTTTGGTTCTTCATGCAGCTAATTTTGTATTCAAATACTGAAGGTGTTGCTGCACACATTTAGTCGTAGATATCCAAACGAGGTGTATCGGTAGCTGTAGTATAATTGTTTTAATACATCTATATTTGTATCCAAGATTCAATGTTAAAGCGACATCCTCCCACATCATGACATAGGGAATATACCGCGTTCTATAACAAGTATAGACGACCAAATTACAAGGTGCGCAATGCGCACCTAAGAAAAACACTAGTTTAATGAAAAGACCATCTTAAAAATAATGCTTGTTACACGTTTATTATATGAACTTAGAATAAATAGACTTCAAACATTTGGTTTTTACATAGTCTCCATAACCAAGTTGATCGTGGTAGTTTTTATTGTAAACTAGTTCTAGTTGGTTTAAACGTTTATTGATTTGTGTAAACAATAGCATATCCGCAGGTTTCATTCTTTTCTTAGTCACCTAAATACTTACACTTAGGGGTGCAAACGAGCCGAGCAGCTCGCGAGCTACTCGAGCTCGGCTCGGCAAAAAGCTCGAGACGAGCCGTGCTTTATCGAGCTCGAGCCAAGCTTGAGCCTAAAACAAAGCTCGTTTATTTAACGAGCTCGAGCTCGAGCCTGTCATGTGAAGCTCGTTAGGCTCGTCGAGCCTTATCGAGCCTAGTATAATATTAGTGTTTTTAATATTTAATATTATTTACCATTCATTTAAAGTTATTTAGTAAACGAGCCCCGAGCTCGAGCTTCACTTATCGAGCTTACGAACCTAAATGAACTATTATTTATATTATTTTTATTTAACATATTAACTAATAAATACTAAACGAGCCGAGCCCGAGCCGAGCTCGAGCTTGAGAAATTATAAACGAGCCGAGCTTGACAATTTAAAATCCGTATATATGTAAATTAGCAACTAATATGTATTAAAATCAAGTTATCAAATATCAACTATCAACTTTTCAAGATCCAGTTCAATGTATTATATTGCTACATCAATGAAAGTACAGTTATTCAAGAGAAAAAATAACAAGAAAAGATCAAAGACTTACTAGTTAATAAAGATCAAGAACTATGAAATCACGAAATCAAAGAATTACGAATCTATGGTGGTCAGTCAATTTAGAGTAGAAAGCGAGATACTGAGAAGCGTGGGTGAATGAACATGATGAAAATTAGTGTGGTGAAAATTAGCGTGATCAAAATTAAGGTGGGTACTTAATATTGATGGGCTTTAGTTAATGTTGGGCTTCATTTAACAGTCAAATTTTCCAACAGAGTGGGTAATAGGCATAATGGTGGTACAAGTGGGTTTGACCTACAGTGGGCACATGGCCACAGTCCCAAACCATTGGATCCACCCCTGTCGCCTTACGACGTAGACAGTGGCTTTGACTAAGCCGTCATTTAACTATCACATTGTGGTTTAAGTAGAAATTATAGAAAAAATTATGATTGGTTGATGCATAAGAGGAACCCGACTGTCTCCCAAATCTTTCATGTGGGTTGGGGGTAATCCGCGCCCCCTTTAGTGATTGTGTTTCAGTGTTTAACGTCCAAAAGTGATGATTTGGCTTTGGCGACGGTGGGTATAACACCACAATTTTTGGTGTTAGTAGCATGGCATGTCATTTACGTCTTATTTGTAATTTTTAGAGACACCGTAAACTCGCAGTACATCTATCATAGGTTCATCTTGACCCTAAAACGATAATGGAAATTATTTGCAAACTTTTATTATCGCAATTCCCAACGCTTTCAAATGTTCGTTGGGGCGATATATGTGTGTATTTGTTTCGGGTTTCTAATTTTCTTGTAGTTATAAAATTCACTTATGTTTTCGTTATGACATAAGTAGTTTTAAAATAACAATATTTGGTTAATATTATTTTTTTTTTGAACGGTGACTTTCTTTAACTGTGTGGCAGAGATAGGGGTGCAAACGAGCCGAGCTCGGCTCGGCAAAAAGCTCGAGACGAGCCGTGCTTTATCGAGCTCGAGCCAAGCTTGAGCCTAAAACAAAGCTCGTTTATTTAACGAGCTCGAGCTCGAGCCTGTCATGTGAAGCTCGTTAGGCTCGTCGAGCCTTATCGAGCCTAGTATAATATTAGTGTTTTTAATATTTAATATTATTTACCATTCATTTAAAGTTATTTAGTAAACGAGCCCCGAGCTCGAGCTTCACTTATCGAGCTTACGAACCTAAATGAACTATTATTTATATTATTTTTATTTAACATATTAACTAATAAATACTAAACGAGCCGAGCCCGAGCCGAGCTCGAGCTTGAGAAATTATAAACGAGCCGAGCTCGAGCTCTGAAAACAAAGCTTGAATCGAGCCGAGCTCGAGCTCGAGCTCTTATAACCTAATCGAGCTCGAGTTCGAGCCTGGTCGAGCTCGGGCTCGACTCGGCTCGTTTGCACCCCTAGGCAGAGATCATCACATCCGCCTCTTGGCAGGCCCTAATCACCCACGCCTCCAGACTATGTTGTCTGAACCGGGTCCATGCTGGTACGGTGGGGACTACGGCGTTCGCCCGGAAACCGTACTGCCTCCACACGAGTTTCCTTGCTGGAGTAACAGCTGGATGAAAACCGGGTCAGCTCAGATTCGAACCTGCGCAACTAATGGCTTACAGGTTTTCCTCTTCATAACCTAATATCCATCAAATTGTAACTTATGGGGATCGAACCCATGTCTCATAAATGAGAACATAGGCCTCCTACCACTAGGCCACAACTGATGGATGGTTAATATTATTTAAGTTGAATGTAATAGAATATATTATTTACTATTATTATTTAGAGTATGTGTAGCGGCCTCCGTTGTGAGGCGTTTTGACCCCTATAGCGCCGGGGAACACCGCCCCCAGGCGCTATAGGGCGTTTTGAACGGCTAGAGTTATTGGCATAACAGGCGTTTTGCATGCCTTGGGAAGAGAGAGGGTTGAATGCTTTGACCCGGGTGAGATGATCGAGATTTTGAAAAAAAAAAAAAAAAAACTTAATTTTTGTTTTATAAATATACATACACACACTTGAGCAAAGCACTACTACACAAACACACACACAACATTTGAGAGCAAAGCACTACACACACACTTTCAAGGCTATATCATGAATCCTTTCGGTCGAGGTTTCGGGTTTGGTTCCCAAACCAGTGGCGACAACACCCGACCTATAGCTCCGGGTTCAGGTTCAACCCCGCAAAGTTTCACAAACCTCTTAAACCAACCGTATGGTTGGGACCCGAACATGTATAATTTTAACATGGGAGGGAGTTTTGGGATGCCCATAGGAGGTGGGTTTGGCCAAACACAAGTGTATGGGTCATCCCAAATGTTCGGCTCTTCAAATGCTTGGCAAGAGTCGGTTCCGGAGACACAAGGCCCGGTTGAAGAGGAAGAGCCCGTGCGAGGCAAGGCACCCGCCCGACGACACACAAGAAAAGAGACGGGCGGTCGTGCCAAGAAAAACGTTATACCATGGACCGACCACGAGTTGTACTCGTTAACCCGAGCGTGGGTTGACGTGTCGGAGGATCCTGAAGTCAGTAAGATATATATTTTTTTGGTAATGTTATTTTTTATTTCATATAGTTTTCTAAACGGGTACTTATTTATATTATTGGTTTGTTTTTTCAGCCAACTACCAATCCAAAGGCGATTTTTGGAAAAAAAAATACGGGCAATATTTTTTGAACTCTCTGGTAAAGGAGAGGGCTACCGGGAGAACGATTCGATATCGGGCAAGTGGACCGATATCAACCAAAAATGCACAAACTTTCAAGGCATTTACCAGCGCACCCGGTACGGGTAGAAAAGTGGGCAAAGTGACGATGGTATTTTTGTGGTGGCTTTGGAAGAATACAACCAGACATACGGGAATTTCCCGTACGTGAAATGTTGGCGCGTACTGAAAGACTGCACCAAATGGCACACCGTCCGCCTAACGGTTGGAACTTCTTCCTCTAGGGCCAAAAATACGAGGTCTTCAAAAAAGTCGAGGACCTCTGACTCGGTTGATCCCGAAACGCCTACGTCTGACGCGCGTTATGTCGACCTCAACTCACTCGAAGAAAATCCCTATTTTGCAGGGGAGGAGGGGGCGGAGGAGCTACCTCGTCCCCCCGGTCGACGGGCTGCTCAAGCCGCACGGACGGAGTCTTCGTCGGGGGTTGATAAGTTAGTCCCGGCATTTGCTGAAATGAACCTGCGGCTCCAAGACTTACGCGACATCGGGGCTCAACGTATCCAAGAAAACCGAGAGGTGGTTGACATCATGAGGGAACGACAGTTTGAACGCGACTTTGCTTTTTACACGGCAAATCACGACCACCTAGAGAGGAAAGCGTTGGAAATGGCTTTGATCCGAAAGGCCAAAATCGAAAAAAAAATATAACCTTTGAGTATTTTTATCTTTTATTTAGGGTTTGTAATTTTTTTTTTTAGTATTTGTATTTTTTTGTTTTAGTATTTGTAATTTTTTTATTTTTAATGAAATATTATTAAGTATTAAATATTCTTATTTAAATAAAAAACAATAATTAACCAATCATTACCAATCATTTATAACCCCCACATAACCCCCCTTCCCACTACACCCTCTTTTTCCATAACCCCAACATACCCCTTTTCTATTACTTTTTAATATTTTAATCCTATAACCCCACATAACCCTCTACCACTACACATACCCTTGAAATAACAATGGAATTCCTTGAAAATATCATTCAATCATTCAAACTCTATGCTTGTCTGTATAGTTTACTTTTTGTCTAAATAACTAGTTTTATACCCGCCGCGCGTTGCGGCGACGGGGGCGATCGGTTTTTTTATTGTTTGATATCTAATTTTATAACCATAAAGCTAGAGTATCAAAGTAGAGGTCTACAAATCGGTTAACCGCTTTTTGTAGAAACTGTGCTGGCAATTGCAAAGCAACCGAAAGATAGAACTCAATTGATAAAGTCGTGATATACCAAAAAAATATTTATATCGATCGAAACCCATAAAAGTGAATATCAATAAGGTTTCCGAACCGATTATCAGAAACGATTCTATTATTACCGATACAGGTTCCGATGTTGCTTGGTTGGAGTTGACATGGTACTTATATCACTGGGACGGTATCATGTCGGTTCGTCATGGTACTGGACGACATCTCGTTGGTTCATCATGGTAAAGATAAAAAAACTATTATATTTAAGTCATTTGATTTTAAATAAAAGTTTTAGCAAAACATAGATACAAATAAGCATAACGCTATTCGAAATTGTATAAAACATGCCTTACATTATATTATTAGAAATAACGAAAAAGGTAAATGACGCCACTTCTCTTGTACAGATCATTTATGAATCTACTATAACTATAGCATACCCCCTTTCGCGAATTGCTGCATTTATTCAAGTGATCCACAAACGACGAAAATTTATTTTTTGCCTATCCCTATCCCGATGAGCCGAAACCAAAGCTCTTATTTTTTGTTGAGTAATAGTTCGAGTAAGTCTTGAATGAGCCCTCCGAAAGCTTGATGCAAATAAACGAATTTTTATTCTACATCTCCGTGATTCGATTACTTATTCATTATAGCTCACAACTCAATTCGAGATTACTTTACATTGTGAGCAAGAAAAAAATATCCATGTGGCAACCACATACTTGGAATTAAACAAAACATCCTATTTTAATTAAAAGCCATAAGAGTAGCTTTGATAACATATACGTTTGTCCTTCAACGGTATAGCAATAAAAAAGATAAAAACAACTACCAATACGTATTTTGTTTACACGACATCGCTTTAGTTCGGAGCTTGCGACGGGGTTATAAAGTCGTGTAGAATGTACATAAAGCGAACAAAATTTCGTATAACCACTCAAGTTATATAATGTTGCTGTAATCTAATAATAATGTTTAATCATATTTCGTGTAGAATGATATAAAGTGAACAAAATTTCGTATAACCACTCAAATTTCGTTTTGAAGTTTAAAAACTTTGTTTAAAAGGAAAGTATAAAACCACAAAACCCAAAACAATTTTTCTTAAAACCATCAACCAAAAGCTGTTTTTAAAACCAGCAAACCAAACAACTCAATCATTAAAGTCTCTTTACACCATTTTTATTCCACACTACCACCACCACATAATCGATGCAACCACATAAAGCTACAACTACCACCATCGGAACCGGTTCAAAAACCCACAAAACCAGACCACCATCCCTACAGTATCACCACAAAATGCTAATCTAACCGCCGCAACGACCACCACATAGCCACGGTAGTTGTACGCACCAAAGAAATCCGGCCGACAGCGTTGACGACGACAGTGGTGGCGAAGACACATGCAAATGACCGTGCCGGTAACAGACGGCGAAGAGGCGTAAAATCAATTGCAAATGACCGTGCCGGTAACAGACGGCGAAGAGGGTTGTTTTGTAACCTCGTGGGTTCCGCACGTGCAGTATAAGCATAAACCTGAGAGAAAGACACCGACGTGGGGAAGCACCAACCGGATACACCAAGAAAACACACCGGTGGCCACACCGTCGGCCAGAAACCTCCGCTTTTAGAGAGACAGAGAAGGGGAAAACCGTTGGTTATAAGAGAGCAAGCCAAGAAACCGGCAACCGGAGCCACCGATCAAGAACAGGCCCCGATGATGGGTCACCGAAATAGGAAGGCAGAGATGAGGGTTGGAAGCTCTAGAGGCGAGGAGAGAGAACGGTGGAATTATATAGAATCTGTGTACTGCTTCACATGGTTGTACGACGTCAAAACGATGCATCAAAAGCTTGTATTGAGCGAAACAGTAATTCGCTCTCACATCAATACTTACCATTTGTATATATATATAATTTACGTTTTGTGGTTAATACATTAGTATTTTGTGTATGATGTTTGTCTAGTGGATAGTGAATGTATTAGGCGAAGATATCAAGGGCGAACATGCCCTGGGGTGAACATAAGCTATGTTCGTTCTAGGCCCATCCCATGAGAACATGTTCTAGTATAAAGAGAACAAATTGGCTTTAAGTATCAAACTAGTTTTTTTTTTTTTTTTGGAAATGGATTTAAATACTCCCAATTATCACTCGTTGACGGATAGCACTCTCAACTATCACTTTGGCGGATAACACTTTCAAACTTTTAACTTGTTGGCCATTATTACTTCCAAACTAACTGGGGTCTAACCCAGTTAGTGTTTGTGGCCAAAATGTAAAAAACAAAACTTAAGGGACCATTTTAAAACTTTTTATTATTATTATTATTATTATTATTATTATTATTATTATTATTATTATTATTATTATTAACAGAGAGAGAGAGGGAGTTCAGAGAGAGAGGGAGAAAGAGAGAGAGAGGCGGAGAGAAAGAGACTCACCACCACCATCTGCCGCCACCCCACCATCACCCCGCCACCACCACCACCACCACCACCACCATCTGCCATCAGCCTCAGCCCACAACCATCTTTCACCAACCTTTAACCTAATCTAGATTTTGATTTTTAAGAAGCAGAAGGGCCCGGAAATTGAGGAGTATAAAGCTTCAAATATGGTGGTCAGAAATTAGGGTTCCGGCGAGTGTTGTTGTTACCCAAAGAAAATGACCGGAGGTGTTAACCGAAGAAGATGACCGGAGCCGGCGAGTATTGTTGCTACCTGAAGAAGATGACCGGAAATCGAGTATTGTTGTTACCCGAAGAAGAAGATGACCGGAGCCGGCGAGTATGGTGGTGGTTTCCGGTGAGGGTGGTGGTGGTGGTTTAGAGAGAGAGAAGGGGGGGGGGTCTGTTGCAGAATATGAGGGGGGGGATTTTATAAGTTAAAGGTTTAATTTCAAAAATGTCCCTTAAGTTTTGTTTTTTACATTTTGGCCACAAACATTAACTGGGTTAGACCCCAGTTAGTTTGGGAGTGATAATGGTCAACAAGTTAAAAGTTTGGAGTGCTATCCGCCAAAGTGATAGTTGGGAATGCTATCCGCCAACGAGTGATAGTTGGGAGTATTTAAATCCATTTCCCTTTTTTTTTTTTTTTTTTTTTGTAGTATTGTGTGTGAGGTTTAATTGTTTGTAACTACAACAATTGATAAGCAATGAAGACCTTGGTTTAAAGTATTATCTCGTATTCGTCTTTTGTTATTGTTCTCGTGTTTGCATAACTGGATATTTAAAGGATTCCGCACTTTAGATATCTCATCAGTCTTGTAATTGATCCATTTAAGGGACCTACAGGTGGTGCGTGTAATATATAATAACTAAAAGTAGCGTCACATGACAATATTACCCATCTGTATTAATGCAAAATGATGAAGTTACCCCTCTTTATTAATGGTGACTTAATGGCATTTGAGAGGAGGGGCGCGATTGACTGCAATTGTAAACCAGATATTTAGAGGTTTCTCGTGTTCATATCTCGACCCTCGTCGCTCGCTCGGAATATGCTCAGAAAATGCTTGTTCGGTTTTCTGCTCGGTTGTAAATGAGCCGATCGACTCGGTTTGGTTTGTAAACGAGCCAAGCATGAGCAAAGGTTCGCTCGGCTCGATAATTTTTTTTTCAATTTATTACAAATACATTTAATTATATATATACAAACAAATTACAATTATATTTATAGTTTTATGTATACCAGTTTGTTGGGTTTGACCGATATATGCAAATATACAATTGTATATATACTTATTAGCCAAATAAAACGCTAAGTTTAATAGTAACACCTAAGTGTTGAAGCAGACAGTCTTAACTTCTTCCTCTTATTCAGGGCTGGTTATGAGGGGGTGCGGAGAGGACTCCCGGCCCGGGCCTAATTTCTAGAGGGGCACATTACATTAAGTATGGTTGGACTGTGTTCGCTAAAAATACTTCCGATTTGTGTGACTGTTAAGAACCTGCAAGTGATGTTAAAATGGTGTGATAAAGATATAGGGTAGTTAAGTCAAATCAATAAAAAAAAGTCTAAGTAGTTGGTTAATATCAGTTTCTCACTTTCTTGTAGTACATAACTTTTCAAATAATTTAATTTAGTTTTAAAATATAGTACAAACTGCAGTGGACAATAATTTAGTTTTTCAAATGCTTTTATCAGAATTTTCACATTTGTATTAATTTTCACTTTGTTAATTTACTTGATTTGTGTTCCCGTAAAAAAACAATCTGCATTCGTTACTGTATAGGCGTGGGTTAAATATGGAACCTTAAAAGAGTGAGAAAATTTTGTTAATTTGTAATAGACCTATTATAACTCCAAAGTCTAAAACTCAAGTCTATTAGGCTATTAGCACACTTAGGTTACTTAACCATTAGTCCATTAGCCAATACTGATGAAACCTTAGCCAACTTAGGTTAAAAAAAAACTTTGCGGATTGACGATGATAGCTATCGAAAACGTATTGTTGGAAAATTAAACTGTGATGAATTGATTCATCAATTTGATATTATTTTAATCGTCATTTTACAAAATAGTTTACGTTATTTACTTCGTTAAGACCTAAGGTTAAATGAGTAAATGACACATAATTCGCGGCTCGGCCCAGACACATGAATTCTGGGGGACAGCCCTGCTCTTATTAATCGTTAGTTGTCAATTGCTTCCCGTTATCACCCTACACCAAAGTACAATCATTATTCTCAGTATATGCTTATAACCTCACTGGCCTTAACTGCTTTATCCTTAGACAGTCGGACCTCACTCGTCACCCAAGACCAAAAAATAGTAGCGTAAGGTGGTGTTTGTTTTTCTCCCAGAAGCACTTCTGACCTCTTTTGTCTGCGTCGCGCAGACGCGGGCAGACGTTTGGGGCGAGCAGACTGTTTGTTTTTCGGAAGACATTTCTCTCCAAAAGCTCTTCCTGACCTCTTCTTGGTGCAGACTTGAACCAAAGTCTTCTAAGGTCTTCAAAGGTCTTCTCCTCTTCTCTTCTCCTCACCCACCAACACCCACTACCACCACCACCACCTAGCATCGTCCACCACCACCGTTCACCACCACTGTCCATCACCACCACGGTCCACCACCACCACCACCCACTACCACCACCCACCACCACCGTCCACTACCACTACCACCACCACCACCCACCACCACCACGGTCCAACACCACCACCACCTACCACCGTCCACCACCACTACCACCACCCACCCACCACCATCATCACCCACCACCACCACGGTCCACCACCACCACCCACTACCACCACCACCATCACCCACCCACCACCACCTAGCATCGTCCACCACCACCGTTCACCACCACCACCGTCCATCACCACCCCGGTCCACCACCACCCACCACCCACCACCACCACCACCACCCACCACCGTCCACCACCACCACCCACCACCACCTACCACCGTCCACCCACCACCACTACCACCACCCACCACCGTCCACTACCACCATCATCACCCACCACCACCCACCACCACCACGGTCCACCACCACCACCACCACCACCCCCACCCACCACGGTCCATCACCACCACCACCCACCACCTCCACCGTCCACCACCACCACCCTCCACCGTCCACCACCACCCACCACCCACCACGGTCCACCACCACCACCACGGTCCACCACCATCACTACCCCCACCCACCACGGTCCATTTCCACCACGGTCCATCACCCACCACCACCACCGTCCACCACCACCACCCACCACCGTCCACCACCACCACTCACCACCGTCCACCACCACTACCACCACCACCCACCACTGTCCACCACTACCACCACCACCCACCACCACCACCACCACGGTCCACCACCACCACCACCACCTCCGTCCACCGTCCACCCACCACCACCACTACCACCACCCACCACCGTCCACCACCACCCACCACCATGGTCCACACCACCACAGTCCACCCACCACCACCACCATCTACCACCAGACTGCTGTAAAAACTCAATTTGTTTAAATTTAAGTTTATTTCAGCAGCCTGCAGACGTTAACAAACAAACAGTCTTCTTCTTGCAGACTGCAGACCTTTGGTCCACCTCTTCTCCTGCAGATGTCTGCAGATGTGATTCGCAGACTGTAGACCTTTTCCTGCAGAAAAAACAAACAGCACCTAAGAATACAAATTATTTCTAGAGTCCGCTTAATTCGCCCGCCAGTATTTTCAGCAAATAAATCCCCAATTTCACATAAACCCTACAAACCTCTTCTTTCAAAAAACCTTCACAAAACCCCCAACTCGATTACAAATATCAGAACCCTAGCAGTCAATGCAAACATCGATTATCCTCAAATTACTTTCAACATCTTCCTGATTATCTCAATCCTCAACAATTAAGTATAGGAAGAAGATGTCACGGGAAGACGAGATCGGAATGCGGGATATTGTTAAAGCAAGCGTCGTAGTAAGTGACCGAATCGGTAGAGATGTTTCAGCACAGCTTGATTTAGAAGAAGCTCTAGAAGCTTCTAGATATACTAGCCATCCTTACTCTACTCACCCTAGAGAGGTATATATATACATATACATATCTTTCTTTATTCATTGTTTATTTTTATTTGTTTAGGTTACTTTTAGAGCCTTAATAGAACTAGGTTTGAAGGTTTTTGAGTTGAATAATGAATAATCAAGGCTTTTAGGTTGGTATGCATTTGTTTGTTAGGGGTTTTATTATGGTTGTTGAATTGGTGTATCGGTTATTCGGTTTATAATGGTTAGAAGTCGGAACTCAGACGTTTGATTTAGTGACCTTAGTATGGTGGTTAAATTTGTGCAAGTGAAGATTTGAAAAGCTTAGCGGAAGCTGGTTTAATTATAGGGTTCGTGGACTAGACGACCGGTTAAGTATTTGTTTTACTGGGGTTTGGCTTTACGGTTATTTTAGTTTTAATTTATGATTCAGGTGTAATAATTGAAGTAGAACATGCTTCTTCTAAGCAGAGTGCTAGAGTGGTATCGCCTATTATTCCAAAAACAAGATTTTGGTTTCCTTTTTTACTCAGATTAAGTGATTTGCAGATTTGTATATCTTTGTATAATTGTATTCAACTTAAACTTTTAAAGGCAGCACCAGGATTCTAACAAACGACACGCCATGTAAAGGCATTACTATTTACCATTGTTTTATTAGTGGATACAGAGTTTTTCTTTAGATCTTGTTAGTTAAGCTTCATCAAAATGACGTGGATTTATCTGATAACAGCATGCTGATGAAAACAACAAAGTCGCATGACTTAATATCTGTTTTTATTTCCTAATCTTGACATCTTGTTGCAGTGGCCTCCATTGGTTGAAATAGCAGATAGCAGGGAATTACCATCAGTGCTCATAGAAAGATATAATGCTGCCGGCGGTGAAGGCACTGCTTTATGTGGAATATTTCCTGAAATCCGTAGAGCATGGGCATCTGTTGATAATTCTTTATTTCTCTGGCGGTTCGATAAATGGTAAGCAATTAACAATTAATTTTTTTCACGATGTCCGTCTTAAACTTGTTTATTTTTTGATTTAGGGATGGCCAATGCCCTGAGTATAGTGGTGAGGAACAAGCTATATGTGCTGTTGGTTTGGTCAAAACCAAGCCTGGGATTTTTGTCGAGGCTATTCAATATCTTTTAGTCTTAGCAACTCCTGTTGAGGTAACTGCTTATACCTTTTTTTCTTAGTTATTTGATTTTATTTGTTACATGGTATGTGTTATACTCAAGTTTAGTGTTTCTCAGTTGCTTCTTATTGGAGTATGCTGTTCTGGAAGTGGTGATGGATCAGACCCGTACGCAGAGGTTTCGCTACAGCCATTACCTGAATACACAATACCATCTGATGGAGTTACTATGACATGCATTGCATGCACAAATAGAGGTCACATTTTCTTGGCGGGCCGTGATGGGCATATCTACGAGTTGCTTTATACTACGGGTTCGGGTTGGTACAAACAGTGCCGTAAAGTTTGTTTGACAGCCGGCCTTGGTAGTGTGGTTTCAAGGTATAAATATGTTTTTTTTTTTTGCGCATAGTTTCCTTTTTAATACATGGTCAGAAGCTTATGCCTTCAGCTTGGCGGTTGGTGATTAAATTTGTGATTGGGGGGGGGGGGGGGGGGGGGGGGGGGGGATGTGTTTTGTAGCTCATTATGAGATACTGAATTTTCAGAATCATAAAATCAGCTGTAATAAAAAAGTCGGCCTGAAATAGTGTTTGGGCGTGCTGCTGCTTTGAAAAAAAGTTGAATACTTGAGTGGTCGCGAGTCTTTTTACATACATGGTCCTTGATTAGGTTTATTAACAATGACATCTGTAGATAAGTGATTTAGTATTACTTAAATCAGCAGTTTTGCTGCATCATGTATGAAACTGATTATCCTAATCCTCAGTTTAGCTTAACTAATCCAGATAACCTATATTCAATAATCAGTAGATAACTGATTATCCAAACACATCAAGCTGTTTATTACTAGTAGCAATAATCAGTTCTATAATGCACTTTTAAACACCCTCTAAAATCAATGAACATTAATATTCTCATTCATGGCGGAACTCTGACTACTATAATCTCCAAATTTTTAATTTTTGTTGTAACCTATTTTCCATCTTGGTGAGGATTTGACTAATGTTATATCTGCCATCAAACTTTGGTATGTAGTTCAGTGTGTTACTTGCATGTCATAATACCATTCCATCATGTTTATTAAATTTTTTCATTTTACACTTCAGGTGGGTGGTACCAAATGTATTTAAATTTTGGGGCTGTGGACCCCATTGTTGAAATGGCTGTTGATAATGAGAGACACATTTTGTATGCCCGGACCGAAGAAATGAAAATTCAAGTCTATACATTAGGCCAGGATGGTAATGGGCCACTTAAAAAGGTCGCCGAGGAGAAGAATTTAATCAACCAGCGGGAACTACATGGTAGCAGCAGGCAGCCGGCAGGATCCAGGTCTTCTACTAGATCAACAAAAACTTCTATAGTTTCAATATCTCCTTTATCTACCGTAGAGTCAAAATGGCTGCATCTTGTTGCAATTTTGTCTGATGGAAGAAGAATGTATCTTACAACCACTAAATCCAGTGGACATTTTGGTAACAATCTTCAAAAACCAAGTTGTTTAAAGGTTGTCACAACTCGACCTGCACCTCCATTGGGTGTGGGTGGTGGGTTATCATTCGGGCCACTTTCTCTTGCTGGTCGATCTCAAAATGAAGATCTTTCTTTAAAGATTGAGTCAGCACATTACTCATCCGCAACACTTGTTCTTTCTGATTCATCTCCTTCAACTACTTCATCACTTCTAATCGCAAACCGAGATTCAACCACACAGTCAACATCTTCATCCACTAATTTAGGGACAAGTGTCAGGAGTTCAAAGGCACTAAGAGAATGTGTTTCTACTCTCCCGGTTGAAGGCCGAATGCTGGCTGTAGCTGAAGTTCTACCGTTACCTGATACAGCTGCAACTGTGTATTCACTGTATTCACAACTTGAGTTTGTTGGATATGATAATTTCGGTGAGTCATTAGAGAAGTTGGCTGGAAAATTATGGGCTAGAGGTGATTTGCCAACTCAGCATATACTGCCACGTAGGCGGATAATTATTTTTAGTACAATGGGGATGATGGAAGTTGTTTTCAACCGACCCGTAGACGTTTTAAGAAGGCTGCTCGAGTCAAACACACCAAGAACAATACTTGAGGATTTCTTCAACCGATTTGGGCCCGGTGAGGCTGCTGCCATGTGTCTAATGCTGGCTGCACGGATTGTACACACAGACAATTTCATAAATAATGTTGTTGCTGAGAAGGCGGCTGAAGCCTTTGAAGACCCACGGGTTGTGGGTTTACCCCAGCTTGAAGGTAGCGGTGCATTGGCTAACACCCGAACTGCAGCTGGTGGGTTTAGCATGGGTCAAGTGGTTCAAGAGGCTGAGCCTGTATTCTCAGGTGCACATGAAGGGTTATGTTTGTGTGCATCACGGTTGCTTCTGCCTGTTTGGGAGCTACCTGTTATGAGCTCTTCTGATGCTGCTAATGAAAATGGAATAGTTGGGTGCAGACTTTCTGTGGAAGCAATGCAAGTTCTAGAAGATAAACTTCGGTCCCTTGAAAAATTTTTAAGATCTAGGAGGAATCAAAGAAGAGGACTTTATGGTAGTGCTGGTTTGGGAGATTTGACAGGTTCCATTTTGATTGGAACGATTGCTGATGTGGCAACTGGTGATAGGAGTATGCCAAGAAACATGTATAGTCCTTATTCTAGGAATTTAGAGTCTAGTGGTGCAGGCACATCTAATAAAAGGCAACGGCTTCCTTACAACCCTGCAGAATTGGCTTCCATGGAGGTAAACCTAAGTCTAGAAGTAGCAGTTTTGACTTTTGACCAATTTATTTGTGAATGGGTTGATTTGGTTAACGTTTATGTTTAATGGGTAACAAAAATAGCTTTAAAGAAAACTTATTGAAGTCGTCCAAACTGTATTTTTAATGCATACAGTCTTCTAAGTTTTTTTTTATTTAGTTTTGACTCAATACACTTATGATTTGGTTGTTTTGGCTTATGTTTTATGTCTAACAGCTCAAACGGGTAAAATAAAAATAAATTAGCCTCAAAGGAACTGACAAAATCATCAAAATGCATCTTTAATCTGTAAAACCTCCTGAATATTTTTAGTCAGAAGAATTGATAGTTATTGACATAAAATAAGCTTTGTAATCATGGCCAACACTTGTTATTTATAGAACAATTGGCGAAGTGCTACTGTCAGTCTGACCTGACCCAATTAGATTCTTAAACGGCTGAACTAGCGATTTTACTTATCCATTTTGATAAATCTAATGTAACATGTTAAAAGATGTGACTAGTAATTGATGCATCTTTATTAAGTTATTATTAAATTAATAAAGATATGTGGCTTGTAGGTGAGGGCTATGGAGTGTGTAAGGCAGCTGCTGCTTAGATGTGGTGAAGCTTTATTTCTCCTCCAACTTCTTTCCCGGCATCATGTCACTCGGTTAATTCAATCCTTTGACTCGAGTACAAAGCAGGCACTAATTCAGTTGACATTTCACCAGCTAGTGTGCTCTGAAGATGGTGATAGACTTGCTACAAGACTTGTATCTGCTCTAATGGAGGTACTTCAATTTAGAAAAATATGACTAATATAATATATCATGTTTTGAAAACTATGTTTTTGTCCCTAATATTGGATATTTGATATTTGATATTGTAGTATTACACGGGTCCAGATGGTAGGGGAACGGTGGATGATATTAGTGGCAGGTTACGTGAAGGTTGTCCAAGTTTTTATCAAGAATCTGATTACAAATTTTACTTGGCTGTTGAATGTCTTGAGAGAGCTGCTGCTGCTACTAATAATGATGAGAGAGAAACACTTGCTAGAGACGCCTTCAGTAAACTGAGTGGTGTTCCTGAGTCTGCAGATCTCCAAACTGTCTGCAAACGCTTTGAGGACTTGAGGTAATTTTTCTTTTTGCAGGCTGTGATGGCTTGACCTGAAACACTACTTGTATAAAGATACATTTATTTATTTATTACTATACATAATTAGTGTATCAAGTAAATATTGTTTCAGTCTTTATCTTACTGAATATAAGGATTTCCGGTGGTCATATGCAATAAAAATACACATATGGTGGATTTTGACCTATTTGGTTTGTTTCATTGTATGTTATTTTTTTTTATTTCACCCATATGACATGCCAGGGATAAGGCTTCTTTTGTATAGTTTATTAATAATCAATTAATGTGTCAATTATGATTATCAAATTATATTATTATAACAATGTTTAACATTTCAACTAGATGACTTGAGGTTTTATGCACAATTGGCCATGTTTTTTCTTTTTGGATTTCTAATTTGTTGACCTGTTAAAAAAACTTTTGGTCTGCTTAAGTATATGATTATGAAAGTTACATATTTTCAGTAATAATCGTCCCTGTGGTTTGTTGGAAGTTGCCACTTATGTACAAACTTGAGATTTTTTGTCATAATCGTACCATGGTTTTAATTGTTTGTCTAAATCTCAAGTTTGTACGTAAGTGACAACTTTCACCAAACCACAGGGACGATTTTAGCAGTTTACCTTATAATTTGTTAATACAATTATTTTAGAAGGTTTTATGCTCTAATGACTTTGAATGACTTTTGGCCCATTTTTCTTGAGCTATTTATAATTTGGTCAGTTTAACCTTTTAAGAGACAAAACATAACCCTGTATGACTCAAGGCATGCATAAGTAAATGGGTCAAAGCTGCCACTTATAAATCCGGTTAACACGTTTTCCCTTTAATTCTTGACTACAAAAAAACTGCAGATTTTATGAAGCTGTGGTTAGATTGCCTCTACAAAAGGCACAGGCTCTAGACCCTGCAGGAGATGCTATGAATGAACAACTGGATGCTGGAGCTCGGGCCCATGCATTTGCTCAGAGACAACGGTGCTATGACATCATCACTAGTGCTTTACGGTCTCTAAAAGGCGAAACCTCACAGAGAGAATTCGGTTCACCCATCAGACCATCTGCACAGTCTTCCTTTAATCCAGCTGCTAGGAAGAAATACATATGCCAGATTATTCAACTTGGGGTGCAGTCATCTGATAGAATCTTTCATGAATATCTGTACCGAACCCTGATTGATTTAGGGCTTGAGGATGAACTCCTGGAGTTCGGTGGGCCTGATCTAGTACCTTTCTTACAGAACGCGGGCCGTGAGCCTACACAAGAGGTTTTCATCTGTCTTTTGGTTAAGACAATTTTAATTTGGACCTAGTCTATAATGTCACATTATTGTTTTATCGCTTTGCAAGATGACAATCTTGTAGCATCTTTGCAGAGTGCAAATGATATGGTTGGGTAAAAAATGGGCAATATTTTGCACGTGTTGAAATGGTCCAGGTTGAGTTAATTGGAAACACTTTTTGTCTCAGTTATTAACCTTTTTATAAATAACTTTGTGCGTGGTTATTGAAGTAGTACTTTGTGTTATTGTGATAATCATCTTTTTTGTGTATAAAACTGAGGTTATATGTATTATTAGCTCACTTTGGGTGAAGTTTTGACCTGTTTCTTTTTAAGCAAACATATTTGTCTTTTTACCTATTTGGCCTTTTTAGAGATGAAACACATGCTAAATTAACTCATTCATAAGCAATTGGGTTAAATTTTGATAATAAAGTCTTACTGTTCATCCTTTTTATTTGTTTTTGTCTAGGCCCGGGCTCTTTCTGCATCCTCAGCGGGAGCTTCTCCACTAGGACATTCAGGAGCACCCATTCCTGCTCACCAAACAAAATACTTTGAGCTTTTAGCACGTTACTATGTGCTAAAAAGGCAGCATGTTCTTGCAGCACATGTATTATTACGGTTGGCAGAAAGGCGATCCAACGGTTTGGAAAATTTTCCCACACTCGATCAAAGGTACCTTATAATATCTTTGCAGCCATCTTTTCAAATCATAAAGTTGGCTTCTATATCTTTATAACTGGATTGAGCAATATTTACTGTATACCGTTTTCAATTTCAGACGCCAATATCTAAGCAATGCGGTTATTCAGGCAAAAAGTGCAAGTAATGATGACAGTTTAACAAATTCTTCTAGAGATAGTGGCTTACTAGATTTGCTTGAGGGGAAACTAACTGTTTTACAATTCCAAATAAAAATCAAAGAGGAACTTGAGAGGCTTGTTTCTAAGTTAGAGTCTGCTCCTAGTACATCAGAATCTGCCCCAAATAATTCCGAAGCTGAATTTCTTCAAGCTGTAAAGGAAAAAGTGAATGAGCTATCATTGGATTTAAAAAGTATCACACAATTATATAATGAATATGCTGTTCCATTTGAGCTTTGGGAGGTATAATACTTTTCCTTATCATTTTTGACAGTTTTGGAAATTTTTATGATATAAAGCCTGATATTTTGCTATTTTTATTTATTCTTTTGCTTTCAGATATGTTTAGAAATGCTATATTTCGCAAGCTACAGTGGTGATATGGACAGTAGCATTGTAAGGGACACATGGGGCCGACTAATGGATCAAGCTCTCTCAAAGGGCGGTATTGCCGAAGCTTGTTCTGTATTAAAGAGGATTGGTTCACATGTTTATCCTGGAGACAGTGCCGTTTTACCTCTGGAAACATTATGTTTACATCTTGAGAAAGCTGCATTGGTATGGGCTCTCTTGTTTGTTAGGATCTATAGAGTCTTGAAATGCATTTTTAGATGTTTGATAAACAATTTATATTTTTTGTGCAGGATCGATTTGTTTCAGGGGCTGAAATTGTTGGTGATGAGGATGTTGCAAGAGCTCTTTTGGCAGCTTGCAAGGGGACAGTAGAACCGGTTTTGAACACATATGATCAGTTGTTATCTAGTGGTGCAGTTTTGCTGTCACCAACCCTGAAATTGAGGCTTTTGCGATCAGTGCTAGTTGTGCTTCGGGAATGGGTCATGTCTACTTCTACACGTGGAATGGGTTCAAGCCCAATTGGAGCTTCACTCATTCTTCGTGGAACATTTTCAATGGATCAAAGAACTGCTATAAACCATGGAATTCGTGATAAGATTGCAAGTGCTGCAAACAGGTAAACTTTCTTTGGTTTTTTTTAGTAAAACCGTCCCGTCAGTCGTCTCTAATATAAGGCCCAAATCAACCAAACTGGTCAGTAAATGTGGCAAATTAGGCTGATTGGGTAACAACTAACAATTCATAGTGGGTAATGTTTTATGCTAGAAGTGAGTTCGGTTGACACAGACCCACAAACTTATTTTGTCCATTTTTTAAGTTTTTTTTTTTACAAGTAATTAACGTGTTAAATACCTCAATGTGATTATAGAAACTATATATTTAAACTTTTATCGATCGTATGCATCAGAACTTCACTCTGGGCAACTTTTGACACGTACCCTTTTTGGCTAGATCTTTCTTTACTCGACTCAATTAACCTGCTTGCTTCTGAAATAATGTTTGGTCCCAGTTCAAAGGAATTTACAAATGCATTGGTTTTGTTTGGTCTCTGCCTCTCTAGTCACATACATAATTCTACGGAGTAATTGTTTTTTCTTATGCGTGGGTCAACAGGTATATGACTGAAGTGCGAAGACTGGCATTGCCACAGAACCAAACAGACGCGGTTTACAGAGGTTTTAAAGAGCTTGAAGACTCCCTTTTAACTTCTTCATCTTTTGAGCGATTTTAACGTTCTTTTGTGTCACTGTCATCTTATTGTATGTGTCATATGCTATTATTATTTTATTAAAAGAATAAGAATTGCCATAAGTGCTGATATCTTGCCTTTCTTGTTTGTACCATTTGTTCAGAAGACAGAATTGACACATCTGTGTAACATTTCTGTTAAATTTTTTTTGTTTACCTTTTCATGTTTTACTAAGCAATTTTGAGATATTACACAAATGTCATCTAATTTTTGGCTCTGCTGAAAGCCTGAAATGATTAAATGTTACAAAAAGACTATCACTTTTTGTCTTGAGATATTTTTGTAAATAAGATAAAGAAATAAGGAATTCAAGTGTAGATTTGTAAATAAGATAAAGAAATAAGGAATTCAAGTGTTACTACATAAATATAGATCTCATAAATGGTATTTGTATCTGCTTTCCCATTAAAAGTTATGCCATTTCTATTGAAAAAGATGAAAACATGCAAGTGTAACTTTTTATTGAACATAGAGAAATTTGTTCAAACAATCATAGTGAATCTCCACCAACCAGTCCAATGTAACACCGTGCCCTTTACCACCTTACCGTAATGACCGCCCTTCTAGGGCGGGCATGAGAGGGGGAGGGGTGAGGCAAATCACGAGCGTGGGCGCAGAGTATGAAGGATAAGAACTTGACTCCATTTTTTGATCAATCACACGCACACACTGCACACTCATTTTATTTTTACTTTTTTCTTTTATTTAATTTCAATGTAAAGCCATTACAAATTTTAGTAAAACTAGTTCGTAAAACCACTTGTGCCTACGTGACATTGACGTAACACAACTTTTAGTGAAACCATTACATATAGCCTAAGACCATGTGTAGTGGGGAAGGGAAAAACATAAGGTACCTGTTTCTGATTGGTCCACGTGGTAGCTGAGTCAGTATGAGGCTTGAAGTGAAAATGAGATGCAGTGGTAGTGGGAAAAAGATAAGACCCCTGTTTGTGATTGGTTGTTTAGTTTATTATTATTTTTTAAACTATTTAACTAAAAGTAAAAAAAAAAAAAAAGACAAATGTTATAAAAAAATTACAAATAATATTAAAACACACAACTAATATTAATTTAAACATTACATAATCCTAAATTACTTATTTAAACAATACATAATCCTAAACTAGTTATTTAAACATTACATAATTAATCCTAATTCTCTCCCATACAGAGAATAGTTATCACATTCCTCTAAAGTGTACTCCGGTGAAGACATGGAACAATCGCTATCACGACCGTCGGATCTGCTGTCCCAGTGGATGCGGCAATACTTAGGAGTTGATACATAGTATCGTTCCTCATCCATAGCAGCCCTAACTGCTTCGTACTCCTCCTCGGTTGGCTCCTGAGCAGGAGGGTTTGGGGTGAAATTGGGGTTGGGGTTCGGTTGGGTCTCCACTAACTGTAGCTGGCCCATTCCCCTAACAACACATAGGAGGGGCAAGAATGGTCATTTGCCACTTTACAAGCCTTTAAAGCATCTTGTACAAGAATCAATGCATAAAAACTCTTAAACTTTTAAAGGGTGCAAGTTATGATGCATCATGTACAAGTCTATTATGCACATAAAAAAACACGGGATTTTCGTATCAGATCTCACATCTCAAAAAATTATTTGCCCCCTTCTCTCTCTCTGGCGATTCAATTACCTTAAGCTGCTTTCATCACGATTGCACCATATGGATGAATATTTTTTCAGATTGACAAAGATTCCGACTTTCATCAACGGTCACGCTCCGGTGAGCACTCAAGAGCTTCGACTGTGGCATTAGGTTTCAGATCCATTGAATCAAGGTAAGATCTGACGAGTCTCATGCTTTTTTCGGCCAGCTACAACACCTCCGATTGAGGTAGCTTTGTTTTCAGTTTCACGCAATATTTCGTTTAGATCCGTAAAATCTAAATTTGGATCTTTCACACCAAGTACGTTTGGGTTGTTGATGAGTTTTCTAACAATCCTCATTTTGATATATGTTTCGATTTTCGTATAGATTGGAATTGTTTGGAACTGTTTAGGTTGTTCTAGCTTCTCCGACAAGCTTCTGGTAACCCAAAACGACTTCCGACTACGATGATTCAAGACATAACAACTGCTCAAGTGACGACTGGAATCAACCATGACTCAGGTTGTGATTGTGGTGGCCATTCGAACAGGTTACGTGGGTGAATAAGCTTTGGATATGAGATAAATCTAAACTCTTAATTTTTTTTTCTGATTTGAGAAAGGTTATTTCTTTTCGGATTCTGGTTTTATATTCGTTCTGTCATCACGTATTGCAATTACTTTTAGGTTAAGTTTGGGTAAGTTTCTTGATTTTTAAGATTTTTAGTTGTGTTTAAACCAAAACTGACATGTTCAAACTGTGTTAGGACATGAGTGCTTTAGTCTTAGTAATTTGACTGTACGATAATGTTTTCAAGTCAATTTTATATGTGATTATTTATTTTTTCTTTTAGGTTTAGTAAAAGTAAAATTGGGCTAACATATGGTGGTCTGTGTTTAGATCGATTTTTTTAGTATTAATGTTAGTTTCTTGTTTATGATTATTGTATACAAACGTATTTAGAAACGAGCGTTTGATTTGTGGTCGCTAAAGACAAATATATTGTTGTTCTCATGAGAGATACCGAAGAAAAGTTCATTTCCACTAATATTTTTTCTCACTTTATGTGATATCCTAATAGTTTAGTGTAGTTTAGTGATTGATATGTTAATTCTACTAGCTACGTATTTTTAATTCATTTCATTTATGTAGGCTAAAGTTTTTTTATTTAGATTGTTAGTTATTTTTGGGTAACTTGTTTTATGCATTTCGTATAAGCTAAAACCGTGAAACCAAATCGGAACCAAGTAACGGTTTGGTTCGGTTTTAGTTTTTAATGGTTCGGTGTTGGTTTTCAATTACCAAAACTTTGGTGTTTTGTTGGATTGAAGTGACTGAAATTTTTGTTAGCCATTTACACCTGTATATTTATATTTATAATTTAATTAATTTGTGTGTTCTCTTTGTAGGAATTTGGTAAATATTCCAGATGGGGTTTCTCAAAGTCAAAAATAGAGGCACATTCCATATCGAGACTCGAAGTTGATTTTTCACTAAAAGAGTCTCTTGATGATAATGCAAAGCTCGCCATGGTCTGTGAAACATCTTTTTTCACAAAGGTATTGTGAAAGTTTCTTTTATTATCTTTTTATTTTACTGTAGATTTTAACTTTCTAACCTGGTCTGACCTGTTTTAAGTCGGTCTAACCTGTCCCGACCTGTTTTAAGTTGGTCTAAGCTGGCCCAAACCGTTTCAAGTCGGGCTAACCTAGCTCGACCTGTTTTAAATCAGTCTAACATGGCTCAACCCGTTTTAAGTCAGCCTAACCTGGCCTGACCCGTTCTAAGTCAGTCTAACATGGCTCGACCCATTATATGTCGTTTTGACACATTTACTCTACATCATTGTAATATGCAGGATCCTTCTAGAATAAGTTGGTTCATGCGGATTGTTTCTACTGTTCATGTTACTGATCAAAATCGTTGGCCGAATTCATAATGGAGGCTTCTTCAGGTATTAGTTTCATTTTTTTTTTTGTAAATTTTACATTGTACATGCTTGTTATTTTAAAAGAACTTCACCATTTTATAATTACTAATAAGCATTTATAAGTGGTGTTTAAAGTACCTACTTGCTGTCAAAACTGTGCAGGAATGTATAAAAATCCAAAATATGTAATTCTTTTTATTTAATTTTAGATAGATTAATATACTTTTGGGGATTAAATCTTGCAAATATTTATGATATATGATGGTTAAAAAAATAGATTACATGGATTGTTGGTATGTATAAAGCTATGTTATCCATCTTTATTAGTTGTCAAATCTGTCTTAGAATATAGTAATTGTTTGTTTGGGTTATATTTGCATAATAGCATCAACATTACACTTTAGGTTTTATAAAAATGATTATACATGTAGGCGGCTCAGCTGTATGAGAAAAATAAACTAAAATTAATGATGTCAAAAATGTTCATTAGAAGATTATAGTTTTGTTTTCTCTACAATGATTTTAGTAATAGTATTGTATTACAAGTAGGGATGCATTTCAGGTTTATTTATTTTAAAGCTGTTTTTTTATTTAGTTTATCCGTAACCTGTTAAAGATTAAAATTTAAATGTATTTAATGTTTTTCTACCCCAACTTTTGCTTTACCCTATTCATTCAGACCCATTTTAGACTTTTAATATGTGTTTTTTTTACTCTTTTCTCTTTTCACAAAAATTCAAATGCCTCTTTAGACTACATGAGCTTCTAAAATGGGTGATTCTAGAGGGTCAAACAAGAGAAAAAGAGCCTGCTCACTCTCTGTATATGGCAGGTTGCCCCCACCCTCTAAAATGTTTTTTTGTTTTTTCTGCCCTGTCACAACATATTGCAGAAAGCACTGTAAATTTCTGCTCTGTTAAAATTTAATATAGGGAGAAAATTGTCTTTTCAAAGTGCAACCATAAGTTTCTCCCAACATTAATTTCAAAAAAGAATTATAAATAAATGTAACAGCAGTCAATGTAACAACTAAGATGACAGTAGTAGTCCAAAATACCAACATTTTATTCCTCAAGCACAATCTCTGTAAGGAAACAAAACAAACATCAAACACTAAAACATATTAAAAAATATTTAAAAACATTTAAAAACAAAACAAACATTAAAATACTTTACCTTCTATCACCATGAAAAACTCAATTATTCTGTTCATCATTCGATCCGAAACCATCATCATTCGATCCGAAACCACCATAACCACGATCACGAACAAACCTAAAATAAATAAATAAATAAATAAAAACAGACAGAGTAGAAACAACTTACCGATGATTATTGACAACCAACTGAAGTCCAACAGAACCAGAACGAGAACGTTCCGCTTGCATTTCACGAACCTCTCGCTCGAGTTTGTCGAGACGAAAGTTAAGTGCAAGAAGCATCTGCAGAAGATCCGTCTCCGACACCGTATGAGATTCCACAGGCAGATATCTGGTAGCAAGCGCCTCTGCTTTGCTGTAGAGGCCGATTCCTAACGTTTTTATTCCCCTACCCACTTGATACACAGTGAACTTCACTTCGTCTCTTAGGTTAACACTAATATCGTTTAGAATCGCCTCAGTGTCCGATATAAGACCACGAGATAAGAATATCGCGCTAGCATACGCTGATCTGAGCGCTTCTTCAGTGACTGAACTCACAAATGCCTTAAAGTTATCTTGTTTTTCGTCACTCTGTTTTTCCGCCATTGTTGCAGGGAGAAAGATAAGGAGGGGGAAGAGAGAGGGAGTGAGGGAATAAAAGTGATTTGGGTATTTATGAGACATTTAAAATCTGTTTTCCTTTTATATCTGAACCTTCTAGAAAGTGACACTTTACAAATTGTTTATTACAAGTGTGGCAAAAAACTCACCAAACAAAGCGATGTATATGCATTTGGGGTCATCTTGATTAAGTTGATGACCGGAAGAAGTATTAGTGGTGTTAGTCGAAACCCAACGGTTAGCTAGGAGCTGATGCGACATCAGGCTACCTAACTTGATGGCTTAACGCAGTCGTAAGAACCAGTGTGGTTGTGAGAACCAGCATGGTTGTGAGCTGCTAGTATGCTACTACAGCAGCTCGTATGCTTTGTGGCTTTGGCGCACTGATGAAAGTTTCATTAGAGAGAGTAACTTTAGAGAGAGGGGGAGAGGTCTACTGAGAAGTTAAGGGAGGTGGGGGTTGGCCCCTCTATTTAAAGAGGGGAATTCCTTATCTTTGGTGTCATTTTCCTTCTTGGTCTTCAAAACTTGCATGTGAGAGACAAGGTTGTTGTACCTTGTACCCTTTTGTATCCTAGAAGCTTGTTCTCCACTCAAAATGTGCCTTTTCTTTTCCTTTTTACATTTTGCTTCCAAGAACCTGCATTTATCTCATAATAGGAAGGTTTTAGCTATATTTAATAAAGATAATTGCATAATAAAAGTGTAAAAAGGATGATAATTACATATATAAAACATGTTAAATTATCGGCACATCACCTAACCTAGCATGCCATATATCATATGACTCACTATCACTAAGACACACCTTAGAGTTAAAACAAGTATTGCCACACAGATACAATCCTTCAAGCTGTTTACTAGTCACCAGGACTTTCTTGGTTAACCGGTCATGTATATAACAAGTATCCTCATCAAACCCAACATACAACTTATTATCCCTAGCAAGTTTGTGAATTGAAATAAGATTAACTTTGTACTCATGGACAACCAACACATCTTTTAAAACCACACCATTAGCAAGATTAACATTACCAATTTTTGTAACCAAGGCTTTAGTACCATTCGGGTGATTCACATGAATATTTAATTCAGACACTTCAACGTAATCAGTTAACTCAAAATCATTAGTTACCATATGTTGACTTGCTCCTGAATCAACAATCCACCCAATTTTAACCTTATTCCCTACACAACTTGCAAAACCAAAAACAGGTTTACCATACACATTGGCACAAAAAAAAACTACCTATGACATTGCTGCTTTGTGGACTTTCCTTTGCCTTCTCACTTAAAAGACTTAACAACTTAGTCATTTGTTCAGTGGTTAAAGAAGAGACATGGTTATTAGTATTAACACTACTATTGTTACTACTATTATTACCCCCCATCCTTTTGGATTGATTCCCCCTAGACCTCATCCAAGGGGGGATATCCTATCAACTCAAAACACTTTTCAGCCAAATGACCATTCTTATTGCAATGAGTACATTTTAAGGTAGATTGGCTATTAGACTTATTAGCAAACTTTTTGTTAAACTCAACAAACTGACTGGTTTGATCAGTTTTAGACAAAAACTAACAGTTTGAGATTTTTTATTTACCCCACTAGCATTCCTGTGTGACTCTTCCCTAGACATAACAGCATAAGCTTCTTTAACAGTAGGTAAGGTATCTCTAGTTAGTAAATTTGTTCTAACAGTTTGATAATAGCTGTCTAATCCCATTAAGAATTGCATAAGTTTAATCATTTGACTGAAACTGTTAAAGTCTCTAGCAACATCACAAGTATATGGAGGTAATTGGAGTATTTTATCCAATTGCTTCCACATAACATTCAACTTTTGATAGTACTCAGATACAGAAGAACCATCTTGACTAAAGCTATTTATCTTCTGATACAAATCAAGACCACAGAACCATCAATTTTATCATAGGTTTCTTTAAGTTCTTTCCAAACATCACTAGCAAGTTTAGAGAATACTTGACCTAAATACAATTTTTCAGACATAGAATTAAGTATCCAGGTAAGGGACAATGGAATTACATCTGTCCCATTGTCTAGAAAGAACAGGATCATCAACAGGTTTAACACATTCTCCATTAACGAATCCTAGTTTATTTTTAACTTGTAAACCAAGAATCATAGCATTAGACCATACACTGTAGTTATTGGTACCTTTCATTTTTATGCTAACAATAGTCAAATTAGTAGAATCACTAGGGTGAAGGTAAAGAGGGTCACCAACATCGATCTTATTGACCAAGGTAACAAGATCAATAATAGCATTACCCCCTCCACCTTGACCATTGTCATCGGCCATAACTATTCAAGCAAGAAATACACACCACAACAGATCACACACAAAGAACAAACAACCAAACAAGATCAGAAAAAAATATCAAGAAAACAGATAGCACAAAAACTAGCGAAGCTGTATAGGTGATCCCGATCACTGGTTCATCACTCAAAAGGTGCCATCGCAGGTCCTTATACAGGAACCACATAAAATCTAGACCAACCTTAAAGCTACACAGGAACTCAAGCCTTGAATAGACGACTCCTTAGGACAAACACTACACAAAGAGAAAATGAAAAGATCTCACCAATAAAGCCCAAGTTAGGGATCGCCAATAACTCGTAACTTGCAACCTTCACTTAGGGTTACAAGTCAGAGAGCTTTAGAAAATATGCTATCCAGTCGTCAACAGATCTTGAGAATATATCTGATCCTTCAGACGTCCAGCTTAATCAAGATCGAAACCCTAGATCTAAATCACCAGATCTAACCACGTATGTTTCCAGATCTTCACGGAAGCCTCCAATGATCTGAAGAGATAATACCTTCTTTAGATCAGGAAACCCTAATTACAGTGGAAGACGAACAATAAGAACTCAAATCAAAGCCTCAGCTCTGATACCATATTACAAACATGATATCTTAAACATAAACTTAAAGATCTTTATTCAAATCAAATAATCAAACAATCTAAAATGAGTAACAATCTGAACAATAATCTCTCACCAATAAGAACCTCTCAAAACCATCAACAGACTAACAAGACAATGATCAAAGAACAGATACAAGGTGTATCTGAACTACAAACAATAAAGGATCAAAACCCTAGACTATTCAGACGAATGAGAGAGACAAAGAGATTATGAAAGAATAAGATTGCAAAACTGGTAAACGAATGATGATAGAGGGTATATATAGCTGGAAAGTGTGCCTCCTGTCTTAATCGAACGGACAACAATGATCAGATCCAACGACTTATAATAAGTTGTGTTTCTTCACTTGGATCGCTACATCAGCAGTAATAAACAAGATGTGAAAGATGGGCCATGGGCCGGCTATATGAAAGATGGGCCATGGGCCAACATCTGCTGAATAAACTCAAATCGGCAAATATGCCAGACACCAACTGGGGCACTAAACACCACTGCAACGGGCCTATCTACACATCAACATCCAACTTGAATCTTGAGACCAAATCACCATAGCATAAAACCTGCAATCACACTTATGCAAAATATAAAAACAATATGTATATAAAACTAAATTATAAAAAACAACAAGCCCATATTGACCCATTTTAGTAGAATTGCAAATGATGCATCAATTTTAACAGAATTGGAGCACTTAACTGATCGTGCAAACTAACCTTTCCTTTAAGTGTTTTAACTAGTCATGCTATCTTCTTTTGATAGCTTAATAATGTCACCAAACGATATATACCAAAACAACACCTTAAATAATCTTTGTTGATACCAAAAAAAAAAAAAAAAATACTCCATGACGTATATCTCTCTATGTAATGTGAATTTAAATGTGTTGTGAAATTAGTTTTAGACTTCATGCATTATATAGTAACTAGATACAAAAAAAATACGGGACATAAGCAAGGCAAATTTGCGTATGATTTTAAACTGATAAGAAAAATATGCGTTTTATTGATAATACATGATGAAAAGGTGTTTTGCATACATTGAAAATTTTATTAGGCTTTTTCATGTGAATAAAATAAGACATTGGACATATTGTCGCATAACACATAATAACTATGACAATAATTATCTTTTTGACATTATGTTAAAAAAAACACTTCTTTCGTGATACCAATCAGTTAATAATTTAGAACTATGATGTTTATCGAGCAATCGGAAAAGTATATAACTTTGATGTAATTCTCGTTTCGTTAAATTGATTTCATGTCCAATACCTTTTTGAGTTGTTAAATTATTATTACTTTGCTTTACTAAAACTAAATCGTGTCAATCGTTAGAGCTTTTTAATTTTTTGTTTTCCCGACTCTCTCTCCTTCTTAATTATGGATAATAAAGATAATTATTAAAAAATGTTCACTAGAGGAAAAATGCCTGAAAGTTTGGATCGTCGTTGGGAATTTTCGAAGTACAGATTATTACCGGTCAATGGGTGAAAGTTTGGATTATTAAAATCCAATACCCCTATGTTGATTAATATTTCTATGTTTATCTTTTCTATTTTATTAATTCAACTTCGTATAATACACGAGGTTCTAACCTACAGTATATTTTAAACCATATAAACATGCGAAATCCCAAACAGTCAACAGGTGGGGTTCCTGTTCAGGAGCTTTAAGGGTCGTATCCTGGCAAGGGGCGAACTGTGGCAACGGTTCAATCTGGCAGTAATATACTAACCATAAAATTCCTACTAGAGACTTGTCTAATCAAAGACCAAAGGCCTAACCAGTGGATCTTGCCAAAAAAAAAAAAAAAAAAAAAAAAGTCTTTGGAAACGGTAGCCGTTAAGCGACGCCGTTACCTTATTGCGTCCAAATCTCACACACGCCAAAAACGCCCTTCGTAATAATAAGAAACCAAACAACACAAACAACACACCATTTGTATTCACTTCATCTTCTCTTTTGTTCTTCCCTAATTGTTATATCATATCATATAGATCTGTAACTAACTCGATAATACTCTAGATTCATCCATTATCCATCACCTAATCCAAAACCGTTACAATCCGTTCATCTCTCTCTTAAATTTGTAAAACATGTTCCGCTTCGAACATCAAAAGATCAGAAAACGTATTTAATTATCATTTCCTTTGATTTAATTTAATTAATTTTACGCTTTTAAATTCTTGTGTTTCTATCATCGTCTGCTATGGCGGACGCTTTTACTGCTTTACCGGCGGCTGTTCTTCGGAATCTAGCTGATAAGTTATACGAGAAGCGGAAGAACGCTGCTCTTGAGGTTAGGGTTTTGTTATTGTGTTTATTATTATTATTATTATCATTATCATCATCATCGTCATTATTATTATTATTATTATTATTATTATTATTATTATTATTATTATTATTATTATTATTATTATTATTATTATTATTATGAAGTTTTTAGGTGTTTTGAATGTGTGTGATGGTTTGATTGTGGTTGTTTAGGTTGAAGGAATTGTGAAGCAGTTGACAGTTGCTGGAGATCATGATAAAATTAGTGCTGTGATTAAGCTCTTGGTTCATGATTTTACTTACTCTTCTCAAGCTAATCATCGCAAGGTATATAATTAGGTGAATTGTGTTACTGAATTTTAATTTGCGTTTATATAATTTGCGTGATGCAGTTTGTTGACCGTTTGACTTCTATTTCGATGTATTAGTTCACAATTAATTTAAATGAAATTGAGAGTTCAACTAAAAAGATAAAATAAGAAAATAATTGGATGTTTGTTTGTTTTTAGGGAGGGCTGATTGGATTGGCTGCAGCTACTGTTGGTTTGAGCTCGGAAGCTTCGCAACATCTCGAGGTCTGCATTTAGTTCTTTGGTTGCTTTTTAGTTTTTGATAAACTGATAATAACTTGTTTTAGCCAATTGTCTATATCTAAGCCTTAGTAGGACTTGCTGATTTTGAAAGGTTGTAGTTACAAGTGTTATTTGATAAACCATTTAGTGACTTGACGAATTGCCATTAACTTAGCAATAATATTCGATTAGTAAAACTATAGATGTAAGATAAGTATCAGAAAAGTAGACATGATCTCCATTTGTAAAAGTTGATGAGGGACTGATAACTTGAATGGTTGACTTGTATTTGGATCAATGGGAATGCAGAAGAAGAGTGAGAAAGTGAGTCAATAATTCTAAAAGAAGCACGTACAAAGATTTTCAGTAATTTTGTTAATGTTAATTGTTATTAGTTTAGACTGGAGGGTTTTTCCTTTAATCCTTTGTTATAATTAAGTCTACAATATAAGTCTTTTGACTAAATTTAATATTCATTAAGCAAATTTTATATTTCATTTTAGTTTTAGATTTGAGTTTTTATTGGTTTTATTAGGTCTAGAGTCTCGATTATTCTGATAGAATTTAATATTCGGTTACTAGAATTGCCTACAAGTAATTAAAGGCTCTTTGTACTGTTTGGTGATAAATTTGATAGATGATGATAAAAATTCTTTTGTATGGGTTTTATCCAAACGCTTGCTAGAATGTATCTAGCCTTTTCTTGTTTCCGCTTTACGTGGCTTGCGATGGTTTGCAAGACGTTAAAATGTTAAATTATTCACCACCAAACAACATGAAAAGAAAAAAATTCCATGCAAGCTAGGATAGTAATTGATATAACTTTCTAGTTGTATTCCACTATTCTGCATGCCAAATAGACATTGTAGGTCATCGATTAGGCATAGCATACTCTTAAGTTGCATAACGCCATAACAGTAAAAACCGGAGCACATAATGCTATCATCATATAACCTTTGCATGCATGTGAATTTCTAACTGTAGATACCATGTTTAACAACACTAATTTGCCAAATTGATTGAATGTTAATCTAATTGAGATGATGTCGTATTTGCTTGCTGCTTGAAATTTGAATATGTTGAATACATACAGTTCATGTACTGATTAAATATGGGATATGGTGGTCATATGAGTTTTTCAATTCCATTAACAAGCCGAATAAGTTTTATCCTTAGAATCACAACCAGTATTTGGTGACCTTAGGACTAAGTTTGTATTTATTAATTATTATCAGCATTATCATGTAGATAAGCAGCACAATGTAAAATTCAGATATACATGTCACATGGAATTGCTAACTCATTTCACAATGACAGACATCATTCTTCCTCTGATATAAAAAAACAGCCATTGTTCTTATATGACATACTCCCTTCTGTATTTCCTCATATGCCTGCTGCAAAGTAACCTATTTGCTAAAAACTTTAATAATTTCACAGTATATAGATCAACATTACTGAGTTCTTTGTCTGTTCTCTTACAATCCACCTGGCAGCAAATTGTACCGCCTGTGATTAACTCTTTCTCTGATCAAGATAGCAGAGTTCGTTATTATGCTTGTGAAGCTTTATACAACATTGCAAAGGTGATATGAATTTTGACATCATGAAGTAGTTATAATGTATATAACAATACATTTTGGATTTAGCTTATGCCCTTCTGTAGGTTGTGAGAGGAGACTTCATTCTGTTCTTCAACAAGATATTTGATGCTTTATGTAAACTTTCAGCTGATTCAGACCCCAATGTCCAGCGTGCAGCTCATCTTTTAGATAGACTTGTGAAGGTGAATGGCTTTTTTATTTGTTACTTAAGTAAATCGTGTGCAAATGCTAAATTGCATATCAAGGACATATTGATGTTTCTATTGCTGGAAACAGGACATCGTGACAGAGAGTGATCAATTCAGGTGATTATTTACAATTTTTGTAATTCTAATATTCCATTTTTTGGGGTTTATAAGTAGTCATTTTTTGACTTTTCTTCGCCAGCATTGAAGAATTTATACCTCTGTTGAGAGAGCGAATGAACGTGTTAAACCCTTATGTCCGTAAGTTTTTGGTTGGATGGATCACAGTGTTGGACAGTGTTCCAGACATAGATATGCTGGGTTTTCTTCCAGATTTTCTTGATGGTAAATGATCTCACTTCAGAATTAAATGGTATTACTCATGAACGTGCATGCTTTTTTGTCTCAAACCTTTGTTGGACAACTGACTTGTGGCGATCTCAGGTTTATTTAATATGTTAAGTGATTCCAGTCGTGAAATCCGGCAGCAAGCTGACTCAGCACTTTCAGAGTTCCTTCAGGAAATTAAGAATTCCCCGGTATGGCAGCTGTAACTAATCTTTTATCATTCCTCTTCTATTTGTACTATATGCTGCTGTAGATCTTATTTGTATTTAAGGACATCTATGCCTCAGTGATCTGTTATCTAAGAAACCATTGCATCTTTTAATCTCCCATATTAGTGTTTGTGGATCTGGATGATATTTCATATCTTTGTGAGTAACAACTATTTTATCATTTCTTTGTAAATTTCTGACTCTAGCAGTGCTACTCATGAAGTCTGTAGATTATGGTCGCATGGCAGAAATACTTGTGCAGAGAGCATCTTCACCTGATGAATTCACTCGTTGGACTGCAATTACCTGGGTAGGGATACTTTTTATAATTAGGTGTTGCTTTCTTGTAGTTGGCATCTTTTTGTGAGATGTTATAGAGGTGGCAGAATGGGCATGGATTGGGTAATATGTTAATACAGGATCAGGTCAAATGAGTTATCTTTTGGTACGGGCTGGGTTGAACCCAGAACACATTTTCTCTGATTTTGTTTCACTTTTTGAATAAACTGAATAAGTTTTATGCATTAAACTACACTTTGGGCAACTTTCAATCCGTTCCACCATTTGGCCCGTTTCTGTCTCAAGTACATATGTCCTTTTAGAGATAATATATAACTCGAATCAATCTGTTATAATTAAATGAGTCGAAATTGCCACCTCTAATTTTTTTTAGGAGACAATTGTAGTCTTTTGTGTACATACTTAAGAGTAGACAATTAATTTCTGCAGATGAATGAGTTTGTGAAACTTGGCGGTGATCAGCTAGTTCCTTATTATGCGGATATGTTAGGAGCTATCTTGCCTTGCATAGCTGATAAAGAAGAAAAGATACGAGTTGTAAGTTTTTAATTATTATTATTATTATTTTAATAATAAGAATACTAGTAATAATTGTTATTTGTTGTTATTATTATTATCGATAATATAGAAATAAATTTGAAGAAGTAAATAAAAGAAATCAATGTCAGCAATTAATAATTTGCATATCTGTGACTTCAAATGCCACATTATAAAAAATGACTTGTGCAAGTCAAAAATTTCAAAAAGTATACATGTTTATTATTAGACAAAAACGTCAAGGAACTTTGTTATTGAGAATGTAATTTGGAGACTTATTTGCGAAAATTCGGAAGGCATCAATGAGTTTTTGTGGTTTTAGCCCATTTTAAATGGTACAAAATTGTATGTTTTGGCTTTTGTGACCATCAGGTAGCTCGTGAAACAAATGAAGAGCTTCTTGCAATGAAGGCTGATCCTGCTGAAGGGTTTGATGTTGGAGCAATCCTCTCCATTGTCAAGAGGTCAGACATTATTGTTTAGTTTACATCAATCATGGGTTTTAGGGTTTGCTTTATGGGGTTTATGAATCCTTTCTATCTTTATTAATAGAGGAAAATCAACTTTAAGTACCCATATTCAAGAGACGTTTTCTGCACAATATTTTTTGGTATTCATTTTTCCCTTAATTTTTCAGGCAGTTGTCTAGTGACTATGAGGCCACTCGGATCGAATCATTGCACTGGATTTCAACCCTTTTAAATAGACATCGGACCGAGGTAACCTTTGACTATTATTTCATTATTCAGTTTGTATTTAATTTCTATGTATGTTTTCTGTTGTGATATGTATTAAGATTCTTAGAGGTAAAGAAAAGAAAAAAAAATTAAAAAGGAAAAGGTTTATATATGTAACAGGTCCTGTCGTTTTTTAATGATATATTTGACAACCTTCTTAAAGCATTGTCAGATCCCTCTGATCAGGTAATCTTTTCATTGCTGCTTCATTATCTTAAGTTATTTATCCAACTGTATATTATATATGTTTTTTACTTAACGATGGTTTGTGTAACAAATAAGTGTACCCGTAAGAATTCCACTCATAGCAAAGCTATGGGTAAGGTGTGGGGCTGTGGGATGGGATGGGGCTGGGCAAACCTTTCCTATATCCCTGAGGATAGATAGGTTTTTCCCGGTGAGACCTTTGGCTCCAAAACCTTTTCTAGACATGTAAAGTATATTAGTATCCATGTAACATAGAGTGGGTGTAAAAAAGTTATATTAATATATTTGGCTTGTTTATATGGTAACTTGTTAGGTGGTGCTCCTAGTACTGGAGGTGCATGCATGCATAGCTGAGGATCAATGTAACTTTCGTCAGCTCATTGTTTTCTTAGTTCATAAATTCCAGACCGATAAAGTACTCCTGGAAAAGTGAGCTTGTTTTTTTGTTCCTTAAATAAAACGACTTTTCTGGTCAATTGTTTATTTTTTTATCATTTCTTCATTTTGATGTATTCAAGTATTGACTAAAACCTCCTTCTATAGGCGTGGTGCTTTGATTATTCGCCGGCTTTGTGTACTTATAGACGCTGAAAGGGTTTACCGGGAACTATCTACAATTCTTGAACAGGAAGCTGACCTGGACTTTGCATCTACTATGGTTCAGGTTCATATTATGTTCTCTTGATCATTATTCATTTTCCCCTCATGAACACTAGTATTCAAATTTAAAAAGTTAAATTATTGTATTTAGGATTTAGCTCAAAAACGCTTTATACTATTTTACAGTTTGAAGTATATATTGTTCTCATTTACTAAAAGAAATTTTCTTAACTTCTAACTAAGATTACCTATTTGATACTTAAAAGGCAAGACTCAAGAGAGGACTCTTTCTTTGGCAGTACCTATATATTGCTTAGAATATGCAACTGGATAATGGATATAAGTAGTTGATAGAAAGTTGCACTCCTACTAAATAAAACACTTTTGCTTTTAAATTTTCAACACCTTGTTAAAATGTTTACGAAACTTAATTAGATTCAAGAGAAGTAAATAAGTTGCAGTTTCTGACTCTTTTTGTTATTCCAGGCTTTGAATTTGATTCTGCTTACTTCTTCTGAGTTGTCGGGCCTGCGGGATCTTTTAAAGCAGTCACTAGTAGATGCTGCTGGAAAGGATTTATTTCTTTCACTATATGCGTCATGGAGCCATTCATCAATGGCCATATTAAGTCTATGCATATTGGCACAGGTTAGTACTTAAAAAGTTAAATTATAAAAAGAAAAAAAAATTACACAGCTAAAAAGCAGAATAAGTTATCTTCATGTTAGATGTTATAGCATTTTGCTTGTTTTGTTTCATAGGCTTATCAGCATGCAAGTTCAGTCATTCAATCTTTAACGGAGGAAGATATTAATATCAGATTTATGATTCAGCTGGATAAATTAATAAACCTATTGGAGACTCCAATTTTTGCTTATCTTAGGCTGCAGGTGCGTCGCTAATCAACTTGTTAAAATCAAAATTTAAGTTTGTTTGCCTTTTACATTAGTAATTTAGCATGAATTGAACTTACACAAAAAAAGGACAATGATTTCATGCACCGCGAAACCATCACGACATACCTGAAAGTTTAGACGATGAATATTTTCCTCTCGTAGTTGTTGATGTTGTTGACTTATTATTATTATTACTATTATTGTCGTCATCATCATCATCTATTGCGGATTCATTTGACCCGTTTTATCTAAATTTCAGCTTCTTGAACCTGGAAGATATATATGGTTGCTAAAAGCCTTATATGGTCTTCTTATGCTGCTTCCCCAGGCATGTCTTCTTGATGCTACTGATTAGAGGTGGCAAAGTGGAGAGGATGGGTAACAAGTCAAAATGGATCCGGGTTAACAAGGTTTAATCTTTGGTGGCTGTGGGGCCGGGTTTGTGTTGAACCCGAAAACCTGTTGTCCAGTCTATTATGTTTTAATAAAAAGAATTGCAAGGTTTTATGCAATAAAAACTCTTGGGAGACTTTCGACTTGTTTGAACTGTTTCTTTTAAGCTATTTTATAAATTTTTGTACTTGTTAGTGATAAATGGCCAAAATTGCCACCTCTACTACTGATGGATATGTATGATAAGATAACAATGTTACGTCTTTTCTACTCATTACTGCAGCAAAGTGCAGCCTTTAAGATCTTAAGGACTCGTTTGAAGACTGTACCTTCATATTCATTTGACCAGGGGCAAGTCAACCGTACATCATCTGGGAATCCTTCCATACATTTTTCAGATGATGGTAACAAGAACATGCATAATGGAATAGACTTCGCATTTTGGCTGCAAAGATTCCAGCAGATTCAGCAAAAGCATCATGTCCATATCAGATCACAAGCACGGTCATACAACACTTCTACACAGTCCTCAAAGGTTTGTTTCTTTTTTACCTTTCACTAAAGGTGGCAATGTTGCGCGGCCCAGGCAGGTTGGGACGGGCCAACTTGTCCACAGCTTTTGTCTCTTTTATGCAAGTTTTTGTAAATTATACTTTATTTTTAATAACTAATAAAACCCAAAATCAAACTTTTATCTGGTACCTTTCACCTTAAAAATTTTGTTAAAATGCCATAGTGAGAAATAACCTACCTCGGCAGGTGAAGGAGGTCCAAAAATCTGAAGAGTTTAGAGGACCGCCCGTGCCAGAGTTGAGCAGGCCTCCTTCAAGATTATCCCGTAGAGGTCCTGGACAAGTATAACTATGATGGCGGATGTTGACCAAAGGCTCATTTGGATATCATAGACAAAACCGGGTATGATTTGTATATTGTATATAATCATATTCCATTCATTGAACTCGTGAAGGTGTTTCCTATTTAGTTTTTCCGGTCTCCAAAATCGTGCTTGGGTATCTCCCAGTTATTATTCTTTACTCTGGACTATTTTATTGCTCTTGTGGTTGTGTCATTTTTATTGTAAACCACAGGACCAGAGTTTTGATAATATTTTTATAATAATAAGTTTTAAGATTTCTATTTGAAACATTTGTTTCTGTGTATTGCAAACGCCTAATGCAGAGCTTAAGGCCTTTTTGTTTGATACATTTGGGTATAATACGGCTACCACTTACCGCCACCATCTTTGCAAATGCTTCATAATTTCTTCCTTGCCTTTTGACAATAAGATGCATGTTGAATCATTCTGTATAGGCCTATGTTGTCAAATGTAGAAGCGCAACATATGCGCCTTGCTTGATTTAGCGCATTTTTAAGCCAAGGTCTGGCCAAATTCATCTGAAAAGGTCTAAAGCAGCCTACACTAGGCCTAAGCAAGCCCATAATCAACCTAAAACAACACAAATAAGCCTAAAACACACCTGCTCTAGGTGAGGCCTTTGCGCCCTTGACGATAGATATCGACAAAATGGAGGTTTGGATGTCATTCTGGATTGTGGGAGCACTAAGACTTCAAACAGGCTTAACCAAGGTGTGTTGGAATGTTTTAAAATGGGTTTTTAACCCAGGGTACCAATACAATAGGAGGGTGTGGGGAGACGTTAAGATGGATCGTGATCTCTTTTTTTTTTTTTTTTTTTTTGAAAGGCAAGATAGGTCGTGATTTGGAAGGTGCAAGCTTGGCAAAACAGGTGGGTAGGTCATGGTGATGGGTTTGGGTTGAAACATGTCGCTTAAAAGGTTCAACATGAATCAAGGCAGAATGGGTCTGACTGAAATAGGTTTGGGTGAAAATGACCAATTCTAGGCAAATAAATAAGATGTATACATGTATCAGTCAAACGAAATCCACTAAGTGATTGTAGTAGGGGTCTCGCGACTCGTCGTAGGTCTCAACTTCCTACTTGGCTCAACGCGCTTTTTAACCCCAATATATACATCGTCTCGTGACTCCGAGTTTAAGAATTCACAATTCTCACCCTTCTCAGTTCCTCGAAACAACCTGTCACGCCCTCCTCTCTGTAACCACAGATTCTGGGGCATACTATTTTTGGGCGATAAAAAAAAAGAGAAAAATAAAGACGTAAGCCATTTCATTAAATATTTTTATACAAGAAACGTGATATTGTGATGGGTTCATGTATGGAGATAATTGGTTTAATATAAGTCAAGAGATATGTCAACTAAGATATATCTTGTGTTTGGTTGTAATAAAATTTATTTTTTTTAAGTAATTGTAACAGATAGCATTCTTACAAGGAAGGCAAGTGAGTTGTTCAACCTTTTTAAAGCATTATCTTTTTAATTTTATACTTTATCATCATACAAAAAGATGTTTAAAGCATATTATTTCTCTTTAAGATTTTTAAACTAAAAGTAGCAAGTAAGGTGGTAAGTACTAAGTAGTGTTCATCACTTTCTTATGGTGCATCAAATCACATAATGCAAAGATCAAAACTTCATAAGTGACCTGTCTCGACGAAAAGATGCTACACACGGTTACATCCATCGCGGTTAAGGAGCAATGTTTAGAACATCGTTATAAACTACTAAAACCCGGATTCCTATACATTCATATGTACATAACCTACAAAATATATTAAGAGATTGTAACAAACAGACCTCTTAGTGGCAAGCTCAACATTCACAAAGCATATATCTTTTCAAGATCAGATTCATCATCTGAAATGTTAGCCGAAAATGCTGACCATGAGAAAGACTTACTTCCACTCGGCCTCCTAATCCGCCTCTGAGAATCGTTACCAGAAGACCGAAAACGTTGCCTGAAAGCAAAACAACACAAGCTCACAAGTGTCCCCACAAGAATAGGGACACCAACAACAGTAATTGTAACAGCCATCCAAGTACTCCTTTTACCAACCACCACAAACGCAATCGAACAAAACGCCCCACAAGTACTAATCCCCGCTGCCCACATTAACTTATTCACAACCGAAACAATCTGTCTTTGGGCCCGCGTGTCCCATGCCACCAACGTGATTTGAACCACCACGACCGCTAGAGATATGAATAGGGATGTGGCGTTGAAAAGACAAAAAGCCCGAAAAGCTGCTTTGTGAGCTACATGGGCTTCACCTGCTTGTTTACCCGAGTTCCAATACTGGCCCGGGAGATTAAAAATTGCCAAAAAAGCTATGGATGCGAATAAAACAGCAACGACTGTTAGTGAGTTAATCGTGTTTTGAACCGCTTCCCTGTGAATCTTTTTGAGTTCTTTAGCAATACCCGAAACCCGTCTTTGTGTTTTTTCATTTTGTAAGAGTTGCGAGTGGACTTCGTGTTTGATGTCACTAACAGTTCTTTTGAGTTGCATTTCTTCGTCGTGTCTGCCAACATAGCGAGCATGTATGGCACCAGCTTCAGTTAGGGCCTCCATGATCTCTAACTTTGGCGGGCCATAGTTTAGCTTATCAGCTATATCCATGGCGGTTTCTTGTTGATGATTGATTACATTGACACTAATTGAGGTGAAGCTCAGCAACAAGGTTAAAATCTGAACATTTATAAGCTTTTGTTAGAACCGTTTTTATTCCATTTGCAGCCAATACATTTAACCACCTCTAAGTTTAGCATTTAAAACATTATAAACACCCCCCCCCCCCCCCCCCCCCCCCCCCCCGAATTTTCACTCATAAGTTCCGATTATATAGTATTCGTATAGAAATTTTTTGGTATATACAGTTTCGACCCCCCCGAAACTAGTGATTTCCTACCCCCGAAGTTTCGGGTCAAGCTTCGCCACTGAATATAAAGATGATGAAATAAGCAAAGATAAATAAAATATACCTCTGGTCGGCATTTCCTAGTAGCTATATGAATAGCGGTGTTACCCTTCTTGTCACGTTCGTTTAAAATCGAGTGATCCGCAAGCAATAAATCCTCCACAACAGCAGTGCTCTGCCCTTTTACAGCCATATGAAGTGCAGTCTGAACTTTCTTATCTTTAATCGCCACAATTCCCGGATCTCTTTCAATCAGTGTTTTTACCATGCTTGTTTTACCATATCTAGCAGCTGTATGCAATGCAGTTTTACCATTTTTTCTCACTATCCTTATGCAGGTAACATCTGCATCTAAAATGGCGTTCACAACCTCCAGATGATCCTTCACGGCTGCTGAATACAACGGGCTCGTGTTTGTCCCATCACAGACCTTACAAAGCTCGGGCCACAAGCTCAAAAGCTTGTTAACGATTCCTGGATCATAGTAGCAAACATTGCACGATGTTGAACAAAATCTAATTATTTTCGGTACCCAAGTGATAAAGGGACACATTCATTACACAACCAATTTCTAGAACAAAACCACGAGAATCACATAATGCACTTGTATGCAATGCTTGACGTATATAGTGGTAGTTAGAAAGAGAGTAAGGGGTTATGCAACATATTTAAAGCATAAAATAAGAGTAGTTATGCGGTTCACGTGATTCACTACTTTTTTTCTTTTTAGAACGACCAAGTCACACATCTTATTACACTCATGGATCATAGATAGACCTAACTTCGATTTCCACTATAGTTATAGTTATTTGGAGGTAGTTGGGTACGGTTTGCCTATATCCCACCATCTGGTGGAATTATACGGGGTACGGTTGTTGTTGTTGTCGGGTAAGGTGGTACAATCAAGTTAACTCTTAACTAAAAATATGCATAATAATCTTGAATTAATCACAAATATTTCACTTCTCAAGCAATTGGGAACATCAAAACCTCAAACTATTAAGAAGGTGTTTGGGAGTACGTTTTGAATCTGATTTTTAGATTATTGCGTTGTGAAAACGCAGATAATCAGTTTTTAGTGTTTGGGATTGTGTTTTGAAAACGTAAATAATAAGTTTTTTAGGCTACCAAAACGCAATAATCTATAAACAGCTCCACCTCTGCTTTTCCAAAACGCATAATCTGTTTTGAATAATCAATCCCAAACACCCCTAAATCAAACTAATAAGATCTATAACATGGTACACATAATAATAAGTGACAAAAATTACCTAAATGCCCTCGTTCAGCAGCAACATGAAACGCATTAAAATCAGCTTTAGACCTTATCTTAACAATACCAACATCACAAAACTTAATCAAATAATCAAAGACTTCCATCAACCCACTCTCCGCCGCCACATACACCGCCGTCTCTCCGGCGTCGTTTTGCATCCCCATCAACCCGGAATCTCCATCCTCGTTTACTATCCGTTTGATCGTGGCAAGATCACCTGATCGGACGGCTGAGAATAACGTCTGATGGGAGATAAATCTTGGTGATTTAGATGATGATGATGATGGGTCCATGATCATCAACCCCAGTTGTGAATTATGTCTATCTGTTTGTTGATTAAGTAACGAATTCAACGGTGAGAAGAACAGCGAATCTTTTTTTTTTTTTTTGGGTTCTACTAGAATGTAGAATGATGGTGATAAAATAATAATAATTGGTGGTGTGGTGGGGTTCCATTTGGGGATTACAATATTCGATCTTTAATTTGTTGTTTTCTGCTGTAAAACTGTATCAACTTTCATGGGTTTCATAGTGATCTACACTTCTTTTACTGTCGTGTTTATTTATTTATTATTATTATTATTATTATTATTATTATTATTATTATTATTATTTTTCTTTTAGGGGCTATTTGGTAGCTTCTTAATCAGCCTCTTAACCATTCAGGTCTGAATCATTCAGCATTTTGTTTCAGCATCTGAATAGAATGATTAAGTGCTGAACCATTAAGCTAATAAGAGATGCTGAATGATTCAACTCTTACCCATTCAGAGCCTCTTAACCATTCAGACCATCTTAATGATTCAATACTTAAACAACCAAACAACCCCTTAGTTTTGTTATATTCCGGTGATAAGATCATGCCGGCATTTGAATTTTTAAAATAGTAACTAGCTCTATCATTTGAAGGAACTTTATAATATGCCCCTTTAGTTTTTCGTGTGTCTGAGAGCATTCACACCATTTTTTTCATTTCTATCTATCAAATTATACTAAAAATCATTACAATTTTTTTATATCTTTATCATTACCTTTTCTCTCACTTTAAAAAATATTAAAAAATAAATGGGGCGGAACAGTCCCCTCAAATATACAGATGAATAGTAATATTTTTCTCTCCTCCACTCAAAACCATCGAAGATTATGTTTGGATCATAACAATTCAGGCTAAAATATAAGTTGTACGTGTAAAGCATCACTCTTGTATGCACTTTTTACTCGTCTACTATCGACAAATGTATGTTTCAAATTCCATTTCTTTTAACATTCTTACAAGATATACTAGGTCATGGGTATGAAATATATGTACATACAAAAACAACAATAACAATACTCTGTAAATCTTACAAATAACAGTTGAAAGGATGAGATGTAGACGAATGTTACCTCATCCTTAAGGTTATAAAGACTGCTTTTAAAAAGATCATATGGCTTCAAGAGACACAACAAACAAAACTAAATATTTAGAAATAGAAACAGACCATTAAAAAAAGGAGCGAAAGATATATTTGCAAAAATATAACAAATATAACATGACAAAACAACATATAAATGTAATAACAAGAAGACAATTCATTCAAAGTCTGTAGGAAAATCTAAACACCTAAGACAAAGCGAAGACACGTATGTATTTTCTCTTAAAAATTCATATGTTCGTATTAGGAACTCTTATCCTGAACCATATCCTAACATTGTGTTTCAGAGTTTACTAACGGAAAGAAAAGAAGAGAAAGAGAATTTAGGAGAAAAAGAAAGCGGGGAAAAGAAAATACACGACTACATTTCGTGTTCCCGAATTTGAAGCAAATGAAAAGAAATTAAATACTTTATGTGTTCCCGAGTTGAAAGGAAGAGAAAATAAATGTTTAATTTTATAGTTATACCCTGATTGTGTATTATAATAACTTAAGTATGAGGGTAAAATAGTAAATGATAAACATTTTATTTATTTCCTTTCCCTTCCTTCTACTTCCTTCCATTTTGGGAGGAAAGTTTTGTTAAAAGATTTTCCTTCTGCTTCCCTCCACTTCCTTTCACTCTATTCCTTTAATGAAACTCTAGAACACACATATCTTTTACTTTCTCTCCACTTCCATCCAGTTCTTTCCACTTCTTGCCTTTAATAAAACTCGGGAACACAGTGTAAGAGATGTGCAACCCTGACAAATCTTATCTAATCAAGTCATCCCAAATCAATTTGGGTATGCCTCTACTTCCCTACCCATCGCAGCGAGGGTTTACACTGCTCCAACCAATGTTGTTGTCCATTGCGACCTCACATATCCAAACCATCTCAATCTCCTCTCCTTTATATTATCGAAATACTAGTAACTCCTAACATTTCTCTAAAAGCTGCATTCTTATTCAATCTAACCTTTTGCGATCATACATCCTCATATTTGTTACTTCTGTCTTGCATGTTTTTGTCTTCTTGGTGTCCCAACATTTTGTCTCGTGCAACATAACAGGTCTAACTGCGACCATATAGAATTTCACATTTAGTTTAGTTAAGAATCTCCTGTCACACAATACCTTAGTGGCCATTCTCTACCTACACCAGCCAACCTGTATTTGGTGAGCTACGTCACTATGTATCTCCCTTTATGTGTGTGTGTAATACTAAATATCAAATACAATTAGATATATTGTACAAAACGTACGAAGTGATGGAAACAAAAAAAAACATGGTGGCATTTTTGTAAATAACAACTTTTATATAGAGTAAGTACATAATTATTCTAGAGTAATTTTGATACAACTCAAACATATTTTGTAATATTCTACCAAATATAATTAACGTAATTACTATTGTATAACTAGAGGAATTAAAATTATAAATAGCTTAATAATGGTTGAAAAATAATTACACTAAAGCAATAATTACTCTACTAATATACAAAATTACTTTACTGCATATAATTAGAGTAATTACGATAATTTTATATCTATATTATCTTATTAAGGAGGAGTGATGGCTAACATAGTCATTTTCATTTCCGTACAACTTAAGAAGCAATATGTACAACATACTTCAGCAAGAAATTTAAGGGTATTATGGGCATAGTTGTGACAATTAAGACACTTAGGAGGATATGTTTGTAATTTTACCATCATTATCTTACTCACATCTTAAGATTCTATTCCAATCTTGTCCTCATGACCATACCAATAGATATCCATTGAATTGTCTTTAAGAATTGTTTTAATTGTGTTTATTGGAAGGTGAGACCTTTGAGTGCCTCTAATGAAGTGTATATGTCATCTTCTTGATATTGAAGTTCATTATCTTCAATGGTTAGGAAGAAGAGCTCCAGATGAAAAAAGTTGCACTAAATATCTCCAAGGATGTGAAGAAATTTTGGACAAAAATTGAGAAGCTGGTAAGTCATATATGTAATTTAGTATATGAGGGGTTTGTTTTACATTATAATTTTGATACATATTTATTTTCTATAAAATATCATGTCATTTTAGGTGTTGTACAAGCATCAGTTAGAGCTTCATCAAAAGAAGAAAAAAAGCTCTTGATAAGCATCTTGAAGTTCTTCTAGGGCAAACCGAAAGGTAATTTCTTGACCTATGAATTTGGTTATTTTACTCTCTAATGGGTGTAACAACCGGCAAAATTAAGGTAATCCGTACTAATTAATTAAACGCAATTAACGTAATTAAACGTAATTATGTGCTGATTGTTTAATTGAGGCCTTAGAAAGATAGAAGTTCCCAAATAATGCATAGGAATGCATAAGTTTAATAGCAAAGCATGATAGGATCATGCGCAAGCAAAACTATCCGGTATGGACACTGGCGATTACCCGGTAAAAATAAAATAAGCGAAACGAACTCCGGACACCCGGAATATAAAATAAATAATATTTTCACAAAATATAATGAGTTTTGGAAACCCAAAACCATACGTGAAAGCTTATTGTACAAATCTCCCGGTAACGAATAAAGTGCGCGTACCGCACCCGATACGCGCGTAGCACGTAATTTCACCCGGCAAAAGCCAAAATAAATTATCAGTAATTTAACTGGGCAAAATTTAAGGAATATTAATGGTATTTTAATATTCGGGTGACACACGGTTAAAAACCCAAGAATACCCGGACGGTACCCGAAAGAGATTAACTTAAACATAATATGGGATAATATTTAGCAAAGTGGACCCCACCAAACACCCCATGGGGGCCGGCCTATGGCCCACTCAATGAGAAAAATCTTTTAATCACCCCACTTTAACTCTTCACTTCCTTAATATCAAATAATTAGAATTAATCATAAGAATGCATGGTCAAGCATTGGCGCAATAGAAACTAGCTAATCACCTCTCTTCTCTCTCTAAACTCGGCCCAAACACCCCTTAATTCCCCAAGGATTTAACTTGTGATCTTACATAATCTACATAATCTTCTATAATCTCTTCATCCAATCCAAGTGAGATACACATGATCTTTGGAAGATTGAGAAGGATATTATAAACACACTTGAAGAACACTTGAAGAAAATCACAAAAATCTTCTTCTTCCTTCTCCTCTTGGCCGTAAGTTTTCACCCCCACATTAACATTTCTCTTTCAATTTTTACACTAACAAATCATCTCTAAATCATCATCCATCAAACCCCTTTGTGTGTTCAAGAACTTGGAGCTTAACCCACTTGGAAGAACACATTAAACCTCACCCAAATCCAAGATTTTTGTCTTCCCTAGCCTTGAGCTAGTAGTAAGTATTACATTGTTTTTTTTTTTATTTCTTAAATGTTCATGTTTTGTGCTATTGAAAGCAAGTTGTACATGAATGGGTAACAAAATGGATTTTTATTAAGTTTTGTTAGAATAAAAATGGATGAACAATAATATGGGTAAATCTTGGATTTAATATTATTAATATGATATTTGAAGAAAATGCAAAAATATGAGCATACTCTTGAGTGAGATGATGATTTGAACATGATTTTTGAAAAAGACTTGAATGTGATCAAAGATGATTTTAATCATCATAAGATGATAAGTTAATGACAAAAATGGATTAAAATGGGTTAAATAAACATAGATGAAAAGTTTCCATATTCAAAGTCCACTCACTTGAATAAGTGAAAAATTGATGTTTTGGATAAAAGTATGGAACAATCATGTTAATGACATCTAGGATGGATTATAAGATCATTAAAAGTGAAATGAGGTAAAAACAACTAAGCATCAAGAAAATGGATCTTCAAAGTCCACTAATTTAGGTGAAAAATGCTAACTTTGGAAGTTAGAGTAGAAAAATGCAACATTTGAAAGTTAAGGGACTAATGTTGTAACTTTGAAAGTTAGAGGACTAAAATGAATATTTTAGAAACTATTAGTCCAAAAATGCAATAATGAAAAGTGTGATGTCAAAAGTATAAGTAATAATTTTCCAAGGTCGATTTGGTAAATATTAGTAACATACTTGGGTATTTTGTATAAAAAGAGTATTTTTTTTATAAGAGTGGAAGTTATAAAAATATGGACTTGTATTAACATAAGGATTTTTATAAAAATAGAGATTTTTATAAAAATGTTGAACAAAGGTTAAAACTTGAAAAACTTGTACAAAAATGGATACTTTTATATAAATGGGAATATAAAAGTATCGGAAACATTTTTGGGTTACAAGATGGACAAGTTGGGCTAAACGTACAAAGTATATTTTTCCAAGAGATAAACGTTCAGAATCGGGAGTAGGAATAATACTTCCATAAGAACGCGCAATGGAAACAAACATGAAAAACGCTAACTAACGAACTTAGTTACATGAACTAACGTAAACGAACATATGAGAAAAGAAATGCCATTACGACGAGATAAAAATATACATATATATTTTAAGGAAATAAAATATATATATAACGAGGGTGAAACGTGCGTAACACTTTCCTAAGTGTAGAAAGAATATTCGTGGGAAAGGAAAACACAACGTAACGAATTAAAAACGCTAAACGACACATGAACTTAACAAGTAGTATCCACGCGATGGTATATGTACGCATGCTCGTTTTCGACGAAATTCTAGTATATCTATTTGAATGGGAAAATAGATATGCGAGAAGGAAAACCGAGACGAGTAGGTGAAATATACCTATGAACGTGTGAGTGACCGACAAGATCCTAGTACATTTATTTAAATGGGAAAATAAATGTACGGTGTGGTGAGTCTAGTCGGGCGTTAGAAATATGTTACCAAACGACAAGAACTTAACATATTTATTTGAATGGGAAAATAAACATGTGGCAAAGTGAGTCGGGTCGGATAATAAGAAATCACATTATATCGAGCGAAACGATCCTAAGTATAATTATTTAAATGGGAAAATAATTATACGTTGGGTAGAGTCGCGTCGAGTATAATATTGTACAAGTCACAAAGAATATTAATAAGAATAATATATGACTTGTAAGGAAAGGGTAATCCATCGCCATTAAACCTAGGATACGAAACTATTAAACGGGAATTGGGGTAAAGACGTGGTCGGGAAGTTGGGTGTACAACTTGCCAAGGCACATACACCATAGGTGTAGTGACTTATACGCCTAGAACATTTGTAGGTGCGGGATCACAAACTTTACTATTATCTTCTTTGAGCCGAGCACAGTTACAGGTGAGTCTCACGGCCCCATTTCTAAACTATTTAACGTTTTTACGGGGAAAGATATGGTGGGATTTGTATGACGGGTTGGATACTTGAGTTAAGATCGCCACTCGGGGTTGAGACCTCCCCACTATAATCATTAATTCAGGAAAGAGAAACCAAAGGAATATTTGGATAGTACTATTGGTGCCTGACAAGGCCCACCCCTAATCGATAGCGTCGATTATGCATCGGCGTATGCCTGGGGTGCACGTATTCTGAAATCAAGTCGTAGGATTACCGAGTAACGACTTGGGGCGGGGGGCATTATTAATTGTCTTGGTTTGGTTATAGGCTCAAGTAAATTGTAGGACCTTGCAACTCCTATAAATGTCATAACAAGGATATTCCCACTTAATAAAGTTTTATTAAATCAAAACCTGTGAACTCACCAATATTTATATATTGACGATTTTCGAACATATCTTTCAGGTAATTGAATGATGAAGGTTAGCATGGCAAGCAGGGGTCGGGGAAATCTCCAGGTCGGGCGTTGGAATGTCGTGAAGGGGTCTCATCTCTTTATTCCATGGACTTCGGGATAAAGGGAGGAGCCTCCTTATTAATTTCAAAAACAATTTATGATTATGTACGAATAATTTGACATGATTATCGGCGTTGAATAAATGCCCGTTTGTTTAATTATCATTGTGGTTTGCATTAATCTTGGCTTAATACTTTTGAACCGTCGCGCCACGTGTTTCCGCCATAGGCGTGGTGTGACAATGGGCCAACTAGGTAAAATAAAATAAAATTAGACAGGAAGAATGTTGTTCAAATGGCTCGGATGGGTCAAAAGTTTGCGAAAGTGTAATTTGTAAATTGTAAAACATAAAATCTCATTTTTTGATTGAAGTCTCATATTTTTTGTTTACTTTTCTCCTTCTTTGAGAGTTATTAATTTGTGCCATATTTACGCAAAATTGTAAAGCAACTAGATTTTTGTTTGTTTTTCAATTGGATGGTTTGTAAATGATATACTTCATGTATAAATAGGCATATTTAATTCAATGTTACCAACATTACAAACACAAGCATTATGTTATCTATATACATCTATGTGAAATATAGATTGAAAACACATTGCATTGTACACGCACTTAAATTTTCATGGATAATGAGTATGATATGTTGATTGATAACAAGACCTTTTGGTTTCATCATAATTGTGATAATGGGAACTTATGTTTTCTTTGCTTAACGCCAATTCATTGAATTAAAATTGAACTTGTGGAGTCTGCCATGATACTATACCCAAGTTAAAATTTGTATAATATATGACTGAAGTCATCTAGATCTAAAGATGGAAGAAGTGATGTGATGTGATCTTGCTTAAGTTCTTGAAAGCTAGACTTTAAAGTCGAAGATTTTTTTTAATGCGTAAGAACACATTTTTACGTAGAAAAGCTTGTTGCATTGACGATTTGGTAGATGAAAATATTAGATATGGACTTGATAAACTAATATGGAGTATCATACTTTATATTATCGCTCCCGCGACAACGCGCGGGCTTCCTACTAGTATATCTTAAAAAACATGGCCACTGGACATGCTTTTTAATTACTCACCCTTTCACTTTTTTTAAAGTGACAAATTTCGTCCCACACGTTTATGATTTGGAAAAAAACCAAGTTTCTAGTTTGATAGAAATTAATGACCCTTCTACTTTAACCTTAACAAAAATGCCTTCATACTTCTAAATTTTTTTAACCCCTTAAACTTTTGTATGCAACCCACTCTACCCCTACACTTTTGTCAAAACTAACCATCTAACTTTGCAAATCTCGCTTTAACCCCATCAAGTTTTTAAAGTTTTGAACTTACCATAAAACTAATACTGTACCTTTTTACTTTTATGGATGTTTTGATACAAAGTTGAGTTAATTTTGCTTCAAAATGAGTCGGGTCAAATATAATACGTTTTGATTTGATGGTTAAATTCGAGTTAGACAACGTTTTGACGTAAAGGGTCGACCATGCTCTTTAGTTACTAACCCTCCAACTTTTTCAAATTGATTAAATTCACCCTTAAGTTTATGATTTGACAATAACTAACTTTCTAGCTTAACAGAATTGACTCCTTTAATTTCTAACTTGACAAAAAAAGACGCCCTTTTTAATTATTTTTTTACCCCCCAAACTTTTGATATGTAACCAATTATATCCCTAAACTTCTCTAAAAATGAGATAAATTCACGTTTCGACATAGGTTTTTTTTTCTTGAACGAGCCTGGTCAAATATAAAACGTTTTTATCCGATAATAAAAATTCGAGTTACCTACATTTCTGACGAAAAATGTTTTTTTTTTTTTTTTTTTGAAACAAACGAGTCGCCTCAAATATAAAATGTTTTCATTCGATGATATAAAATCGAGTTATTGTACATTTTCATACGGTTAAACACGTCAAATGGTGTGCCGCCTCCGATAAACAACTTAGGCGTCACGCAGCCTATGACGACCATCTAGCTACTATAGTTATATAAAGTTGTCAATATTTACAATTATGCCACCACACATTTCTTTCCCTTCGTAAGTTTATTCCATTTTATACTAGAACCTTCTCTCTTGTATCTCAAAAGTCACAAAGGAAATAAATACGCGTTGATATGGCATTAGAATTAGCTTCATATATATTGAGTCGGCTTACGGTTTCCAAATTACTCGGACGTGCGCCTCAGGCATAAAAAAAAAAAAAAAAAAAAAAAAAAACCCCTCACGTAAATCCTATTACAAATACACCAATTATGCTTCCAAACAACACACCAACCACCAACTGATCGGATCGACGCGATCCATCATCCCATAACTAATCATCATCATCGACCCTCTTCTTTAATCCATATATATCATATCATGGGTTTTAAAGAACCTTTTCAACCGAAAAGCAAACAACTCCTCAAACCATAACACCACTCAAACAATGCAGACGTTACACATGATGTAGTATCACGTGTTATGCGCATTGAACAACAACTAGAACAAGTATTCAACAAATTCGACGTTAACCACGATGGTAAGATCTCCTCATCCGAACTAGGATCCATCATGGGGATCCTAGGTTACCAACCAACCGATGAGGAGTTACAAGTCATGATAACCGAGGCTGACACTGACCAAGACGGGTTTATCAATTTACAAGACTTTATCGAGTTGAATACCAAAGGCATTGATTCGGCTGAGTTGTTGGAGAATTTGAAAGACGCGTTTTCTGTTTTCGACGTGGATAATAATGGGTTGATTACTGAGGATGAGTTGATGCATGTGTTGGGTAGTTTGGGTGAAGAGTGTACTATTGGCGAATGCCGAAAGATGATCGAGGGTGTTGATCGAGATGGGGATGGTATGATTTGTTTTGATGACTTTAAGGTTATGATGATGAATGATGATGGTTCATGGTTTTGGTGTGTTCGAGTCGTTGAGATGGTCTAATTGGTTTTGAGATTTTTTATTAATTGCGTATCATGTAACACATGGGAATATATTGTTTCCATGCTTTAAATGAATGAATGAATAAAAGATCTCTTAACTTTTTATCTTATGATTTCTTTAATTGTATGAATATATAAGCTCGTAGTTAGTTTTATGAATTTTATACCATATGGCACATATCAATAATCAAAGTGCGTATGATGGTTAAGATTACGACGTGAACAATCTATGTTTTTAGAGCAATTGACTCAAGCAACGTTTAACGTACTCCCAAATCTATATTGATATCCAACATGACTAAATCCTGAACCACTTTGTGAAGGACACTTTTGCTACACGCCTTGTTTCCGTTAGGCTATATATTCGCCACTTTCGATGCATAAAGACCCACAAAAATTGGTGTCATCCAACATTCATGCCAAACAAGTCTTTGTCGCCAAATGCTTATGGAAAGGTATTTAGGAACCATACACCCTATAATTATGATTCATACACCCTGGCCCACATCACAGACCAACAGGAAGCTGCCACATACTCAAAATGTGATGTCATGCACCCCCAAATGTGATGTCACATGGTGTATGAATCTTAGAACCCGTTTAAAAACGAGAGAGAGAGAGAGAGAGAGAGAGAGAGAGAGAGAGAGAGAGAGGAGAGAGAGAGAGAGAGAGAGAGAGAGAGAGAGGAGAGAGAGAGAGAGAGAGAGAGAGAGAGTGAGTAACTGGAAACATGGACAAATCAGATGAAAGAGCAGTGAAAGTACTTTTCACCAGAAATAGTAATTGTTATAGCATAAATTTTGATAATATAACTTAAAAAAATCTATATTTATATAGCATTGTTTGGTTACTAACTATCGCTGATCAAATTTGAAGCATTTAACACTTAAGCTTTTTTTTTTTTTTTTTTTTTTTTTTTTTTACAGGATAGTAATTAATTCATGTCTTAAACTTGTCACGTTACATCAAAATACAAGGGTAGACGGGCAATAAGCTGCGCCGCCAACTATTTCTGAATTGCGAAACCTAATCTACCAAATACAAACCCCCTACCCCTGGAGATGAACTATTGCTGTGGATAACCCTTGGACCTATTTCAAGAAAACGAATAGCTTTTGTTGCTATTAAAAAAAATATTGCAATAATTAATTCAAATAAACTAATTCGAGCTCGGATCTTTTCGAATAGACGAATTACCATTGAATAAGTTTACCTAAATTCGCATTCAAATTAGAATTTGGTTTGAATAAGGAGCCATTCGAATAAACTGAAACTCAAATTCGAATTTGGGTTCGATTTGAACTTCGGGACTTGTGTTATAATGAACACCCGTAACAATGATACATGTTTGATACAAATTACAACAATTCAAAAAAATGTTTTATCTTTTTGAAGAAGAATATTCGGATAGGATTCAACTATTAATTCGTGTAACTGAATAAACTGCATTGTTTATGTTTAACCAGAAATACGTTACATTGTCTAACAAAGGGGTGATGTTGGACAGTGTGTTGTGTCATATCTATATGAGTTATTTGATGAAATGATTGGATATCACTTGTTATGTAACATAGAATTAGTTTCTATGTCGCCAAAATTTATGTAACCATGGGCATAAGCAAAGGGGTGGCCGCCCCCCCTTGATTTTTTTTGAATAATTTACAGAAATAGGCGGTCTAGTCTTTAAAGAAGTGAAATTAGGTAGGCATGGGAAAAAAAGCAAAAATGGGTATATCGCTATTACATTTAGCGACTTTTGATCAAGTGTTTAGGGGTGTCAGACAATTTGCAGCTTCTCCTGTTTGAATGACATAGTCACATAGGATTGCTTTCTTTATTATTATTTTATTAGTAGGTAGAAGAAAGATGTAGAAGTATGATTGAAAAATGTCATATTTATTTTAATACTAGTTTTTATCTCGGGAGCGTCCCGGGTTAAAATATCTAATATGACATAATAAAATATATTATTATTATTATTATTATTATTATTTTAAATAAATCTCTACCATAAGTTATGATATTTAAATATAAAAAACGAATCTCTGTGTCGGGTTATAAATCTAGTGCCATTACAAATGAATTCGGAAGTTTTGTAATCGATTATTTTTAAAAGAACTAACATGAAATAAGAAAAAAAAGTTAATTATTGAAATATCGAACGCATTAGTCTTAGGGTTATGTGATGCGTTAAAAAATTCATGGGTATATGATCGGGTATATAGTTCGGGTATTTGGGTATGTTGTTTCGGGTAATCGGGTCGGGTATCACCTAATCCCAAACCCGACCCAAACCCACAATTTTTTTTTAAACTAATCCCAAACCCGACACAATACCTGTCGGGTTACAAAAAATAGTCATTTTTTCTTCTTTTTTTATATAGCACTATGGTACTCGTTGGAAAAATAATAAAACGCTCGTTAATTTGGTGTAATTTTTTTTCTTTAAAAAAATCTCGTATATAAAAGATATTAACGTTTAAAAGTTATGGGAGGAAAACATGAGAGAGAAAATAATAAAGGTTTAATATTTAGATCTAGGTAGATTAGGTATTATAATAGATTAGGTTAAATCATATTTATTCTTTTTTTTTAATTGGGTTTACACTTGCCACATCACATCTTATGTGGCATCTCTCAAATGAGAGATTGCATAAGAGTTATGACATGTAGGATTAATCCCTTTGCAATATATATATACTAGCTGATTACCCCGGGAAGGTCCCGGGGTTGAAAAATTTAATATGATTTAATAAAAATGATAAAAAAATGATAAAAGAATAAAACTCAAATCACAAAAAGGCGTAAATAACTTAAACATAATCAATCTTAGTTAAAAAAACATTTATTTAAAAAGTTAAAAAAATAAAAAGCATAAACATATTAAACATAATACAGTATTAAAAGGGATAACTTTCAACATATAATCATCTTCACGTAATTTAAAATATGTTACAATTTGACTTTGACTTTGACTTTGACTTATATAGATGTAGAATTCATGATGGGGGTTGAAAAATATAACAATTCTAATAATATTAATACTAATAGTAATAATTATTACACTTGTAATTATATAAATAAAAAAATGAACCTATGTCTTGATGAAGTATACCTATCCATCTTTAGAAGAGTAAAATTCCAATGATAGCATGGCGATTGGGTTGAATTTCAACATCGTAGATAGGAACCTGGTTTAAAAGAAAAAAACATTATTAATGAATAACCTGAACACTTTGTGTTTTTTTTTTCTGTATGAACATAACCCCACAAAAAATAGTCGTTTTTTTCTCCGTTTTTTATATAGCACTATGGTACTCGTTGGAAAAATAATAAAACGCTCCGTTAATTTGGTGTAATTTTTTTATTTAAAAAATCTCGAATATAAAAGATATTAACGTTTTAAAAATTATGAGAGGAACATAAGAGAGAAAAATTTAAATTTGTTTTTAAATTCTTTTTTTCTAAAATAACTCAATTTAATTTTAGTAATTGAGAATTGAGAGATAGAGAGATAAATTTAGGGTTTTATGTTTATCTTTTTTTTTTTAATTAAAAAAGGAAATAATTCAAAAAACATTAAAATCTTTCAATTATGATGCCACGTGGCAGTTTCATGGAGAGGATGAAGGCACCATTGCACGCCACGTCAGCAATGTTCAATTCTTTTATATATATTAATAGATAATAGATATATATATATATATATATAGGGATCGGTTCAAATAAAAAGTTTAAAAAACGTGCGAAGCGTGCGAAGGCTTCTACGCGCGTTTTCTTGAAGGGTAGTATCGTCATTTTACTCGATATTTAAAACCCATATCTTTTATAAAAGGATCAGATTTCAAATTCGTATTTTACTCTGTTTTTAGATTTTGAATTCAGTATAAATCAATCATAAATCAGTTCATTCAATCATAAATCAGCTCATTCTCTTTCGATTATATCTCCAAACGATTTTTCCTTTATTCATTCATTAAAGATGTCTGTGAATAATGATTGTGCAGGTATAATTTGAGCTATCTATTACGTAATGTGTTGTTCGATTGCTTTCTTTTTAATGATTTCGTTTTCTGTTTAGTAGAATTTGAATTAAATTCAGCTTTTTTTTATTGATTGTACGTTGTTTTTCTATTTTTATGGAAGCATTACGTTATTTGTTCTTAGTTTTGTTATTAAATTCATCTTTTATGTTACTGTGTTAATAGTTATTACGTGATTTCAGCTTTTTTTTATTGATTGTACGTTGTTTTTCTATTTTAGTAGAATTTGAATTAAATTCAGCTTTTTTTTATTGATTGTACGTTGTTTTTCTATTTTTATGGAAGCATTACGTTATTTGTTCTTAGTTTTGTTATGTGTTCTTAGTTTTATTGATTTCTTTGTATTAATGATAGTTTTTACGTTTTTTTTTTTTGTGTTTTTGTTTGTTTCATATCACAATGCCACATTTTTACGTGTTTTTTTTTGTTTGTTTTTATTATATTCATGTTACGTAACTTTCATTACGTTATTTCATTACGTTATTATATTTTATGCTTTTATTAGGCATTTTTATGTTACTGTGTTAATAGTTATTACGTGATTTCAGGTTTTATTTTCAATGATAGAGGTGAAAGTAGTTCTACTCAGGCTGTTTCAACAGTTTATAAACCACAAGTTGCCTCCTCTATGACGCCATGTGTTGATATGGTATTTCCATCGATTGATCATGCGTATGAGTTTTATGTGACATATGCAAAAAATGCTGGATTTAGTGTTCGCAAAGGAGGTCAATATGTTCATGGTGAGATTCTTAAGTTGAAGCATTTGGTTTGTTCAAAGGAAGGATTCAAACCTTGTAAAGCGTTTGATAGTCTTCAAAATGCTAAAAGTAGGAATAAACCATCGCAGAGAACAGGTTGTAATGCTCATATAGTTTTTTCGTCAGAGAATGGACAAAATTTTAAAGTTTCAAAGTTTGTTGAAGAGCATAACCATTATTTGGTTTCTCCAGAAGATATGCAATTTCTTCCATCATCACGTAATTTGACATATCAACAAATGCAAGTGTTGTGCAATATGTCCAAAGTAAACATGGGTCCTGTTAAGGCTTTTAATCTAATGAGGACGATTTATGGTGGTTTTGAACAAGTTGGTGCTACTGCTGCAGATTTCAAAAATTTTAAAAGGGATTTGAACTTATATATTGGTGAGTATGATGCGGATATGGTAGTTAATATGCTGCAGAAGAAGCAGGACTTTCTTCCTGATTTTTATTTTGAGTATAGTCATGACACTAAACGACAGTTAACTGGATTATTTTGGGCTGATGAGCATGCAAAAAGAAGTTATAAAGTTTTTGGTGATGTTGTTTCATTCGATGCTACTTTCAATTCTAACAAGTAAGTTCATTACGTAATTATGTTATTCATTTTACGTAATTATTTCAGTTTACTTAATTTTTTTTCTTTTTTAGATACAAGATGGTATTTGTTCCATTTACCGGTATCGATAATCACTGCAACAATATAACTTTAGGTGCTGGATTGCTGAGTTCAGAGACAATTGAATCCTACTCATGGCTGTTAACTTGTTTCAAGAAGTGTTTTGGTAAAGAACCGCTTGTTGTAGTTACCGATCAAGATCCTGCTATAAAACAAGCAGTTGCATCAGTTTTACCAAATAGTAGGCATAGATTGTGCATGTGGCACATCATGAAAAAGGTTGCTGATAAGGTATATGTCATTTTTTGCTATGATTTTTGATTTTTTTATATGTTACGTATTTTTGATAAGGTATATTACGTGATTTTTTTTTATGATATGATTTTTTTGATTTTGTGTATGTTACGTGATTTTCAAGGCTTTTTATTTGCATAACATATTTTTATTACGTGATTATTCAAATTCATAACAATATGTGTTTTTGTTATTTTTATAGGTTGGTCCTGCATTATGCAACAATGAAGATTTTAAACAGCGTATTTGCGACATTGTTTGGACAGATTCTATTTCACCAGAAGAGTTTGAAAAGGGGTGGGAGCAACTTGTTTTTGATTTTAATCTCTTTTACCACGACTGGTTGTGTGACATTTATTCAAATAGAGCAATGTGGATTCCTGCTTTTTATCGCGATGAGCCAATGTCAGGTCTTATGCGTACTACTTCAAGATCTGAATGTGAAAATCATTTTTTTGGTCAAGTTTCAAATACTCAATTAACGCTTCTTGAGTTTATTAGTCATTTTGATACTGCCATGGAATCTCAAAGGTATACTCATAGGAAAAATGATCATGAGACGAGGTATAAAACACCGGATTTTTGGACTGATTATGCTATTGAGGTGCAAGCTGCGAAATTATATACAAGAAGTATTTTCTTTGATGTCCAAGAAGAAATTTACGGATCTGTGCATAAATGCATAAATGTCTTTCTTTCACATGAAGGAGATATAGGGACGTTTCTAATAAAAGATCGTTCTGCGTATGGTGCCGGTTTGATAGAGGTATGTATAGTTTATTTTTCTATGTTACGTAATTTTTTACATATTATTGTAACAGACATTACGTAATTACCTATTTAATTAGTCTCTCAGTTTCATATACCTCATTACGTATTTTATTTTTTTATGGAGATCTTTTTTGTATTGCAGGTTAAATTTAACCTGGAAGATTTGACAATTTTATGTTCTTGCAAGCGTTTTGAGCGATATGGTTTATTGTGTCGACATGCCTTTTTAGTTTTAAGGTTGTGTGATATAAATGAAATTCCCAGCAGATACATTCTTGATCGCTGGAGGAGTGATGTTATTTGCAATAGTCCCTCTCGGTCGAGCTTGTCGTTGGTGATGCATACTGATGAAAATGGGGACCATCAAAGTGTTAATGATGTTGTTCGTGATATAATGCATTTGAGTGAGTATGTAGTTAATAAGTTGATTACTGATTTTGAAAAGTTGAAGCTGTTTAGAGACGAGCTAAAAGCGACGAAAGAGAAGACAGATGAAGTTGGTATTCAGAGGATATCAGCCAAGAAGAAAGAAATTATTCAAGCTATTATTGGGGCTCCACATCAAACTGAGGCCGCTGTTCGTGTTCCTCATGGTATTAGGAATAAGGGTTGTGGGTCACGCAAAAGGTTTAAATCAAAACGTGAACAAGCGATTAGTCGTGCAGGGAAGAGATCAAGAAATTGCAAAGTATGTGGGGGTAGTGGTCATGATAGGCGCACCTGTGAAGTTCTTAAAGGGACTTCAACAGCTAACAACAAAGGGAAAGAATCCGTCAATGAAGCAGATGCGGATAATAGTCTAGATTCGGAATATGAAGTTTGCGATGATTGAAACATTTTCTTTTTTTACATTGTTACGTGATTTTTTTGTACACATATGGTTTTTTTGCATTTCATTACGTAATTAGTTGACATGTTACGTAATTGTATCATAGCATAATCATTCACATATAACCATTACTTTACATTTTTTTTCACATGTTACGTAATTTTATGTTAGGTAACCATTATCAGTTTCATACATGATTAACATATAACCATTATCATACATGTTTTTTGTATGTTACGTAATTGTATGTTAGGTAACCTGATAGTTTCATACATAATCATTCATACATTATCATTCAACATAATCAGAAACATACATAATCATTCATATAATGTAGTATGTGACAAGCAAAATGTTAAATTGTATCAGGACATTTTGTCATACATAAACCAAATGTTAAATTGTATCATGACATTTTCCGACACGTGGAATTAAAACTATTTCAAACATGATCATTTTGTCTTTTCACTAGAGTTTGGAATAAGTTCTTCTTGTACTTCGCTTTCTCACTGTATTCCTTTTGATGAAACTCCCTAGCCAGACGATCAATTAAATTTTTATTTTTGTTGGCATCGGAGAGTAGGATTTTTGATAGATATTTGTAGCGAAGGTCATCAATCTGCACTTGTTGAGCTGCTCCTTCTTTTTGAAAATCAGTTACCCATTTTCTTCTATATGTGCTCATGAAAGTCTCCATATGTCTCATTGTGAACACCCCACAATCGATTTTGTTATGTGAAGTTCTCCATTCCATTTGGACTCTCACTGGATTTTTACTTACCATTTTAGGAGTCATGGGGTGTTCATTGACCATCATATAGTTGCATAAAGCTTCTTTCTGCATACATTACGTAATTTTATCATAAGCATTACGTAATTAACTAACATCAAAATAATATTAAGTAAAAATATTTTTTTTTTACCAATGGCACTACGATGTTGTCATATTTGCTATTCGCTCCAAGCTTGCTGTTGTCTAGTATTTCTATCTTCGGGGTCTTCATGTTGAAACATATTACATATATGTGGTCCGAAGATACGATGGGCATGAACAACAAATCCACCTCATTGATTGATTTTATTTCATTTTTGCTAAGTGCAAGATTTAAGTTCGATGTCATGGTGTCCATTCGCTTTAAATCATCATACTCAGGCGTGAAGCAGTCACTTGGCTGTAAATTTAGCATACATTACGTATTTTAGCATAACCATTACGTTATTATAATTTTATGTATTACATGAAAAAGCTAAGGAGCATACCAGAATATTTGTTTGAACAAACAATCTAAATGGTGAACCCGGAGCTCTTTTCTTCTCGTCGTGGTTCAGCACATGCGACCATGCATCCAAAACATTAGATGATAATGTTATCCCAGGGTATAAGCATTCAAATACCACTTTGAAGAATGGAGTCCCATCTTCTGGCTCGAATACAATGTCACTGTGGAAGATAAGTTTTAATACACATTACGTAATTTTTTGTAATAAACTATGTTTCTGAAAATATTCATTATGTAATTTTTCTAATGACAAATTAAAGTAATATAAGGTTTTTCTTACTGTGTTGCCTCGGTTGCTGCAAATATAAACTGCGCAACTATGTTTTCATCTTCAGTTATCTTGTTCTTCATCACCACCTGCCGTTGAATGTAAGGAGACTTCAGAGGTCCAGCCAACATCCTTCCTCTTTTTGCACGTTCAACGTGTTTATTGGCTATGGTTGACTCCAGTGATTGACTAACTATTAGTCTCCCTACTGTTTTTGGTGTTTCGATATCAGCTTCAGAGTTTTGTAGGAATGGTAGATCTGGAATTACATCTGTAGGTGTATCATCTTGTGAGATATTCAGATCGAAACTTGGTCCTTCATAGGTTTCTTTCTGTATTTCTTCTATTTTGTTTCCTTCCGATGTCTCGATCTGTTTTCCTTTCCTAGATCTCTCTTCAAACTCATTCAATTCTTTCAAGAATTGCGAACTAACATTTTCGGATGATGTTTGTGTGGTTGAAGTTTGCAAAGCTGCATTTTTTTCTTCTTTGTCGGTTGCTTTTATCATCTCAGCAATCATATCTGTGCTTTCACTCTCTAGGGCCTCATTTCCTGATTTTAGTTAACAATTTATATATATTCATATAAGTTCCATTTAGTATAAACATTTTTAATATACATTACGTAATTTTTTTACCTTTATCGGCCGGTGGTTCATTTGTTGTTGCGTCTTTCAAAGCATCCATTATATCTGTCAAAGCTTCTTCTTTATTTGTTTCTTCAAGCTGTTCAGTTGCGGCAATCATTGCATATAGCATTCCTGTGCTAACACTTTGCGAAGTTGTTGCCGTTTCATTCAAATCTTTTTTTTCACCTGTAATTACGTATTATGAACATTAATAAGTTTTTGACAAATAATCTGTTACGTGATTTTTTACCTTCATTGACAGGTTGTTCATTTCTTGTTGCATCGTTCAAAGCATCCATTATGTTGTTCACAGCTTCTTCTTCATTTGTTTTCTCAAATTGTTCAGTTGCGGCGATCATTACATTTAGCATTCCGGTGCTAACACTCTGTGAAGTTGTTGTCTTTTCATTCAAATCTTCCCTTTCACCTGTAATTACGTATTCTGATCATTAATAAGTTTTTGACAAATAATGTGTCACGTGATTTTTTTTTACCTTCTAGTGTTTCAGCTGCAATCACTATTGCATCTAGCATCCCTGTGCTAACACTGTTCTGGTTTTCCTTTTCACCTGCAACTACTAATATACTTTTTTGATATCCATTACGTAATTTTTAACTAACTTTTTTATCATTTAAATATACATTACGTAAATTTTACCTTCTATGTTTTTCTCATTACTTGATTTATAACTTGCTACCCATGACTTCCATGTTGTTTGCTTCTCACGTATAATGTTGCTGTCTAAAAAATTTGAAGTGGCTTCTTCGAAAATTTCATCTATTTCAGCAACATATGTTTGAAACTTTTCCATTTTGTTTTCTATTTTTGAAATCCATTCCTGCAAACAATACGTGAATAAATTACATTATTTCTGTTGATGTTTGACATAATAAATTACAGTTACTTACATTCTCATTAACTGGGTAAGGACTTTTGTTTTTCTTCTTTCCCATTGTCTTTTTCCTTGTTGACCCTTTTATGCTCTCATCTGTTGATTTTTGATTTGCAACTTTTTGTATTTTTAGTGTTGTTGCCTTTTTTGCATCACCAACCTGCAAACATTACGTGATTTTTTAAAATCATATATACATATGCATGTTATGTAATTTTTATACAGTTATTGCACTTACAATAGGGACTTGTGGAGTGTTGTAATTTTCCAAGATTTCATCAATGTCAGAGAGTGATTTTGTTGTTTCAAAGACGTTGTTGAATTCTTCTGAATCTTGATTTTGAAGATTATCCACAAGGATTTGTTGTTCAAGAAAGATCTGCTGTTCATCATGCTGAATGTATGCATCTTCATTCATTTTTTCTGCATCAGCTTCTTCACCATCATAATCATCTCCACCAACACCACCAGCATCTTCATTTCCACCATCATCTTCTTCATCCTCATCATTATGTCCTTCTTCATCTCTAGGACTTTCTACTTCATCATTTCCTTCTTCATCCTCATCATTATCTTCTTCATCAGTTGAAAATGGCCCATTGTCATACAAATGTTTATCAACATCAGACAAATTCTGGGTGCTAATGTACTTAATTGCTGGTGTTTGTGCTGTTTCAGGAGCATGTGATAACCTCTTTTCATGTACATAAAGCATCTGTCATGTGAATAAAGTTAACATTTGATCATTACGTAATTAGTAATAACACATTACGTAATTTTGTATTTCTTATACATTTACATAATTATGAATAAAAAACATACCGCAAGAAAAGGCAAAGGTCCATTATACATTTCAGTTCCGTTCCAGCTTGCCTTCGTTCTTTTGAGACAGGAAATTAAGTACTCACACCAATTCAATTTTTTGATTGATTTGTCATCTTTCACTCCTTTCAAGAACATTTGATTTACTGTTGAACTCTTTGTTACTTGCCCAAATATAGAGTTGTAAAGTACAAGGAAGTTCAACTTGAAAATCCAGTCTCCGCTTTTGCTTTCAATTATTTTCTTCTTCACATCCGAGATTAAAATCTTGTTATGCTCAAACTGGGACTTCCATACAGTAAGCGTGTTAGATGAACCCTTCCTTGGTTTGTTCTTTTCATTTACTGTCTGGTTACCCATTGGGACACCAAGTACTTGTTGAACTTTGTTGCTTGTAACTTGAATTATGTGGTTTCCTACATTCAATTCATCTCGTCTATCATCATAATTCACTAATAACCATCTTGCTAACTTTGTTGGCACTGTTTTGATGTTCATTGATATAAAAGCTTCAAATCCCATCTGTTTGATTGCTTTTTTCTGTGCACTTGATAAGCTTGCCATCGCCTCATTCATGTTATCAACAGACGCCCTTACTTGTAATTTTATATTCGAGTACAGAACAAATTGCTTTCTCTGTGGTGAATTTTGAGGCTCTTCTGGTGAATTTGCAGGCTGTTGTTGTAGGAGTAATTCATTTTCATTGATCTCTGCGTTATTATCAAATGTTATAATTACGTAACAATGACAGAATAATTACAAATTTCATTACCAAAATAACGTAATATAGACATATAATCATAACTAGTGTTTTTCATTTACCAAAATTGCTTAACAATGACAGAATAACTACATTTTCATTACTAAAATAACGTAACAAAGACATAATCATAAACTAGTGTTTTCATTTACAAAATTGCTTAACAATGACAGAATAACTACTTTTTCATTACTAAAATAACGTAACAAAGACATAATCATAAACTAGTGTTTTTTCATTTACAAAATTGCTTAACAATGACAGAATAACTACTTTTTCATTACTAAAATAACGTAACATATACATAATCATCATATATTTATGGCCAGAATCATTACAAATTTCATTATTAAAATAACGTAACAAAGACATAATCATAAACTATTGTTTTCATTTACAAAATTGCTTAACAATGACAGAATAACTACTTTTTCATTACTAAAATAACGTAACATATACATAATCATCATATATTTATGGCCAGAATCATTACAAATTTCATTATTAAAATAACGTAACAAAGACATAATCATAAACTATTGTTTTCATTTACAAAATTGCTTAACAATGACAGAATAACTACTTTTTATTACTAAAATAACGTAACATATACATAATCATCATATATTTATGGCCAGAATCATTACAAATTTCATTATCAAAATAACGTAATATAGACATAATCATAAACTATTGTTTTTCATTTAACAAAATTGCTTAACAATGACAGAATAACTACATTTTCATTACCAAAATAACGTAACATATACATAATCATAAACTACAATTGCTTAACAATGACAGAATAACTACATTTTCATTACTAAAATAACGTAACAAGGACATAATCATTACAAATTTCATTACCAAAATAACGTAATACAGACATAATCATTTCTAGTTCTATTAATAAAATTACGTAACACAGACATACTTTCCATTACTAAAATGATGTAACATTGACATAATTAGTACATTTCCATTACCAAAATAACGCAATATAGACATAATTATGATGCACCATAGACATAATCATTTTTCTAAAAGCATTTAACATTTTTGACAGAATCACTACATTCCGATTACTAAAATAACGTATCATATACAAAATCATTTATAGTTATATTACTAAAATAACGTAACACATAACAAAATAAATTCAAAATAAATTTCTCTGTACCATTTTTCCTTGAAGGCCTGTCATGGTTTGCTTTTGTTCTTCTCTCTGATTTGTCAGTTTTATCATTGGTTTTTTGAATTTTGCTAGGGCCTGATAATTAGAAATACGTATTTTAGTAAAATTTCACAACGTATTAACAATATTAATTGACGTAATACTTATTTACCTTCATCAACGTCGTTCTTTTCAGTTTCATACTCTGTTCCTCTCTTTCTTCCTGTAACATGCATAATGTAAGTTATTATATAGTTTTTCAATGTAAAATTTGGTACAGAATAACGTAATGTACTTACTTTCGTATACTTTTGAGTATTTCATGGTTAATTTTCTGTAGAAATGGAGTTTATTGATGATTTTAACTAGGGTTTCAGAGTTTATTATGTAATTTTGGGGAGAAGTTTTGAGCGATTAATGAGACTGAACGGTCTCTTATAATTTGATTTTAGAAAAATTGACGATTATACCCTTATTAACTGTCTAATCTCTCACTTATTTACGAATTTGACACCGCGTACTTTTTTAATTAATGACGTAAGATTGTTGTTTGATCGACGGTTAGCATTCCTTCGCACGCTTCGCACGAATGTTTGTTTTTGTAGAATAACCGCCCCATATATATATATACTAGTTTATACCCTGGGAGCGTCCCGAGTTGAGAAATCTAAGTAAATTGAATAAATTTAGAAGTATCTAAACTATAAAAATGGCATTCGCCAATATATGATTAATGAATATTATTATTATTATTTTAAACAAATCTCTGCCATAAGTTATCATATTTTAATATAAAAAAGGGTAATTGGGTCGGGTATCACCTAATCCCAGGCCCGTCCCAAACATACAATTTTTTTTAAACTAATTCCAAACCTGACACAATACCTGTCGGGTTACAAAAAATAGTCGTTTTTTTTCTCCGTTTTTTATATAGCACTATGGTACTTGTTGGAAAGATAATAAAACGCTCGTTAATTTGGTGTAATTTTTTTCTTTAAAAAATCTCGTATATAAAAGATATTAACATTTAAAAGTTATGAGAGGAAACATGAGAGAGAAAATAATAAAGTTTTAATATTTAGTAGATTAGGTATTTAATAGATTATGTTAAATCATTTTTATACCATATTTATTCTTTTTTTTAATTGATCTAGAGTTGTCACATCACATCCTATGTGGCATCTCTCAAAAGAGAGATTGCATAATATTATGACATGTCATTAAAAATGCTTTGGTTTATTATATATATAGATATAGATATAGATATAGATATAGATTTTATCATCCTTTATGTTTAATTAAAATTATAATTTTTTTTACCACCCACCTTGTGGTGGAGTGGTATTGGGAAATAAGGGAGGGACACTTGATCCTTGTGGTCATGGGTTCAACTCCTGATCCCTTCAGGTTTTACCGGTTCGCCGTCATCGTGCCTTCGTGCGGGTATGCGGGTCGAGTTTTCCCAAAAGGTTTAGTTCTTATCTTGACCACCTACAACCACTGAGCCGAAAACCAGAATTTAATGTGTCTTTTGATGGTTGAGATATAAAGTGAACTTTTTTATATTATTTTGATGGTTGTTAATAAGAGATAAAACAAAAGGAGTGCTAACGCTAACAAAATGAATGGATACAAAAAAATAAAATGTTATATGAGCCTTTAGAAACATCTAGGTTCAGAGATATCATATTTAATTCTCACAGATGACAAGATTGAACAAATTCAGTCGTTTTAAAAACTTAAAAATAGTGGTAGTTTTTTTGTCATTTTGTGTTTTAAAGGCTAGTAAACTTTTGCAACAAATTTTTTATAAATTTATAATTTTGCACAAAAGTTAGTTTTTTTTCTTTTTTAAATTGTCAAAAATACATATATGTTATCTTGGTTTTAAAAAGCGCGAAGCGCACAAAAGCGACGAGGTCTAAAACTGAGGCGCAAAGCGCAAAAGCCGTGGACTTTTCGTACGCGAGGCGCAAGACAATTATATAATTTTTTTTATATATGATATAGGTTTTTAGCATTATTTACTCAAAATATAGATACAATTATACAAATAAGGTATATATATATATGATTTACCTAAAATGTACAACCTTTTTAGCTACATGTAAAACAATTTTAAGCACAAAAACAACATGTGTACAAAAAGCGCGCTTTTCTCGCTTTTTTCGTGCGCTTTTCGTACACTGCTCGCCTTGGTGCACTTTGCGCTTAAGCGATTATAAGCAAACATCATCAATTCTTTTTTTTGGTATTATAGACTTAACGTGTTAAGATACGGTAACGATATGAACCGATTATAAGCAAACCTCATCAATTCTTTTGTTGGTATGTCGGAACTTACTGTCACACCCTCAAATTACCACTTGCGGAGTTTTACCGCGAGGCGCATGACAAACCAGGATCCAAGTCAACGATCACAATAAACAACTCTATATGAAAGACGTAAATCCAAAAACAACTATTTTATAAGCGGAAGCATTTAAGAATTTAATCAGCTACAACAGTATTCCAAAGTATTCAAGACACTTATTTCAAAACATGCAACTAAACTTAGACGCCAATGCAGACCCGTGCGCCTAGTTCCATTTGTTGCTACCTTAGCGACCTGAGAAAAACATGCGAAAAAGACGTCAACAAATAATGCTGGTGAGTTCACAGGTTTGTTCAATATGTTACCAAGTGTTACCAAAACGTTACCATGTCCATACTATACCAATGTTACCAAGTATGCTAGCTAGGCGTATGTTTTATTACTACTACGATTGGAACCCATTACTAGACACGTTTAGCAATGTTTAGCATATGTTTAAGCAGCCCGAATGTTCAGCATGATACCAATGTTCCTGTTCGAGACAATATGCACCCGCCCGGCCCTCCAAGCCGACGAGTGGGGCAGGTTACGCCCAATAGATCTATCCACATTTCCCCCGTTGTGCATCCCCGCACATTCATGGTTTCCCCCGGGACTTTCAAAGATCGTATAGCAATACAAGTTAAAAACCATAGTATGACATATGTTACCAAAATAGTTTAGCGCATGTTTTCTCCCCCAAAAGTTAAAGCAGTAAAAGTGGGGCCGTGAACTCACCTTAAATAGCGTTCTTCGGTTACAAGTAAAGATGTTAAGCCCTTGATAATCCCTCTACCGGAGATCTATCAAAATGTTCACATAAGTGTTCCGACTAATAACCATAAGGTTATCTAGTCCCCGATTGTCCAGATCGTAACCAAGTATGTTTTAAAGCGTGTTTTAATGTTTAACCGACACACTAGACCGACCCGACATCCCGTTGGTGACCCATTACCCTAACTAATCAAGTACACATAGATTACACACAAGGTTCAAGCATAAAACACTTAGTTTGTATCAAAAATCTCTTTTCTGCATCAGAACGGTCGAACCAGTCAGATTAAGCCTCCTTCGCCCGTTTTTAATCTCCTTCGCCCATTTTGGATTTCGTTCGACCGTTTGATGTTTCCTTCGCCCGTTTTACCACGTTCGCCCAAACATAACCCAGGTTCGACCCTGGATTCTCTCCTTCGCACCTTCGATCGGTCGAAGGAGTCCAGGTTCGCCCCTGTTGTGAAAATTTTCCTAAAAACGCTTCAAACACATTCAAAACGACTCGAAACATCATCAAACACAGCAGTCAAGCATGAATAACTTATCCCTACGAAACCCCACCGATTTCCCCCAATAATACGTCCATTTCAGCCCTTTCCCAAAATGGTAAGAATTATGGAAACGTCACAATCATGCATGGATTATTTACCCAATTTGGAAACTTTTGAAATTGATTCATATTCAACTTAAAATGCTCAGTTTGTCGAGTGTTCGATCTTTCCTTATTAGTTCTATTGATCATAAATATCATGCATCAAGTCTAGATTCGTTAAAACCCCCAAACACCCATAATATCACCCTTTATCCAATCCTAACCCTAAACAACAGTAACTTAGCATCAATAACAATCCTATATCATGTTTCTATCATAGATACAGCAGCAAATCATTGAACAACACTTACACCACATAATACACAATTTACATATGTTTATCATCATGAAAACCTATGTTTAAATGATAAGGTTTTGATTTAGAAAGATGTTTAAAAGGTTTTTAATCATAAAAACACCCTTAGAACAGATCCGGACAATTAGGGTTAGATGAAAACGAATTAAAATGCTTTAAAAAGGTTTAGGATCAAGAACACACCTTGGATTCTTGTTTAGATGTTGTAGATAGGTTAGGTTATGAAAAAGAAGAGCAAAAACTCCTTCCTTAGTGATTAAAATCGTTTGAGAGTGTTTTGAGACGGTTAGGGTTTGTGAAATGATGAAAAATGACAAAGTTTGGTATTTATACTAATTCTCCTTCGCCCCATATCAATGGTCGAAGGTGGCCTCCTTCGACCCTTCCACAGGGTCGAATGAGCCCTGTCCTGATCGAAGGAAATTCTTTCAATTCCACATCCCAGGTTCGCCCATTCACAAAGGGTCGAACCAAACAAAATGTTTTCCTTCGACCACTCGAAGTGGTCGAACCAGAACTCATGTTTACCTAGTTTTCCAGTTTGTCGTGTTTAACGCATTCTAACACATCTTAACACATAAGCATGCAACCTTAGTCTATGTTTAACATATTTAAGCATGGATAATCATTTACACATCATTTAAACACATCTATGTATGTAATCCACCACATGACCTGTAACACCCCAACCGATGGCGGAAACATCGGGGTGCCACGTAGTGACGATTGTCTAAAAGCACATGGTATTTAAAATTCAAGTTCCACTAATTAAATATTCCAATAATGGAATTTATTACAACGAAAAAGAAACAAAACTAAATGTTCAACATCAAACTAAGCTAATAACCAAATAAAATAAAACTAGACTTCAACTTCTAACGTCCAAAGCACGTAGAACTTCAAGCTGCATTATTCCCTGAAACATGTTTAAGTTGGAAAATGTGGGGGGTCAACTATAAATAGTTGGTGAGTAATACATTTGTTTTAAAAAAAAATTATTTAGCAAAGTTTTGTAAGTCATGTCTATATATCAAAACAATTTGTAATAATATTAATTGGAAACCATGGTGTTGTATAGTCAACCCTAATGACAATGACGTAACTCAATGAGCTAGTAAAAAAATGACGTAACTCAATGAGCTAGTATAAAAATGACGTAACTCAATGAGCTAGTATAAAATGACGTAACTCAATGAGCTAGTATAAAAAGCTGTTTCGATCATCCCTGAATTTATGCGGGGGATGGGCTTGTCGAACCTATAGCGCTATAATCTACTACAGTTGGCTTGATCAAAGTTAATGACTACACTGAGGCGGGTTCACCAACTAATAATAAAAACAAATGCGTAAAGATATAAGCAAGACAAAAGTCAACATGTTTCACCCCTAAAAATATAAAAACAGTAAAAAGCGGGGATATGTAAAACTCACCTTAGCAAAGCAAGCAAATTTCCAAATAGTGCAAATTAAGCTGAGAGAATCCCGAAGGATTATCCTAAAGAGTTCACAAAGTAATAATCTAATCAGTTAGGGAAAACTAAATCAAGTCTAAGACGACCCAGGGTTATAGGCACTAGGGATTTTAGATTATAATTTGGAACTAGTATTTATTAACGTGACATTAAAAAAAAAAATTGTATAAGATTTTGTTGGAATGAATTTGGTATAATAATAACGTAGGAACCTTTGTAAAATAATTGTAATAAAATTATTTCAGTGAACATCTATAATGCCACTCGATAACTAAATATAGTTTCAAATATTTCTATATATTTTTATTAATAAAATTAACTACATGTGATTGTGAAACTTTTCTAAAAGCTTATTTTTTTTAAAGAAACAAAAACGGTACTATCATTATTATAAAAAAAAATCTATAAATGATATAGTTCAATAATAGAATTTAGTTAAAAGTTTTATGACGTTGGGTTAATACGAGTAAATAATTAATAACAATAAAAAAAATTAAAACATTATATTAATAAAAGTACATATTAATAAAAGTTATATGTATTTCAAAAGAATGCCTTTTGTCTAAGAAAATACATGGCTGAATAAGGACAAAAAGTTGTGTTGGAAAAGGTTAGAAGCAAAGTTCCATGGAGTTTAACATCCTGTTACTACACCAACTTGAGCTACACTCTGTTTTGCTTAAAACTGAATTCTGATAATAATAAACGTAGGTTAATATACCATATCTTCCCAAATTTAATCTCATAACTCCCTAAAATCCCTAGCTAGAATCATACTCAATCCAATTGTCGTTGTATATGATAATAAGTGCAAGAATGGATTGAGGGCTCTACTATAATTGAAATAAAAACGCACAAAAAGGCATAAAAAGGCATACCAGAAGTCGACGGACTAAAGATCGAAAAAAAAAGTTATCGTTGTTGGATTCCGGTTAAGCTCCGTCGACCACAAGAACAGCTCGTAAACTTACGTTTGATGTGTGGTTTTGTTTGCGAGTCGTTTCTGAGTCGAATGATGGTTAGAATATATAGGAGACGATGCGTAATTGGTTGATTACAGTTGGAACAAAAATTCCGGGATATGGGGGTTCATGAAACAAACTATAAACGAATTTAAAAATTTCAGTTTTGTGTTGAACGAGTTCGCGAAACGATAAGGAACAAGTTCATGGTTTTATTTGGTGGAATAATCCCGGTTTTGCCGAGCTGGACTTGGCCGGAAAACCCGGGTATTCCGGTGACCGGAATTGCGAGAAGGAAGGAGGAGTGAATGAGTTGGATTTAAAAGTTTGGTGGTTTGTCAAAAATGGTCCCTCAAGTTTCAGTCTTTAAAAAAACGTTTTTTTTTTTTAACTTCATGCATACATATTTCAAACTTAAAGTTTATATAATATGTTTTATAAATATACTTGTTAGGACAAAGAGGATTGGTGAAACCACTTTTGGAAACCTTAGTCTAATTCACTTCTGTCATTTTGGCTAAGTATAGAAGTACTGAAAAGAAAACAAAGAACTGCTGAAGAGAAGATAAGAGAAGTGCTGAAGAAGAAACTTCATCAGAAGTTCTGAAGTCCAAACCAGACAAGTTCACTTCAGAAGTACTGAAGACAAACTACTCATCAGTAGTTTGTCATTCATCAGCACTTAGCATCAGATATTTTCCACCGCCTTTTTGCATCAGTAGTTTATTGTTTATTATTACTTTTAGCTGTATTTGTTAGTTTCAATGTTGCAACTTGTGCAACTTGTTTCTGTTGTTTCTGTACTTGCTTTTTGGCAAGATACATGTATGTAAACGTCTATAAATAGGAGGCTTCAACCTTCTATTTTAGACATTGATTTTAATAGAAAAATCCTTCAAACACTTTCACTGTTCTATTCCATTCTGTATTTATTGTGAATCTGTCTAAGTATCTAATTCTCATTTACTACTTGGATTCATAATAAATACTTGTCATTTATTAGTTTCAATCATCAAGGGGGAGTAATAACTCTTCCTTAGTATAAAAAGTGTTGCTTTAACTTATACATTCCGCTGTGCTTATAATCTGATTTACAAGGGCTTGCTAAACACTTAAGTGTCAAGATAGCAAGTTCTTACTTAGCAAAAAGAGCAAAACTGATCCAACAATTGGTATCAGAGCATTGGTTTATCTGATCACATATCAATCTAACAAATTGAGAATCAGACACAAAGCTCTTATTGATACTCAATAAAAAGATCAAAAGTTCACTTTTTATCAACATCCATCACTTAGAAGAGTCATCTGACAAATCTATACTCTTTAAAATGGATCCACATAATACTGGTTCTGCCACTAAACCTGCCATGCTTGTTAGAAATGAATACAACATATGGCAAAAGAGAATGGCACATACCTTGTCACAAACCAACACAGGTTGTTGGAGATCTGTGATATATGGTCCTCACAAACCAGTAAATGTTAATCTTGAAACTAATGTTAAGGTCCCTAAGGACCCTAAAGAATATACAGATGATGATTTCCTAAAACTTGAGCTAGATGCAAAAGCATTCTCTATGTTGGCAATGGCTCTCCCAAATGAGATATACTCTGGCCTTTTACATTGTGAAAGTGCCAAAGAACTCTGGGATTGTCTTAAAGAACAGTTTGGAGGAACTGAAGAGGTGATTGCCAACACCAGAGAGATTTTAGCTCAACAATATGAAACATTTGCTCATATTAATGGGGAAACTTTAACTCAACAATTTGAAAGATTCTCCTCATTAATATCTGAGCTAAAGTTAAATGGTCAGACCTATACAACAGTGTCTATGCTACATAGATTTTTAAGGTCTTTACCAGACAAATGGGAAACATACTCCATTGTTTTAAGATCTTCACCAGATTTTAGCTCCCTCACTCTTACAAAACTCCATGGGAGATTACTTACTTTTGAGAGAGAAATTGATCAAAAGAAGAAATTACAATCATCTGGTAAAACTGCTGATGACTACCTACCAGGTAGTACAGCACTCTTGGGACAAGATTCACCAACTTGTTCCTATGGATCTTATGACAATATTGACATAACCACTGGGATCTCATCAGAAAGATCTTTCCCAGGTTATGACAATAATGACCAAAGTCAAACTGCTGATAATCTATGTTTTATCATGGATGATTTGAAAAACTTTAGCAGTGATGACTTAGAAGAAATGGACATATTACACCAACTGGCCATGCTAAGCATTAAAACTAACAAGTTTTATAAAAGGTCAGGAAGGAAATTTCCAGGATTGACCAGTAATACAAAAATTGGTTTTGACAAATCTAAATTAAGATGTCACAAGTGTCAGAAGTTGGGACACTTTGCTAGAGAGTGTAGAAGCTCTAGCTTTAACCAATCACAATCTGGAAATAACTATAACCCCAATTATAATAGGAATAATGGAACTCAAGGGAGTGCTCATTTTGTACAGGCACAAGCTCCTCAACAGCAATACATGCCACAAGTACAATATGTTCAAGTGCCTGCTCAACAGATGCAGAGCCAACAATCAATCCCTCCCTTTCCAGCTGCTCAACATCCTCCACAGCCTCAACAACCCTCTCAACAAAGTCTTTTCACCTCAGGGTATGTTGACTGGAGCAGTCTCCCTTTTGACACCACAGAGTGCAATCCTGATGCAGACAACAAAGTGTTTGACATCAACTGGGGAGAACCAGACAATGGCAGAAAGAACTTTGCCTTAATGGCATTTGAAGGTTGTACTTCAAAATCTGCATTGTCACAGGTATCAAAAGAATCTTTGACAAAACTTTGCTCAAATTCTTGCAAAGAAACTTTTGCTTTCATAAGAGAGACAAATCTGCACTTACAAGGTAAAGCCAATGATTTAGAAAGAAAATACACACAGATAAAATGTGATTTAGAAAGAAAACTGTGTGCTAAAACAAAAGAAGTTTCTAAATTAACTGACTCAGCTATTGAAACCCAAGCACAAATTAAAATCATGCTAAATGACCTGGGAGATGTCAGACAAGAGCTTGCTGACACCAGGATCACATGTGAAAAATGGGTGGAATCTTGTAAGGGGTATCAATTACTGCTAAACAAACAAAGTGCTTCAAATGTTAAGTTTGGCATAGGATACCATCATGTTGAAACACCAACAGATTTCTCTCCCAAAACTACTGAAGATGGGAGAAGAATTGTTTCAAATGAAACTTCTGAAGTGAAAGACTGCACATCTTTCCATGAAAACTTTCTAAACAGAAATCCTGGCATTTTTAAAGAAAGTACTTCAGAAGTATTAACAAAATCTGACAACAAGCCATCAGTAGTTTCATCTACATCAGGAGTTGAGATCCTGAAAACTACTGATGAGCAAAATCTTTACACTAATGTCAGAAATTTGCCTTTAGACCAAAAACAAACGGCAAAAGAGTGTGAAATTTGTGGTCTGTTCAACCACAAAACTGAATTTTGTAGATACAGAAAAGGAATTCAGTTCAATCAAAAAATTAAACAATAGGTTGTGGGAAATCAAATCAGAAATGATTATGAAAGAATCTTTAAACCCAAAAAACAACAACCTGAAAACACCTTTTCTCAGAAAAAGATAAGATCTCAACCAAAATCTTTTTCTCAAAATTCTTTGTCAGTAGTTAGACCTGAATCATCAGTAGTTTCACAAACTGCTGAGATACAAAATCTAATGAACATGGTACAACTACTGATGACCAAGGTTGATGGTGGTCCTGAAAAAGATACCACCATGGTTCTTAATGAAAAATTCATTGCCAAAAAGACATGGATTTCTCTACCTGGTCAAGAACAAACTGTAATTGTTCTCAAGAGCAAACCCAAAGCCAAACAGGCTTGGGTTCCTAGATCTAACTAATTTGCTTTTATGTGCAGAGAGTTTCCAGGGGCTTAAACAGCATATGGTATGTTGATAGTGGAGGCTCTATGCACATGACTGGATGCAGATACCTGATAAACAACTTTATCAGCCAAAGAGAAGGATCTGTATCCTTTGGGAACAATGCTAAGGGATATGTGCTAGGACATGGCAATGTCTCCTCTGGCAAAATACAGTTTGACAAGGTCAATCTGGTGGAAAACCTTGAATACAACTTGCTGAGTGTGTCACAAATGTGTGATAAAGGATATTCTTCCTTTTTCACAAAGACAGCATGCAAGATCATCTCACCAGAAGGCTAGAAGTTGATAGAGAAGATTATTGAAGATCATACTTTGCTGATTGCCAAAAGATGTGGCAATGTCTATGCAGTGGACATTGAGAAAGACAAAGTATTGAACAACATTGCCTGTTTCTTCTCAAGGGCATCAACTTCAGAAACAGATCTCTGGCACAGGAGACTTGGCCATGTGAACTTTAAAACCATAAATAAAGTCACAAAAATGGGCTTGGTCAGAGGTCTACCTTTGAAAGTATACCAGTGCCAAGAACACTGTGTATCCTGTTTAAAGGGAAAACAGCATAAGTCCTCCTATAAGTCTATTGAAGAATCAAAAACAACTGCATGTCTTCAACTACTCCATATGGACTTATTTGGACCTGTCAAGATTATGAGCCTTGGTAAGAAGAAGTACTGCTTAGTCATCATTGATGACTACTCAAGATTCACATGGGTATTCTTCTTATTCTCCAAGGATGAGGCTGCTGAAATCATCAAGTTCTTCATTCTACAAGTAGAGAAACAATATTCTCTATCTGTCAAAACCATTAGAAGTGACAATGGGACAGAGTTCAGGAACAAAACTCTGGATGAATTCTGTTTGTCTAAAGGGATTATTAGACAATACAGTGTTCCCAAAACTCCTGAACAAAATGGTGTAGTAGAAAGGAAGAACAGAACATTGATAGAAGGAGCAAGAACAATGTTAGCTGATTCTGGACTGCCCTTGTACTTTTGGGCAGAAGCAGTTAACACATCATGTTATGTTCAAAATAGAGTTCTTGTGGTTAAGAGACACTCCAAGACTGCCTATGAAGTTCTTCATGGCATGAAGCCCCTTATCTCCTTTTTCAGGGCTTTTGGGTGTCAATGTTTCATCTTGAACATCAAGGAATCTATTTCAAAGTTTGCTGCCAAAGTTGACTCAGGTTACTTTCTTGGTTACTCTTCAACTAGAAAAGCCTACAAGGTTTTTAATTCTCACACCAGGATAGTAGAAGAAACATTGAATGTCAAGTTTAATGAGTCAAAATACACTCTTATTCCAGCACATCCTGCTGAACTCTTTGACCTTGACAACTTTCACTTTGGACCTGAAAAGACTGTTACTCCTTCCAAACCTACTTATTATGGTGATCAAAGGTTTGAAGATGAGGATCCTACACCATGGACTCCTCAAACAGTCATTAAGTCAACTTCAACACCATCAGAAGTTTCACAAACTTCTGATCAAACAAATACTGAAGGCCAAACTCAAACATCTGCTTCAGCACCTGCAACTACTGAAGAAGCTAAAACTGCTGAACCAGATATTATAGACCTCAGTAGTTTGTTTGAAGAACAAGAGCCACCTACACCTGTCAGTGGTTTACAACAACTGATTGAACACAGAGATCATCCACTTGATCAAGTCATGGGTGATATAGCTTCAGGTGTTCTTACCAGAAACCAGCTCTCCAACTTTTGCCTATTTTCAGCCTTTATTTCACAGTTGGAACCAAAGAAGTACCAGGAAGCCCTCAAAGACAATAATTGGGTGCAAGCTATGCAAGATGAACTGCTTCAGTTCAACAAGCAACAGGTCTGGGAAATCTGTCCCTTACCTCCAAACAAGCAACCAATTGGCACAAGATGGGTTTTCAGGAACAAACAAGATGAAGCTGGTATGATAATCAAGAACAAGGCAAGACTGGTAGTTCAAGGGTACTCTCAAGAAGAGGGAATTGACTATGATGAAACCTTTGCTCCAGTTGCAAGGCTTGAGGCCATCAGGTTATTTCTGGCCTATGCCATTTCCAACAAAATTAAAGTTTATCAAATGGATGTGAAAAGTGCATTTTTGTATGGAAAAATAAAAGAGGAGGTGTATGTCTGTCAGCCACCTGGGTTTGAGGATCCTTCTCATCCTGAGTGGGTGTACAGACTAGACAAAGCTCTTTATGGGCTCAAACAGGCTCCAAGAGCCTGGTATGATACACTCTCTACCTTTTTACTCAAAAATAACTTTACAAGAGGTGCCATTGATAAAACTCTTTTCATTAAACATGTTGGAAATCATGTCTTACTTGTTCAAATTTATGTTGATGATATCATTTTTGGTTCAACAAACACAAAACTGTGTGATGATTTTAAGAAACTCATGCAATCAAAATTTGAGATGAGTACCATGGGAGAACTGCAGTACTTTCTAGGACTGCAGATCAAGCAACAAACAAATGGAACTTTTATACATCAATCAAAATATGTTAAAGAATTGTTGAACAAATTTTCTTTAAATGACTGTAAATCATGTTCCACTCCCATGACACCAATCACACAAGTTGAACCTGATGATCAAGGAAAACAGGTTGATCAAACCATGTACAGATGCATGATAGGTTCCCTTTTATACTTAACTGCTTCTAGACCAGATATTATGTTTTCAACATGTGTCTGTGCTAGATATCAATCAGCACCAAGGGAATCACACCTTATAGCAGTCAAAAGAATTTTCAGATATCTGAAAGGAACTCCAACACTTGGAATTTGGTATCCTGCTTCAAGCAATACCAAGTTATCAGCTTTTTCAGATAGTGACTATGCAGGGTGTAAGATGACAAGAAAGTCAACATCTGGTGGTTGTCAATTCCTGGGTAACTGTCTAGTGTCATGGCAATCAAAGAAGCAAACATCTGTTGCAACTTCAACTGCTGAAGCTGAATACATTGCAGCTGCAAGTTGTACATCACAGATACAATGGCTCCAATATCAACTTCTTGATTATGGAATCAAAGAGACCAAGACACCTTTGTTTGTAGATAGCAAATCTGCCATTAGCATCATTCAAAATCCGGTACAGTTCTCAAAAACCAAACATATTGAGATCAGGTACCATTTCATAAGAGATTGCTATGAAAAAGGCAAGATTGAGGTGAAGCATGTTGCAACAGCTAATCAAATAGCTGACATCTTCACAAAACCCCTTGACACATCAACATTTCAGAAGTTAGTATCCATGCTTGGGATGCTAAATTTGTAAGTGTTTATTTTATTCTGCATTTTTTCATTTTTCACTTACAAAACAGACAAAAAGTCTGAAACAAAACTTCTGAAAAGAGAGAAACTACTGATGAACAAACATCAGTATGGGGATAATTTTCTGAAAAGTGTGTAACTTCTGATAAAATAACCTTCAGAAGTTATGAATAAAAGTATTTATAAAAACATTTCTCATCAGCTGTTAAAACTACTGAAGAGGAAATGGGAACTACTGATGAAGTAATCCTTCATCAGCAGTTTAAGTCAAAAGGGCAAATCTGACTTTTCCCATCATCAGAGGTTTGACCTAATCAGTTTAAAACCTCTGATAAAAAGATTTTTAACCTAAGGCGGTTTAAAAACTTCTAATAAAGAAGATTCAAGCGGTTAAAACTTCTGATAAATACCTTTTTCTCCACACTTATCCTTTCAAACTCAAAATATCCCTCCTTCTCTCTCAAAAACTCTCTCAATAACCTAAACCTGCAAATCCACTGTTCGATCAAAACCCAAACCACATGACTCTAGTTCTAAAGCAGGGACACAATCAAAGGGCCTTTCTTGAAAAACAAGAAGGCTGGTCCCAATACGATGAGATCATTGATCTTGTCTTAAAATCCCAATATTTTACTACTCTCACAATAAACCCACCAATTCACACTGAAACTCTGAATGAGTTCTGGGCAAATGCTGAGACGGTGACAACGGATGATGAGGTCATTTCCCTCAACTCAAGAATAAAAGGGAAACTACTGACCATCACACCGGCCACACTGGCAACAAGACTGGGTCTGGATGATGTAACTGCCCCTGACCATGTTGCTAATTCTGATATTCACCTAACCATGACTGAGTGTGGTTATCAAGGTACTCTCTCCCATGCTACAATCTTCAAAAAATATTTTGAACCAAAATACAAGCTTTTGTTTCACTATATTATTATGTGTTTGAGTCCAAAAACAGGGTCTTATGACCAGATGCCCTCCACTTTTCAACCAATATTTCATTCCATTGTGAATGAAACTAAATTCAGGGCATCAAAACTATTTTTCAATGAGTTGGTGTTACATCACAATAATACCAAGAAAAAGTTTTTGTTGTACCCAAGGTTCATTATGCAATGCATAATAGGGGAACTGGGTAATGAGGTGCTTGTGGGAAAAATTTCAACTCTAAATCCTTTAACATCACAAGCATACTCAAGGCATAACAAACTGGCTGCCTGGCCAGAAGATGATCAGGGAGAACAACAACAAGTCCCCCTGAAGCCCACATCTTCCAAACTCACACCACCAAAAGCCAAAAAGCCCAAGCCAACAAAGACTAAAACCCACCAACCCAAAAGAAAAGCTGTTCAGGAGGTTGAGATGCCTGAACATGCTCATGAGCAGTCTGCTCTTCAAATAGGTGAGACTGAAACACCCTCTCAGTCTCATCCATCTCAAACCCCACCAAGAGCACCCATAACCATTTTATTCAAAAGAAAAAGACTTAGAAAAACATATGAAACACACTCTTCTTTTGAAACTGCTGAACAACAACTTTCACCTATTGCCCAAACTACTGAACCAACCCCACAAATTTCTGAACAAGAAGCAATAGAAATTGCCAAACTTCTCTCTGGCTAAAAGAGAAGGTCCCATCTGATCATGTCAGTCCCCTACAACCACAACAAACAGGGGACATAACCACTACATCAGACATGGATGTGGACATCTCTAGCCCTATCCCAAGAGATGAGGGTGGACCAGAGTCTTTAAGCCCAATTTTAGAGACTCTTGGGGCATCTGAGGCTGCTACTACTCAGTTACCACCCAGTGATGGATCTGAGGATAGAAGTAACATAGCTAAGACCTCAGATGTGGCAACTACTGATGAAGGCTTAATGCCTGAAGTAGGAAATCCTCAGAACCAAGAACAAGAGGTTCATGAGAGAACTGAGTTGGGCTCAGCTCATGATTTAACTGAGACAGTCCTCATTGAGGGCAACATCAAGGATTCAGATGATTCCATTAATTTGGATGATGTTTCAAAAACACAAACTACTGAATTGACGGCACTTTCTGAAGGTCCTGTTTCAGGGGTATCCAGGCTCAAGAAGCCAGTCACCCCTGCACAGGTTAAAGCCCACTCAATCCCTAAAACCCCTAGAGTGGCATCCTCTGTACAACATGAGGATCTCCCAAAAACACCCCCTTCACAACAAATGCCTACCCAATTCCCTAGGCAAACAAGCATAGACCTGAACCAGCTATGCAGCCCAGAGGGTCCCCTGTACCACATGATGAATACTCTCATCAGAAATCACTTCCAAACATACACAGCTAACTTGGAGCTGTCCATCAAGAATCAATTTGGAGTGATCAAGACCAAGATGAATGATCTGTCCAACAAAATAGACTTCAACAGCAAACAGATTGCTCATCTTCAAGGACAATTCTCCCAACCCTCAACTTCAAAAGTTAAACTTGATGAATCCAAAAAGGGGGAGAAGATCAGGGAACCTAAGGAGTCATTCCAAGCCAGGATAAGGGCAAGAGTGGCCATCCTTGAAAGAGATCAAAAAGATCAGGCTAGGAAAGAAAAACTGGCCAAACAGTTTGGTGTCTCAATAGAAGAGATTGAAGCAGCAGAAAAAGAAGATGAGACCCAAACATCTGAAGAATCCCTAAGGCACAATGAAGAAACTTCTGATGGCAAAAGTTCTGATGAAGAATCAGAAAGTACTGAAGACAATCCTTCAGTAGTTGACAAACCATCAGCAGTTGTCAACCCATCAGAGGTTAACACTTCCAAACCTCAAACTGCTGACCCTTCCAGAACCACTGCTCCCATTCAACCAACATCTGATCCCATCAGGCCTACAACTGTTACAACAATGACTGTACTAAACCCTTCTCCTATCTCTCAATCAGCTGAATTATTAGAGAAGAGCTTAGTTGCAGCCAACAAGAAGGCCAGAGAAGATCTGATTTGGAAAACTCTGGAAGAAAGGGATGATCTAGATTTAAGCCATGAAGAAAAACTTCAGGCTTATGAAGCTGAACTACAAAGGCAGGCTAGCCTTGATGAGATTGCTGAACAAGATAAAAGACAACAACTGGTGTCTTACATTACCAAGAACAGCAAGACTAAAGCCTATACACTCAAAGGACTCTCCATGCAAGAGCTGACAAGAAGAGCACAACTGCTTGCAGACAAAATGGCCACAAGCAAAGAAGGAAAGGCCAAGAGAGCCCAAATAATAGAAGAGTTAGTAGCAGAGGGCTATGGTTCAAAAGCCTCAGTATCCAGATGGAAAGAAGAAAGACTAATGGATACTTACAAGAAATACTTGGCTGCCAAGGCTGCAAATCCAGAGAAGTTTCAAACTGCTGATCCTTCAAGATCAGTAGTTAGAACTTCTGGTGTATCAAGAAGAAGAACTGTTACTCAGAGAAAGAAGGCAGAGGACAATGTCAAAACTGACTTCAAAATGGTACTACTTGAAGGAAGTTCAATAGTCCATTCAGATTTTGACATTGAGGAGAAACCTCTGTTAACACAATTCAGGGATCCTTCCACTTTTGCCTACCAAATACAAAAGACCATCAAAGAAAAGCTGCATACCAGAGTAGTGACTGAACACCATCTCCCAACTGTTCAGATGCCTGATATGCAACAACAATAAGGAAGAGAATCCCACCTGAGGCTAACTGAAACTGAAAGCATCCAGCACTCAGGACCATCAACCCAAGGGACAAGTCTGGTTCCCTATTCTTCTGACTTTAACAAGTCAAAGATACCTATCATCAGATGGTCACTTACTAATAACAACTCAGTATTGTTGACAAGAAGAGACCTCTCAAGCAGGGCTTACAAGAAGATCAGTGATCTGAAGAAACTGTCAACACAAGACCTGCTCACAATTCAACATCTAGAACCACAGAGAGGATCTCTATCTGATGGTCAGTTAAACCAGCTCAAGAACACCATGTACAAAGAGATATGGAAGATTGTTCAAGACAGAAGAAAAACATAAGGAATTAGTAAGGTTTTGGCTTCATCAATCCAGGGGGAGATTGTTAGGACAAAGAGGATTGGTGAAACCACTTTTGGAAACCTTAGTCTAATTCACTTCTGTCATTTTGGCTAAGTATAGAAGTACTGAAAAGAAAACAAAGAACTGCTGAAGAGAAGATAAGAGAAGTGCTGAAGAAGAAACTTCATCAGAAGTTCTGAAGTCCAAACCAGACAAGTTCACTTCAGAAGTACTGAAGACAAACTACTCATCAGTAGTTTGTCATTCATCAGCACTTAGCATCAGATATTTTCCATCGCCTTTTTGCATCAGTAGTTTATTGTTTATTATTACTTTTAGCTGTATTTGTTAGTTTCAATGTTGCAACTTGTGCAACTTGTTTCTGTTGTTTCTGTACTTGCTTTTTGGCAAGATACATGTATGTAAACGTCCATAAATAGGAGGCTTCAACCTTCTATTTTAGACATTGATTTTAATAGAAAAATCCTTCAAACACTTTCACTGTTCTATTCCATTTCTGTATTTATTGTGAATCTGTCTAAGTATCTAATTCTCATTTACTACTTGGATTCATAATAAATACTTGTCATTTATTAGTTTCAATCATCAAGGGGGAGTAATAACTCTTCCTTAGTATAAAAAGTGTTGCTTTAACTTATACATTCCGCTGTGCTTATAATCTGATTTACAAGGGCTTGCTAAACACTTAAGTGTCAAGATAGCAAGTTATTACTTAGCAAAAAGAGCAAAACTGATCCAACAATACTAAATCATTAATAATATTTGTAACTCTTATAAACTTTATTGATTTTTTTTTCTTTATAACAATGTTGAAACTTCATAAAAATGACTAGAACTTACCATCCAAAAATATATATTTTAAAACACGAAAAATGAAAATTGTAGGATGTTACATGACCCATAATCTACACATATACTTAATTAGTTCATGTAATGTCACCAACAACGGAACCCGGCACTAGTGTATTACCAAAACGACTCCCAATGATCCTTCAGATCATTGAACCCTGGACAATCCTAACTTGACCGGACTCAACTAACCTAGTTAAGTCCGTTTATAAACGTTTCTCGCTAAGGTAGACTTAGATGTTACTGAAAATGTTTAAGCCAAACATGTCGGGTGTCACACATACATTAATGTTGGACTTGAGCCCATAACGACCAAAGTCATGCCACGTAACACATGAGAAAAACGACTAAACTCCCGTCGCGAAACACAGTGAGAAAAACCTTGTTACATTTAAATATGAAAAAATGTTTGTTAAGTGGCGTCACCGGAATAATGTTTCAGCAAGTCTGAAACTAAATGAAAAAAAAAAAACATTTTAAGTCTATAAATAGTTAAATAAAGAAGTGAAAAAAAACTTTTTTTACAACATTTTAAGTCTAAAAAAAACTTAAGTAAATATTACTATTTGACAAAAAAATGTGGACCCCATGTGATTCATGAAAAAAGAAGCCAAAAAGAATCCATAAAGAAAGCAACCCTACGTGGCTATGTCATTCAAATAGGAGGTCTGCAAATTGTCTGACACCCTTAGAAACTTGATCAAAGTCGCTGAATGTAATAGCGAACTACCCATTTTTGCTTTGTTTTTCCATACCCACCTAATTTCACTTCTTTAAAGCCTAAAGCGTCTATTTCTGCCAATTATTCTTTTTTTTTAGTGTTACATTTAAGTGCAAATCTCAAGCGCCCCAGTGAACTTTTGACCTCTTTTCCCTTGAAATCTATACATATAATAAACCAAAGCCATTTTAATGACATGGCAATCAAAGAGTGTATTCTCTTTGTTGAGTGTGCCATGTGTCATCCCATGTGGCAAGGCCTTTATTTTAGAAAAATAATAATTTAAAATTTAAAAACAAAATTAGATTTTTATCTCTAATGTTTTCTCCCATAACTTTTAAACGTTAATATCTTTTATACACGAGATTTTTTAAAGAAAAAAATTACACCAAATTAACGAGCGTTTTATTATCTTTCCAACGAGTACCATAGTGCTATATAAAAAACGGAGAAAAAAACGACGATTTTTTTGTAACCCGACAGGTATTGTGTCAGGTTTGGAATTAGTTTAAAAAAAATTGTGGGTTTGGGTCGGGCCTGGGATTAGGTGATACCCGACCCAATTACCTTTTTTTTATATTAAAATATGATAACTTATGGTAAAGATTTGTTTAAAATAATAATAATAATAATAATAATAATAATAATAATAATAATAATATTCATTAATCATATATTGACAAGTCATTAATTATGTTGTCATTTTAAATATTTTATTATGTCATATTAGATATTTCAACCCGAGACGCTTTCAAACAGGTAATTGCTATGTTTTCTTTTTCTACCATATTCTGAAATAGCTCAAATCTTATTGTATGCAATTAAAGACCTTTGACTGAATGTATTGGTGCTAAACAATCTATGTCTCCTTGAAGTGCTTAGGATCTTAATATTCTGTTTTAGGTGTTGATGTTGTAAGGTGAAATGGATCTTTTGGTTTTTTTTTTAAAGTATCTAATGTAAGTTGATACATAGATACCATTTTTATAGTTTAGATACTTCTAATTTTATTCACTTTACTTAGATTTTCAACCCGGGACGCTCCCGGGGTATAAGCTAGTTGCTAAATAAGATTGAAGCAATTGTAACTGAAATAAAAAGTTGGTGACACGTGCACCTCACTCTTTTCAGTTGTTGACTTTGAATTTACTAGCTTTTGGAAAGCAATTATTTTTGCTAATTTTTTGGAAGGCAAAATTATCTTTTTAAAAACAAACTATAGGAGTCAACAGAATAAACCTTTTATTTTACAAATCTTATCACTTTTTATATATTTAAATTTTATTAGGTAAGGCTATGGGATGTGGTCACCCTTTCCCCTTCCTTCCCCCTTGTCCACGTAAGCGCCACGTCATTTCCCCTTCCCCTCCCCCAAACAAGGGAAATGGTTCCCCCTTCCCCCTTCCCTTTTTTATTAATTTCATTTTTATTTATTTTAATTTTCAACGGTAAAGTAACGTTCAAAAATTTAAAAGATGCATTGGGAAGTGGGACGGCACCATCGGTGGGATTTTACCGTTTTTGCCGAGCACCGATCGGGAGGGGGGCGGTGTTCCCCGTCGGCAGAGGTGTACACCTCACCCACCGATCCCCTCCACCGATCCCATACCCCTTAGTCTAATAGTTTAGCGGAGAAGTGTGTGTTATATTTTTTTAACGATTTAAATTACACTAAATTCGTCATTTGGGAGGCTCGAAGCCTTGACCACAAGGAAAGCAACACTTTAATTTCAATGACTTTGCCAATTAGACACAACCCCACCCAAATGTATGTTTACTTATGCATACATACACACGTGTGTGTATATATATATATATGTACTAGCTGATTACCCCGGGAGGGTCCCGGGGTTGAAAAATCTAATTTTACGTAATAATCTATTGCAAATGGCTCAAGTTAACTAACCACAAAATCTCTCAATCATTGCATGTTCATAGTATTCTAATCAGTAATAACTCATATTCCCCACAAAATCTAATTTTACGTGATAACATGAACACTTTGTGTGTTTTTTTTCCTGTATGAACGAAGCCCCACAAAAAATAGTCGATTTTTTCTCCGTTTTTTATATAGCACTATGGTACTCGTTGGAAAGATAATAAAACGCTCGTTAATTTGGGGTAATTTTTTTATTTAAAAAATCCCGTATATAAAAGATATAAACGTTTAAAAATTATGAGAGGAAATATGAGAGAGAAAATTTTAAATTTATTTTTAAATTCTTTTTTTCCTAAAATAACTCAATTTAATTAAAAAGGGAAACATTTTAAAAACACCAAAATCTCTCCATTATGATGCCACGTGACACTCTCAAGTGAAGGTTGAGGCCTCCATTGCACGTCACGTCAGCATATACGTTTTCTTTTATATATATACTAGCTGATTACCCCGGGAGGGTCCCGGTGTTGAAAAATCTAATTTTACATGATAACCTATTGCAAATGGCCTAAGTTAACTAACCACAAAATCTCTCAATCATTGCATGTTCATAGATATATATACAGATATAGATATAGATATAGATATAGATATAGATATAGATATAGATAGATATATTGTATGTGTGTATTATTTTTACATGTGGATATGTTTTTTAAATAATGTTTGATTGATAAAGAGTCAAAATATGTAATGACTACATCTTCTAAAATAAAAAAATAAAAACATAGAAAGCAAATGTACAGAAGTTATATTTCTTTTGGATTTAGAATGAATATTGATGTATTTTTATTATGTAATTGAAATTTAATTTAGTTTTATCTTTTTATTGTGGTACTGGTGTTTTACTTTAGGGGGTTGAGTTATTCTACAAAGGCTACAAAAAATGAGAAGGGTGAGAAGAATACAAAAAACACAATAGATCATCAAATATGACATAATGAGCCACAAAATATAACACAGAGCCAAAAAATATAACACAATGCTGAAGAAAAAAGACATAATGAATTGAAAAAATGACACAACGATGAAAATAAGAAAAAGACACAATGATACATAAAAGACACAATGATATAACGCATATTCTAAAAACTACAAGCTAAAACCCCAAAAAAACGAAGACCTAAAAACTAACGATGTAGGGTTCGATAAGACGATTCCAATGCCGCTTGAATGAGTTCAATCGGAGTCCGTTTGATACCCTTCCTACGACTTCCTATTTTTCTTTCACTGTGTATTTGATCCTAACCCTTACTTTAGGATCAAATTGTAATCGTTTTGTTGTTAATCAAACCCTTACGTATAGTAGATTTTAGTTTGAAATACAAGTCTCTGTTTTACCATTATTTTAAACGGTCCCTCAATACGGGCTTAGGCCCATCAATAGTTAACCCATCAGGGATGGGCTCCTCGATGATTGACCCATTAAAAGATGTGTAATTAAAAAAAGTTATATATTTATTTATTTTAATTATTCAACATCACATGATCACATACATACAAATGATCATTATGATCTTGAACATGTGTAATTAAAAAAAGTGAGACATGAACATAAGCATATGTAATTGGGCCGGACCACGTCAGTTGTTCTTCTAGAGCTTTCCACTTTCCAGTAACATGAAAACAATGGTTATTTTTCAATGATGCTAGTAAAGGTATACGTTTTCATTTTTGTTGAAGTAATTTGACTTTTTAAGGTCTTACAAGCTAATAATCAACTTTGATTATAAATTTTTAATACAATAACTTCTACTCTTTAAGCAAATAATTTATACTCATTCAAACTGTGAACTGTATGACATCTTGCGATTAAAAGATGGTTTTGATTTTTGGAATACGTATTGTAACTACGTACTGTTGGAAATTTAGTGAAAATGCTATTTTCACAAAATATAAGAAAATGAGTTTTTCCTAACTTTGGACTGATATATTTGAAAAAGAGGTTTAATAATATATTTCTTTGTGGTTTATGTTCTATGTTGTAAGAGCTTTGCAACGAACCAAACCACGTCCAAAACGGAGCTAAGATGAATGAGATATCGATGCTCAAATGTTGTTGATTGAAACACTTGAAGCTGAAAATTGAAACAAAGTGGAACTTGTCCCACATAGGAGGAGTGATGATACCATGAGTGGTATATAAGTGGGAACACTCCTTCCTAATTGTTTCATAGGAGCACACACTGTGGAACTCGTGATGCCCTAACTCGCGTGACACGCGCGATAGGCACAATGTGGCGCTTTGATGACACACTTTGCACTTCGCACACAGTGAACTACTTCGCGCGTGTGTGCACGTACTCTTCTAGCTTCTCAGCAGATAAACCAAGTAGTCAATGACATTTTATTTTTGTTCTTAATGCAGTCAATGACTGTTTCGAATTTGGGACCAGTATATAAACCAAGTAGAGTCTTGGTTGAAGACCCACCAACAAACACATTGTTTTGAAAATTATCACCACTTCTCTACTCCAGCATTTTTCTGTGTTCTTGTTTCAGGTGCTATTCGAGTTAGGGCCAACTCCGGCAGCATTCTTGCTGTTCCGGCTGTTGTACCCTGGGAAACAAAACGAGTTCTCGTTAATAGACTCGGAATTTGTTTTAAGGACCCCTTGTTCAACACGATCCTCAGCTTTTTGTTATTATTCTGCTTCTACTCCATTCTTGCATTTTGTTTATTTAGTTGTAACAATATTGTATTTGCTTTCATTTTCTTGTAATCGTATTTAAATTTGTTTAATTTATTTTATATATGAGCGGTTCCTACACATACATTAAAATTTTTTGTAAAGGCATGCGTTTTACTCTAATCAGCTTTCCTGAAACTCTTTTTGACTTTGAAAGGTCAAACTAAGGGCGTTTACGGTCTGTTTTAACCAGCTAAATGGACCTATCAAGTTAAACTGATAATTCAAACAATTCAAGTAAATAAATAAACTATATTTATCTCGAACCTACTTGAGTTATCTTTATCCTATTTTAACTTTCTGGATAATCATCCAAATCTAAATTATCGCCTCACTTTTGAGGCTCGAGAGATCGATACACAAGAAACACAAATGACCATTTCAAGCTGCAACTATTAAAGATGCTGCAGATGAAAGAAATGATGCATGTAGACGACACTTAGAAGCAATTACATGATGTCCCTTTTAGGCCAACCTACTTTAACAATTACATGTTATAGTTTATTTTGATCAAACAAATTAAGGGCTATATAAGTCAAAATGTTCGTAAATGTTTACTTCTTTTTTAATAAAAAACAACCCATAGAAAAGTACAAATATGAAAATTGTAGAGAAACAACTGGTTTGGATTTATGGAAGAATAAGTAACGCAGTTTATATATGATTTTTCAATTTTGTTAGCCTCAAGACTAAGACTTTGGTCAAATTCTGTCAATTATATTTTAAATAAGGTGAAAAAATGTTGAATATTAATTAAGTTGTATTATTTGGTTTTAGTTGTTGAAAGTTAATCCTAAAATGCGTATAAGTTGAAAGTTGAAGAACCAAAGTGAAAGATTGGTTTAAATTATTTTGTATGTTTATAATTATCTTATTTGATTTAATTAGTAGAGATAATGATGTGGGGTTAGTATTAGAATAGATTTGGTCGAAGTATTTGAGTAGAAGTAGTAGAGTAATATTAGTATAAATAAGTGGGTCTAGGTTAATGAGTTTATTTGTCCCTTGTTTGTAAGTTCGTTTGTTTAGTAAGAAAGAGACGTGGGTTTATCTCCCCTCTAGCGGAACACGACTCTCAAAAGCGATTAGCTCTAATACTAATTGTTTGGGCCAACATTAGTTATATACTTATAAAGGATTAAATTAATTCATGTGAAACAATATTAAGTTTTTTGAAAATATAGCAACTCTTTCCAAAATACCTGCCAAAAATATAGTTCTAGAGACGCTTTTTTTTTTTTTTTTAATAGTGAACTTCATTAAAAAAACAAGGCTAGCCCTCAAAGCGAGGACCGCCGGCCAAAGATTACAACATGTACAACGGGTTCTTGACCCAACAATTCCAAACAATATCCTTAAGAATAGATCTATTCTTCAATCATAAAAAACGAGCAAGCCTTGATTCTCGCTACCACTTCAACTACGTTCGGATCGGTCCCATTGAAAACCTTGTCGTTCCTCCCCTTCCAAATCTCCCAACACGAAATCATCACAATACCTTTAACAATTCTCTTACTCCATTTAGAGCCGCTACCCGCAAGGTGAAGTTTTAAGATATCTTGGAAATCAAACAACCAAATAGGATTTAGATTACACCATTTACCTATTGCCGTCCAAACCCCACAAGTGAAGATGCAACCAGTAAACAGATGTAATGAGGTTTCTTGACCCGTATCACAAATCGGACACGATGGGTCAAGAATATTTATTCGCCTACTAATAAGGGCCATCCTTGTAGCAATCTGATCTTTCTCAGCCCTCCAAACAAAAAGGTTAATCTTTAATGGCACCCAAGACCAGTGGCGGATACATAATTTTTTTGTACGGGGGCACAATACGAGTCGGTTAAAAATGAGTGAAAAGAAAACGATTAACTTAGTTCATTAAATTTTTAAATATAATAACGACATACCTCGATTACAATTGTCCTCTTCGTGTTTTCATCTTTTGGAAACGCTCAATTACATCTTCATTAGTAACATTGCGAAGTTCATCCACTTCAACAGCACAGATTACACAAGCATTCAAGAAATCATCACTAATACGATTGCGTAAACTTGACTTTACACGTTTCATCACCGAAAAGCACATCTCCACAGATGCAGTTGCAACAGGCAAAACCAAGGCTAGCTTTAATAGTCGATAAACCAAATGATAAGATAGATGTTTCCTCGTCTTCACCATCACTTTAGCAAGATCGGCGATACCATTCAAGTTAGCAAAACTTGTGTCTTGTAGAACACTATGATGATACAATCTCAGTTGAAGCTCAAGCGTATTCTTTTCTTTAGTATTAAAATCATATGGATAGAACTCACTCAACCGAAGTAACTTTGACATGTCAAACTGAGAAAAAGAGTCACGTGGACTTAAAGCGGCCATATTTTGAAGTAATTCCATGTTAACCTCGTTAAAGCGATCACCAAATTCTTGAAGCAACATATCCACAATAGCATTAAAGCAGTCAAACTTAAAATGATGATGATTGGTAATTTTGTTCTTTCGTTTCCCAGCTCTTGAGTGAACATAATCTTCCATCATATTCAATATTTCAATATCATGTTTCCCACAAAAAGTAGATACTTTATCTAGAACTTGTTCAAATCCACATTCTCTGAAATTTTGAACGACTGCTTTTGTTGATTCCACCAATGAAACTGCTTCTAATATCTCTTTATCTTTCTTTTGAAGTCCCTTTGATAAAGTATCAGTGAGCCCTAGAATGTGCAACATCAAATGCAAATAAAACACAAATTCAAATGATTCAAAATATTTTAAAATACCATGTGCTTGACTTTGGCTAGAATCATTAGGGCATTCATTTTCAATATATTAAGGACATTAACAATGGTCGGAAACAAATCAACCACACGCAATAGTGTTTTGTAGTGAGAATTCCACCGTGTATCTCCTGGGCGTGTAAGAGAACGCTCTTGATTTAACCCACTTCCAGTTGAAATTAACCCACAATTAATGCCTTTTGCAACTCTTTCTCTCTCAGCTTCTCGGAGAATATCCTTTCTTTTACAAGAAGCACAAACCACATTCATCAAAGTGGCTATCTTTTCAAAAAAACTCGCAACACCTAACTGTTTTCTAGCAACCTTCACAACCACTAACTGAAGTTGATGTGCAAAACAATGCACATAATACGCTGTTTTGTTTTCTTCTAAAATCTTTGCCTTCAACCCATTAAACTCACCACGCATGTTGCTCGCCCCATCATAACCTTGACCTCTTAACCGGGTCAAACTCAAGTTATGTTTAGCCAAAAAAGTGTCAATGAAAGACTTCAAAACTAAAGAAGAAGTTTCCATGACATGTACAAGTCCCACAAACCTCTCCTTAATAATTCTATTTGTATCAACATATCTTAAAACAATAGCCATTTGTTCCTTCCAAGATACATCACTAGATTCATCAACTAATAACGTAAACACATCATCACCGATTTCATTAAAGATACGTTTAAGCACTTCTTCTTCAAAACAATGAGCAACATCTTTTTGAGTACTTGGACTTAAATATTTATTATTTTCTGCAGCTTTTGGTAACTTCTTAAGTTCCTCATTTTGACTTAATATTAAATCCATTAGTTCTAAAAAAAATCCCTTTAAAACTAGAAGTTTCACTCTCATCATGACCTCGAAATGGTAATGCACATTTCAAACAAAACCTACAAGCATCAATTGTAGCAGTTAACCGAATTCGATTTTCTTTCCTCACAATGTCATCTTGTTTATGTAAGGCAACGGGAACAGACCGAGCTTGGCATACTAGATCTTCACATTTTTTAAAGGCTTTATTATGACTATTGGGAGAATTACCAACGTGTTTATCAAATCTTGGTTCTTTCCAATTGTGATAGCCTGTGGTCATAAATGCCTCCCGCCCACCTTCGTTAGCCATCCCAATCCCAACATAGTCTCTACATAAATAACAACATAAACAAAAGGCTTTGTCTGCTTTTATACTGTACTCTAACCATCGAGGATGATCATCAAACCAACTAGATTGGAAACGACGGTTTTTATTCGCTACCTTTGTTTGTTGGAATACATGTTCACGTGGTTGGCACGGTCCTTTTAACCAATATTTTCTTCTTATGTCATCTCTTTGATTTGGATGGTAATCTAAAATTCTTATCCTATCAGCAGGGTCCCAAGGTAGATTATCCAAATCAACTAATTTAGGCATAGAAGGAGTAGAGGTAGGTCCGGGACTATTCATACTACCAGATGGAATTTCACTTGACGATGGTTCCTTTCTTTTTAAGAAATTGTCAAAAAGAGTTCCTAAATGAAAAAAAAATATATTAACATAAACAATACAACTACACAGTTAAAACATAAATCACAACTTGCTTAAGAGGTTAAAAAATACGTACCTTGTTTAACTTTATGCGAAGACATATTCAAATGATTAAATCGCCAACAAATCAACAATCCAACCCAAAGCTACAACCTACAATCTGTGTATATGTTAAATTAGAATATGTATAAATATTATATCCGTAATAATTCCTTGATTAAACAAATCAAATTTGACGTATACTTCCATCCAAAAAAAGAATTGGTTCCATTTGGTGCACAACATGATCAATATTTTATTATTAAAGTTTACTAACATAAACTAATGTTAACTTTTTCTTATTCTGAAACTTACAAACAGACAAAATACCTTTCAAGAAAAAACAAATAAAGAGACAAACTGAAAAGAATATACCAAAGCATATTCTCATCTTCATGAATCTTGATAATACATATAAATATAAAGAAAACGGTGGAGCATGAAATATCAAACTCTTGACAAAACTCCAAAACGTTAAACCAAACGAGCACTGTATTTACCGATTAAAGGGAGCACGGAAGTAGTATCTTCGGATGGAATAATTGGCCGCATGTTCTAACTCTATTACCCCGTTCGATCGGCCAATGAGGTGTCCAACTCTGTTTCTGGGTCACGGCAGCGGCTGATGGGTGTTCAATGGGTGTTCAATGACCGCTAATGTTCAACTTTTCAATGATTGATGGGCCACGGCTGATGGGTCTATTCATCCGGTGAGTTATCAGTTATGGGCTTCGGGCACTCGTATATTGATTAGGGTGGGCACTAGGCTATTAATTAGGGTGGGCACCGGGCTTTTCATTAAGAAAACTAGATGTACTAGTGGGCTTTTCATATAGAAAACTATGGATCATAGGGTGGTGTCACACCCCAACCGATGGCGGAATCATCGGGGTGAGACTTAGTGGTAGATTGTTCAAAGACTTCATGACACTAGAATTCGTGATAATATAATTTAAAGATAAAATTTCATTCATAGCATAATCATTGTCTAAAAAGATAACATAATACAAATTGTTTCACGAAAAGAAAAATAGAACATCAAAATATAGAACTTAAACTAGCGTGAGTTTCTAGTCCAATCCTAAGTAGATTTCTTGATAAACCTGCATTAAACATTTCCTGCAACATGTATAAAATATCCGTCAACACATAAAGCATTGGTGAGCATACTAGTTTGAGTCTAAGTACATAGTATAGAAAAGTCTACTCGAATCATCATGTTATAGGCATATGCACGTAGAACCATACAAACGGCAACAACACTCGATAACACAAAAGACTTCATCTTATCATGACCCATAAAGGGGGCGGCGTGTCAACCTATAGCGCTATACATGTAAGGTGGGTTGTTGGCTAATCGTACATTTGTATGTAAGACTTAGAATTCTAGCATGGCATAGCATATAAGCATTTAGATTGAGCATAATAGTTTTAAGAGTATGAAATCGTTTAAGTTTTGATAGTGATACATGTTGAGCCCCAAAGAATAAAGAATAAAAAGGGGGACAAGTATGAACTCACCTTTGGGTGCGTTTGATAGAGTTCCAAAAAGGTAAGTCTTGGTAGGTTTAGCTTTAGCCTTGGTTATCTAGAATTAAAGAATAAAGGGTCTTAGGTTCGGGTTTAGATTATAGATTCACGAGAGTCATGCAAGCCTTTTAGGCGAACCAAAACACAAACCACCATGAAGGTGATTCGGATGGTCATAAGAGTCAAGCAAGCCTTTTAGGCGAACCAAAACACAAACCACCATAGAGGTGATTCAGATGGTTATGAGAGTCAAGCATTGGTAAGGTAGGGATGTATCCACAAACCTTTCCGAGTTTATATAATTTAGTATTTATATAATATAACTTAAGAAGTAGGGTATGGTGACTTAGTTTGGATGAGCCTTGGCCTTCCTTTTGTCAACCATGAACCATAACACAAGTCCCTCCATCATTGAGTTGTTGGTGAACTTGGTTGGTATTATTAACAACCTAGTGCATAAAAGATAATAGAAGATGACCACATTTGAGGCCTCAAATTGGTGCCCTACTCATGTTTATTTGCCATGGCAAATAGGAGAGAGATCCTAGAGGTTTCCTCAAAGGGTTTGAAGAAGAGGAGAGTGAAGAAAGTAGAAGAGAGGTTGAAGGTGAAGTGAGAAACTCACTTATTCTTGAGAGATTAGAGAGGATTTAGAAATGAGCAAGTGTTAGAATGGGTAGGAGTGGTGTATTTATAGTTAGAGTGAGAGGGTTGGGTATTTAATGAATTAATTAGGGTGGTTAGAAATTAATTAGTGGTAAATATATATTTAAAAGAAAAAGAAAAAAAATAAATGAATAAATAAATGACAAAAAGTGTACGGCATTTTTTTTTACATAACATTTAATGTTATGTTTTTTTTTTTTGTATTATTATATATATATATATGTTTTATTAATAATAAATATATATTAAGATCTTAACTAAATAAGTTTCTTGTTATAACGCCTAAACTGAATAGGATAGATTATAATGACGACCCGTCAAGAATTGGTAGGAGTAACCTAAACGAAACGAATAAAGGCGAACTTAGAATTTGTTAAATATAGCATTTATAATACAAGAAAATTAAGAATCACGCGACGTTATATAAAGTTTGCGTCGCGTAGAATTTATAGAATAAATGAAATAGATTAAGATTAAATACAATTGACAAAATACTTTTCCATTGATCATAAGCTCGGGATTACAAGGGTACAAAATAGAAAGATACAAGAATACAAGGACTAGAACAGAAATTACGAAAAGTACAAATGTTACAGTTGGGCACCGGACCACCGTTAATCGTTGGTGGCTCCGCCACTGCCCAAGACTCCCAAGTCATCGTTTGAGCAATCCGATCCTCATTAGCGATTTGTATTTTGGACTTAACTTCAGCAACAGAAAAGTCTACCTTAGTAGTTGAATCACCCCAAGCCCATTTGTCATATGAACCATTAAGCTGCACTGAGGAGAGGAGAAATTGTAAGTCTTGAAGTTCAGAAATTATCTCCACTGTGGGAATATGGGTTCGCCAATTAGTAGTCAACCGAACTTCACCATTCCACAATTGAATTCTATCAGCCACATAACAGTTCTTTATGCGTTCTAACTCAAAAAGTCTCGGCCATCTATACTTAAGAACAGAGTTACCAATCCAAAGATCGGACCAAAACCGAATCGACTTACCATCGCCTAAACACGGACGAAAAAACCAAATCAGCGGCTGATCATTAATTTTAAACTGAAGAATACTCTTAACCACATCCTTCCAGCAACCTTTAATCCGTTTATTTACTGGGAGAAAATCCCATCGACCTCTACCCCCATGGATGGACTCAATGATCTTGACCTAAATACTATTGGGATGGACTTTAAATCTCCACGCCCATTTAGCTAAAAGCGCTATATTAACATCTTTAACTTTTGAAATACCAAGACAACCATTCTTCATAGATTTAGTGACTATATTCCAAGCCACCCAACTAATCTTCTTATCGTCACTCGAGCCTGCCCACAAGAAATTTCTCATCAATCTTTCAATTTGATCCGTCACCTTTGAAGGAGCCTTGTAAATAGATAGATAATACCCCGGGAGACTAGCTAACACCGATTTGATAAGTGTTAATCTACCTCCCATAGATAAAACATTAGCTTTCCAAGACGCCAACCGGCCTTTAATAGTGTCAATCACCGGCATCCAATTGTGACTTCTATTCATGTTAGCACCGTCTTTGATGCCCAAATAATCAAACGGAAGCTCTCCCACCCTACACCCAAGTATAGCCGCCATCTCACCAACTTGATGCGATTCAACCCCTACACCAAAAAGTTGTTGTTAAAATTATATATACATATATATAATTTTCATCTTCAATTTTATCTAAAGTTTTGAATATTTTTTATCTTTATTTTCTTTTATATTCATTCTCTTATTTTTGGGTTAAGTATTGCTTTGTAGGTTGCTTGGTGGGCTAGGGAGTCCAGCTTGTATGTGTGAAGGAGTCCAGTTGTAGCAGTCCAGTTGTTGCGGTCCATAGTAGCAGCCCACTTGTTAATCCAGATAAAGGGGTTTTAGCCCAGCTGTGTTGGCCCAGCTATGTGTGCTTGTTATAAAGACATCATGGCCACTCATTTTGTACACGGTGGCAATCCTTGCCCTGGATTTTGATCTAAGGGTTGAGAAAGCTTGATTTGTGCTTTCTCAACATCAGACTCTCTATATAACCGAGTCTCGATTATTGTTTTAGGGTAAACACCCTGATCATTCACTCGTATACTTTTTCTCTTGTTCTCTTGTTCTCTTGTTTAGTCCAGTCGATTCATCTGTAAGATCTTAGGGTTTGAGTTGATCTTTGATATCTTGTCATAGATTTTGTGTTCTCCTGTAAACTCTTGGTTTAGATCTTGTGTTTCTCATATGAGTCGTGTATCTGGGTCTTTATAGGTGTTAGGGTTTTCTCTATGTAACCATAAGAGTCTTTGTATGTTCTTGATCATAATAAAAGTATTTTGAGTAGTTATTGAGTTGATACCATGGATTTTGAAAGTTGAGTTTTTTTAATATTAATTTTGAGGCCCGAACAAATATAAAAAATCCGAAGCAGACAAGCCGTAGAGACGTTTTATTTAGGTAGCATATCCTCACCGTATCAAATTTTAGAATATCAAATTAAATTGATAAATACTAGACCTAGAAAATTTTATATCACTTTGGAAAACATTTTGAGAAACTAATCTATACCTGAATAATTGGTGAGCCACAATTCTATATGCTTAAGATTTTTTTTTACGCAAATGATACTCTACTCTATTTTATCCCTTGATCCATTTTTCTAATTTAAAAAGTTTATTCTAAAAGGTTACTAAGATTTTATCTCAAAATATCGTTTTATTCTTAGTAAATCATCAATTATTAATACCAGCTGGTAGGCTATTATGTACGCAGTGGCGAAACTTGAAAAAAAGTAGTGGTGGTGGCCGAAAATCATGAGACCCAAATTTTTCCTATCGGTGGGGGCGGGACTCAATTCATATAAAATTACCTACGAAAATCGCAAATTAACTTTCACTACTGAGCCAAAAAATGGTGAGAGCCGGGGCACCCTGCGACCCCATTATCCTTCGCCCATGTATGTACGTATCTATGTACTAACTAACATATCAAAGTATAGATTGATATATGTCATTTTTGTATCATATGTAGCGTTTTAGATGAGTAAAAATAGATAGCTATCAAAGATTCAAGTATCTAACGACTATACATGTAAAATAATTATTTCACCACCATATAAATCTATATCTATCTATACATCTAATATTTTAAAGCCCCTTTGTACACTTGTCAATCTCTCACACCCCTAGCAATCATCTCTCCTCCTCTCAGTAAGCCACATGGCACCTTGTGAGTTTTTATAAAATTTTCGTTTTTTTTAAATCAAAAAACACAAAAATCAATCATTAAATGTGGTCAATCAATTATAATTACCTTTCTCTTTCTCTTTCACCTAATTTCCTCTCTCTTTCTCCTAATTTTCTTATTCACTCCAATGTAAAGAACCCAAATTAATAAGCATGAATCGAATTTTGAATGTTCTCCATTATCGATCATCCATCTCCTTCGTATACTCTCCTTCAAGGTATCTCTCTATTCCATTCTTCTGTAACACAAAGTCGTCTTTCATCTTTGTTTTTGTTTTCGTTTTTTTCTGATATGATTATTATTAACTTTCGTGGGCGATTAGTGTTATTCTGTTTTGTAAAAACTTTTCCATGTATACATTTTTAAGTGATTCTTATAACATACAGGTACCGAAAGATTTGACCAATTTAGAACATGAATGACAATTAAAGAGGTAAGTGGACATACTCTTTTTTTATTTAATTTGATTGAAGACTGGATTTTTATTAATATGTTTCGATTTCTTTTAGGATTTGTTTACGAAGAAGTTGACTAGGAAGGAACGCAAAAATGGGTTTGACAGTTTTCATCCTTTTGAAGAGAAAAAAATGGCTATCAGTTCGTCATCGGACACAGAAGGTGGTTGCGGCGGTGGCAGCCACGGCGGTGGATGCACCGATGAAGATAGAGGACGGTCTAATAAGAAAGAAAGAATGTGTTGGTCTCCGGAATTGCACCGAAGGTTTCTCCATGTTCTTCAACAAATTGGTGGTGCTAATGGTATAATAATTATTATCTTTTTCCTAATATTCATTGTTAATTGACTTGATTATTAAGTTAAATATATTAACGTAAAATTTTTAAGGTTGTGCTAAACGAATCTCACCCGATGATTTTTTTACGAATGTATAAGCATACGGTTTTTTTTGTTTAAATTATATATGTACTTACAAATCATATTGAAATTAGTAACATATTTTCTTTGCAGTTGCTACACCAAAACAAATTAGGGAATTAATGAAGGTCAATGGACATTCGATTTTCGTTGTGAATATTGTTTCAATTTTGGTTTGATTTTTTATGAAGAGAGTCCACAAGGGAAAAGGCATTTATGATTCAAAACTATCCTAATTATCAAACTAGCTGAATTATCGTAGAAACACATTGTGTTTTTTTCTCTCATCATATTCACTGTTTTCGTATGATTTAATCTAATTATGGTTTTCAATATTATGTTATGCAGAAATAAGATTGTGAAATGGTTGGATAATAGGATTTGATCTTCAATATCGGTTGATTAGACATGGATAGTGTTTGCGGGTTTGGATTGGTCTGGTTTATGATTATTGTCATTAGTTGAGTTACCAAGTTTGTTGCCACATTTGGTGTAATAGATTTATTATTAAAATTTACCACATTTGAATTTTAAAAATCACAAGGTCAACTTAATTGATTAACAATAATAATTAATAATCAGTTTTTTTATTGTATTTTAAATAAATGAGAATGAGAAAGGAAACTGACGTAAATTAGGAACTCATTAAATTTCCTTTTTACATTCAAAATCGGGATGATTTATGGAATGATTTAAAACTTCCGCGTGTCAAAATCGGAAAGTGGTTTAATTTTTTTAAAAAGAATCTATGATCTTTCGTATTTTCAAGCTTCTAATTTTATGGAATGATTTAAAACTTCCGATTTATGGGGATATAGAATTGAATGATATTATTTAATATGGATATAACTTTATGGTATGATTTAAAACTTCTGATTTAGTTGTATTATGTGTGTTTTATACATTCAATTTTAAGATCTTGAAGATTAATCTACTATATCCTTTTCTTTTGAAACTAGATCGTTCTTCCAATATGCCTTATACGTAAAAGTGATGGGTCTTTCTTGAAACAAAATCAATTGTTGTAGGCACGCCACTCAATCTGTTGTAAATTTTCCTTCTACTTATTATTTTGTTCATTAATTGTTTAATTTCCTAGGTTACTTTTGTATATTGTTCAAATCTTTTTTATAATTATCCCTGCTTTATTTTTTTAAAATTATGTTTTGTATATTAATCAAAACCTAATTTTTTGTAAACTTATTATATATTAACTATATTTACGCCCATTCCAAATTCAAAGATTTTACCATATAAACAATTGTTCGACTTTTTAAAAAAATTTAAATTTGAGAATGAGAAAGGAAACTTACGTAAATAATTATATATTAACTATTTATGCCCATTCTAAATTTAAAAATTTACCTTAATAAATGAGAATGAGAAAGGAAACTTACGTAAATTAGGAAATCATTAAATTTCCTTATTACATTTAAATTACTCACTTCCTAAATTTAGTGTAATTTATATTGGTAATAAGTTAAATTTTGAATTTTTAAATTCAAAATTCAAATTAAATTCAAAATATTTAAATTCGAATTATACAAAATTTCAATTTTTTTAGTTTTGATGGTAACAAATTACACATACTAATTATCCTTTTAATTACAAATTTAATAAAATTCAAAGTAGTGTCAACTCTCCAATTAATACATTAATTGTTCATATTAATTGTGCTATATTATTCTAATATTCGTTTAAATTATATTGGTAATCAATTAAATATCCAATTTTTAATTTCTAATTTCAAATTAAAGTTCGAAATGTTTAAATTCGAATTTGACAAAATTTAAAATTTTGGTTAATAATTGTAAGAAATTACACATACTTATTATCCTTTTATTTACATAGTTAATATGATTCAAAGTCCCTACATAAGCTGTGTCAACTTTTATTAATACATTAATTGATCCTATTAATTGTCCTATATTATCCTAATATTAGTTTAACTTATATTGGTAATCAATTAAATAATGAATTATCAATTTCAAATTAAAATTCAAAATATTTAATTTCGAATTAGACAAAATTTCAAATTTCAAATTTTATTTGATAATGGTATGAATTTACACATACTAATTATCCTTTTAATTACACATTTTGAATGACTTAATCTTAAAAAAAATAAACTTTTGAATTAAAGTTAATAATGGTAACCATTACACCTATTTATTATCTTTAAATTATGATTTTCTAATATATTTAAAATATAACAATTAATAATTTTGGTTGTAACTTTCTCAAATTGATTACAAGTAAAAATTAAAATATTAAATACTAGAATTTGAAATTATAGATTTCTGTTAAACTTTAAAAATATTTGAATACTAAATGTTTTATTTAAATATTTAATCTCAAAATTTTGAATTTAAGATTTATGCTAACATTTAGATTTAGATTTAATTAACACATTTAAAATATTTAATTCAAATTGTTAAGAGATTTGAATCTTTCAAATTTTGTTTACTAGAATTTGAATTGATATATTTCAATTAAACTTTATAAATATTCAAATATTAAATGTTCTATTTAAGTATATAATTTCATATTTTGATATCTATAATTTTAATTTTTAAATTTTTTTAACTTTATAAAAATCTAAATTTTGGATAATAATCATAACAATAAGACTTAATTATAACATTTAATTCAAATTTTTATTGATCTGAATATTTTAAAAAACTTCAAATTTTGAATTTAAATTCATAATTGTAACAATTAATCCTACTAGGATCATTAAAATATAGATATTATAATTAGAGATTTCCTAATATATTTAAAATTTAACAAATAATAGTTTTGAAATTTAATAAATAATAGTTTTAGTTATAAATTTCTCAAATTAGTTACAAGAATTTAAATCGATAGATTTCAGTTAAACTTTATAAATATTCAAATATTAAATGTTCTATTTAACTATTTAATTTCATATTTTAATATCTATAATGGTACCAATTAGACTTAATTATAACATTTAATTCGAATTTTGAATGATCTGACTCAAATAGTGTCTTACTTTTAACATTTTATCAGAAATATTTTTCACTACTATTTATTTTTTACTAGATAATACTCCTCAGATACCATCTGATAACAAGATTCCAGTCAAGTTCCAAAGGCGCCAATTCCCAATATCCGTATGTTTCGTAATGACCATCAATAAAAGCCAAGGACAGTCACTATCGAAGGTTGGATTGTATTTAAGATACCATGTATTCTAACATGGCCAGCTTTATGTCGCATTGTCAAGAGTTAAAAGCAGGGCAGGTGTGAAGTTACTTATAATTGATGCTGATGGGAAGGTCAAGACTAAAACAAAAAATGTGATGTATAAAGAAATATTTAGTGATATTTGAATAAAATGTGTATTGGTTTCTTTTAAATTTTAATAAAATATTGCTACTATATTTTTTTTACGTTTTACCACTCAAAATAATTGTACGTTGGTGAACGCGTGTAAACGCAGGCAAAAGTCTAGTCTATAAAATATTTAGAAAGATTGCCGCCTGCAAATTTGATTTTTCTATATGTATAGAATCCGAATGGAGATATTGTTAATTATTATTTTGTCTATTTGCTTCTGCTATACAGTAGGTGGACCATTCTTTTCTTGGTCGATAACAAACCTACACTTGTACAAGTTTTGATACATAAGGTACAACTAAGTGATGCTGCATCCTAATTTACCCATCCAAGATATTTTCGACATCTTTCACGACATTTGATACATGATGCACAAGACAAGACCAATAAACTACCACCAACGATAAAATTAAATAAACCAATATAAACCGTAAATAAAAAGTTCACTATTTAACCATCAAAAGTATTTACATCTAAAGATAAAAAAAAACATCATGACGTACCACAAATCATGATGATGAAAAAGAAAAATAAAACATGAAGCGACTAGACATATAGTCTAGTAAATCTTCTAGTAATTACCTACTGATATCGGACGGTTGGTAATTCCCAAGGGCGAGCGGGAACGCTTCGGCTGCCTTGAGGATTCCCGTAAAACCGATTTCATCTCGGGGTGGTCTAGACCCGCGGGATGCATGGTATTCTCTAATTCTTGTTTGATTTTGCGCACTTGGCTATGAATAGCAACCACGCCACCTATCATATACTTGATGTCAACGTCCTCCTCCTCTACCGCCACGGGCGTCTGATGGTGGTTGTTGGTGGTGGCATCCATGGATTCTGTCCTTTGCTTCATGATGAAAAAAAAGCAAAAACTCACACCCTTTCAACCTCTCACCTGTTTCTATATGTTTGTAGGACGTTACGTTGTTTATTTTGAAACCATATGGGCTCTATTTATATATGGGGTGTATGGAGAGAGAGAGAGAATAGGGGTGTGACATGATAATTTCATGAAGATTAAATTATTGGGAAATTTCCGACTTTTTTTTAGACGGTTTTATTTTATTTGTGATACTATTTTTGTCAACTTCTAGTTTTTAATTCTAGAGTTATCTACATTTCAAATTTATTTTTAAAAATCTTATATTATTTTAAGAGCAATATATATATATATATATAGACAAAAGATCAAATACAAACAACTTTTTCGTACGAACTCTACGAATCAAAGGAAAAACACGCGGGCCATATATAACTAGAGTAATTATATAATTACTCTAGTCATATTCTAGCTATATAACTAGAGTAATATATAATTACTTTAGTTATATAGCTAGAGTATAACTAGAGTAATTATGTAATTACTCCAGTTATACACGACTCCGCGTGTTTTTTCCTTTGATTCGTACGAAAAAAGTGTTTGTACGTGAACCTAACCCTATACAGTGGCGGATCCAGGAATTTTTTTCACTGGGTTCCTTTTTTTAGGTGTTTCAATTTCATGACCAAACATAAAAATTTCGGGTCGGGTCAAGGGTTCGGGTCGGTTTGTCGGTTCGAATCGGATAAGGTTCACTACATAAAAAAAAATATGATGCAATGGACGCTAGTCCTAAGTGGAAGATTGGCTAGCAACACGAGAATTGTAGTGACTAACGAAGCAATGGACGCTAGTCCTAAGTTTTTATATATAGAAGCACTAACGCAACGCCTACTTGCACAAAAACTAGCCAAAAATCATGCATATACCAAGAGTAATCGCCTATTCTTTCTGCATCAACAGCCATGAAGTTGATGATTTCACCACTTGAGTTCCCTTGCTTTGACTTGCCGAAGGTGGTCAACCCTTTTGGTAAATAATGGGAACAATGGCAAACCTAGCTTTGATTCCAACTTGTTGGAGCTTAAAGCACTCATGTCGATGTGTAAAACACTCAATAATCTTGGAAACCAGGAATGGAATTTTTTGCAGGAATAGGTATTATCTACCTCTAATGAGTGCAACTAGAGGGATAGGAGAAAAAAATTGCAAATAGGTAGGTAAAAAATTCTTAAAAAAAAATTCGAACAAAGTCAAAGTAAAAGTCAACCAAGGAATAAAAGGTGCAGTTCTTGATATGCAAGAAATAAAACAATGACTGACCAACACACTGAAACCAGTGAATGAAGCAAATGATGTGGCCATAGAAGCACTGGATAAAGGAAGTTGACCAACAAACATGATTGATATTATTTCCAAACAAAACTGCAACAAGCTAACTGCTATCAATGGCCCTGCTAATCCTATTCGGCGGAGGTCTAAGGAGGAGGGGCTGTGTTTTTTTTTGTTTGGAAATTGGAAGGAGGAAGCTCTCTTACGTCTGTGTTGTTTGTTTGGAGGGAGGAGAGGTCAAGAGTTAACTTAGGGTTTTGTTAATTTTGAATTTGGAAAAAAAAAAAGCTGGAAACAAAAATGTTAACGCATGGGATGGGAATCGAACCAGGATTCATTAGCATGTTCAAGCGGGTCTTACCACTAAGGCAACTATAATTTTTTGTAATGGGTTCCTAAGACAATTTTCTTATGGGTTCCTTTTTTTTTTCTATATACATTTACACTAAAAATTACAAACCGAGTGGGTTCCCGGGAACCCGGTGATATAGCTGTAAATCCGCCCCTGACCCTATATATATAGGGCAATTATAAAATGAAAACCCTCTTGAGTTGAGAAAACATTGGAAACCCATGTAAAAAATCATTAACCAATATAAAATACATGTTTTTAAGTGTTTTGGGCCAAAAAAATAAAAAAAAACGCCGAAGGGATTTTTTTTTAAAAAAAAACAAAGCTGCAAAAACACATGTTTACAACAGCAAATAGCTGAAAACATATGTAAAAAGCGCAACTTTGTTTATTTTTTTAAAAAATCTCTTCGGCGCTTTTTATATTTTTTTGGCCCAAAATGCTTAAAAACATGTATTTTACATTGGTTATTTTTTTTCGAAAAAAAAATGATTTTTTACATTGGTTTTTAAGGTTTTCTCAATTCAAGAGGGTTTTCAATTTATCCTTCCCCTATATATATATATATATATATCGCTTAATATTATTAAAAAATAGCATAGGATAATAAGCAATTCAAATTTCTTCAATTTTTTTTTAATGGCCAACGAATCAATTCCGAGCACTCTTGGGCACCCTTTTGACGAATCAGGTACTCGAGAGTACCCGGGCCACCAATTCCCGGGAAAACCCGACCACTCACCCGCCCGAAGACACGACGGTGAAATAGTCGGTAAAACCGGTCAGGATCAGGATTCGAACCCAAGCCAATGGCCGGGTCATCCCTTATTTCCCCTCCACCAATGTCCTCCAAATGTAGATAGTGGGAATTGAACCCAAGCCTCCCATAGAAAACTTTAGACCCTCAACCAACTGAGCTACAAGTGTTAGGACTAGGGGTGTAAACGAGCCGAGCCGAGCCCGAGCCTGACTGGGCTCGAGCTCGGCTCGTTATGGTTTTATGAAGCTCGAGCTCGAGCTCGGCTCGGTTCGAGCCTACAATCTTAAGCTCGAGCTCGGCTCGCTAGCAAAATCAAAAGCTCGAGCTCGGCTCAGCTCGGCTCGAGGTGATTTTAGAACAATCTCAAATGAGCTCAAAGCTCGACTCGAGATCGTAAAAGCTCGGCTCGCGAGTGTTATTAAATGGGCCTATGAAATAAGGACTTGGGTTTTAGAGATGTGGGCTATAAATTATAAGAGTTATATAAATAACTTATAATTATGTTTGGGCTCGTTTAGGCTCGCGAGCCCAATCGAGCTTTGTATACATGGCTCGAGCTCGGGCTCGGGCTCGTTAAGACTCAGCTCGTTCGAGCTTTTTACCAAGCCAATCCCGGGTAGCTCTCGAGCCGCTAAGTATAATTTACACTCTAGTTAGGACAAATTTCTTCAATTCTATCATGGTTATTTAGATTTGATCATGAATAGTAAACTGAATTTCAATTAGTTAAGTATGCACGTGTTATGCCGCCCCATTTTTTTTTTACATCAAATCATAAAAACAAACCGAAATTAATTCTAATTCAAGAAATATTTATCAACAACCTCAACTTTGAACATATTTTGCTTCGATAGTCTCATACTAACTAAAAAGTAAACTCGGTTTTTCTGCCAATCCATGTCCGACCATGTCATTAAGACTTTATTAGACAAGTAGTCCACGTCATCAAAACTTTATCATATAAGAAGTCCACATCATAAAACTTTTGTCACATAAATAATACATGTCATCAAAACTTTGATGTTTAGATTTTGCCACAAAAGCAGTCCATGTCGGCAAAAACTAACATGGGTAACCTTCGATTAGTGTGAGATCGCTGAATGTAAATATGTTCAAAATTGAGACTGTCTGTAAACATGTCTTGAGTTGTGATTAATCTTGACTAATAGCTCAAAGTTGAGATTATTAAAATCTAATTTTCTTTTTGTAATTGATATTTAAAGTAAAATGATATATAGCTTAGTAGTATTCAATTTTGAGTTTAAATCTAAAAGGTATGAAAAATTCTTTCTAATTATCTAATTTTAAATGAAGACTTAAGATTGATTCCTTATGGTTTATGCTTATTACTTAGGATTCCTTAATAAACCTCACTCAACTGTTTATATGTCAAAGCATGTTAATATTTGATTTTGGAGCATCATTAGGCAAAGTGGTGAAGTTTACACGATTGAAATACTAACGCAATTGATTTTGCATTTACATACGTAACTTAAACTTTCAATTATAATGATAGTACATGAGTGGAAGATACTTCAATTTGTTATCAAACCGAATTCTATATCATGCAAGCTAAAGTTTAATTCAAGAAAAGTTTGATTTGCTTTAACTTGAATAAGTAATAAATCTACTAAAAAAAATTTGTTTATGCTTAAGGAAAATAAAAAATACGATTAATCATAGAATTTGAAACAATCAAGTGTTTGTTTGGCTCATAATGCAGAGGGTATCGTATGACGTGGCTGGAAGCGTGTCTAATGATAAAGATGTGTTGATGTGCGAAATTTGACTATAATTAAAAATTCCAAAATTGCCCATAGATTGGATGAATAACCACCCAACGACCATTAGGTAGTTAGGTCAATCTTTTGTTTGGGTTGACCGAGCTTCATGTTTACTTTGACATCAATTTGTGTTCTCACTTCTCATTAATCTAGTAAATTGTTTTATATTAAAAAAGTTACATGCTTGTAATAAACTATGGTAATAACCAATGTTTTAAAAAGCGGTTTTTAAATCATACCGGATTTGACTTAAAAATGGTTCAACCGGTTGAACTGGATTGTATCGGGTGGTTCAACCGGATTGACTTGTTAACTCTACGAATCCATAAATTACAACATGAACTCAAAATATAATCTAAAAGTGAATGATTGCATATTAAAAGATGATCCAAAAGTATTTTCATATAAAAAAATAATCCAAAAGTATTCAATTTTTTAACAATGTTCTTTTAAATGAAAGCGTAGGCGATGTATAAGCCATTGGAGTAATGAATACATCAAGTTCACAATTGCTTAAAAGATGAAATTCACTACCATCGCCATCCTCAAAATCTAAAGCATAACTATTTTTATCTCCTACATTATTACATAAAAAAGTTTTTGTAGAAATAACAATCATAATATACTTAAATTACCAAAGATAAATAACATATATAACAAGTAACTGTGTGTTTGGGGAGCCAGTTCATGCTCTTCCTCACCAAACATATTATCTATATCATAATTATGAAGTTCTCCTTCTCGCTTTTCTTGAACCACAAAAAATCAATAGTTCAAAACCCAAAATTTACCTTGTGCCGGTACTGGTATAAAGGTTCAAACCGGTATACCGTATTTTACCGGCGGTACGAACTTGATACCGTTTCGCCTTTATACCGGGGTGTTTCATACCGGGCTACCCTCTAAAAAACGGTATTACCGGTATAACCGGCCGGTACGTACCGGTTTTTAAAACATTGGTAATAACTAGTGAGAAATATTTGTTATTTAAATATTTAATGTAAAGTGTGTCATTTTTTAATATGCAAAAGTGAGAAAGATTGGCCAACCCCTATCTACATATTTCACCAACCAATCCAACCATAGCCTATACTTTACTTTGACTCCATCTTTTCCATGACTCAAATGAAATAATTGCTTTCCACACCAGGGTTTGTTATTTTAAGAATTAAGTAACATCTTCAAGAAGTAACTCATTACTAATAACTTGTATTGAATATTTTAAAGAAAACTTGATTAAATTAAGCTTCAATTTGTTGTCTTGGCTCGAAACTTTTGAAGTTGATGTTGAGTCGCTATGAGTATGTTTATGAAAAAAAAGCCTAGGTCGGAAATCCAGTTAGAATATCCTAAAAAAAAAGTTTAACGAAGCTCAAATTAATGAGTCCAACTCTCAATATATGAATTTCAATATATGAATTAAAAAGACCAAATATCATTACAGATAAATTTATAACTTGTTTTGAACGGCTGGTTAAATTTATAGACCATGTGTTTCTCCTTGATCAATTCGCGTGAGATATTTGGAGATGGGTATCTTGTGGTGTGAATGAGATTTTTCAAGGAGTGTGTCAATTCAACAACTTATGATCGATATCATATTGTCAGCGCACAATCTTCAAACGATGGGGAAAAGTATTCCATTCCATCACCAACGCGACTTATGGTATGTCTTTAAAGCTAAGAATGAGCGGGTGTTCAATAAAGTAAGATCATCCCTCTGAAAGTCAACCAAGGCGACCAAAACGCAACCATTCTGGTGCACTAAACACATATCCGGATTGCAATCTATATGTTGGTCAAACTGGTACTACTATTGTCTATCTGTTCCTAAAAATTATTGTTTGATTTTTTGTATTTAGTTTGTGCGGGCTTCATAGGGTCGTTTGTAATGCATTCTTTGTGTTTCTTCCCTTGTTTTTGTACTCTTGACTTTGCCCAGTTCATACTGACTAGTTTGTTACTAATATATCTACGTTCTTAAAAACAACATGTAGGGTTGTTTAACTATCAACAATATAACACGATACAAACTTTCTTTGGCACTTTGTTAGCGGTGCAACTTGTAGCCACGAGTTAGCACGATTTGAAGATGATTCAAATACAACCAAGCTTCTTGCTCTGTAACGAGTCTGTGTACATTAACATGTAATAAACGTACTAATCTTTGAATTAGTTATAGAATACTAAAATACGTATAAATCTTAAAATTTCAATTTTCTGAATACATTGGTAAGGACGTAAGGTGCTCATTTTGGAGTCAACGAAATCGTATTAAAAAGGTCAAACAAAATCGAAGGAAAAGTCAATATAGAAAAACATTGGGGGTCGGGTGGCTTCATTCTCTAGTGGAATATTGCTGCCACGTGTTATACAAACACAAGTCACGAAGGGCAATCTGGACAATTCACAATTCATAATAAAGACAAGAACTTGATTGAAAATAATATATAAAACCGATGACGTGGCACTGTCGCGTGTTTGTTGACGTGAAATGGCGGGAAGGTGGTTATGGCAGTTATGTTATGTGGTCGGCTGCCGGCTTATTTTGCGTCAAGCTTCCTCTATCTTAATTGCCACGTGTTTGAGTTTCTAGTTTAGCGACTACTAATATTATTGTCAGGGCCGTCTCCAAAAATCGTAAAATTTGTTTGGGCCCTTGGCGAAAAAAAAATCAGGCCTTACCCCCCGCAATATGATATAAATTCATCATTCAAATATAAACATAATATAACGTTAATTGTTATAAAGCAAACAAAACAAAAGTTTTTTAACCAAATGATCGAACCTACTTACTTAAGCGAATCGTGTGGATCTCCTAGCGTTTTTGGAAGCAAAGTTCTCGATCAAGTCTTTATACTCCATACTTTCCGGTATTTCGTTTTCAATAGATATCATTGCCAATCCATTAAGTCTTTGTTGAGACATTGTCGACCGTAAATACAACTTATTTTTTCCTACGTATCACACGTCTTTGAGGGCCTATTAAAAACTACAATTCTAAAATACACAATGGGCCTAGTTAAAATATTGGGCTCAAATATTGGGTTAATTTCAAGTGTGAACAAATACACAATGGGCCTAGTTAAAAAAAATGTGAGCTTATTAAAAACTACAATTCTAAAATACACAATGGGCCTAGTTAAAATATTGGGCTCAAATATTGGGTTAATTTCAAGTGTGAACAAATACACAATGGGCCTAGTTAAAAAAATGTGAGCTTATTAAAAATTACAATTCTAAAATTTAAAATCACATTGGGCCTAGTTAAAAAAAATTTGAGGGCCTATTAAAAACTACACGTCTTTGGGCTCAAATATTGGGTTAATTTCAAGTGTGAACAAATACACAATGGGCCTAGTTAAAAAAATTGTGGGCCTATTAAAAACTACAATTCTAAAATCTAAAATCACATTGGGCCTAGTTAAATTAATTTTTTAATATATATATATAAAAAAATCGGGCCCATTTGCGGGTCCGGCCCTGAGCCGGCGACCACCCCGCCCTGCCTCAGAGCCGGCACTGATTATTGTGAAGTCAATTTATACACGATACGAAAAATATTTGTAGATAACAAAATTACTTTCTAACTTTATGTATTTGATTATATCATTGATAGAAAGAGATAAGAATAGTGGGATAAATTCGAATGTTTTTTTTTGTTGTTCATCAATTCTATTCACATATTGCCCTTTTTTTCTTTACATAAAACAGGTATGTAATAATTATTAGAGCAACCATAAGTATGTCTGGAGGCACGTTCGGATCGAGGTGGACTCAAGGTAGAATAGGGAGAGTAAAGAAAGTTCGGAAATGCGAATGAGATTTAGTATGAGTTGTAAAGGGAGGTGAGTTTGGCTAGTGATGTGGATGGTGAGGTGGATTTGTCTGAAAGATGGTAATGCTGAGGTGGATTTGCGTGATTAGTCTGCCGCTGTGGGTGCTCTTAGAGTTTAAGTGTTTCTAATACGTCAATTTTATTCATACTTTTAAATATTTATAAAGACAGTGTCATGTGAAGTTAGAATTTAACGTGTGTAATTTTTTGTAGCTGAGGATTCAATAAATAAAACCAACCAAAAACTAATGCCATAAACGTAATATTTTCTCGTAAAAAAGATAGACCGTAATATCTCTAAGGCCTAACGGTGTGGGGGACGTGGCTAAGCTTTGATGCCCGTGGCCTCACGCCAACAACACCCCCTCACTCTCACGATGTGATGATTGTGAGGGAGCTCACTATTGTCACGGAGCAAATATGTCGAGGCTGGTTTGAGGGTGAGAAGCATTATCACACCTATAAGTTGCCAATGAAGGATGGAGGTGAAGGATGAAATGATGTGACGATTACGTAAAAGGTGGTGGTAGATAGAGGCGTGACCATACCACACGGCTTAAGGATACATGTGTCATAAATTGGTTAAGTGCTAATTGTCGTGCAATAATGGATAACATTGCATTAGTGAGAATTTCAATTTTGAATAGTTTATTCTAATTATTAAACTATATCTTTTAAATATTATCAAGTTTAAGGATAGTGATGATATGTGTCATTTAGTTTCAAAGTTAGACAACCCATCACTTAGATCATAGGGTATGGTTACGGTTTTAATCATCATTACTACTCTTCAATGTCGTTGTCACATCACTCCATCATTCATCACTATCTACTATGGTATGATATGGTTACCATCTTCCACTACTCTCCATAACATTCCAAAGTTTTAAAACAATTGGCCATGACAACCCTCAAGGTTGCCACGCCGTGGAGGGGGGTGGGCAGTGTGCCCATGGCCTCACGGCCTTCACGCTCCTCCCACTAGAGCTTCACGGTCCTCATACCCTTCAGTCTTATAATACTTATATTATGATATTCTCTTATGTACAAATATATTCGTATTTACTATTTAATGTATTTTCAATTTAATCATCATCATCATACTCAGTTAATCCCACCTTACCTCTACCCCTAAGAATAGAGAGACTACTTCCAGTGAGACCCCCGACTCGATATGGTTTGGTATTTTCAATTTAAATTTTATTTAAATTTTTAAATAAAAAACATTTATATTTATAAAACCATCACTCCCTTCCCTTCTCCCAAACCCTTTTTCAGCGTCACCACCACCACCATCGGACACAACACGTAAAATTGAAAATATTATATTATTTAATAAGAGTAAGTTATTTAACAGTTTATCAAATGCAATATATTCTTTAAATTAAAATAACAATATTTAATATAATATGTAATAATGTTAAGTTATTTAACTGTTTATCAAATGTTTAGAATATAAAACTTGTCGAGTAAATCCAACTATAGATTATACTTCTTTTTGTGCTGACGGTCCTAAAAGACATTGTATTACTTATTATGAACACTGTATAAAAGATTTCCGTTGCACTGAATATAATTTGAAGGTACATGAGTAGATGGGCTCGTTGCAATTGTTATAGGATATTCATGATGGTTCAAGTTTTCTATTTGTGCTTTCAAATACATGAAATTGTTGAGCCTAAATGGATGTTGAAGTGATGTTTTAAGAAACTTATATTTCAATTTCTTTAACAACAAAATAGAAAAAAAAAGCCCGAAAAGTGTCCATTACATCAACTTAGCTTAGAGATAACCTTTTTTTCCTCAAACCCATTCGAGTTAAAAACAAGTTTGGGTCCTTTTAAAAAGGAATAGAACCGGTTTTGGCCAAATCGGCACGGGCTAGAATCCAGGATTGAAAAAAAATAAACCAAACCTCCTAGAACAGACTCGCGTTGGGGGAAACGGAAGCATTTTATATTTTTACAATATTTAAGTTTTAGTTTTTTATCAATGTTATCATTATTGTTTCGTCTACCTTTCTATTTAACTTTCTTCTAAAATTGGTTTCTCCCGCTGCATAGCGCGGGGTTAGTTATAGTATGACAAAGTTGAAACTCTATGTGTAGGGTGAAACTCCTATGATCCATCACGTGTAGGGAAAAATATAAATATTGAAAAGCATATTTGAGGGCGAGGCTTGAAAAAAAAAACAGTGGCGGGGATGAAACTCACGAAACTTAATATTTTTTCCTATCGTTATGTTTTGGGTTACGTTCGGGTCGGCGATTTAGTTCGGGTCGAGTTAAACAAATAAACAATAATTCCTCAAAATATATAACTTTTCTCCATTCATTCAAAGCACGATTCTTACACATAAGAAAAACTATTTTTTAAATAAACAAAGACATAAAATACCTATGATGATGCAAGAGAAAAATGGTGAGTGCCTTACAACAAAGACACAGTCCTTTAAGATCTTTGAGTTCATTGATTATGGATTCGAATCAAACTTATTAGCAATTTCCTTTTGTATGTAAATCACCAAGCAGGGCCGGCTATTGCCCAAGCCGGGGAGGCCAACCGGCTTGGGCCTAGTTTTTTCGGGGGCACAATTTTTTTTTATAAAATTTCTATATATGTGTGTATTTTTATTAAATAGAAAACTCATTATATATATACATTAAATACCATGATCGGTGGCAACCACTATAATTACCATACTACCCTTGTCAGTGTCATTAATTACCATACTACCCTTATCATAATTAGGAATTTACCTTGCTTATGTTAGTATATATTACACTTTTCTTTTTTTATTCTCAGGTTGTTTTCTCTCTCTAAGAGAGAAGAACCACTAAAAAGGCATATGACCGAGAATGAGACAAGCCTATGACTGAGAATGAGACAACACTGTAAGAATATATTTATATATTCTATTATGTGGCCCTTATAATCATTTATCTAATAATTGATCAATGACCTAAATACCCCTATTGGTTTAACTGGTCTTTATGTGATGGACGTAATTACCCTTAATGAACCATTAAATAGGGTTTCCCCCTTGGGTGTATATATAGAGATTATTAGGAGAGGTTAAGAGACTAATGAAACACCAATACTTCAAACCCTAATGCCTCCCTCTCCTCTCTAAAACTGAGATCTATGATCTCCTTAGCCATCCTAACTGTACACCCTAAACGGGAACCAATCATCCTGTAGATCATGAAGTATTCCCTATCAGTGGTTGCTGGCTAATAAGGTACTGATTCGATTTACTTATTCATGTTTATGCATTATTATTAAAGAATTGATCAACATGTGGTATCAGAGCAGATGTTGATAAATCAATTCTTTTATGTTTCTCTTAATCTGGAACTAAAACACAAACAAGAGTTTTGATACACCCTAATATAGAAAAGTGTATTATTTTTTCGGATCCTTTCCGATGATAATTTTTTTTGACTTCATCATATATAAGTTTGATTCAATTTTCTACTCCAGATTTTATAATAAGAACTGTACGAAAACATATTTGGAGTCATTCATATTTTGTGCCACCTAATTTTAGTGGTGATGTGTTTGAGTGTTTCCAATGATATCAGAATCCTTTATTATTTTTTTTTTGGGTGCAAAATAATTATCAAATCCTTTTGTATAATTATATTACCGGCGTATTTTACTAAAGCATTTAAAATACGTTTTCATAATTCTCACACCATAATTCAGTTCTTGAATGTTTTTAGAACTAATCATAATATTCCTCCTGAAAATCGCTATAAGTTGGTTACAACTAGGATTAAAATCTGTTTCCTAATATTTTGGGAGTAACTTAATCTCCAAGTTTTAAATTAAAAGGTTATCATAATTTTCGAAATCTTTTGGAGATATACTGAAATCCTGAAATTAATTGAAACGGATTTTCTAAAATCCCTAAATTATAGCACTAATGGGATTAAGGTTCTTGCACTCAATTGTTCACAGATTAACATTTTATCGAAAAGTTGTTCTCAAACAGGTTTCCGGATTCAGGTTCATGAACCAACAGTTCTCGATTTTCTGTTTTCGAAAACATTAAATTCGAGAACCTAAACCTAAATCCGAGAACTATTACTAAATTCGAGAACCATTACTGATTCCGAAAACCATTAGTGAATATGAGAACTCTTAGGAATTCGAGAACTAACATGTTAACCGAGAACCTAACTAATTTTCGAGAACCTAAGGCCACCCGAGAACTAGGAACAAGGTCGAGAACTAATTATTTTCTCGAGAACCTCCTTGTTGTTTCGGGAACTAATTGTTTTTTCCGAGAACCTAATTTCTACCGAGAATTATGACAAGTTCGAGAACTAACCATTTTCTCGAGAACTTCCTTGTTTGCGAGAAGTAACTATCTTTTCTCGAGAACCTCTTTTCCCGGGAACTAAACCTACTTTCCCAAGAACTGGTAATCTAAAATTTTCTCGGGGTTCGCTATTAATTAGTTTATTAGTTTTGAAAAACCTTAACTAATATGTTTTCAAAACCTAAATCAATAAACATTTTGCTTCACTTTGATAACACTTAAAAGGTCCCACTTCTGCCCAAAGGTGATGTGCTACCTTAACATAGTTATCTAAGTCTAACTAAGCATACCATATTAGTTTTGCCTAATTAACAAGAATGTCTCACTTCTGTCCAAAGATGATGTGTTACATTCATGTCTTGTAGAACTAAATTGTGCCTAATAAATTAAGTGTCTCACTTCTGCCCAAAGGTGATGTGCTACACTTAATTGCACATCATGCTTAAATGATTTCACTTCTGCCCAAAGGTGATGTGCTATTGTTTAAGTAGAACTTTTAATTAATCTATTATATTTTGGTGTTTATAATAGATGTTATCACATCTTCATCAAAACAATGATCCTCACATATTAATGATCCTTCATTAATATAATGATCCTAATTTTTGTCTGCCTTACTTGAATATCCCATAACATAAATCACTCTAAAGTTCTTCTAAAATGTCATATCTCAAACTAACTAATCCACTCTTGTTCTAAAACTTAATATGATTTGCTCTTTATTGAGTCTTGATTATCCCTTAAGACATGACACTCCTGCTAATTTTCTAATAAAATAAAATTTATTCTTATTAAGAAGCGGGATAAGTCAAATATAATGTCACTTATGGTAATCAAGAACTCAAATTAATGATTGCTATCAGGGGAGCCACTAAAAGATTCTGAAATTCCTAAGACTAATTTTGTTTCTATGGAAGAATCAAAAGAACTCTTAAAGAAGCATGCAATAAATCTAACTCAAATTAAAATGTTAAGTGCATTCGTGAATACATCATAATATTGAATAACATGGCCCATTAAACTAAGGGCTTATTAATGGAATCGATAAAGATTTTCAGTGCGTTATACAATAACTTTTCCATAGTACGATTAGATGCCTTATTCAACTACAACACTCAGAAGTACCAAAGGAAAATGAGTGTGTTGATAGCAACGTACGTACAGGAAGAGAAACGCCTAAAACTGAAAAATCAGATGTTATTCACCTTACTACCACTAAAACTTAAAAAAAATGGAAGATAACTTACAATAGAGAGGATAGTTTTAAAGTCCGGAAACAAAATACAAGTACTGCTTCCAGCTCTAAGTTTTCCAAGGGGATGTCTTAGTGCAAAACTATGCCATTAGACTAGGCACAATTGATGAGACAAATCCATAAGCCAAGGAAACAGCTGGCTAAGTTAAGTATTAGAAAATCAATGATATTTGACTCCACAAATATAAATATTCCAATTAACACATGATTGTTGTAGTTCTATTCGTTTCCTCACCAGATTTCAACAAATACTTAAGATGGGAGTAAGTGGCGAATTTATTGTTAAGGTTGAAAGAACCATTAATAACTGATCTTTGTATTAGGCTTTATGATACCTTACGATATTCTGGATATTACTCAGAATTTTAGTATCAACACTAAAGCCACACTTTGACAGTTATGAGTTTTATGACCAAAACAAAGTCTATATTAACTTAAACTCTCATATTATTTGTTGTCATTATCTGAACAGAAACCTTATAAAATAGAACAAGATGATACACACATTTTCACAACTTTGTTATCATGAAAATGAAAATTTAACAAAGGATAATGAGACCTATACACTTCATCCATTGAGACCAAAATTTTTCATGAGCAATCATGAATAGGTTAATGAAGGATGATTTGTTATCAATACTCATTCTTAGTGACTTTAAAGCATGTGTTAAATGCCCTAAAATTTAAAATGGCAGAAGGAATAAATGGGTTTCCATCACATGGTATAATTACCTGACATTAGTGGAGCTTAGAAAAAATGTCGACTTGTATCTAATATGTTTCATGTGGACCTAAGTCTTCAAGAAATCAATTCATATACTTAAAGGGTTTCCTTCTAAATATGTCCTTAAAATTTCTTATGAAATCTGGACAATAAGGAAATCAAGTATAAAATATATGAAATATTTCCATTCACATGCATCGCTAAAACTTATCATATGGAGTTCCTAGAGACCTAAAAGATCAGTGGGAGTATTAAGTGTCCTAATTATAACTTGCAAAAGTTGCAAGAGGTGGGGGAAGTGACAATTTTGATCTGATCTCAAATTACACCTCTTGTATGACACTTCTCTATCACAACTTGTCTCCTTAAAATATCATGATACTCCTAATAAAGTTTCTTTGATGCCTAACTATGGGAAGAACTTAGATTTCTTACTAAAACTAAAGTAATCCTCAATAAGAGAAACTAACATAAACATTATTGTCTTGTTTCTCTATTAGAATATATTGGTCTTCCAATCTTAGACCCTATGCATGCTAAGTTCCTAAAGATTTCTAAGTTTAGTGGGAGCAGTAAAAGTCCTTATCATGACTTGCCAGAAGTACAAGAGGCGGGGGGAGAGAGACTCATTAAATTCTACTCTGAATTTAACTCCGATTACACCTCTTGTACACCATACTGCAGCAAATCTTATACATTTAGAAACTAATATTGCTCCTTATTTACCTGAGAATGAAAGCAGCTAACCAAGAGCTAATTCATAAAATTGCATATGTATCCTAATAAACTCAATAGTTAACTCAGGAGGTCATCTAGGTCTAAAAGGCCTACTAACTTTGATGATCCTTACCTGACTAAAGCTGAAATGGATGTTTGGAAAGTTTACTGGTCCTACCTCTTCTAATTATATCATCAGCATCAATTAAATCTTCTAAATGGGATAAAGTTATTATTGAAAAGCTTTGATTCCATGAATTAGAATAACGTTTGGATTTGGTTGAATTACCTAAGGATGTTCATAACTAAACTAAATCTGAATGCAAACGTTATCACACTAAAAGTACGATTGATTGCTGAGGATTATACTTAAGAGGGAATAAATTATCAAAGAACCTTCTTACTTGTCTTGCAAAAAGGTATCTTTGAGGATCTTTACCGTTCTAGTAGCTTATAATAATTTAAGAGCTACATTAGATGAACATTAGACAACTTTCCCTAACATTGACCTACATGTTCATAAAATAACCTGAAAGTTCTAAACTAAAGGTCAAGAACACTTAGTTTGTAAGTCAATGAAATCCATGTATGGGTTGATGCAAGCATTTAAACATGATGAAATTATAATGCAATTCTTTTCATCAAGAACTAAGTGGATTAATACACCTACCTCAAGATGAGTGGGAGCAACTAATGCAAACATGTCCTTATATAGATGACATTCTTTTGACAAGTATATGTTACGTTAGTCAAATCATTGTTCGCGCATACTTTGACATAATGAATCTCGGAGATACCTCTTATGTTATAGGAATCAAATTCACCGAGATAGACTCAACGAGACATTAGTTTCGTCTCTAAGTGGGTCCTTACACATGTAACATACAACATTGCTCTCCTTTAGAGGCTAATAGGATAATTGAGATTACTACCTTATGCTTCATTAATTAGAAGCCTTATGTAAGTTTAAGTCTATGCTCGTTTGGATATTGCTCATGTTGCCTAACACTAGACAAGTCTAGATTATTGTGAAGCATCTAATAACATATTACAATATCTCTAAGAAACGAGAGACTATAATTTAAAGAAGAAGTGAGAACTTAAAATAGTTGAATACTCTTATTCCAACTTTGTTGTATTCAAAGAAAACAATATGTTAACTTCGGGATATATCCTTATTTCAGTAGACAAAACTTATCTCATGGAGGAGTCATAATGAACTGTTAACAACAACCTAAATAATAATGACATAATTTGTTGCTTATCACAACGCAACTGTCACTAAATGTTGTTGGAATTTTATCAGTAGACTCATAATTAATAACTCCATCTAAGTTCTATATTGAAGACTTATTGTGATAAAGTCAGCTACCCTGTTTTCTCGAACAGTAACAGTTCGAGCGGAGCTGCATTAGAAATTCGATACAAAATTGACTGCTCACTTATTTTTTATGAACAAGTAGAGGAAACTAATTCTTTGTATCGAATTCATTCATGATATGCTTATGGATCCAATAATTAAAGGTCTGTCACCCATAAGTCTCTCTAAGGGCCTATAATTGAGACGGGTTTTACTAATGACCATGTACAACTGCATATTGCACTATGAATGGCTAATTATTAATTATTCCTCATCCGTTTAATATTTGTTTGTCTCTAAATACGTTCATGCATGCCTAAGGACGTATAGACACTAATTATACAAATTAACGTTAAGGGCTTACTTGTCATGATCCTAATGTTAAGTTTTAAATTTGGGGTGTAGTATGATTAATGGGGGTCCTGAGTTGAATAACTGACTCAACGACTGTATTTCTCTGCTACATTTTCGGGTTTAAAACTAAAATGAGTGTTAACTCCTGATCAGGCTTATCTAATGCTCATAATAAATGATTACTCGGCCAAGTGGGAGAATGTAAGAATATATTTATATATTCTATTATGTGGCCCTTATAATCATTTATCTAATAATTGATCAATGACCTAAATACCCCTATTGGTTTAACTGGTCTTTATGTGATGGACGTAATTACCCTTAATGAACCATTAAATAGGGTTTCCCCTTGGGTGTATATATAGAGATTATTAGGAGAGGTTAAGAGACTAATGAAACACCAATACTTCAAACCCTAATGCCTCCCTCTCCTCTCTAAAACTGAGATCTATGATCTCCTTAGCCATCCTAACTGTACACCCTAAACGGGAACCAATCATCCTGTAGATCATGAAGTATTCCCTATCAGTGGTTGTTGGCTAATAAGGTACTGATTCGATTTACTTATTCATGTTTATGCATTATTATTAAAGAATTGATCAACAAACACAAAGTTCTAATTGTCTTGGATAACATCTCACCCAGTTTAAGTTAATCTTCAGCCCAATAATTTGTAATGCTCATAATCCATTTAATTTAAGTCATGCTTCTCGATATTACCTGAAAAGTCACAAACAAACATGAAAATACAAAAACCAAATTAACTTTTTTATTACTTGCACTCTATATGATAAATCATTAAGTAAAGAGAAGGACATTCCACCATCATTTTATTTTACACTATGCATTTAATTCTATTTTAAATTATAATGGTTTGTGTTTTTTCATAGTTTTATGATTTTCATTAGTTTGTTATTTATGGCTAACATGTTTATATTATTTGTAAAAACTAATTCATGTTCGTCATTCAATACATGAATTCAGATTGCTTTACGTTTTGATGTATGTTTAATTCGAAAATAAGTCAGGTTTATTGTAATTTATACTTTATCATATAACGTACGGTGCCACCGCAACGCTCGGCTGAGTAAAAAACCTAGTTTACACTTAAAAGTTGGGTCTAATAATAATCAATTTTAAAACCCCATTTTTAAAATTAGATTTTATAATTTGATATCTATTTTTTATAGTAGCAACAATTTTTTTTAATTAGCATCATATAGAAGTTTTAATGTTGGTTGTAAAAATAGTTAGTTCCCAAAACTTCAAGAGGTTAGGTTGCATAAGGGGCGCTCAACTGAAGTTGTTTTCACTTCAATGATTTCTACAAATCCTGCACTGCCACATCATTTCATTGATTTCTTTCACTGTGTCAAAACTCATGGTATAAACTCAAATACTCTGAACTTTATTACGATCAAGAACATACAAAGACTCTTAAGGTTACACAGAAAAACCCTAACAACCTAATATGAACCAGACACACGACTCTAACAACGAAATCACAAGATCTAAACCAAAGGTTTACACGAGAACTCAAGATCTATGGAAAAACATCAAAGATCAGACTCAAACCCTAACAATCTGGTGACTGAATCGTCTGGACTCAAGAGGTAATACAGAGAAAAGTATACGTAATAATATCTGAGGTGTTAACCCTAACACAATAATCAAAGCAGCCTTATATAGGCCATTGAGATAAGAGAAGCACACCAGCAATCAATCTGAGCCATCAGATTATGATCTCTACACTGGATCGCCAACGTGTCATGAATGGACGATCCAGATTGTATTTAAAGAAACACACTTAATCAGGTGGGCCATGGGCCAACACCTCTTCGAATAGATCAGGCCTCCTATATGTGGGCTTGGGCAGCTACATCCTTAATTGGGCTCCAGCCAGCTACATCCAGACTTGGGCTCCAGCTTCTCCAGTCCAAATGATTAGCCCATATCCAAACCACCTGCACAAGACACTTAACCCAGACTTGTAAAATTCTTTTTATAAAACGAAAAATAAATACGATAAAATTGAACATAAAAATTATATATATATATATAATTTTTAACACCCCTCCTCAATTTTATCAACTAAACTCATCATTCATTTTAACTTGTTCACACAAGTTTTCATGTTGATGAGTTAACAAACCTTTCGTGAACAAATCAGCAAGTTGACTTTCTGAGTCAACTTTTACAGTCTCAATGACCCCCATTGTTATAAGGTCTCTCAAAAAGAACAGATCCAAACCAAAATGTTTGGTTTTATCATGAAACACAGGGTTGCCTGCTATTGATATTGCAGCAGAGCTGTCACAAAAGAGTTTTATTGGCAGTTTAAGTAATATCATTAGTTCAGAAAGCAAATTCTTAATCCATACAACTTCACAAGCTGCTGCACACATCGCTCTAAACTCTGCTTCAGCAGAGGAGCGAGAAACAGTGGACTGTTTTTTGCTCTTCCATGAGACTAAACAATTTCCTAACAACACACAGAATCCAGTCACTGACCTTCTAGTCTCAATACACTTTGCCCAATCCGAGTCAGAAAACACACTTAACTCAAACGTATTGCCTTTAGAAAACAGAAGCCCTTTTCCAGGAGCTGACTTCAAATATCGAAGAAGTCTAAAGGCAATTTTTTGATGTCCTTCAGTGGGTTTGTGCATGTATTGACTAAGGTAATGAACTGAGTATGCAATATCAGGTCTTGTATGGGATAAGTAGATTAACTTTCCCACAAGTTTCTGATAACCAGTGATATTGCTCAGATTCTTACTATTAGACTCAACAATATTAACCAACACATGATGTTGCTCAATAGGATTAGTTATGGGTTTGCACCCTAACATACCATATTCAGCTAACAATTCCATGCAATACTTTCTTTGTGACAAGTTTATCCCTTTACTAGTTTTCACAACTTCAATTCCTAAAAAATATTTTAACTCTCCTAAATCTTTAATCAAGAATTTAGTTTGGAAATCATGTTTAACTTTATTAATTTCACTATCATAATTTCCTGTGATAATGATATCATCTACATAGACTAATAGAACTAAGAAAACAGAATCAGAAGTTTTAACAAACATTGAATAATCACACCGACTCTGAACAAACCCAAACTCAGTTAATGCATCAACAAGCTTTTTGTTCCACATACGTGGAGCTTGTTTGAGTCCATACAAGGACTTTTTTAGTTTGCACACTTTGTTCACAGAATCAGTATGAACACCTTCGGGAAGAGTCATATAGACATCTTCATGCAATTCTCCATAGAGAAAAGCATTATTTACATCAAGTTGGTATATATTCCAGTCATTTTGGACAGCTAGACTTAACACTATTCTAATAGTTACCATTTTCACTACGGGTGAGAAAGTCTCATCATAATCTAACCCCCCACGTTGGCTGTAGCCTTTTGCTACCAATCTAGCCTTAAATCTATCAATTTCCCCTGATATTTGTACTTTATTTTGTATATCCATTTACAACCAACCTTATGTCTACCCTTTGGTAATTCTACCACATCCCAGGTGTCATTCCTATACAAGGCCTCTAATTCCTCATTCATAGCCCTAACCCAGTTTTGGTCTCTAACAGCCTCATGATAATGTTTTGGTTCAACACTTTTGTCTAAAACAGAAGAGAAACACTTGTTTTCTAGAGACAATCTTGAAAAATTTACTACTTTTCCTATATCATATTTAACCTTCCCCTCCACCACAAAATCACTCAATTTTTTAGGAAAACTAATGTTCCTAGAAGATCTTCTCAACTCAGATCTTTCTTGGACTGTGTCACCCTCAGAAGAATTTGTTTGATCATGTTCAGTAGTCACACTTTCTGCCTTATCAGGTTCATTAACACTACTAGGCTGCTGACTCCCAGCCAAGCCCTCAGTAGGTTTCTGATTTCCTGATTGCTGAATAGAGTGTGTTCCTGAATCCCTACCTTTTCCCTTTCTATCATCATCGGGATCCCCCACATCCAAGTTTAATTGTGATTCTGTGTTTTCATAGAGGTCAAAAAAATTTAATTTGGTAACAGTTTTATCATTGTTAGCATTGAATTTTTCAAAAATAGTTTGTTGTTTGAAAGGAAAACAATCTTCATAAAATCTAATGTCTCTTGAAAACAAAATTGTTTTAGAGTCAAGACTGAAAGCCTTGTACCCTTTTTTCTCTTGAGAGTAGCCCAGAAAAACACATTTTTCTGCTCTACTCTCTAATTTATTTGTTTCATTAAGGACTGTACAAAAACACAGACACCCAAAAACTCTCAGATGATTTAGAAAGGGACTAAAACCATAGATTAACTCATAAGGGGTATTCCCTCCAAGCACAGAAGATGGTGTCCTATTAATAAGATAAGATGCAGTCAAAACACATTCACTCCAAAATCTAATTGGAACATTACTCTGAAACAACAAGGCCCTAGCCACATTCAACAAGTGCCTATGTTTCCTTTCAACCACCCCATTTTGTTCGGGTGTATAAGCACAACTAGTTTGATGAATTATACCTTTTGACTTACAAAAACCCATGAATTGATTATTTACAAATTCCAATCCATTATCACTTCGAAAAATTTTAACAGTTTTACTAAACTGATTTTGAATGATGTTAACAAAATCAGTGACATTTTCAAAAACTTCAGACTTGTGCTTCATCATACTAACCCAAACAGCTCTAGAGTAGTCATCTACTATGGTCAAAAAAATACCTATGACCATCCCTGTCAGCAACCCTATAGGGACCCCACACATCCAAGTGCACAAGTTGTCCTAATTCAGTACACTTGTGATCACTAATGGGAAAATGGTCTCTATGTTGCTTTGCCCTATGACACACATCACAGGGCTCATGGTCATGTTTACCATTGAGCTCAGGTTTGATGATTTTCAACACCTGCTCAGCTGTCCTAACCTAGCATGCCACATACTAAAGTCAACAGTGCTACTATAACACACCTTAGTTAAAGACACAGAGTTATTACACAAGTACAGCCCATCAACTTGTTCACCAATGACCAGGACTTTCCTTGTTGACAAGTCCTGTAAATAGCATCTATGCTCATCAAAACCTATAAATAGTTTGCTATCTCTAGCAAGTTTGTGTACTGATAAAAGGTTAACAGTGTATTCAGGAACCACTAGCACATCTTGTAAAATCACATTTTCAGCTAATTTTAGTTTACCAATCTTGGTTACTAAAGCAAAAGTACCATTTGGATGTTTAACTTTGATGTTTAATTCAGTAACATCAACAAAATCAAATAAACCTTTTTCACTATTTACCATGTGCTCATTGGCTCCTGAATCAACTAACCATCCTAGTGCTATTAACCCTTTATTAGTACTAGCAAAACAAAACAACTTGCCACCAAAACATGCAGAAGAAACACAAAAGACTCTACCAGCTAAGTTGCAGCTTTGTGAAGTCTCCCCAGTTTTTTCATTTAGAAGACTCAACAACCTAGACACTTGATCACTAGTGAGAGCAGTAACATTAGTACTAGATTCAGGTGCACTGTTGTTAGCAACTGGTTTCTTCCCTTGATTCCCCCTTGGTCTCATCCAAGAGGGATATCCAATGATTTCAAAACACTTGTCTACCAAGTGTCCAGTTTTGTTACAGTGTGTACACTTTAATGACTGATTATTGTTTTTTGAAAACCTTTTGTTGTTACTATTATTATTTAGGAATTCATTACCAACAGCTTTACTTACAAAACTCATAGTTTGAGACTGTTTAGACCCAGTGCTAGAGTTTCTATGGGATTCTTCCCTAGAAACAATAGCAAATGCTTCTTTGACAGTGGGAAGTTCAGTTTTAATCAACAGTGCAGTCCTAACACTTTGATAAGACTCATCTAAACCCATTAAGAACTGCATAAGTTTTATCATATGGTTGTAATTATTAAACTCCTTAGATGCCTCACAAACACAAGAAGGTAACTGTAAAATCTGATCAATTTGTTTCCACATAATATTTAGCTTATGATAGTATTCAGAAACAGACATTCCATTTTGACTAAAAGAGTTTATTCTTTGATATAGGTTATAGACAACAGACCCATCAATTTTATTATAAGTCTCTTTTAAGTCCTTCCAAACTTCTGAAGCTAGTTTGGAATATACTTGACCCATATACAGTTCATCAGACACAGAGTTAAGTATCCAAGTAAGTACTACTGAGTTACACCTTTCCCATTGTTTAGCAAGTACATCATTATCAGTTGGTTTAACACATTCTCCATTTACAAAACCTAATTTGTTTTTTACTTGTAACCCCAAAGTCATAGCATTAGCCCAAACATTATAATTCTCAGTACCCTTCAGTTTTACACTAACTATAGTCAAGTTAGTAGAGTCACTAGCATGTAAGTATAATGGATCACTGGCATCCAGTTTACTTACAAGGGTGACACTACTTGATGCAGGGTCTGTAATAGGACCCAGATCATCACCAGACATTTTTCAGTAATCAAACAAGAATACACAAGCAAGCAGATAAACACACAATCAATCAGACCAGCCAAGAACACACACAAAACAACCCAAATCACACAAAAAACCACAAACAACCAAAAAACTAGACACAGGCGAAGCCAAGTCAGTGATCCAGATCAGTGGTTCCTCTCAAGGGCCCCACCGCAGGTCTTAACTTGGGAGCCTCTATACCTAGACACCTAAACAAACCACACACAGTGAGCCAACTCCGGTCCCCCTAACCCGGACAATGCTCCTAGACCAACAATATAAAATCAAAAATATAACAGGAACAATCTCACCGAGGGTTTTGCCCAAGTTAGGGTTCTCTAACAACTCGTAGTGTTTCAACCTTCACTTAGGGTTGAAACACCAGAGAGCAAAGAAAAATTGCACTCCAATGATCCAAGCTGTACTAGCTCCTTCCACAAGCCTTCAATCAGGACAACAGCGGAATAATAGATCCCAGATTAAGATCGAATAAGAGATTCGACCACAAATCACAAAGAACCCCCAATAATCAGAACCTGGCTCTGATACCATGTCAAAACTCATGGTATCAACTCAAATACTCTGAACTTTATTACGATCAAGAACATACAAAGACTCTTAAGGTTACACAGAAAAACCCTAACAACCTAATATGAACCAGACACACGACTCTAACAACGAAATCACAAGATCTAAACCAAAGGTTTACACGAGAACTCAAGATCTATGGAAAAACATCAAAGATCAGACTCAAACCCTAACAATCTGGTGACTGAATCGTCTGGACTCAAGAGGTAATACAGAGAAAAGTATACGTAATAATATCTGAGGTGTTAACCCTAACACAATAATCAAAGCAGCCTTATATAGGTCATTGAGATAAGAGAAGCACACCAGCAATCAATCTGAGCCATCAGATTATGATCTCTACACTGGATCGCCAACGTGTCATGAATGGACGATCCAGATTGTATTTAAAGAAACACACTTAATCAGGTGGGCCATGGGCCAACACCTCTTCGAATAGATCAGGCCTCCTATATGTGGGCTTGGGCAGCTACATCCTTAATTGGGCTCCAGCCAGCTACATCCAGACTTGGGCTCCAGCTTCTCCAGTCCAAATGATTAGCCCATATCCAAACCACCTGCACAAGACACTTAACCCAGACTTGTAAAATTCTTTTTACAAAACGAAAAATAAATAAGATAAAATTGAACATAAAAATTATATATATATATAATTTTTAACACACTGAAACACTTTTTTGTAGACAGCACTCCACTGATTCTTTACCTAACTATTAATTAATTTCACACATAACAATAATAATAATAATAATAAAAAGAAATGAACAAATGAGCACATGGCTCGTGACCTTATAACAAATAAAGAAAAAAAAGAATATTTTAATCTCTCTCTCTCTCTCTCTCCACACACACACTACACATATCTATACATACACAACTTTTATATCTATCACCATCTTCATCACCAACCATTCAATAGAGTTTTAAAAAAAATCTGCAACTAAAGAATAGAGAGTGAGAAAGAAGAGACTAAAACATAAAAAAGAATAAAATTGTGTGAAAGTTTGTGCCACATCCGTGAACTAGCACGGTAACTATACCCGAATTTGATTCACGGGACCACTACTAGCATGGGTGGCGGCGGTGTTACCGTGCTGGTAGTGGGGTACCCGTGACCAATTATGGTAACGCCCCGTCCTCCCTAATATCATTGTGTTTACATGTAACACAGTAACTTGTCAAGGTGGATTAGTTTTGGGTGTAGTGTGGGCCCTCAGTTGTTATCTGCATGGTATGATACTAACACTGGGTATAGAATCAAAAAAAGATAAAAAAAAAAAAACAACTACTGGTACCGACTTTGTTTGGGCGGTATCAGTTTTGTTTGGCACAATATTAATAATTGCTATAAAATAGGATTTAAAGTCCACGCAACTTATACCGGAACATTAAGAAATCACATAAACGAATATCGGTTTCGATGTTGTTCGGCCGGCATCAACTCGGTTTGTCCACAACAATATTTCAACCCCAAAGAGACATGGGTTTGTTTCTAGTAGACTAGGATTTGCGATCTAGAAAGGGGCGGCGACATAGTTTGTTGTCCGTCTACGTGCTATCTTAATGTAATCTGCCAGTTTGAAATGAAATTCATGACGTCATTTGTTATAGCTCCGTTTTTTACGAAACTTATGTCAGAACGTCGAAAAAACCCTCAAAAAGAATACACGTACCGGTACCAATGTTTTGTTGACGGTATTGATTCAATTCGGCATAGTAAAGATCAAAAAAGGTACTTGTATTCAACCCTTTCAACTTTTATAAATTTTTTTCATCAAAATGTAGATAATAATATGTACGTTTCATAAGGATAGCGACAAGTATTTTACTGCAGTTTTTATTAGATTTTTAAATAGAACAAGTTGATCTCCTAAATAAATAGGTTAAAAAAAGCCAACTGAAAATATTCATTCCCATGGCTCGTAACCAGGGTTGTTTAAGTTGATTATACGGACAATAACCAGCTGACCTATTTCAGTATTTATTTAGATTTTCCTATTTACAAGTTTACATGCGAAAACCGCTGTGAATTTTTTTTTAAAGAAACTTAGTTAAATATCCGTGGGCGAAAGAAAGTTGGGGCCCGGGGGTGCTCCGGCCCCTGCCGTTTTTTTTCCGCATAGTGTAATTTTACGCATTTTCATCCGAGATATTTATACGCATTAAGTACAGCCCCCACCATTTTAAGGGTCCCATGAAATTCGGTCCGCTTAAAAAAAAATTCAAGCTTCGGTCATTGCACTTGAAGTAGTATATAATGTTTGGTTTGTGAAATGGGTTCAGAACCTGTGGTTCTTTGGATATGTAACTGGGCCTGAATATCAAGCCCAACATCAAAGAGTCAGCAAATAACTACTTTGAACTTGAAGTGCACCAACCCTGTATAAAAGTAACAACTAATAATGTTGAATCTAATATTATTATGCTTTCTCAGCTAATCTACTTATAACTTGATCAAAATTTTGTCAATCATGGTAATCAAAATATATATCTTGATATGATTATATGGTAGAGTTTCTTGTACAAAGTCTATGTTTTGTGAGATAGGTAAGAAGTAACGTAGAGGCAACATATGACACATGTTAATTTAAATCTCGAGGGTATTGAGGTAATTTTGTGAGTAATCAAATTATAGAAAGGATCATGCGGTTATCAATCATGAGAAATTTCAAGGATTTTGTTTGCTACCCTAACCGATCAACATATGTATTACGATCATCAATCCCATTGCCAATTCACGGCATCAGTTTCGCAAAGAAAAAAATTTCCGATCTCCATTTTTTCGAAATTGTTACCTTGTGTTTTGTAGTTTGAAATGGATAATTCTATGTATAATAGATTTGTGAAAAATTTTCAAAATTTGCAAGTATAAAACACTCATACTATTTTGATAATCAACGTGGGGTGTTTCATATTTAAGGCAAATTTTGATTATTTTTTACATAATGTTTGGTGTTTTATTATATTTGTGTAAAGGGTGTTAGTTATGCACGGTGTTTTATCAATCACAGATTTTTAAGGTGTACAAAAATAAAATTAACCTATATGACCACCATGAAGATAGAAATCTTATGATTATCTCAATTTTTTCTCATATCAAATAATAATATTATTAAATAGGTAGGAGACCGTGAGATTAGAATAGTTTTTTTATTTTATTTTAATAATAAAAATGAAAAAATAAAAAAAAATAATAAACTCTTCACCTCATTATGCCACGTGGCACATTCAATTGAGGGGGGGGGGGGTTGAGGCCATCATTGAACGCCACGTTAGCATCTATCAATTCTTTTATATATGTTAGGGGCTGTTTGGTTGATTAAGTGCTGAATCATTAAGATGGTCTGAATGGTTAAGAGCTGAATTAGGGGCTGTTTGGTTGATTAAGTGCTGAATCATTAAGATGGTCTGAATGGTTAAGAGGCTCTGAATGGTTAAGAGCTGAATCATTCAGCATCCCTTATTAGCTTAATGGTTCAGCACTTAATCATTCCATTCAGATGCTGAAACAAACAGTCTGAATGCTGAATGATTCAGACCTGAATGAATAAGAGGCTGATTAAGAGGCTACCAAACAGCCATAGATCATAATTTCACGTTTATCTCTTATTTAGTTTTTTTAACTATTTCTATATTTTCACTTATCATAAACCATTTAGTATTTTATTGATCCAAACAAATCATCATACTCAGTTAATTCTACTAATAACAAAAGCTAAGGTAGGGTCTGAAAAGTTTAAGATGTAGACAACCTTACCTCTACCATGTGGGAATAGAGAGGCTTCTTCCAGTGAGACCCCCGACTCAATAGTGGTTTTGTATCAAGCCTTAGACATAAGGCACATGATAAGTGTTATAACTTGTGTGATTCACAAGGTCATCATTGAACGCCACGTCAGCATCTATCAATTCTTTTATATATGTCAATAGATCATAATTTCACGCTTATCTCTTATTTAGTTTTTTTTTAACCATTTCTATATTTCCACTTATCAAAAACCATTTAGTATTTTATTGATTCAAACAAATCATCATACTCAGTTAATTCTACTAATAGCAAAAGCTAAGGTAGGGTCTAGGAAGTTTAAGATGTAGACAACCTTACCTCTACCATGTGGGAATAGAGAGGCTTCTTCCAGTGAGACCCCCGGCTCAATAGTGGTTTTGTATCAAGGCTTAGACATAAGGCACATGATAAGTGTTATAACCTGTGTGATTCACAAGTTTCTAATGAATTCTTTACATTAAATGAAACTGTGAAAGGGAGTTCTGTTTCCATCCAGAATGTTTCTAAAAAAACTACACCTTTAAGAACACCGACTCAATCACCCCCTGTAACGGTTGTTTATGCCTCTGCTTCTCATCCAAACGTACATTCTCTCTTTAGTATACATTTTCATTCTTATTCACATAATAAAATTGTTGTTTTTTTATATTATAGTACATTAATTTCTATTATACATCGTAACACACATTTTGTCCTTTCACATTAGATTTGTCTATTTCAGAAAGTTCGCGAGATATAACAATATGTGATCTTTTTCTTCAAAACTGATTAAGACCGATGACACGTCACGATGGACCAACTTGTGAATAAAAAAATTGTATTATGATAGAAATTAATGAAACACAAAGACTTTAGTCTAATTACGCTTCAACTTTGGGACCATTAAGATAGCAACTAATGACCCATTGATTGATTTGGACATCTATACTGATGTTCGGTTGACCCGGTATGCAAAATCCGTGTTTTGAGTTTCAAGCAGATAAAACTAATGGTTGTGTTGTGCCATTTGCATGTATTTATATGTCAAAACTAAATAAATGTTATGATTTGTGAAGAAGACACATTTTCTAACTAATGACTTCACCACACATGGCACAACACAACCATCATTTTTACGTGCTTGAAACTCAAAATAATTCGACAACAAAAGAATGGCCAACGCCCAACGGATAGTTATTCGTTAACCAACTCATACAAGAATGTGTAAGTGTTTGAACACTAGCACATTAGTGTATGGAGAACGATGTCCAACATACAAGTTAGTGGATGGTCTTTGTTAACCAAATTGGATGGGTAATTCGCTAAGTGGTCAATATAGACAGGTCGTTTATCCCAAATGACTTTACCCATTCCTGATAACCTAAGTGAGATTCTATGGACTCATTGTCCATAGTATAGAGTTAGAATTTGCACTCACTAATGTGGTTTTACAGACAAGTCCATTCTATCAAGTCACATAAGAGATATATGTTTATGGTTCAATGTTCAACTGTTCAAGTTGCTATATGTCAAATGCATAGCAGAAACCAAGCACGGTCGTAAGCGAGGTTAGGTTGTATTGTATCAAAATCAGGCTTAAGCTCTTGTAATTTTTTTTTCCTTATCTTTAACGTAAACCTGAATATGGGGTTAAAAAAATTAGATCAAGATTTTTAATTTTGGATAAGTATATAATTTTTTTTGCATTTTTTTATTGATAAATTACAAGTTCATAACATAAACGCGAAAAATTACATCAAGATAGCGGGCAGGCGGGCAACAAACTGCGCCGCCTCTCCTTTCTGGACGGCAAACCCTAGCCTGCTAAAAACGAACCCATGCCCCCCCGGAGTCGAGACACTGTTATGAATAACCCGTTGGACTCTGGTCAGGAAACAGATGGCTTCCGTTGCCAAAGAGCCAAAGGTATCAAATGCGAGGGGAACGAAAACGTGTTGGTTCTCCTCGCAAGCTTTAGCATGCTTAAATTTTGTTGATTAAATTTTGATACTTAAGAGGGTATGCCGGGACCAAAAGCTCTGAACATCTCCCGAGGTCACCGAAGCACAAGAGTTGCGGTGATCCCTGCTTTGGTTGGTTAACAAAATCCCATGGGCCCAATCTCCCGAAGGCCCACACACTAGTATAAATTCTCCTTCACAAGCAGTGAAAACGGTATTCTGAATAACCTACGAACCATATTCTCTCTCTACTTTATTTCTCTAAAACCATTGCTCTCACGCTCGAGGATGATCACAAAGAGGTCTCCCCTCATCTGTGACGAGCCTAACGGTGCTCTCTTTTGCAAGTTTTCAGATATTCATTTCAGACTCACTCTTCATTGAGATCCATTCTCTTACTCTGATCCGGAGGACTAACTTTTGGATCTTCAAATACCATGGAATTTGCTTACGATCATGGAAGAGTGCTAAATTGTTTGCACTAAAAACCGAAAAGCTATGGACTTCTTTAGAGTCTAGTGATATAAAGATTAAAGAAAAAAATTGAAAAGGCAGCTTGACAACCAAATGGGCTTGGTGTAGGCCTAGTTTGAAATTGAAGCAGCCCAACTCGAGAAACTTGAGCACCTTGTTGTTGACTTCTTCTCTTGTTGTCAAGACCTATATGTTTGTCTAGTGGATGATTCAATAACTGACTTGATCAAAGCTAGGCCAAAGTTCCACATTACAGCACTAGCATTTGGGGTGTTCGTAAGCCTAAGAATGTCTAGCTGAAGGCGGAAGGTGAGAGAGGGCATCCTTTGATGAGAGGTCCACAAGAAAAGCTGGCTTCGTCCGTAAGATTGGAGCACTTAAGATGCTCTTAGGCTACATGGAATGGTTTTGGGACAAGCATTGGGTATGGACATTTTGTGCGGGCCCATTTGTTTTTTTTTTTTTTTTTGGTAGGGGGGGGGGGGGGTTTCCATTATCCCGACCTCTAATTTACTCTTCACAGTTTTTTTCTCCCGATTGGCAACAATTTCCCAATCATCACGCTCTTAAATCTGGCATATGTAGGCGTGGATATTCCCACAATCTACGGTCCCATGTACATTCCGATTCCGTATGTCCTTAAAGAAACAAAAACCATTTGTTCATATATCAAAATATAATTTCCGGAGACAATGTAGAAATTTTAATAATTTATGTGACACCTGTGATACCCCGCAAATTCAGGTTCTCACTTTAACTAAACTCTAGTTACGTTCCTTGCATTATACTTAACTAGGGTTAACTAAATAGGACACATGTGCATTGTTGTGAGTTAATATCGGGTACATGATTAGTGAACCTCGGACGTTGGTGAATAACGAACTTACGTGTCTCTGTGATATTTGATGAACTTATGTGAAAACCATACGTGATTATGTGAACCTAAACCGAATACGTTAATAAAAATCACTAAAAGTGGAGTATGAGGTTGATTAGGATCTTAACGCATGGGGTTGCACTTGTTACGGCCCGAAATAACGAAAACGTCAAAGGATAACGCGTCAGGTGACGAAACGAGACACGCACGAGGGCCTCGGGCCTGTGAGCGGCCACTCACAGGGCCCGAGCGGCCGCTCGCACGTGCCTGACGGGTCTAAACCGCCTTAAACTCCTATTTAAGCATCCTTAACCCCCATGCAACCCCTAAACTCAACCCTAATCGCCCCTTACTGCCCCACACGAAATATTAACCCTAAAGCTCCTGCTAAGGCTCAAGATCATCAATTGGGAAGCTCCAAAGGCGCACGGTTGATCGAATCGAAGAGCCAAGGGTATAATCTTTGATTCCTTACACTTTTATCTTGTGTTTTTGTTATAAAAATCATGTAACAAAGTTTGTCCAGGTCTGAAAGTTTTTAATAATCATTAAAACATGAAGTTTTTGAAGATTTAACGGATCAAACATAATAATAAACGATTAGTAACATCATAGGATACTTGTTGCGCAAGTTATTGATGTTTTGGTCTTTAAAGTTGTGATCTTTGCATGTTTAGTAGTAGAATCTGATCATAATAAGTATTAGGGATGTTTGGTAATGATGATTGATGTTTGTTGATTGTTTTTATGCACACGATAGTCGATTAAAGTATGATTTAGGCGAAACTAAAATCTGGACATAATGGTTAGACGAACTTGTAGGAGCTGTAACACGACCTTGACATAATGATTTTGGTATTTTCTTTGCATGGTCGAGTCACACTTGGTCTTAGATTTTCATAATGTGTAAAATCAAGTATTTTGAACGTCGGTTGAGTCGTTTTTGGAATTTTCATTGAAAATAGGTCAGGTCAGAATTTCGGGTATCAAACTGAGTCAACTTTGAAACATCATAACTCAAGTTTTATTAAGAGTTGGGTTGTGAAATGTTTACAGAAGGTTAATATTGGAGTAATATGAGTTTTCCAAGTGGATTCATCCCGTTTGGATGAATACACAATTTTTGGGAAATTATCTACCAAACTGACCTGTTAGGAAGGTTTTCTGAACATAGCTGAATTAGACGAATTTTAATTATTTTTGTGTTTGGATTTAAGACAAAACAAAAATAGAAATTGTTGAGTGAATCCCAAAGAAAATTCAGTAAAAATTTGGGAGAATAACTCACTGATTTACTATTTTAAATAAATTCATTTTGATGGCGCACAATCTGTCCTGAAAACACAGATTGTGTATTATGTGCTTATGTGATTAATTGAGGTCTTAAATGGTATGGAATTGACATGTAACTGAAGTACACTTGTTTGAGACACATACGGAATGTAGAAACTAATTATAACCAATACATTCACCAACGAGTCCGTAGGGTTTACTATTGCATGTAGAATCATTAGGCGTCACATATATACTTTTGAACGTTTAAAACGCCTTGGACAAACGAGTTATATGGTGTAATGATATTATGCCTATACTCACTTAGTGACACTATTATTTAGGGTGTCGGTAGCATACTTTACTTGCGGTTCGGATTTCTTTTGCTTGCACGTTAAGGTGAGTTTCACTACTCTTTTTCTCAAAAGCATGCGTCTCGGATTAGAGACAACTTTGGTAAACGTTTTCTAGTCCATTTGGGACTACTCAAGTATGACTCCTTGTGTGGGTCGGGTTTTGACTCCTTGTGTGGGTCGGTTTTACGATTCCTTGTGTGGATCGGGTTTTCGGTCAGTTTAAAACTTATTGGTCCTTTGTAATCTAAACACTCTATCATTGAAAGTCCTTGCATATTATTGGGTTAATCGCTGGAGGCGAACGGGGTATTAGTTGATAGCGCTATTAGGTTGATGCAGCAACCTCATGTCTGAGGTGCTTGAGGCACGGGCATGAACTTCTGACCACAATTCCCGACTGGTGTTGATAGACGCCAGTCATTGAGGCAAATAACTATTTTTCTGAAGGTTTCCCAATAATCTTGTTTAGTTACATTGAGTGGGCTAGCTACCCCTGACACACTTAAACTGACAACTCTTTATCTTTTTGGTCTGGAGGACCTACGTTATTACTTTACTTACGTGGTTTTTGGAAAACCAGCGCATTTGCATATTAATTTACTTTACTTTGTGAACTCACCAGCTTTATGTTGACACACGATAGCATGCTTTTGCAGGTAACTAGGAACGGAGCACAGTTAGGTCATGCATCATTTCATGGGTCTTAAACATTAAACTATTTTGCACATTTACTATTTATTTGGTTTTGGGCGCGGTGTTTTGCGCAGACTTTATTTACTATTTTTCATTCGCTTCCGCTATACTATTATTTGGTTTGGTTAAAACTTCAAAACTTGGTTTTTACAATAACGAACTAAATGGTTGGGCATTTAGAGTCGTTCATGTGACTTATGGCTATGGGATCCTAGTTTGTCATGCGCCTCGCGGTATGAACCCCGCAGTGAAAATTTGAGGGTGTGACAACACCATCACTTATCTTTGAACTAGATGTTCCATCTAGTTCATATGGCATTCTATATATTATTTAGTGGTTCAGAAACAAGGGTTTATTTCGTTCATAAAAAGCCAAATATTGACGAGTCAATGCGCTGAGTGGTCATGCTACATAATCCTGTTCGTCCAACCTTTTGTGATTTTTCTTGTTAGTTTGCTAATGCACACAGGCGGCACAGAGATGATTACAAACATCCCCTTTGTTTAAGTTTGCACTTTCCACATTGGAGAATAACACAAAAATATAAACATTCATATAAGGAAAAAAAACTAGATGACAAATGATGATAAAGAACACGTTTGCAAAACAATCACCCCCATTTTATAGTTTTGATAAATGATATAGATACTAGATAGTTGCAGTCACCGCATCTAGGTAGAGTTGAGAGAGAGAATAGACCTCAATCATCCCCTAAGCAATCATCTGTCAACCTTATAATTTGTCTTTTAAAACAAATAGTTAGAAGGTAGTTGAGTGGAGTGTTGATAACTTGACGGTGCTTAAGGTATCTTTCGGTATACTGAAATAGAAGGCAGAGTGAAATTGATCATTAAGTAGGAATGAGAAATAGGGTGTTTGGTTACTCAATGAAATAAAATCACGCATTCCAAAATACACTCCCTTCCCTCAAAATCACTTTATCCACCTTTGTCTATTTTCCATTCCATTATCTACACCTTTCATTATCAACACCACAACCCACCACTCACTACCGCCCAGGGGCGAAGTATATATGGGGCCAGGGGTGGCCTTGGCCCTCCCTGTTTTTTTGCGCAGTAGTGAAAATTTGCGATTTTCAAAGGTAAATTGAGTCCGGGTTGAGTCCGGCCCCCGCCGATTTTCCACTACCGATCAAAAAAAATTGAGTTCGGCCCCGCCGATTCCGAAACCAAGCTTCGCCACTGCTACCGCCATCACCACCACCACCCCCTTGCCACCGCCGCTACCACCACTCACTACTGCTACCCACTGCCACCAACCATTGCCACCCACCACCGTCGTCACCTATCACTGTCACCTCTACCAGCCGTCACTGACCAGTGCCGCTGCCCACCACCTTGCCGCCACCAATCATCGTTGTCGCTCCGCCACCATCCATGCCACGCGCCACCGCTGTCGCCATCCATCACCGTCACCGCTACCCACCACCACCAACCACCGTCGCCGCCACCTACCGCCTTTGCCGCTAACAACCGCCACCCACCTGCCACCACCACCCATCACGGTCGCCGCTATCCACCGTCATCGACCACCGCCGCCACCGCCACCCACGGCCAGCATCCGCCTCCCACCCTCCACCGCCACCGCTGCTAGCCACCAAACCCCCACCACCCATCACCGTCGCTGCCACCCACCGTATCTGTTACCTACCACCGCCACATATCACCACCGACCATCACTCACCACCGATTTTGTTCCTTTATCTTTCGTTCCTACCAAACAACACAAAGTAATGATTTATTTCATTCCCACATAGCAACCAAACAAGACATGAAATGGTAATGATCCATTCCATTACCTCGTTCATTCTATTCCCCCGTCCGTTCTATTACCATATACTAAACAGACCCTTAAGGATTTTAGGGCAGTTAAGGGTATTTACTAAAATTGTTAGGAATCCAAGGTAGTCGAGAGGAGCCACCCCCCCCCCCCCCAAAAAAAAAAAAAGAGTTTTCAACTTATACACAAAAACTTTTAGGGGCTGTTTGTTTTTTGCTTAGAACCACTTCGGACCTCTTTTGTCTGCGCTGCGCAGACGCGCGCAGACGTTTGGGATCTGTAGATTGTTTGATTTTTTGAAGACCTTTCACTCAAAAAGGTCTTCCCGACCTCTTCTTGGTGAAGACTTGTTCCAAGGTTTTCAAAGGTCTTCTCCTCTTCTATTCTCCTCACCCACTACCACCACGGTCCACCACCACCGTCTACCACCACCACCACCACTACGGTCCACCACCCATCACCACTACGGTCCACCACCACCCACCACCACCGTCCACCACCACCACCGTCCACCACCAGACTGCTGTGAAAATCAATTTATTTAAATTTCAGTTTATTTCAGCAGCCTGCAGACGTAAACAAACAAACAGTCTTCTTGTTGCAGATTACAGACATTTAGTCCACCTCTTCTCCTGCAAATGTCTACAGATGTGATATGTAGACTGCAGATATTTTCCTGCAAAAAAAAAAAAAAAAAAAAAAAAAAACAAACAAACACCACCTTAAGTCTTCCAAGTCTCTCTCAAATTTAAAATGTTTTTAACATAACCGTCTTTGCTTTTTAGAAGCAAACTAACATAGTTCTAGGTACTCCTAAATTACACACTATAGAATATGAACTATTCATCTTATGAATTACACCATACCATTACATCATTACATCATGTTTCTTAAGGGATACATAATCACCCGCGCCAATTAAAGTTATCTTTAGATAAAAAAGAAATAAATGAAGGAGAGTTAGGAAGGTTACCATTACATATGCTTAGGCAACATACCATTCATCTATATGTTGACGAGTTCAATATGAAAATGCTTTGTAAGGTCATAATGATGATTGACTTTTAGAAAGAACGGTTTAAGCATCTCATTTAATGAGGCTGCTACCTTTATGGATATGACTTTAAAGTGATTCATATTACAACTTTTTCGAAAGATAAAGACTCATAGATGTATACGTGCCAAAACTTTGTTATTCAGTGAGAATTGAACTTTTGACTTCATAAAACGAACGACACCTTAGGTTCATCTGATGAAACTATCAAACCAAACGCTCTTTGATGAATTATATTATATTATTATTTTCAGATTATAAAATAAAGTTATTGTTGATAGAACAAATAAATCGTGTATACACACATAAAACTTTTCCAATAAGTAAAACCAATGGAGTTTTTTCACATGATACAAGAGAAATTCGGTATATGTATAAAATATAAACTCATATTTATAATAGTATAAAAATAAATAAATAACATAAAGTTTCGACTCATAAAGTTACGTTGCGGTTCGGTATAACTTCGGTAGTGAGAAAATGTCAAAACCGAACTGTGTCGAAATAAAAAGCAAAAAAATAATACCGGTACCCATGTTTAGGAATATCGATTTGGTAAAAGTATGTGTATTACAAGAATAGAAAAGTTTATTTAGAATGATTTAGTCACACAAAGGTTATTTGATTTAACAAAAATGATAAATCGTAAGGTGACAAAAAGGATAACGGCAAGTGTTTTATGTTGATAAAACAAAATAAAACAAATACCGATAGTAGTTCCAATAATGTCGATAATGGTACCAGTGTTTGATCGATGTCAGCTCGGTTTGTTATGATATTAATATGATACTCCTACTCGATATACTTCACACTACAAAAACAAGTATTGAGTAAACTTCAATTTTTGTCACATATGGCTTACTGGTTTTAATACTTTGGGTATGTTTGGCAAGAAGCTTTTAAGAGCTTTTAGGAGCTTCAAGCTTTAAGCTTTTAAGAAAAAGCTCATACTTAATAAAAAGCCTTGTTTGGTTGAAGGGGCTGGAAGCTTTTAAGTTAGAGAAAAAACTCTATAGTGAAAAGCTACTAGTAGTAGCTTTTAAGAAAAAGCTCTACTAGCTACAAGCTTTTAGTTAATAAATGACACAAATACCCATTCTATTTAAAAATTAAAATAAAAACCTTCTTTACAATCTTTTAATTATGACCATTTTGGTCATTTTATACATTTTATTAAAAGCTCCAGCTAATCTGCCAAACACCAAAATATATTTAAAAAGCTTCCAGCTACCAGCTTGCAGCTACCAGCTTACAGCTTCCAGCTACCAGCCTCCAGCTAGTTTTGCCAAACATACCCTTTAAGTCAAATAGTTTAAATTGCATTTATTATCCAATAGGTTGCAATTTCATACACTTCTAGTCCACCACTCTAACGACCATCCATTTCTCTACTACTTTTTTGTGAAATGACAAGCATACCACCACTTTTGTCACTTTCAGGGTGTACTTAGTGGCGAAGCTTGGTTCTCGAATCGGTGGGGGCCAGACTCAAATTTTTTTATCGATAGTGGCCAGGAGATCAAATCGGTGAGGACCGAACTCAACCCGGACTTAAATTACTCAATTGAATGCCACATCATCATAAGTCAATTCTTTTATTAATAGTAATAGTTATAGATTATAGATACCTTATACCATAGGATTGAAAATTAATGTTTAAGTTATTTACTCTTTTCGTGATTTGTATGTTTAAGTTATTTACTCTTTTCGTGATTTGTATGTCGGTATAGTCGTATAGGTACCCATCATCATCATAAGTTAATTCTTTTATTAATAGTTATAGATTATAATTATTTTTAGGAAAAGATAAGAATTTGAAAACAAAATTAAATTTTTCTCTAATATTTCCTCCCATAAGTTTTAAACGTTAGTATATTTTATACACGAGATTTTTTAAAGAAAAAAATTACACCAAATTAACGAGCGTTTTATTATCTTTCCAACGGGTACCATAGTGCTATATAAAAAACGGAGAAAAAAATGACTATTTTTGTGTGGTTTTGTTTTCAAATATATTTTACTCTACTAATAAATCACAAACGATAAACATAACTTCATAGGCAGATATTCCTTTTTTTTTTTATATTTGAATATGATAAGTTATGGTAGAGATTTGTTCATAATAATAATAATAATAATAATAATAATAATAATAATAATAATAATAATAATAATAATAATAATAATAATAATCCGTTTATAAATAACCGCAAAAAATTACATCAAGATAGCGGGCAGGCGGGCAACAAGCTGCGCCGCCACCCCTTTCTGGACGGCAAACCCTAACCTACTAAACACGAACCCATGCCCCCCCCCCTCGGAGTCAAGACACTGCTATGGATAACCCGTTGGACTCTGGTCAAGAAACGGATGACTTTCGGTGCCAAGGAGCCAAAGGTATCAAATGCCAGGGGTACAAAAAATTATTATTATTATTATTCATTAATCATGTATTGACAAATCATTAATTATGTTGTCATATTAGATATTTAATTATGTCAACATTGGGGTTGGTGGTCCAATGGTAGAAACAATGCTTCTAAAAGCACCTAAAGTGATCATGGGTTCAAGTCCCACAAGAAGTGAAATTTGCCGTTCAAATTTTTTTTTTTTTTTATTATGTCATATTATATACTAGTTTTTATCCTGGGAGCGTCCCGGGTTGAAATATCTAATATAACATAATAAAATATATTATTATTATTATTATTATTATTATAAACAAATCTCTGCCATAAGTTATCATATTCAAATATATATATAAAAAAAACGAATCTCTGCACCGGGGTATAAATCTAGTGCCATTACAAATGAATTCGGAAGTTTGTAATCGATCATTCTAAAAAGAACTAACATGAAATAAGAAAAAAAAAGTTAATTATTGAAATATCGAACGCATTAGTCTAAGGGTTATGTGATGCGTTAAAAAATTCATGGGTATATGATCGGGTATGTAGTTCGGGTATTTGGGTATGTTGTTTCGGGTAATCAGGTCGGGTATCACCTAATCTTAGACCCGACCCAAACCCACAATTTTTTTAAACTAATCCCAAACCCGACACAATACCTGTCGGGTTACAAAAAATAGTCATTTTTTTTCTCCGATTTTTATATAGCACTATGGTAATCGTTGGAAAGATAATAAAACGCTCGTTAATTTGATGTAATTTTTTTCTTTAAAAAATCTCGTATATAAAAGATATTAACGTTTAAAAGTTATGGGAGGAAACACGAGAGATAAAATAATAAAGATTTAATATTTAGATTTAGTAGATTATGTATTTAATAGATTATGTTAAATCATATTTATTTCTTTTTTTTAATTGGTTTAAAGTTGCACATCACATCCTATGTGGCATCTCTCAAATGAGAGATTGCATAAATTATTATTATTATTATTATTTATTTTAAACAAATCTCTGCCATAAGTTATCATATTCAAATATAAAAAAAACGAATCTCTACACCGGGGTATAAATCTAGTACCATTACAAAATATTATATAATGTCAAATGAATTCGGAAGTTTGTAATCGATCATTCTAAAAATAACTAACATGAAATAAGGAAAAAAGTTATTTATTGAAATATCGAACGCATTAGTCTAAGGGTTATGTGAAGCGTTAAAAAATTCATGGGTATATGATCGGGTATATAGTTCGGGTATTTGGGTATGTGGTTTTGGGTAATTGGGTCGGGTATCACCTAATCCCAGGCCCGACCCAAACCCCCAATTTTTTTTAAACTAATCCCAAACCTGACACAATACCTGTCGGTTTACAAAAATTAGTCGTTTTTTCTCCGTTTTTACATAGCACTATGGTACTCGTTGGAAAGATAATAAAACGCTCGTTAATTTGGTGTAATTTTTTTTTAAATCTCGTATATAAATTACTAGATTATACCCCGGGAGCATCCCGGGTTGAAAAATTTAATATGATACATTAATTTTACATATGAAATAGACTGATGTATAACTCTAATATTAATATCTAACCTAAAACAAATTAACAATGTACAACTCCAATGTTAACACCTAACCTAAAAGAATGTAGAACTTTAATGTAACTCTAATATTAACACCTATCCTAAAGATTAAACAAATGTACAACTCTAACATACTAATATTGATACCTAACTTAAAACAACGTATAACTCTATTAACCTATTCGGCTCTGGTTGAAAAAAAATTCATATTTACTGATTTAAACATAATTAGTGACTTGTCTATAAATGATTAATGATTTACCCGAACACTTTGTATTTTTTTTTCCTGTATGAACAAAACCCCACAAAAAAATTTCTCCGTTTTTTATATAGCACTATGGTACTCGTTGGAAAGATAATAAAACGCTCGTTAATTTAGTGTAATTTTTTTCTTTAAAAAATCTCGTATATTAAAGATATTAACGTTTAAAATTTATGGGAGGAAACATAAGGGTGAAAAATCCAATTTTGTTTTTAAATTATTTTTTTCCTAAAATATCTCAATGCCACATGGGATGACACATGGCACACTCAAGGAAGAGAATGTCTCTTTAAGTGCCATGTCATTAAAATGGCTTTGGTTTATTATATGTATAGATATTAACGTTTAAAAGTTATGGGAGGAAACATGAGAGTGAAAAATAATAAAGGTTTAATATTTACATTTAGTAGATTAGAAATTTAATAGATTAGGTTAAACCATATTTATTCCTTTTTTTTTAATTGGTCTAAAGTTGCCACATCACATTCTATGTGGCATCTCTCAAATAAAAGATTACATAATATTATGACATGTAGGATTATTAGTTTTGCAATATATATATATATATATATATATATATATATATATATATATATAGGGAATGGATATAAAGGAAACCCAAGTTATTTGGTAAACTATGAAAACTCCATCATAGCCATCCATCTCATACTATCAATGGTTGAGATTAAATCATTGTACTTCCCACTAGCTATATTAATATTTTAATTGACAAAAGAAGCTTTAGGGGTATTTTTGGGACACAAGTAATTCATCTCTCTCTCTCAAGTACTAGGGTCATGTCACACCCTCTCTCATACTTTTTCTTTAAAAAAATATTATAATAATGGGTCATGTTATACACTCTCTCCTACTTTTTCAAAGTCAACATCACCATTCTCTCTCCTCTCTCCTACTTTTTCTTTAAGAAAATATTATTATAATAGGTCATGTTACATCATCTCTCTCCTCTTTCCTACTTTTTGTTTAAGAAAATATTATTATAATGCGTCATGTCACACTTTCTCTCCTATTTTTTGTTTAAGAAATATTATTATAATGGGGAAAGTACGTGTGTTAACATGTGTTAACATATCTTACCAGCCTTATTGAAAAAAAAAAACATTGGTAGAGATATTAAACCTGTTAACATGTGTTAACCTATTTTACCAGCCTTTTCAAAACCTTAATAAACGCCTAAAAACAACCTTTGTTAACACATAGTAGAGATATTAAACCTGTTAACATGTGTTAACATGTTAACACATTGTTACCTCTCTCCTCTCACCTACTTATGAATAACATGTGATATTAAACCTGTTAACTTATGAATAACATGTGTTATATATAAAACCCTGGTTGAGGCATAAGTTGACAAAGTTGGCAGTCGAGGAATAAGTTCTTGTCAGTTTTGGCAATGACTAACAGCTGTTAACAAGATACCACAAAGCAGCAATTTACGCAACCACATACAGCCTAGATTCTAAAAGGGACACCATGGGCGTCGCATAGTTTAACTTATACATATCAAAGTTTTTAAAAAGATCATATGCGCTAAGTAACCGCTAGACGCAAAAAACATGGCGACATAGATACCCAATTTTGATATATTAAAACTGTTAACATGTGTTAACATATCTTACCAGCCTTATTGGAAAAAAAGAAAAACCTTAGTAGAGATATTAACACTGTTAACATGTGTTAACATGTTAACACATGTTAACAGTTTTAGTAAATCTGTCCCATAAAACTTTGTTAACACTTTGTTATGACATGTTAACAGTTTTAGTAAATCTGTCCTATAAAACTTTGTTAACACTTTGTTAACACTTGTTAATAAGTTGACGTATAAAAACTTTATAGATAGTTGGTGCTAAAAACAAGAAATCATAATTGAGATATTAAAAGTGTTAACATGTGTTAACATATCTTACCAGCCTTATTGGAAAAAAAAAGGAAAACCTTATTAGATTTACTAAACCTGTTAATACATGTTAACAGTTGTAGTGAATCTGCCCTATACAACTTTGTTAACACTTGTTAATAAGTTGACGTATAATAACTTTGTTAACACTTGTTAATAACAAAAAGAACCTAACTGTTAACATGTAATATCAACACAAGAAATATCATTCTGTAATAATAACATAAACAAAACGTAATTGATAATACAAAGTATCATTACAAACAATACCATAAACAAAACAATCGCACCATGAAACACTTTCATGGGAAACGTATACCATAACCACTTTATTACAAAGTATCATTACAAACAATTAACCACTTTAACAAAATAAATCTAGTAACTCTATACATTGAGTACAAAAAAGAAAATGTTATAAAAAAGTTTTTCTACATATTTTTCTCGGCTTCCTTCGACTTCGTTTGTTAACATATGTTAACCAGTGGGGTCTTCGTCATCAACTGCAAAACAATAGATGAGATATTAACCGGTGTGACCGACTCATCATTTAACATACTAAAACAGGAGTAACATGTGTTAGTCGGGGCCCAAATAACTACTTAAAGTCACAAAATCTAAATTTCCGAATTCCAACTGTTAATATTAATTCAATATTTCTACCTCATCGCTTTCAACTAATAAACACATCATTCTAACATCAATTAACCTTCAATCCTCACTAAACTGAAATCGGCCCAAGTTCAAAACCTAGGGCTCCAAAACTAACAAAATCTAAACAATACGAATCCGAAACTCAAACGAACTCTTGACCTTCACATAAATGATAAACTTACTATATATACATATAACATGCATCAATAACCATCTTTAACATCAAACTATAGAACAGAAACCAGATCTACAACCTCATGTCCCCAATCCAATAACAATCTAACATAAACAAAATAATAAAAAAAAAATCAAAAAGGTTAAAATAAGTTTTTTTTTTCATTCAAGCATTTGATCAAACACTTGGCATGCAAACAAAAAAAATCTATGATTTGAGTGAAAAAAAAGTTAAAACAATCTTATGTTAATCGACCAAAACGCTTTAGCAAAGACCATAAACAGAAAAACAAAGAAAAATCTTTAAAAAAACACTACATAAACGAAAAAAAAACTTACCTTCAATTTCAACATGTGGAGACCTATCAACAACAAGTGGTAATGGTTGACCAAAAAGCTTTAGCAACCTCCATACGTGACTCACCCTCACTTCCGACTGAACCTATACGACCTCTGCTACCACCGCCGTAACCGTTGATGATTGCACGAGATGGTTGGGACATCCGTTGACCGTATACTTTCAGTACCATATTGATGATGCTTCTTCTTTCGTGTTGATGATGATGGTGACCGTGGTGGATGTTGATGATGGTGGTGATGGTCGATGTTGATGATGATGGTGGTAGATGTCGACTTGTAGATCCAGATCTACTTTTTGATTTTTGAGAGAGAAAGGGATAGAGAGAGAGAGTGAGTGAGTGGTTTAAAAATAAAAAAAGGATAGATACAAACCTTCTTTTGTACTTGATGGAGATTTCCTAAAGATTGTCAAAAGATGTCATATGTGAAATGACCTCCTTACCCTTTTCTTATTAATAAATTGATTTTGGAACATGATGATGTGGCTTAATTCTAGCTACAAGTTGGGTTTTCATAGTTTACCATATAACTTAGGTTTTCTATAGATACTTATACTATATATATATATATATATAGATATAGATATAGATATATAGATATAGATTGTAACCCCGAAACACTCCCGGAATAAAAGCTAGTAATGCATATAAATTTTTTACATACACGAATGGAAACTTAACACAAATTTTGAAATTTGAATTCATAAAATATCATAATTCATTCCTCTTTATTGAGTGTACCCATACAACCCAACACAAATTTGAAAACATAAAATATCTTTTGACTTTCAATCTGCGACCACTTGTTTGACAAAAAATTGCTTTACAATTTAGTTGTTTTTCAATGTGCTTATTTTTTACGTACTATTTGAAAGCGGTTATTGCCTTATAGTATTTTTTTTAGTTTTATTTGCCATTCGTTTATTAAAACCAAAAAAATATGAAAGGGGGGAGGGAGGGAGAAGGGAGGGAGGGAGAGAGTTGGGGTGGGAGGGGGTGAGGGACGAAAATGGCGAGAGAAGATTTTAAAACCAAAAGGACAAAAATGCCCTGACTTAACATCAGGGGAATGGATGGCGTTAGTGAGGAGAACGTGAATGGCAAGGAATGAAAATCATAGGGGCAGATATAAGAAAAAAAATATGCTATTTAGACAATTTGACCCAAATCACGTAGACAAAAATGACAAGTAACCCAAACTTTTGACACAAATTTGAGGCACAAAGTTTTTGTGACATGAATAAAAACTATGAAAAAAATATTGATACATAACCATCCAAAAATATATATCAACTAGTGGGTTTCAGTGGCGCGCGTTGCGCGCCTTGTTATTTGCTCGCCCACGCACCTTGTGATTTGTTCTCCCCCAAACCGCAAACACATTTTCTGGTGCGCATGGGCATTGCAGTTGCTATAACCATAACCAACAAATACTCATCGTCAGCCCCACCCTCAAGACTTTAATCAGTCCTAGCCGAGGCCTTAAAATGCAGACCTAGTTACCTGTTCATGTTTTGGAACTGATTTGGATTGTGTGGTGGCATATTACAAAGATATTTAACAAATCAATGTGTGTGATAAAGTAACATAAAGAAAACATGTTATCTAACATACCTGCAATAAATTAAGCACAAAACAAATGTGGTTGCTTCATTAACCTCAAAACACTAACATTATGAAATTTATTGTTCACAGTATTTCAATTCATCTTTCACAAGATTAAAATTCAGATTACTCATTCAGGGGTCTATAACGATGATCTCAAGCAGTAAACCAAATGCGATGGGGTTAGGGGAACCATTGTTTACAACATCATCCTCAATAGGGGGCTCGTTGTCTCTAGCCAATGGCCAGCCTCCGGCTATGCCCGTTCTCCTCCGCAAGGCTCCTATTGTCTGAGCTATGGCTGCCATCACGAACATCAAAGCTTGTAAAACTGCTTCCATGCCTGTTTTCAAGACTTTGTTTGATAAATAATTTTGCCAATAAACACAAATCAACAAATAAAATAATTACCCAAAAGAAGCATGAACTTACTTTACTTTCTTAGGACTGTTATGTTGAGGGATGTCACGAAATAGCTATATTCGTCGCGCGTTGTAAGATTACAATACGACTCTGGTGATAGCTAATTTCATGATCAATCAGGATTGTGTCTTGAGTATTCTTTACTAATCCCATCACCAAAATCAGAAGGAAAAAAATCGCTTTTTTTTTTTGAAGAACACTGTCAATAGCATTTGGCTGCATATTTACTCCACTTTCAACCAAATTATCTGGGCATCAACCTCTATTCTTGATCGACACACGGCTCAGTTTTAGAACTTTTGTTGAAATACACTTTTCGAGACGAAGACCCAACATGATGTCTCTACCTTGTTTTGTCGGGTTTTCGCCTCAGGTATCATGATGTGAAATTGAGTATGTTCAGTTTTTATATCCGACCCGTTTGACCCGGCATAAAAGATGCAAATGACCAAACCAGATGTATTGGTTAGGCAGCCCAGCCCTACCAGTTTGACCCGGCCTAAAAGACGCAAATGACTCCGACTAAAATCTTGTATGGTCCATGTTGGATAAACTTAAAGGGGTCGAGTTCGAGTTACACTATGATACCCAACACCCGCTGGTATGTCAGATACCCGACATGTATTAGGCCGGGTATGGGTACAGGATTAGCCGTTCCCGGCCTGACCCGGCCCATTGACATCCCTACGTATAACGTGTGTATAGTATTAAAAACAAATTTAACTTCATCTCATTGCCTAAATTCATTGTCTGTATGAGATGTTTCATGGATTAACGCCAGTATTTGTGTTGTAATGAAAAATGATGCATTGTTAACGTACCTAATGATGGAAAAAGAGATCATTTGCAGCAGGTTATTGGTCCACACGCATGTTCCTGCGACAGCAACCACACATCCTCTTCCACAGCTACATACGTGTTGGTGCCTTATTCTTCGCCTTCACTTATTGTACTTCGTCCAAAATCTTTTCGGGTTGCTTATTTCATGTTCTTTTTTGTTGTCCGAAATTATCTTATTTCATGTTCTTCCATTCTAGATGTCACAAATAAATTGATGCTTTTAAAACTGAATCACACTTGTACATACTCAAAAATTAGTAAACAAATTTTTTATTGATCAGTCAACGCATCATGACTAAGAATAAATACATATGGAAAAAACTGTAAGAAAATAACATACCTTCAATCTTTTGCAAATAGTTGAGCTGGCGATATGTGAGATAATGAAATGAAAACAGTCGGCACTTGATATAATCAAAAGAAACAACATGTACTTCATCACGTTATGGGAATAGCAACAACAAAAAGAATAGGAACATTCAAATCCATTTGGAACTCTTAGTTTCACTTTCAAGTTATTTTTTGTTATTTAAGCCGAACATAAGTACAAAATTTTAAAAACTTACATATTTTTTACTCCTGCATAATACTTTCTTAAACCCCCTGACGTTTCTATGAATTCAGCCAAGAAAAAAAGAAATTGATTTGTCTTTCAAGAGTTCATAGTACCTCAAAATAAGTCAAGCGTGTCCTGCTCCGTTTTTTGTTTATCATAATGCGTTCATACCATTGCCCTTAAAAAAACAAAAACAACACAATTACTTTAGCAGTGGTCCAAAATAGAGATAGAAGACATTTTAATCATACCAAGCCATTACAGATTTGTTAAATATCGTAAGATAACCCATCTGATATAACCTCTCCGACCCTAAAAACAACTCGAATATTCTGTAGCAAGTCTTCCAGCTGGTCGTCCGTTGCATTGCTACTAAAGGTGAAGCTTCTGGAGCCTACATATATTTTTAGAAGTTTATGAAGTAAGCACATTCAGGCGACTCAAAGTTCTAAATGTGCAGAACTGATTGAACCATAAAGATGGTAACAAAACTTTCGCTTTCAATAATGAATTACCGAAGTAAATTTAAAAACAATCTTGCATGGCAATATGCCGGGATCCAAATCGGCCACATTACCAATGGTACATAATTGACTGCACCAAAAAGAATTGAAGATATCCATATTGTTACAACTGCTCCTCCTCCATAGATTATGATTGTGGGCTTGTTCTCAACTGCATCCCTCTACCAAAAACATAAATAAGAATAATAATTGCTCATAAGGACCTATGCATATGAAACAAAACCAAAACATGTTTTTGCTGTTTTATTATCATACTAACCTTTTCTTTAAGTCACAGAATAAGTCGTTAGTGTAGATGATGCATCTTCTAAGGCCCTGATTTGGAAAAGTGCTGATCTTTTCAACGCTAGTAAGCAAAAGAACACGAAAAAGAAATTATTTGATATACTATATGATAGAAGTTATTGCTCAAAACCAATTTAAGATTTGATGTAACACCTTGGTTTCTTGTCATGCAATCCTTCATAATAGTTTTTATAGTAAAAGTGTTTAGGATAGCTTATTAATATTGTTTATATGGTCCATGAGAAAACATATCTATATAAATGAAAATTTTCTTTAAAAAGTAAAATGGGGTGTAGAAAAGAACAAAATGAAACTTAAAACAGTTACACAATTCAAATAAATTAAACATAAATCTTTCACCCAAATAAATTTCTTTATGAATGATTGGTGCCACTCTTAATAATGAAACACAATCCCATAACATGCGATGATGACCATAACATAATTGAATTTTTTGGGCCAAAAAAAGCAAATCAAATCAGTTATATGACAGATAAACGTATACCATATGTTTTCGTGCTTGGTGGAGAAGAAGCGAACAAAGGTACGCTCGCTTGCTGTCTTGTTCTCTGACGCGAACTGGGATTGCTAGCTAGGTAGGTCAGATTGGAGCAACATTGTATGAGAACATATTACCTATATTCGGGGACAAGGGGCGAAACGATCTCTCGATCTACTTATTGCAGCCCATGAATGAAAACGTCGTCTATGCGTTACATGTTGCTCCGATCTCCCCTACGCCTAGGACGTTGTCTGGGCCATTGTTTTAAAGGCGCATTATATAGCATGGCAGATGTGGATCATGGGCTTGCGGCAGACGTATCCACGGCCTTCCACTCCTGCCCACAGGTAAGGCGACACAGATGATCTTACCAACGCACGAAGGCCTTGCTTGTCGCCTCTTACGCGCTATAGACAAAAACGACAATAATAAGAAAAAATGATATAATAGATAGAGAAGATTATAAAAGTTTCAGCAAAGATCATCTCAATTAGGTTAGATAACTGCAACTGAACATTTATGGAAGCAAAGATTTGGGTAATAAAAAAAAAGTTAACTCACAATATTTATGTGCATTGTATATTAAGTGCACTGTATACAACTGCATAATAAACGCCACCCCTCACAAACTTGATAAATACCAGCTACGTCATCAATTGAAAGAACACTAATTATCAATTATCAATATATTTATATATGCACACAAACACCGTAACACCCAGAGAAATAAATATTAGAAGCCAATTAAGACTAATTAGAACACAAAGAAAGCATATACCGGTGAGTCCGTTTTCAAGTCCGGTTCCCTCGTCGAAATCATAGCCAAGCTAGATGTGTGAAACATTTAGAACCGATTTTAACAGATTAGTCACAATCCCCGCAATTCACAGTCGCCCATGAAACCAGATCCGCCACCATCGCTGGAAAACCCTAGACCAAAATAGGGGCGAAGGCAGCGGCTCACAGTGGCCACAACCACCAGCATAAGCCAATCAGAGGCAACACCACCACAATCACCCAGTCAGAGGAAAAGGGGGGAAGCGGCGGACCAGTTAACTGGAAAAGGAACAGCTTTCAAGAAGAGAGAGCAACAGTGTTAAGCTGTGTCTCTTGAGACCCACTGGAGAAGAATTGAGGGAACGATGAAGCTTCCAGATGAAGGAAAAAAAAGCTAGAAAATAAAGGTTTTACATGTAATAATGCTCTGTCATCTGGACACGTGTAGAACACCTAAAGACACCACCTATCGCCCACTAAGCACAAACTCAAAACGGTAATAAAGCAAATAACAAAAAAACGCTTCAAAGTATCGAACCCAGGCAGCTTATTAAGCAAAGCAACACTTAAACCATCTGTATCAGAATGTTCAAACATATATATATATAAATAACCTTTACAAATGATGAAAAATACTATTCATGAACATTAGTAAATAAATATATAGGATAATGCCAAATTGTTCTAAAGTCTTGAATCAATATGTAAAAGTGATGATACATCTTCTTGAACTATTATGTCTAGTATTCATGTTTGAATTTTTTTATTTTCTGATATACATATTGCCAGCAAATATAAAAGCAATTAAAAAATGAATGAATATACTATATAAATAGTTAGATGAGATGTGTCATGTATGATGTATCTAGTTAAATTTAGTTTTGAGAGTGGTGATCTACCAAATGTGGCTGACCAAGCCATCAACTGTACCAAATGTAAATTGTTTATTGTTAGTTGTCACTGTGCTAATAATGTTCAATCAAGGTATATCTTTTCCTAAAAAATAATTCTCAAAGATGCATGGCCATTAAAATATTAATTTTTTACTACATGAGTTTTTTTGAGGAATAAACAAGGACACCCGTGTTTCGTATGTAGGTGTATTCATTAACACAAAAGAAACACAATTTTCATCAAATAAAGTTCACCTAAAAAGTTTTAAGTCAATTAAGTTTGTTTACAATGACAAAACACTTGCAATAAATAAATCAACTGGGAATATAAAATTGCATTTTTTTTTAACATTCAAACGAAATTTTATTTCAACCTCAATAAAAAAACGACTTACACCCCAAAGTCCACCTAGACACTGTTAGACAGATGCTACCTGGGCCGAAGTATTACATGGCCAAAACATAAAGCAAACCACAAAATTGAAAGACAACTAATCTAACCGCACCAATATAGTCATTACAATTATCTCCGAAACACTTTAACCATTATCAAAGATAGAAAAATCCCACCATCTTGCTCTTTCCAAACCCGACATTTTGGCCCGCTTCACCATCCACCAATACGATTCCACCTTGATTTCTTCAATCATAATTGGCGTCATCTTATTAACATCCTTAAAGATTTTATCGTTTCTCCACAACCATAACTTCCAAATTGCTAATAAGATGACCGCGTATAACTTTGAGCTTCTCCGTCGACCAACTTAGATTCCAACAGCCCTAGTAACTTGGCTAATAGATGAAACCGGAGCAAGATATATAAAATGGTATTCCATAATATTTTGACGAGTTTGATTATATCTATTAAAATTTAATTAGGGTGAAGACAAACGAAACTCATGGATTGACTCACCAATGTCTGTAAAGTCTTAAAGGGTCTTTTGGTTGACACACATAATACGTTGAAGTTTTACACACGTGTTTGAAATGTATTAACTTGCTTGTTTACATTACATTATAAAAAAGGGTCATCTTATCATAACACCTCAAATTAATATTAAAAATTAATATTAAGACATCTCTCCCCTTCTATCTCTCCCTATATACAACGGCGAAGCTTGGTTCAAGGATTGGGAGAGGCCAGACTTAATTTTTTCCGATCAGTAGTGGCAAATCGGCGGGGGCCGGATTCAACTCGGACTCAATTTACCTACGAAAATCGTAAATTTCTACAACTGCGCTAAAAAACAGGGGGGCCAGGGCCACCCCTAGCCCATTGAATACTTTGCCCCTGCATATATATAACTAGCAGGGTACCCGTCCGTTGGGACGGGTTCCTGAAAATTTGAACATTCAAACTGAGCACATTGAAGATTTCGAAAACGTCTTATCTAATTGGGATTAGTAAGCACCGAAGTCGGTTAATTCCCGTACATATTAACTCAAATTTTGTTATTTAGTTAGCGCAATTTAACATCGTTATTTCGTTGTGTATAATCACGAAATTTCCAAGGACTATATAGGCTTGAATTTTAAATGCATGAAACAAAGACAACAAAAATGTAAAACAAATGCAAAATACAATTTCCCGAATACTAAACACCTGTTGAAACTACAGTCTCAGTATAGATTACACCATTGACGCTTGATCAGAGGTGCCAAACACCCGCATACCCACTGGTAGACATTCTCAAGTGTGTTGCATTTAGTCGCGTAAATCTGTTTGCCACTCTACCCATTCACATATTCACTATCACCCTGTCAGAAAGTAAGCATTTTAAACTAAAGCAACCATGTAGTGGCGAAATGTTAGAAATTATTCAAAATACAAAATTAAAGAATTGAAGAGGCATGAAAAAACCTGCAAATACGATTGTATGAAGCTATTATTGGCCCCTTGTTTAATAAATTTGTTTGCTATACGTGTCATGCACCCAACATTTCTTATCCTAGGTGGTGTTCTTCATTCTGCAGGGAGTGTTGGCTATAGCGTTCAGCAAACTCAGTTAACTATGGAATAATATATATATTCCTTCAAACACCATGAGTATCGATACATAAAAACTTGATAATTTAAAAAGTAGTACATTACATTTTTTTTTTGGCCGAGTTCAATGCACAATTCTTCTAAGCGTCAAGAATTTTCTGACAAGATGAAAATCTTCAAGAATATGCTGAATAAGAGAAGTTTTCTTGTTCAGAGTTGAACTAAAGCTCTTCATCCATCCGGGTTTCACTTAATTGTTCTTCCTCGGTTTGGTTTTCTCATTTTTAATACGATTTTTTAGTCGAAACTGAAAATCAAATCAAACCAAATTCAAAGATGGTAAAGACGAACCAAAAAACTCGAATTCTAATTTGGTTCGGTTTCGATTTTGAGCCGAGAAACCAAATTTTAAATCGCACACTGCAAATGTGTTTTTGTTGTAACCACGTTATCATGTCACATATTTTCTTTCGATTTCATCATGCTTTTATAAATTTTTCTTGCCAAATTCGTCTCTGACAACGTTTAAGTTGTGGACTGAAGTGGCAAAAGTGACCAAACCTCAGGGACGAATTTAGCAAAACCCAAACCTTTTCAGGGACGAATTTGGCAAAAAAAAAAAAAAAAAAAAAAAAAAAAAAAAAAAAAAAAAAAAAAAAAACTGAAGGACCCAAATGTAAAAGGTTTGGGTTTTGAACTGAAGTGGCAAAAGTGACCAAACCTCAGGGACGATTTTAGCTATTAACTCAAAATAATATCTAATATTAGCAGTCATCTTAAATACAATACAACTATGTAGGAGCAGAACTAGTAGTAAATCAAGTTTTTTTTTTTTTTTTTTGGAATGTAATTTTCTATGTTGTGGCAGAGTTCATCACAACCCCTAGAAGGGGATCCCCTAGCCACTCTACAACGGTTAGACTATGTTGTCTTAACCGGGCCCATGCTGACGCGAGAGTGGTCGGCCCACAAGCGATTCGAGGCTGCGCATAAGGGGCACTAAGGCTTCCACCTGAAAATTTACCGCCACCTGCCACTTGACAGATGTTGCACCCCCCACAAGAGACAAGCCTCTCTGGAGTAAATGCACGATAGTAAAAAAACGGGGGGCCATCAGAATCGAACCTGGCCCCTCCGAGGAGGGTAGGCTCAACCATCACTTGGCAAAATATCCACCCATAAATGATGGGAATGGGGATCGAACCTGCATCACATAAAGTGAGTACAACTGTATAAGCCTTTCCACCACTCCACCACCACTATGAGTAGATTAGTAGTAAATCAACTGATTATAAAATCTGAAGTTCGAACTTAGCTCATTTATTATTCATTGATTGTTTTATATGTCTTTTGATTTCATTTTGTTTAACAAAACAACAAACTTCTCATTAATCAACAAACCAAATTTCTAGCGAGGAGCTAGGAAGAAGGAAATGAACCAAATTTCTTCAAGAGACAATCAAAATAAATTTGCATCATATTTCAACCACTAGTCTAACGACAAGGTATTCCAACAACCACTAGTCTAACGACAAGGTATTCCAACAGCCCATAATCTTCAAATTAAAATAAGTTGTTTCTTGTAGCTCCTCAATCAAACGTGCAACAGAAGTAGCATGATTGTGAAAGATCTATCGCTCCAGATTGTCCATAATGTCATCATAACTATAAGAACCATAACTTTCTTGTGTTTTGCCGTAAAATGTTGTGCTTTTATGAAATCAAAGAATTCTCCAAACATATTAATTGAGGCTATACCTAGCAGTTCCATCCAAACTCCCGGCCCCTAACTTTTTTTTTTGTCCATCACCATTTCTACCACTCAACCCATTTAATTTTGTTCTTCAAAGTTGGACCACCCCAAAGAAAGTCTCTATGAATCCTTTCTAATATAGATAGTACCTTGATCGAAGCTTTAAGCTTTGTATAATGACAAGAAATAAGTAGGGAGACTTCAAAGCACATATTTGACTAAAATGACTCTCCTAGAAAAAGACATGATCTTAGCTTTCCAATTAGACAATCTTGTTTTTAAACGATCCACCACCAGTTTTCAGCTCCCAAACTCTGTTCATGTTATCACCAATCATAAAACCAAGATGTTGGAATGGGAGCTTACCAGTTTTACAACTAAGACAATCTTCATCGATTGACACCCCATATAACTTGCATTTTTTCATGCCCACCTTGAATCTTGAAATCACATAAGTACATGCAAGATCAGTGGCAGACCCAGGAATTTTTTTCATGGGGTGCGAAATCATAGATCTTATATAGGTCGTTTATCCATCAGGTGGTTCGGGTCGGTTCGGGTCGACTCGTATACCAAAAATAATAATACTAAAATTATATAACTAAAGGAAACCAAAAGCTCAAAAGTAATTTAAGCGTCATTACAAATGCATAAAAAAAATCTAAATCTAAACTTATTCTCTTCTGGTCTCCAATTTTTGGAATCTATCTATAACATCTTCTATCTCCACATTTCTAAGCAATTCAATCATCACACTTTTTCAAGCATTTGTAGTGCAGGCTATTAACTTCACCCATATGTTTTGTAAGGGTCTCATGAATTTTTTTTTCCAATTGTTACACCCTTGGAAAATAAATGTGTCCCTATGATCTTCAAAGGCTCCCCTAAGCAAATAGCAACATAAGCAAATCACACGGTCCGAATTTATACTATATTCTAACTATTACGTATCATACCAAGTTTCTTTAAATCGTCTTAACTCAACACCAAACTTTGATTATGAAAATTATATACCTTATGGTTGATATGGTCCTCTAAGTATGTATGCCCTTCTAATTTCGTCTTATTGATTAATGTTATATGACAAAATCGGTGTCCTATCGGTAGGATCCGTAGGAAGAGTATCCAAGTCAACGAATTCAGGAGTTTTTGAAGATGATTCTCCACTTTTCCTTCCAAGAAACCGTTCCATAATAAAAACACTAGTGCAAATTCTGCTCTGTTTCTAAAAACCCAAAGACCCAAAATCTAAAACAAAACCAATATCATAACAAATAAACCCAATATGTGAATGATATATTTATACAACAAATTAACAACAACCTACATAATTTAACAAACACTAATGTCCATTCGGACCATTCCAAAGCAGCAAAACACGGGAATTCATTTACCTTTTGGTTTACAATCATTTCTTCTTTGGAATAACCTTTTTGTCTCAACTAATAACCCTAATAAACACAAAAGATCGAAGCTTTGTTTTTTTGGATAAACAGCCGATCAAGTGATCAAGTCAGAGAGGGAGAGGAACATGTTATAGCTAAGAGGCCAGAACCTTTTTTTTGGGTGTTTCTTTGTTCAGCGACTTCTGGCTATGGGTTTTTTTTATCATTTGAATCAATATTAAAACACATGTAGGCTTATTATAAACTTTGGGTAATTATATATTTTTTTCTTCGGGGTCGGTTTCAAAAGTCCAATGGGTGCGATTGAAAATTTTCAAGGGGTGCGAACAGGATTAACGCGCGTATATAACACTACATTTTTTTAAGGGGGGCGCCCGCCCCCCTTCGGCTGGGCTAGGTCCGTCCATGCGCAAGATCCTATTTAAATTTTTACGATTAACAATATTCAGCTCGCCTAAAAACACCACATCGTTAGCATAACATAAATGAGATATCATGAGTCTGTCATTCGGCAAAGTAACCCCTCTAAACAACCCAATATCCACCGCATTTGACATCATCACATTTATTGCCTCCATAACAATTATAAATAGGAAAGGAGATAGTGGATCCTGTTAGAAGGAGAATCGTTCACAATAACTGAGGCCGACCCATTAAAAAGAATTCCCATTATCCAAAATTTTCACTTGCTAGGAAAACTCATGTGCGTTAAGATCGAGATAAGGAACTTCCCATTCAAACAATCATACACCTTTTTCTAAATCAATTTAAAAAAAAAACGCTACTTGATGTTTAGTCCGTTTGCTCCAAGAATATATCTCATTCAAAATTAATGGGGTGCCGTTAGAAATTTGAAACCTAAGCCCCAAACTTAAGCTCCCTCCACTCCCCTCTCTTTTAGGGGCTTGCGTTTTGGACCTCACTCTTACCACATGGCAACTCATGCTCTCAACCCAAGCCCTTACTCGCTTTAGTCTTAAATGAGATAAATGTAGACCCAAATTAGATTCATTTATGCTTGACTTTTTCTTTTAATGGTATATTTCATTAACACAACAACCAACCCCAAAACAGGGGTGGCCACAAAAACAACACAAACGACTACATTTACAGGATTACAAAATTGCGCCAACTACCCTAATCGAAAGACTTGAGTTTAGCCCTATGTTTGGCCCATATGAAAACGACCGATTTAGCCTCCCCAATAATTTCTTCCATCCTCACCATCTTATCTTCAAATCTAGCCCAATTCTGCGTGTCCATATACTCCAACACCCTATGATAATGATGTTGTGAAGAATTTCTTAGCCTTTGCCTTTGCCTGATAAACCGGAGTAATGATGGAATTCCAAAAGGTCACGGAATGAGAAAACCACCAAATTTCGGACTCGGCACCATGCGTTAATCTGTTGCCAAAGCATAGTGGCCATGATACAGGAATAGAATAAATGATCCACCGTCTCATCAGCTGAGTTACACAATGGATACGATCTATCTTCAATCTAAATGTTCCTTTTAATTAACGCATCCGCAGTAGGAATCCTACCCAACTCCACCCTCCATGCAAAAATGTTGCATTTCAAAGGTAACCATTTGCACCAGTCCATGAAGAAGTTGTCGCTTAAGTTCCTGTTCTTGCTGATATGCTGATTAAATGACCTGACGGTAAACGAGTCTTCTTGTCCACCGATCCACTGCCACCGGTCCTACTCACCAGTCAGCTTGACGTTCTCCAACAAAGATTCAACAAAATCCATTCCCGTCAACTCCTGCTCCGTCTCTGGATCCTTTTACCAAGACCATTTACAGTTTTGAGTACTATCATCATAACCTAGTCGATCAGCCACTTTGTAGTGCTTGTATTTATCCAAAGAGAAGAGATTGGGGCATAAGTCTTTGAGAGGGTTGTTGGAAACCCACGGATCAGTCCAGAATGCAATGTCCGAACCTGAGCCGATTATACCTTTGAAGAACCTTCGAAAAGGAGCTCCCATAACAACTGTTCTTGAAGAAGTCTCACCGTATTATTCCACATACCGCACACCTGTCTTCCAACGGGGAAAATACATTCCAACTTCTGTTACTAAAGTGAATGGTCTGAATGATCTTTTTCCAAAGCGCCTTCGTTTCCACTTTAAATCGTCAACCCCACTTAGCAAGCAGCGCAGTATTAGGGATAGAAAGTTTACATATCCTAAGACCTTCCTTCTCTTTAGGAATAGCCACCCGATCCCATGCGACCCAATGAACCTTATGACTATCCACAGAATCGCCCCACATAAACCTTTTAATCGTGGATTCCAGGATTTTGATAACCTTAACCGGCGCTTTGCAGATGGAGAAATAGTAGTAAGGAAGGCTTTCAAGGACCGACTTAATAAGCATGACTCTTCCACCAATGGATAACGAGATAGCCTTCCATTTCGCCAGTCGTTCAACAAACTTATTGAGCATCGGTTTCCAACTATTAACCCGATTCATGTTCTCCCCGACCATGACCCCTTAATACTTGAAAGAACCTAAACCGTGAAAACGGGGTTGTGGGAGAGTGTAACAACCGGCAAAATTAAGGTAATTCCGTACTAATTAATTAAACGCGATTAACGTAATTAAACGTAATTATGTGTTGATTGTTTAACTGAGGCCTTAGAAAGATAGCAATTCCCAAATAAGGCATAGGAATGAATAAGTTTAATGGCAAAACATGATAGGATCATGCGCAAGCAAATCTATCCGGTATGGACACTGGCGATTACCCGGTAAAAATTAAATAAGCGAAACGAACCCCGGACACCCGGAATATATAATAAATGATATTTTCACAAAATATAATGAGTTTTGGAAACCCAAAGCCATACGTGAAAGCTTATTGTACAAATCTCCCGGTAACGAGTAAAGTGCGCGTACCGCACCCGATACGCGCGTAACACGTAATTTCACCCGGCAAAAGCCGAAATAAATTATCAGTAATTAAACTGGACTAAATTTAAGGAATGTTAATGGTATTTTAATATTCGGGTGACACGCGGTTAAAAACCCAAGAATACCCGGACGGTACCCGCACAGGATTAACTTAACTAAGTAAGGTTATTATTTAGCAAAGTGGACCCCACCCACACCCTTTGGGGGCCGGCCTAGGGCCCACCCAAATGGGTAAAACTCTTAATTATCCCCTTTAACCCTTCATCTCCTTAATAATCCAATGATTAGAAAGATAATAATCATATTAATGCATGCAATTGTATTGGGTAGAAATTAACTAATCACCTCCTCTCTCTCTCTCAAAAACTTGGCCAAACACCCTCTAATATTATCCCCAAGATCATTTTAATATCTTCCATAATCCTTCAAGATCTTACACAAAGATTTCCATCCAATCCAAACAAGATACTAGCAATCTTGGAAGATTTGAAAGAGAGATATTATAACCCACTTGAGAATACTTGAAGCAAAATCACAAAATTCTTCTTCTTCTTCTTCTCCCTTGGCCGTAGGTTTACACCCCTCCATCAACATTGTTCTTTCAATTTTTACACTAACAAATCATCTCTAAATCATTATCCATCAAACCCCCTTTGTGTGTTCAAGAGCTTGGAGCTTAACCCCTTTGGAAAAACACACTAAACCCCATCCAATCCAAGGTTGTTGTCTTCCCTAGCCTTGAGCTAGTAGTAAGTTTTACCTTGTTTGATTCTTAATGTTCATATTTTGTGCTTTTGAAAGCAAGTTGTACATTGATGGGTAATGAAATGGTTTTGAAATATAAAGATAATGTGTTTTGCTAGATTAAAAATGGAGGAATAATAACATAAATAAATCTTGGATTTATATTAATAAATGTAATATTTGGAGAAAATGTAATAAAATGAACATACACTTGAGTTGAAGGATGATTTGGGCATGATTGATGAAAAGGACTTGAATATGATGGAAGATGATTTTAATCATCATAAGATGACAAGTTAATGCCAAAAATATATTAAAATGGGTTAGAGAATCATAGGTGAAAAAGTTCCATATTCAAAGTCTACTCACTTGAATGAGTGAAAAGTTGGTATTTTGGATAAAAATATGGAACAAACATGTTTATAGCATCTAGGATGGATTATAAGATTATTAAAAGTGGAATGAAGTAAAAATAATCAAGCATTAAGAAAAGGGTTCTTCAAAGTCCACTAAAATGTAAGAAATTGCCAACCATGAAAGATAAGATGAAAAATGCAACAAATATAAATTATGGGACTAATATTATAACTTAGAAAGTTGAGGGACTAAAATATGTATTTTAGAAACATTGGTCCAAAAATGCATTAACAAAAAGTTCGGTGTCAAAAGCATGAATAATAGCTTTTCCAAGTGTAGTTTTTGATAAACATGAGAAACTTACCTGTGTATAAATTAGAAGAGGCATTTTTATAAAAATGGAAGTTTTATAAAAATAAGAGGATAAGTTAACATAAGGATTTTATAAAAATAAGATTTTATAAAATATTAGTAAAGACTTGGGAAGACTTGTACAAAAATGGATACTTTTATATAAATGGGAATATAAAAGTATCGGAAACATTGTTGGGTTACAAGTTGAACAAGTTGGGCTAAACGTACAAAGTATATTTTCCAAGAAATATACGTTCGGAATTGGAAGTATGAATAATATTTCCATAGAACGCATAATGGAAGTAAATGTGAAAAACGCTAACTAACGACTTAGTTACATGAACTAACGTAAACGGACATATGAGAAAAATGCCATTACGACAAGATAAATATATATATATATATATATATATATATATATATATATATATATATTTTAAGGAAATAAAATATATATAACAAGGGTGAAACGTGCGTAACACTTTCCTAAGTGTAGAAAGAATATTCGTGGGAGAAAACACAACGTAATGAATTAAAAACACTAAACGACACATGAACTTAACAAGTAGTATCCACGCGATGGTATATGTACATATGCTCGTTTTCGACGAAATTCTAGTATATCTATTTGAATGGGAAAATAGATATGCGAGAAGGAAAACCGAGACGAGTAGGTGAAGTATATCTACGAACATGTGAATACCGACAAGATCCTAGTACATTTATTTAAATGGGAAAATAAATGTACGGTGTGGTGAGTCTAGTCGGGCGTTAAGAATATATTACCAAACGACAAGAACTTAGCATATTTATTTGAATGGGAAAATAAATATGTGGCAAAGTGAGTCGGGTCGGATAATAAGAAATCACATTATATCGAGCGAAACGATCCTAAGTATAATTATTTAAATGGGAAAATAATTATACGTTGGGTAGAGTCGTGTCGAGAATAATAGTGTACAAGTCACAAAGAATATTAATAAGAATAATATATGACTTGTAAGAAAAGGGTAATCCATCGCCAATGAACCTAGGATACGAAACTATTAAACGGGAATTGGGATAAAGACGTGGTCGGGAAGTTGGATGTACAACTTGCCAAGGCACATGCACCAAAGGTGTAGTGACTTATACGCCTAGAACATTTGTAGGTGTGGGATCACAAACTTTACTATTTTCTTCTTTGAGCCGAGCACAGTTACAGGTGAGTCTCACGGCCCCATTTCTAAACTATTTAACGTTTTTACGGGGGAAAGATATGTTGGGATTTGTTTGACGGGTTGGACACTTGAGTTGTGATCGCCACTCGGGGTTGAGACCTCCCCACTATAATCATTAATTCAGGAAAGTGAAACCGAAGGAATATTTGGATAGTACTATTGGTGCCTGACAAGGCCCACCCCTAATCGATAGCGTCGATTTTATATCGGCGTATGCCTGGGGTGCACGTATTCTGAAATCAAGTTGTAGGAATACCGAGTAACGACTTGGGGGCGGGGGCATTATTAATTGTCTTGGTTTGGTTATAGGCTCAAGTAAAATTGTAGGACTTTGCAACTCCTATAAATGTCATAACAAGGATATTCCCACGAGATAAAGTTTTATTAAATACAAAACCTGTGAACTCACCAATATTTATATATTGACGATTTTTAAACATATCTTTCAGGTAGTTGACAGATGAAGGTTAACGTGGCGAGCAGGGTCGGGGGAATCTCCAAGTTGGGCGTTGGATGTCATGAAGGGGTCTCGTCTCTCTATCCCAAGGATTTCGGGATATAGGGAGGAGCCTCCCTATTTATTTCAAAAACAATTTTAAGATTATGTATGAATAATTTGACATGATTTTCAACGTCGAATAAATACCCGTTTGTTTAATTAATATTGTGGTTTGCATTAATCTTGGCTTAATCCTATTGAACCGTCGCGCCACGTGTTTCCGCCATAGGCGTGGTGTGACAGAGAGCATGTAACATCACGTGATTTTAACTTTTTCTTGTATTCTTGTATCTTGTCATTTTTACACCCTTGTAATCTCGAGCTTATGATCAATGGAAAAGTATTTTGTCAATTGCATTTAATCTTAATCTATTTCATTTATTCTATATAAATTCTATATGACGCAAACTTTATATAACATCGCGTGACTTTTAGTTTTGCATATATTCTAAATCCTATGCTAAACAAATTCCAAGTTCGCCTTGTTCGCTTCTTGTATGTTACTCCTACCCATTCATGACGAGTCACCATTATTATTTTTCCTATTCAATTTGAGCGTTACAACAAGAAATTTATTTAGTTAAGATCTTAATATATATTTATTATTAATAAAACATATATATATATATATATATATATTTAATAAATACTTAAAAAAAAAACATAACATAAAAAAAAATGGGGCATTTGACTTTAGTTAAGAAAACACAATTTCAAAACAAAAAATGTCCGTACATTTTTTGTTAAATTATGATTTTATTTATTTTTTTTTCTTTTAAAATATAATTACCACTAATTAACTTCTAACCACCCTAATTAATTCATTAAATACCCAACCCCTTCACCCCAACTATAAATACACCACTCCTACCCATTCTAACACTTGCTCATTCCTAAATCCTCTCTAAAATCTCCAAATCTCTCAAGAATTCTCTCAAGAATAAGTGAGTTTCTCACTTCACCTTCAACCTCTCTTCTACTTTCTTCACTCTCCTCTTCTTCAAACCCTTTGAGGAAACCTCTAGGACCTTGCTCTTGTTTGTTATGGCAAATAAATATGAGCAGGACACCAAAATGAGGCCTCAAAGGTGGTTCATCTTCTATTGTTTTTATGTACTAGAAGGTTAGTTGAAGTGATACCAACCAAGTTCACCAACAACTTAATGGACTTGTGCTATGGTTAATGGTTGACAAAGGAAAGCCAAGGCTCTTCCAAACTAAGTCACCATACACTACTTTAACCCTATAGTTATATTATGTAAATACTAAAATATATACTTTCAAAACTCTACTAATCTAATAACTTGGAAGGTTTGTGGATACATCCCTACCTTACCAATGCTTGACTCTCATAACCATCCGAATCACCTCTATGGTGGTTTGTGTTTTGGTTCGCCTAAAAGGCTTGCTTGACTCTTATGACCATCCGAATCACCTTCATGGTGGTTTGTGTTTTGGTTCGCCTAAAAGGCTTGCTTGACTCTCTTGAATCTATAACCTAAACTCGAATCTAAGACCCTTTATTTTTTTTATTCTAGATAACCAAGGCTAAAGCTAAACCTACCAAGACTTACCTTTTTGGAACTCTATCAAACGCACCCAAAGGTGAGTTCATACTTGTCCCCCTTTTATCCTTTATTCTTTGGGGCTCAACATGTATCACTATCAAAACTCAAACGATTTTAAACTCTACAATCTATTATGCTTAGTCTAAAGTCTATCATATTCTAAATTCTATCATGCGCAATCTAAAGTCTATTATATGCTTGTACGCTATGCTATGTAGAATTATTTACTCTAACATACAAATGTTCATATAGTTGACAACCCACCTTGCATGTATAGCGCTATAGGATTGGCTATCCGCCCCCTACATGGGTCATGTTAAGCAAAATTCTTCGTGGCTAGTCGCCGTTTGTATGGTTCTCTTGCATATGCCTATAAGCAAAACTTTATTATACTATGTATGTATGTCAAAACTAGTATGCTCACCAATGCTTTATGTGTTGACGGATATTTTATACATGTTGCAGGAAATATTTATTGCAGGACATTCGAGAAAACTACTTAGGATTGGACATAGAAACTCACTCTAGTTCAAGTTATCATATTCTTGTTGTTGTATTTTTCGTTATATGAACTACTTGTATTTCTATTTTTAGACAATAAATGAAATTCTATCTTTAAACTATATTGTCACAAAATCTAGTGTCATGAAGTCTTTGAACAATCTACCACTAAGTCTCACCTCGATGATTCCGCCATCGGTTGGGGTGTGACAGATTGGTATCAGAGCCATGACTATAGGGAATTAGGAAAAATTGCCATGTTTGACCTAGACTATAGTTAAGTACCTTTTTGACCATTCCTTTTATCATGCTTAATATACTTGTTCTCCCTATCTTGCTTCTAATCCATTCTCTTGGTCCTTAAAATTACCTTCCTATTTATGGATTACTCTACACTTGAAGACGCTCGTATAACACAAACGAAAGGAAATCACCAAAATAGGCGTGAAACCCTCACTTTGGTGATAACTTTCAATCCGCGTAAATTCTTTGTATTTTTGAAACTACACCAAGATAGGAGTGATATCCTCACCTTGGTGGAAATTTCACAATTTTCGTTCTAGTGGACACTTACCAATTGAAGGTTAGAATTAATTTTCTTACCACGTTGGAAAAAGTGTACAAACCACACTCAAGAAACGACCTCGCTAAGATAGGAGTGAAATCCGCAACTTAGCGACTAGTTTCAATCCTTGATTTTTTTTATTTTTTTTTAATCTCGCCAAAGTCTCAAATTTACTAATGACAAGGAACATGTAGTAACTGGAAGGGTGAATACCGTTAACCGAAAGTTTCGGCGAGAGTATTTCCACCTATTAGGCCAAAGCATGTTTTAAACTCAAAGGTAAATTCGAATCACTTTGGTTAGTCTTATTTCCGTTCCGGAACACTCCAATTGTTTGTTTAAAACAAGCCTCTCATTTTATGTTACTATTACTTTCAATGTTGTTTTCATGCTATGTTTTCACTATATACATTCGATTTATTTTACTCGCGAATGCTCTCAAGATTCGCATCTCAAGTACTCTAGCAATCTCCAAACAATACTAATAATCACAACCAACATAAATCAAAACTCCTTCATGTTAACTAAGTGTACTATACTTGCTCATACTTATGTGTTACGCTATTTGAACAATGTGAAACTTGCGTCCTATACGTGTAACTTGAACTTGCATACTAAATCTATGAGAACAACTTGAGCTTATGTATTTTGTTTATCTAAATTTGCATCAATGTCACCGATCTAATCTTACCCGTAAGCTTTTCATTGTTAACCAAAATTCTAGTAATTTATTTCCTAAATTCAAAAGTCACCTTGTTAAAAAAAAAAAAAAAAAAAAAACTTATGCAAATTTTCCTATGTATGATTCTCGTCGATGTCTTCCCGTCTCAACAGCATCGATCTCAACCAACTGGCAAGTCTTATTAGCCAAAAATTTATCAAGATTCTCCCTAACCTAAAGACACCAACAAACCAAATTCCAAACTCCGGCGATACCATCCAAGACAACACAAACCATGTAGATACTAAACCTTCTACCCATACCCCTACCAAACAAACGAAAAAGGATAACCGAAAACACAAAAACCTCAAATGAAACCACACTTCGACAACTCCTAAGACTCCGAATTCTAACAAAAAGCAGTACCGTGGAATCTATCCGCTATGCAACAGTTGTAAATTCCACCATGTCACTCACTCACCATGCCGCATATGCGCCAACTGTGGTGCATATGGTCATTTAGCCAAAACATGTCGTCACACAACTTAACAACGACCCAACCCATGAACGCAACCAATGCCCAAGACTTGCCATGGTGATCTACGATGCTGGAAGATCCACTCACCACACTAAAGAAAATTGATTTTTCTTTTCTAAAAAAAAAATGAGAATTTCCTTATGTAATGTTTTCAAGAAATTATTCAACTGTGAATTTTTTTATGAATTATGAAATACCATCGTTATCTTAGGTTACAATCATAATTTATCAGCAAAATTCAAACATCACAAAACCTTTTCACCTCGCGCACAATCTTTTTCACAATTTTTGAACAAAATTCTTCCTACTATTCATAAGAGGATGCCTATTCTTCTATAAAATCCTCACTTTAAACTTTCAAACCACTAACAAACGTGTGCATCGAGTCTATACGACAAACAAGATTCAAATGGTAAAAGTGTTTAAAATAATTTTTCTTTTGCAAACAGGACTTGTGAGCAAAATCAAATAACCTACTTCTTTATAATCCCAAAACCTTTTCTCTTGAAATCGTATCACGAGTCAAAATATTCATCAACGCCAAACTAAAATTGCCAATAAACTATTTTTCTCGCTTAATAAAATGGATTTTTCATAAATCAAACGACCATCTTCGATAAAACTTTTACACTAAATTTTTCCCCACTTCAATTAAATCCATTTTTCTTTAACATCCAACGGACTAAATTCTTCTACCATCAAACTTGACCCTTAGTCTTGAAAAACTAAAATTGCTCGCGTACCCATAAAACTTAATTTGTAATAAACCCGAATTCTATGTTGCCCACAGTCAAAACATTTTACACATTTTCATTAGGAATCCAACTGTCTATGCTTTTGTTTGATTTTATACATCTGAACGTAACCACATTTGCACAGGTCTACACCATTATGTCATGAAACCATACATCCACACCAAAAACGCGTGCGGTTAACAACATCAAAAAAATATATATATAAAAAAAACTTACTTAATGTCTTTTCATATTATGTGTTTGCATGTCACGTTGCTTGCTATGTTTACAACATTAAAACTGTTAAATGTCCTAGTTTAATGTCTTTTCCTCTGTGCATAAGTATTTTGTGTCCACTAGCGACCCACACATAACTAAGACAAATTATGTGGACCATACGACAATTGGACTAATTACGGGTGCACACGTAATTACAAAAATTGGGCGCATGGAAAACATAACAAGTCCCAGTGTGTGTAACCTATAATGACTTGAATAACAACACGGATGAGGTATGATAATGACATGGTGGATACGCCGCAGGTACATCCTATACATAAATGTCCTGTCATACTACCAAAAGTAGAGTTATTCGGGCCATGAGAAGTTTTGGGTGTCGAGTTAAAATTTTGACCAACACTTACGTTATTCATCTTTTGCGATACCATTTATGTTATAGTTTACTAGTCTAATTACGCTTGCATCATTCGTCTTTTATGCATATCATAACCTTGTTTTGAACCACACTCCCTACTATGCAACATCATCCTTGCTATGAATAACCTATACTTGTAATCTCCATCAACTTCGTTTCCTTCCTCTTGCTTTTCCTTGCTTAATCAGCAATCCTCTCATTATCAAGAATCTATTTCTATGTCCCGTAAACACTAGTCTTAGCCTCTAAAAGCATTTATACATCTAAAACAAGACATGTCTCTCACTTTTATATATTTTTTCGTGGCTAATGATATACTGGATTTCAAAACTAAATAACTACTATATATTTCACCAAAAAAAAAAAAAAAAAACTGTTTTCAAATAGTCCAACTGCTCGTTTATTTAATCACTCCTAAACATTTTCTTTTTCTAATAAAATTTTCGTCCTTGTGCAAACCAAATATCTTTTACTAAAAAAAACTACTCATTCCCACATCTAGTCACTTATTATGCGCACATATTTACTATCCCACCCAATTACCCAAAAGACACCTCTTTTACAAGCCAACAAATTCTACTATTTCATATATGATATACCGTATAGCTACTTATTTTCCCAAATTTTCTATATGTTATACAAATATACTTACCTACCTTCAATTTTCACTTTTTCATACCGTATAAATACTGACTTTCCTAAAATTCTTATACACAGTATACTTACCTACCTTCACAAGATTTTTTTTACTATTTCATGTATGTTATACTGTATATTCACTTACTTTTCCAAAATTTGCTGCATGAACTCCATATACAAACCTATTTATACATACCCCTTATTTCACTATTTACAAAATACTTATGTCGGTTAAGTTCTCAAATTTCTACGTACAACCTTGGGTAAAATTTTAAAAGTACTTATCTTACTAGCACAAATATCGCACAAGTGAGTAGATACCGTATTTGATTTAAACATACTAAACTAACTAGTCTTGTTCTTATTAAACCCATATCAAACCACTTACCTATTTTTTAAAAAAAAGGTTGACTCTTAATTAAATTTCGAGACGAAATTTCCTAAAGTAGGGGAGACTGTAACATCACGTGATTTTAACTTTTTCTTGTATTCTTGTATCTTGTCATTTTTACACCCTTGTAATCTCGAGCTTATGATCAATGGAAAAGTATTTTGTCAATTGCATTTAATCTTAATCTATTTCATTTATTCTATAAATTCTATATGACGCAAACTTTATATAACATCGCGTGACTTTTAGTTTTGCATATATTCTAAATCCTATGCTAAACAAATTCCAAGTTCGCCTTGTTCGCTTCTTGTATGTTACTCCTACCCATTCATGACGAGTCACCATTATTATTTTTCCTATTCAATTTGAGCGTTACAACAAGAAATTTATTTAGTTAAGATCTTAATATATATTTATTATTAATAAAACATATATATATATATATATATATATATATTTAATAAATACTTAAAAAAAAAAACATAACATAAAAAAAAATGGGGCATTTGACTTTAGTTAAGAAAACACAATTTCAAAACAAAAAATGTCCGTACATTTTTTGTTAAATTATGATTTTATTTATTTTTTTTCTTTTAAAATATAATTACCACTAATTAACTTCTAACCACCCTAATTAATTCATTAAATACCCAACCCCTTCACCCCAACTATAAATACACCACTCCTACCCATTCTAACACTTGCTCATTCCTAAATCCTCTCTAAAATCTCCAAATCTCTCAAGAATTCTCTCAAGAATAAGTGAGTTTCTCACTTCACCTTCAACCTCTCTTCTACTTTCTTCACTCTCCTCTTCTTCAAACCCTTTGAGGAAACCTCTAGGACCTTGCTCTTGTTTGTTATGGCAAATAAATATGAGCAGGACACCAAAATGAGGCCTCAAAGGTGGTTCATCTTCTATTGTTTTTATGTACTAGAAGGTTAGTTGAAGTGATACCAACCAAGTTCACCAACAACTTAATGGACTTGTGCTATGGTTAATGGTTGACAAAGGAAAGCCAAGGCTCTTCCAAACTAAGTCACCATACACTACTTTAACCCTATAGTTATATTATGTAAATACTAAAATATATACTTTCAAAACTCTACTAATCTAATAACTTGGAAGGTTTGTGGATACATCCCTACCTTACCAATGCTTGACTCTCATAACCATCCGAATCACCTCTATGGTGGTTTGTGTTTTGGTTCGCCTAAAAGGCTTGCTTGACTCTTATGACCATCCGAATCACCTTCATGGTGGTTTGTGTTTTGGTTCGCCTAAAAGGCTTGCTTGACTCTCTTGAATCTATAACCTAAACTCGAATCTAAGACCCTTTATTTTTTTTATTCTAGATAACCAAGGCTAAAGCTAAACCTACCAAGACTTACCTTTTTGGAACTCTATCAAACGCACCCAAAGGTGAGTTCATACTTGTCCCCCTTTTATCCTTTATTCTTTGGGGCTCAACATGTATCACTATCAAAACTCAAACGATTTTAAACTCTACAATCTATTATGCTTAGTCTAAAGTCTATCATATTCTAAATTCTATCATGCGCAATCTAAAGTCTATTATATGCTTGTACGCTATGCTATGTAGAATTATTTACTCTAACATACAAATGTTCATATAGTTGACAACCCACCTTGCATGTATAGCGCTATAGGATTGGCTATCCGCCCCCTACATGGGTCATGTTAAGCAAAATTCTTCGTGGCTAGTCGCCGTTTGTATGGTTCTCTTGCATATGCCTATAAGCAAAACTTTATTATACTATGTATGTATGTCAAAACTAGTATGCTCACCAATGCTTTATGTGTTGACGGATATTTTATACATGTTGCAGGAAATATTTATTGCAGGACATTCGAGAAAACTACTTAGGATTGGACATAGAAACTCACTCTAGTTCAAGTTATCATATTCTTGTTGTTGTATTTTTCGTTATATGAACTACTTGTATTTCTATTTTTAGACAATAAATGAAATTCTATCTTTAAACTATATTGTCACAAAATCTAGTGTCATGAAGTCTTTGAACAATCTACCACTAAGTCTCACCTCGATGATTCCGCCATCGGTTGGGGTGTGACAGAGCAATACAAGCGTCGTGTTGTTAGGCGAAGCAGTAAATAGAGCCACTTTAAGGTTCCCTATGAAATGAGGCATGGAGGGGAGCCACTACGAAGAAGTTCTGGGAGTTACGAAGGAAGCTTCGAGCTCATATTGGTTAGTAACCCCCACTTTACATCCCACGGAATTTGCTATAGAAACAACCTCTTCCGAAGCCACATTCAAGCCAAACAGGTTGGACTTTGTATGTTGATCTTCAAACCCGAACATAAGTGGAAGCATCTAAGGATCCTGATAACACTAGCCAAGTTGCTGCCCAACCATTCCCTGATGATTATCGCATCGCCCGCGTACAGAATGTGTGAAATATACGGCCCATTATTCGGGGTATGAATACCATGAATCTTCCCAACTTCTTTAGCCTTGTCAAGCATACAAGAAAGAACCTCCGTAACAATAAGAAAAAGGAATGGAGCTAAAGGATCGCCTTGCCTCAAACCTTTCTAACAAGGGAACTCGAAGGTTGGAGCACCGTTAACCAAGACTGAAGACCTGGCCGATTTTAGAATTCCCAAAATCCAGTTGCACCAAAGTTGAGGGAACCCCATATGAGACAAGACATCAATAACGAAAAGCCAATTGACATTATCATAAGCTTTCTCAAAATCGATCTTGAGGATAAAAGCTTGCTTTCGATCTTTCTTGCACCAAGATATCAATTCGTTCACAATTAGAGATCCATCAAGTCGTCAACACATTCAAACACCGCGTTCCTCACCTCGTCACTAGTGAAAGGCATGACCAAATCCCTACTATGCAGGTCCGATAGTTTCCTAAAGTTATTACAAGAAACCTTCGGCGTAGAGTCGTGCTTCTCTGTGAATTTGTCTCTAAAGAATCTCAACACTTCTTTTTTTAACCAAAGACGGTTTAGACACCCAATTACCCTCTACCATCAATCTCGGTATGCCGTTAGATACCTTACGGCTGTTAATGAAGGCATGAAAAATTTTTGTGTTCCCGTCCCCGTCCATCACCCACTTTATCCGAGATCTTTGTTTGAGATCAGTAGCGTTCTTAGCATTCAAATCCTTTAAGGTCCTCTTGCACTCTACATAGGTCCATTCTTCCTCTTCCAAGTAGGGATGGGCACATAATGCCGAACATGGATCCAGTCCCGTCCCGATCCCGATACCGTACTGAACCGATACAGAACCGAGGGCGTTCGGTATCTGTATCGGTACCCACATTTAGAGGTATTTGGTTTTGGTATTATCGGTATCGGTATGAGATTAGTATGGTATCGGTATTTTAAGGTAAAATACTGATACGATACCGTTACCGTACCGATACCGTACCGTATGTTTTTGGTATCGTTATCGGTATTGGGTTTTGGGAGTTTTCAGGATCGGTATTTTTGAGATCGGTATCTGTTGGTACCGATACCGTCCTGAGCTCATCCCTACTTCCGAGAGAGACCTCTCCTCCATGATGGATTCGAGTCTTTCAATATCCAAGCTCGCCATCTCCTCTTCTTCCTTCTCCTTAACGATCATGCCCTTCCTCCATTCTTTCACTCTAGATCAAATATGGGCAAACTTCAAAGTAAGGATCAAGTCTGGAGGACCCGAGCCAGAAAAAGAATTAATCGCCCCTTTAACCACTTCTTCAAATCCGCTTCTATCGAACCAGGAATTGAAAACACGAAATGGACAAGCCCCGAAGTTCACCGTAGAAGTAGAAGTAGAAAGAAGTAAAGGATCATGGTCCGAAAAGGTACTAGGGAGCACCCTGAGACATGCTTGAGAGACCAAAAACCGATCAATCTTACTCAACTTTTTACCCCCTTCCAGAATGCAAGTGAATCGTCTCCCCTTCATGGCGTACTCCATAAGCCTCGTATTAAATATGAAGTCATTGAAGTTTTTAGCACACGAGGTTTTAAAGACCGAATTCTTATGCTCGTCTTCGAAACGGACAACTTTAAAATCCCCAGCAACTTTTCACATCCCCGATCTTCTACTCATCTCAACTTCAATCTTGTTCCATAACAGATGTTTCGCGGCCACACCTTGCGGGGCATACACGTTAGCAATATTTAGAGTCTCATTACTCCCTTTCAGTTTCACAGAAACAATGAGGAAATTCCGGTTGTGAAAGGTATCTTCCTTAACAAATAACGCCAGGTCCCATAGACTAATGATACCTCCCAATTGACCAACCGAACCCACAAATTCCATCTCGAAGCCCCTGTTTCCCCATATTCTCACCCCAATCGACATACGGACATTCTCAATCTTAGATTCCTGAAGCATAATAAAGTTAACACCTTGATTGGATTTGAGATCATGAATCCAAGGCACTTTTAAACCCCCCCCCCCACCCAAACCTCTCACATTCAGAGAAAGATAATTCATGGTTGAACCGCATTAATTCCTTCTTTCATAATAGATTCTCTTACCAAATCAACATGATTCTCCAACTAGACCCCCACGATCTCTCTAGCTTCCATGGTCAACTCCACTTCTTTATTTACTGTCCCTTCAAGAAGATCCCCAAATTGACTAGAGGTCCTCGTATCCAAACCCTGACTACCCATATCCACATCAGAAGATGTCACCAGTATCGAATCAAACCTTTTGTTGAGATCGATTGAACAAGAAGAAGCCTCCGCCTCAACCGAACCTTCTTGAGACTGCGAGTGCTCTGACTGAATAATCCCAATAATTCTATCAAGGTCAAAAGGATCGTCCCTTTGGATTCTGGATCTTTTTTTGGGCCTTTAGTTCGCTGAAGTGGGACTATTATTATGTTGGACTTTTTTCTTACGGGCCGGCCCTACCTTGTTTTTGTTTGCCTTTACAACTTTATCTCCTTTTTCAAAATAAAAAAATATTGGGTACAAGTTCATTGGTATGCTGGACACGTGCACAATCATTATAGGGAACGTTAACATTTCCCATGCACTCCATGCTGCAAGCTTCCGACTCTTCGGATCCTTAGCTTTTTTCCCGAGTCTCCTGACCTTCCACTAGAGAAAGTTCTATCGTCTTGTCTCCCACCGGCCAAAAACATCTCAACTTCCCTTACACCCTTTGGATTTTCTCCAATGTTCTTCTCCGGAATACCAATAACTGTGCCCACGCACTCTGGCTCCTAGTCTCCTCCTTAAGCTTGACTTCAATTCAATTTTTTTAACAAGCCATCTCAAGTAACTCATGTAACACCCCAACCGATGGCGGAATCATCGAGGTGTCACGTAGTGACGATTGTTCAAAAGCTCATGGTACTAAAATGTAAATAATTGATTATTGAATATTGTTTTACAACATGTGAAAATAAATACACAACAAGAATTGAGATAATTGATTGCTTTAATCTAAGTCTAAAGTCCTATGTGAAGCGTCAAGCAGCTTATCCTGAAACATGCACGAAAATAATTTTGTCAACATATGATGTTGGTGAGTACTACTTAGCTTTGTACATATAGTATAAGTTTGAAAAGGTAGTACAATTCATGTGTCTAGCATCACCAAGGCATTATGTAAACACGCAAGTAACCAAACAAGACAAAGATCAACTGTAAAGTTTGTACAATGAAATTGATAATGAGCACCTCAACACGTGTCAAGTCTAAAAGAGCACCATAACATAAGTTATGTCTAAATGAGCACCGTAACATAAGTTACGTCTATGTAAAGAGCACCATAACATAAGTTATGTCTAGATGTATGATTTTGTATGTAAGCTACGTTCATGTTCAAACATAAGCACAACGATAAACAAGACACCTATATGAATTGTAAATGAATAAAAATGTATGTGTAAATGAATATGAAGGTTTTGTATACTTGTGCATGAATCACCCCAAAAGTTGTAAAAACGAAAAAGGGGATAAGTAATACTCACATTAGCAAGGTGGTAAGTCTTGTGTAATTGAATAAGTGTAATCCAACATTGCCAAGTATCACCCTATGTATAAGGTAACAAATAAGTCTTAAGTCTATCTAGTCTATAAGTATTTTCTAGGGCTTCGAATTTGGGGATAAGTATTAGTTTGATTAATAAATTAAACGTTTAATAAATAAGAGAAATTTGATAAATAAATAAACAAAAGACTTTTTGTAAATTTTAAATTAAATATGGTCACAATATAAAGTTTTAAGTATGAAAATAATTTTTATAAAATTATTTTCTTATAAATAGAATATTAATCCTATTTATTTCAAATTGTCAAATATAACTTTAATATTTAAAAATATTAAAATTTAAGAATTTTTTAAATTAAAAATTGTATTTCTATTCCAAATGAATAGAAATAATTTATGTAAAATTTTGGTGCAAAAACATTGAAAAATGAATTTATTATGATTTATTTATGATTAAAACTAATAAAAATTAATTAAAAATATAAAACGAACGGTTTTTCAGAGATAAAAATTATTTCTGAAATTCTTATTGCTATACAAGTTTAGGATAATTTTTGTGGGTTTTTATAAAATCGTTTAGATATTTTTATTGAATATTACAATTATAAATGAATAAACTTGTAATATTTATAATATATATAAAATAAATTATTTTTGAAAAACTAAAAATTGGACAGCAAATTTTATCATTGGAATAACATAAAATAAATTTTGTAGAATTTATAAAATAGTTTTAGTATTTTAAAACGATTTTTAAAAGAACAAGGAAAATATAGTATAAAGGATAACAAACAAAAAAAAATTGTCTATGCCAGGATTCGAACTCTTGTCCTGGCCGGTTCAGTGTTTCAGCATAACAAGGTATCACCAGCTGATCTAACAGATCAAGTGGTGATAGTTTCTCATCTGTTTTGAATTTAAACTCTTACCGTAAGTTACCATCTTCCCCAAATTTGTCTAAGAACCCTAGATTTTACAAAAATTCAAAGGCGCAAGCAATAACCCAATTATACATGGGGTTATTGCTGCTCTATAGCCGATTAATGAAACCCATAAACAAAATTGGACTTACAATCACGAATTTGTGTATAATGCTCAGTCAAACGAAAAGTCAAACTCGCGAGGAGTAGAAACTTTCAAGAGTGTTTAATCAGAAATTGGAGATGTAGGAAGAGTAATTGGCGAGTAAAGCTTGTTGTGAAGTGTCTAATTTATAGTGAGAGAGCTCGGTTAATGTGAATGGAAAGTCTTGATGATGCATCGAACTCGGTAAAAAAAAAAAACAAGAATTTAAGCTTTAAATTCGCGAGTATGGGCTATAGACGAGTCCTTGATGAGTGGAATTTATTGCTGGTCCATAATCATCCTTTAATGTGGTCAAGGTTTCCAAAAAGAAAGGTGGTTTGCTGCTCTCGGGTCTGCAGCGAGTTCAAGGAAGGAAAAGGAACAGATAGGGGGTGTTTATATATAATACGGGTTAGGATTGAATCAGTAACGAGCTTGTAGCTCAGTGGTGTTGGCGTGTGTGTGTGAGTTTGAACCGGGTCTGGACGCGGGTTTGATTCCCGTCCAGACTGTATTTTTTTTTTTTTAAGTGAAGGGAAGGGGGGACTAGTGGGCCGGGTATCTGGGCCATGTTTGCTGGGCTACGTTCTGGGTTTCAGTAGGACATACAAAAGCAAAGGAAGCGGTTTCAAGGGATTTGGGTTAGGTTATGTCTTGGGCTCAAGAGACTAGTATTAATATTTATTATCATTACTATTATTATTATTATTATTATATACAAAAATAAAAATATGATGAAAAGAAAAGTGACGGATGTCACAGCATCCCCTACTTTTAGAAACTTCGTCCCGAAGTTATTAGAAACATAGGGTTATGGATGTTTGGGTAAAAATTAAGATAACTGTGGTTTGGAAAATTCGAATGATTTTGGATTGATAGGTGTGAGTAAGGAGATTAAGAATCTAGTAAAACACTAAACTTCAAGTTTTATGAGTCCTAAAATGAATGTATAAGTTGGTTGACTATAGAGAGGCTAAATGAACTACCAAGCAAGTAGGGTTTGTTCCTGGTTCGACTTCCAGTCTCACTTTCGATGCATCATTAGTGTTTATATATAGGGTGTACCGCAGCTAACCCACCACACCTTTGATACTTTGAAAACGTACTGGACGCCTACCAAAAAACTCTAATAGAATTTCACACCACCTTAATGTGCCTGTAAATTCATGATTACGTTCCGGACCGGAATCATCAATTTACCTTCCATTAGGGTTTTATGTCCTTCTATGATCCTAATAACACATTAAAGCAAATAAGTTCCACAAGAAGATGACACAACAAACACGTTGGGTTATAATGAGTCGTTATCAATGAAATGAGGCTATGTAATAATGAGGTCAATTGCATTGGTTCGCAACGACTTGTAAGTATAACAGTATTTAAGTATGGGCTACCACTCGTCCGAGGAGCCCTTTAAATGAAATGTTTATCTGAGTTGTGTGTATAATACACACACGCAAGTAAGTTTGTAAGTACTACAACCATTAAGTGTAAGTGTTATCTTAGTGGCCTATAGAAATAGTTTACGAGTATCATGAATAATTAAATGTTCAATGGATAGTCAAATTAAGGGAAAAAAAATCAAGTTTCATATAACAAACAACGATGTTTTTAGAAAAGCTCTGTAGGATCAAGTATCAAGTTTTTAGTAGTTTGATTTTCATGGAAATCAAGTCCAAATGTTTCAAATAAATGTAAGGTAGAGTCTTTAAACTTCTATGATTAAAATAAACATAATCAAATATGATAAATTTCCAATCTGCGTTCGTACACAATAGTATGCAAGGAAATTTCTAGATGTTATATGCTTATGAGTACGACACGATTGGGTACAAAATAATAATAGGATCAAGAAAATGAAAACACGAGTATTGGATTCTCGAGTCTTAGGAAGATTCCATCCATGGCTTAACCAGTGGGATTAACGTCATCCTGACCGTTTGCTTCGTTGATATTGATATTGAAAGCTCGTCCATGTGCCACCAGGTTTACATTATTCAATTTAGGGCATCGAGGTCGCATGTGGTTAGGGTCTCCACAATGATAACATGCCCGACCTTTAGTAATCGGTAGTGGTTCCTGGGCAGCTGTTTGATGATTATCCTGTGTCCTATCCATTACACGACAAGTGGTGACAAAGTGTCCAAACCTTCCACATCTAGTGCATTGACGACATGGAAGACTTGCAGGGTGATGATACTTGCAAGTGTTGCATTGAGGATGGATTCCCGTGTAGGCTTTCTTGTTAGGAGGTTGAGTCACAGGATCAACAACAGCATGGTTCTGGTCATCGCCCATTCGTTTCTTAGAGTTCGAAATAGTAGTGGCGGCCTTTGCTAAAACGGTTTTAGATTGTACAACAGCATTGGTGGTTTTCTCAGTAGACGTCTTGGTACCCTTCCTAACCAAGTTTCCTTTCCTTACATGTTTGTCTGTTAAAGTGGCTGCAAGCTGGATGGCTTCCTCCACCGTAGTAGATTTGCTCCCAGTGACTACGTCTTGTATCAGGTCAGGTAATCCCTCGATATATTTCTCGATTGCTCGAGAGACCGGGGTGACCATGTGTGGAACCAGTATGCTAAGTTCATGATATCGGGTATTATACGCAAGATTCTCTCCACTGTCTTGTTTGAGCTCACGAAACTCATCCTCCAGCTTCCTGATTTCGTTCCTGGGGCAAAATTTTGCGATCATGAGTTCCCTAACCTCAGCCCAAGATAAAGATAAAGCAACATCAGCTCCTCGATTGCGCTTTTCGCCATTCCACCAGGTTAATGCCCCCTTTTGAAGGACACTGGTAGCATAGCGAACGCGAAGGTCGTCAGGACACTCGCTGTTCACGAAGGTACTTTCCATACTTTCGAACCATTGGAGGAGGCCAGTAGCACCCACCTCGCCAGTAAATTTCGTGGGGTTGCAGGAGTTGAAGTGTTTGAAAGTGCACCGGAATTGAGTTGCACCCTCCGTGTTGGCACTGTTACTATTCTGGGTTAACTCACTGACAAGGTTTGGAATTACTGCAGCAATTTGCTCAGCGACTAAAGATGCAAGACGACGATAAGAACGTTGTCCAGAAGCACGAACAGGGCGTTGGCTGGCATCACGGAGCATGCGGCGAGCAGACATCTATGAGGCAGTCAATGAATAATCATGAGATTAGAATATGTAAGTGTATAACCGTACAGATGATTATGAAAGTATGAACTTGTAAGCAATATATGAAAATCATGGAATACAAAATATTGTATATGAAACGAGAGGGTGTTATTGAAAAGCTTGCATAAAATACTTGGAGTGCCCTTGTCTAGCTGTAAAGCCCAACAAGAACGTTGACTTTTCAAAGGAATTGAACCCAATAGTGATCAAAGAAGACATGCTTTAGCCTATAAGTGGACACTCACTCCAGGAATCCCCAGGTAAGCATAACAGGTCCGTAAATGGATTTATGCGCTATGCTTGCCTATGCCAGAAAACCCAGTGTACAGGCATCCACCCTTCCAGATTGCACGTGTTCTATCACACTCATTAAATCTCAACATCTTTGAAGGAGTAAAATAAGGGTAGGCATCATGCCTAAGAGTGTCTTCATGAAAGGTACTGTTCTCGTTCCAGGATAATGTAGACTTTCCACTCCTTGTAGGACACCATCTCTATGCACCATGATGAAAGATGAGAAGGAGGGAAAGATAGAGGAAGGGAAGTAGAAGGAAATGGAAATCTATGTAATATTATGCATGAAAGTTGAAGTTCGGTTATAGTCTAGGCCATTTTATCTAATAACCTAGTTCCCTATAACCATGGCTCTGATACCAATCTGTAACACCCCAACCGATGGCGGAATCATCGAGGTGTCACGTAGTGACGATTGTTCAAAAGCTCATGGTACTAAAATGTAAATAATTGATTATTGAATATTGTTTTACAACATGTGAAAATAAATACACAACAAGAATTGAGATAATTGATTGCTTTAATCTAAGTCTAAAGTCCTATGTGAAGCGTCAAGCAGCTTATCCTGAAACATGCACGAAAATAATTTTGTCAACATATGATGTTGGTGAGTACTACTTAGCTTTGTACATATAGTATAAGTTTGAAAAGGTAGTACAATTCATGTGTCTAGCATCACCAAGGCATTATGTAAACACGCAAGTAACCAAACAAGACAAAGATCAACTGTAAAGTTTGTGCAATGAAATTGATAATGAGCACCTCAACACGTGTCAAGTCTAAAAGAGCACCATAACATAAGTTATGTCTAAATGAGCACCGTAACATAAGTTACGTCTATGTAAAGAGCACCATAACATAAGTTATGTCTAGATGTATGATTTTGTATGTAAGCTACGTTCATGTTCAAACATAAGCACAAAGATAAACAAGACACGTATATGAATTATAAATGAATAAAAATGTATGTGTAAATAAATATGAAGGTTTTGTATACTTGTGCATGAATCACCCCAAAAGTTGTAAAAACGAAAAAGGGGATAAGTAATACTCACATTAGCAAGGTGGTAAGTCTTGTGTAATTGAATAAGTGTAATCCAACGTTGCCAAGTATCACCCTATGTATAAGGTAACAAATAAGTCTTAAGTCTATCTAGTCTATAAGTATTTTCTAGGGCTTCGAATTTGGGGATAAGTATTAGTTTGATTAATAAATTAAACGTTTAATAAATAAGAGAAATTTGATAAATAAATAAACAAAAGTCTTTTTGTAAATTTTAAATTAAAGATGGTCACAATATAAAGTTTTAAGTATGAAAATAATTTTTATAAAATTATTTTCTTATAAATAGAATATTAATCCTATTTATTTCAAATTGTCAAATATAACTTTAATATTTAAAAATATTAAAATTTAAGAATTTTTTAAATTAAAAATTGTATTTCTGTTCCAAATGAATAGAAATAATTTATGTAAAATTTTGGTGCAAAAACATTGAAAAATGAATTTATTATGATTTATTTATGATTAAAACTAAAAAAAATTAATTAAAAATATAAAACGAACGGTTTTTCAGAGATAAAAATTATTTCTGAAATACTTATTGCTATACAAGTTTAGGATAATTTTTGTGGGTTTTTATAAAATCGTTTAGATATTTTTATTGAATTTTACAATTATAAATGAATAAACTTGTAATATTTATAATATATATAAAATAAATTATTTTTGAAAAACTAAAAATTGGACAGCAAAGTTTATCATTGGAATAACATAAAATAAATTTTGTAGAATTTATAAAATAGTTTTAGTATTTTAAAACGATTTTTAAAAGAACAAGGAAAATATAGTATAAAGGATAACAAATAAAAAAAAATTGTCTATGCCAGGATTCGAACTCCTGTCCTGGCCGGTTCAGTGTTTCAGCAAAACAAGGTATCACCAGCTGATCTAACAGATCAAGTGGTGATAGTTTCTCATCTGTTTTGAATTTAAACTCTTACCGTAAGTTACCATCTTCCCCAAATTTGTCTAAGAACCCTAGATTTTACAATAATTCAAAGGAGCAAGCAATAACCCGATTATACATGGGGTTATTGCTGCTCTATAGCCGATTAATGAAACCCATAAACAAAATTGGACTTACAATCACGAATTTGTGTATAATGCTCAGTCAAACGAAAAGTCAAACTCGCGAGGAGTAGAAACTTTCAAGAGTGTTTAATCAGAAATTGGAGATGTAGGAAGAGTAATTGGCGAGTAAAGCTTGTTGTGAAGTGTCTAATTTATAGTGAGAGAGCTCGGTTAATGTGAATGGAAAGTCTTGATGATGCATCGAACTCGGTCAAAAAAAAAAAACAAGAATTTAAGCTTTAAATTCGCGAGTATGGGCTATAGACGCGTCCTTGATGAGTGGAATTTATTGCTGGTCCATAATCATCCTTTAATGTGGTCAAGGTTTCCAAAAAGAAAGGTGGTTTGCTGCTCTCGGGTCTGCAGCGAGTACAAGGAAGGAGAAGGAACAGATAGGGGGTGTTTATATATAATACGGGTTAGGATTGAATCAGTAACGAGCTTGTAGCTCAGTGGTGTTGGCGTGTGTGTGTGAGTTTGAACCGGGTCTGGACGCGGGTTCGATTCCCGTCCAGACTGTATTTTTTTTTTTTAAGTGAAGGAAAGGGGGGACTAGTGGGCCGGGTATCTGGGCCATGTTTGTTGGGCTACGTTCTGGGCTTCAGTAGGACATACAAAAGCAAAGGAAGGGGTTTCAAGGGATTTGGGTTAGGTTATGTCTTGGGCTCAAGAGACTAGTATTAATATTTATTATTATTATTATTATTATTATTATTATTATTATTATTATTATATACAAAAATAAAAATATGATGAAAAGAAAAGTGACGGATGTCACAGCATCCCCTACTTTTAGAAACTTCGTCCCGAAGTTATTAGAAACATAGGGTTATGGATGTTTGGGTAAAAATTAAGATAACTGTGGTTTGGAAAATTCGAATGATTTTGGATTGATAGGTGTGAGTAAGGAGATTAAGAATCTAGTAAAACACTAAACTTCAAGTTTTATGAGTCCTAAAATGAATGTATAAGTTGGTTGACTATAGAGAGGCTAAATGAACTACCAAGCAAGTAGGGTTTGTTCCTGGTTCGACTTCCAGTCTCACTTTCGATGCATCATTAGTGTTTATATATAGGGTGTACCGCAGCTAACCCACCACACCTTTGATACTTTGAAAACGTACTGGACGCCTACCAAAAAACTCTAATAGAATTTCACACCACCTTAATGTACCTGTAAATTCATGATTACGTTCCGGACCGGAATCATCAATTTACCTTCCATTAGGGTTTTATGTCCTTCTATGATCCTAATAACACATTAAAGCAAATAAGTTCCACAAGAAGATGACACAACAAACACGTTGGGTTATAATGAGTCGTTATCAATGAAATGAGGCTATGTAATAATGAGGTCAATTGCATTGGTTCGCAACGACTTGTAAGTATAACAGTATTTAAGTATGGGCTACCACTCGTCCGAGGAGCCCTTTAAATGAAATGTTTATCTGAGTTGTGTGTATAATACACACACGCAAGTAAGTTTGTAAGTACTACAACCATTAAGTGTAAGTGTTATCTTAGTGGCCTATAGAAATAGTTTACGAGTATCATGAATAATTAAATGTTCAATGGATAGTCAAATTAAGGGAAAAAAAATCAAGTTTCATATAACAAACAACGATGTTTTTAGAAAAGCTCTGTAGGATCAAGTATCAAGTTTTTAGTAGTTTGATTTTCATGGAAATCAAGTCCAAATGTTTCAAATAAATGTAAGGTAGAGTCTTTAAACTTCTATGATTAAAATAAACATAATCAAATATGATAAATTTCCAATCTGCGTTCGTACACAATAGTATGCAAGGAAATTTCTAGATGTTATATGCTTATGAGTACGACACGATTGGGTACAAAATAATAATAGGATCAAGAAAATGAAAACATGAGTATTGGATTCTCGAGTCTTAGGAAGATTCCATCCATGGCTTAACCAGTGGGATTAACGTCATCCTGACCGTTTGCTTCGTTGATATTGATATTGAAAGCTCGTCCATGTGCCACCAGGTTTACATTATTCAATTTAGGGCATCGAGGTCGCATGTGGTTAGGGTCTCCACAATGATAACATGCTCGACCGTTAGTAATCGGTAGTGGTTCCTGGGCAGCTGTTTGATGATTATCCTGTGTCCTATCCATTACACGACAAGTGGTGACAAAGTGTCCAAACCTTCCACATCTAGTGCATTGACGACATGGAAGACTTGCAGGGTGATGATACTTGCAAGTGTTGCATTGAGGATGGATTCCCGTGTAGGCTTTCTTGTTAGGAGGTTGAGTCACAGGATCAACAACAGCATGGTTCTGATCATCGCCCATTCGTTTCTTAGAGTTCGAAATAGTAGTGGTGGCCTTTGCTAAAACGGCTTTAGATTGTTCAACAGCATTGGTGGTTTTCTCAGTAGATGTCTTTGTTCCCTTCCTAACCAAGTTTCCTTTCCTTACATGTTTGTCTGTTAAAGTGGCTGCAAGCTGGATTTTTGTTCAAAAAGTTCTTTTAACAAAAAGTTCTTTTAAGTCCTTTTAACAAAAAGTTAAAAAGTCATAAGTTAATAAGTCCTTTTAACAAAAAGTTCTTTTTACCTCAAATAAGTTTATCCAAACATGCCCTTAATACCGGTTGAAATCCCTTTGTACCGATTTTGGTTTCCGAACCGGATTTTTGTTCAACTCTAATGTGGATGATGGTTAGGCCATGGGGTATACTCTAACATATGTGGTGTTAAAGGTGACATGCCATGTTAACTTGCATTGTACACCACTCCCTCCTTGTGTTAAAGGGTGTTAAAGAGGTTATGTGTTAACATGTTAACATGGTGTTAAAAGTCTACATTAATTTTTTTTCCTTTTATAAATCAAAAACCACTAAAAATATATGATTAGGTGAAGTTAATGAGATTAAGCCATTTCCTTAGGGTGAAGTGGAGTCAAATGAAAAAATGGATGATGTGGCATCTAGGTGGAGTTATGAATGGTTAAAGTATACCCTAAGGCCTTAGTGGAGGATGGTCATGGTGTGAAGGATCATTACCATAACCATCAACCTAATGCGATGACATCTTAAGTCTCAAACCTCATATATAATATACCATTTTAGTCTAATTGGTAAGTGTTGAAGTCGGTGAAAGGGAGTGTGAGATTAGGGTTTGGATCGGATCAAGAGGATTTTTTCGATGGTGAACTTTATGACAAACTGTTGGCCAATCCCACCCCTCTGCAAGTGTACCCGGAGACGATCCTTGTTCTGACCGGAATCAGCCAGATGTGGCCATTCCAGAATGTAGAGCCCATAATTAAGAGAGGGAACAAGGGTACGGCCCTTCTGACTTTTTCCTATTTCATAAAAATGTTTTCTAACACATTTTTATACTTGTGCAGAGATGAGTGTACTAAGCTTTATCAAGCGGAAGGGGGAAGGTATGAAGCTCACCTCCAGAGCAAAGGAAGGTGATGAAGACGATGTGTTAGATCGCACGGTAGGGGTTACTTACAGCGTTCCCCAAACCGAAAAGGATGATGAACTTCGTGCCGGCTTAGACAAAACTGCTCCGGTTGGCCAAACCCCCCTCGTTCTTCCAGTCCATTGAAGGAAATCAAACGGACTCCCACTCCAGCTGATCAGGATCTAGCAGGGGGGCAGCTTTCCAGCGGTCCCTCCGTGGACATTATGGGAACATCATCCGGGGCCGAAGCAGGTCAAGTAGTAGTTGGAGTTGAAGCGAAAGGTGCTAAACGGAAGGAACATCATCGGAAGCGGAAACAATCTGAAGGCGATGCTACCGTAACAGCTGAATCGGAGGGCAAGAAGCTGAAGGTCGATGAGGTTGAGGAGTCCAAGGAATCCTCAGAGTCATATGCTGTGCAAGAGACATATGTTCCAAGATGGAAAGTAAAGAATGGTGACACTCTTTCTGATCCTCTCGTTTGCCATCAGATACTTCATCACTGTATCCCCCCCGGCGAGATTGATCGGCTGAGTCAAGAGGGCGAAGAGAAGGCTGTGGAAATGGCGGGTATATCGGCGGTTCGGACACTCAGCTTCGTTTCTGAGTTGATCCAAGGGTATTACAAGAAGGCCGCGATAGAGAAGAAACTCAAGGGTCGCATAGAGTCGTACCGCGCTGAGGTTGAGAAGCTAGGGGCTAAGGTTGCCAAGAAGAAAAAGAACGAGCGGTCAAGTGCTAAGAAGGGCAAAGAGGCCATCAAGGCGATGAAGGAAATGAAGGCAACTCATGCCGAGGAAGTCGGCCTCCTCCGTTCCGACATATCCGAGCGTGACAAGGAAATTGCCGATCTTAAAGAAAAACTTCGCCAATCGGAAGAGGACAGCGCTACTCACTCTCGATCCGTATCTGAGTTGCAGGTAAGATTATTTTCGGATTCAGTGCACGCTGTTGTGATTTTCTCTAACACATTTTTATTTTGCAGGAGAAAGTCCGGAAAGCTGATGATGAGAAAAAAGCGTGGGCGGTTTGTAAGGAGAATTATGACAAAGCGTTGGAGGCGGGGGACGAACTGATTGCTTCCCTTCGGTCGGCCCTCAAAACTGTTGAGGAGGACCGGGATATGATTATAACCGAAGGCATCCCCATGACGATCTCCAAGCTATTAAAGTCTGTTGAATTCTTACAACCTTTGGGGGAAATGGAGTCGTTGCTCTACAATTCTGCCTATCATGATGGTCTAACGGCTGGTTTCCAAGCCGGTGCTTCCGGTGCCACAATAGAGTCGGTTGACGGCTACGATCCTCAAGCCACCAAGACGTATGAATCCGGTGCCAAAGCTTGGGATGCAACCTCCTATCAGTTCGTTGAAGACTTCCGAACCATGAAGGGAAAAACTTTCAAAGACGTTGGTGAAGCAGTTCCTTCCGGAGTACTTCCTGCTCCTTAGTTGTTTTTATCATTATTCGATGTGGTTGTTACTAACATTTAATTCGATATGGTTGTACTTAACACTTTGACATGGTTTTGAACATTTTATATTTTGAGCCGTTGTCATTAAGGGATCGGTTTGATCGTTCCTCTCGGATCGACCGATTACCATGATGCAAATGGTGAACTTTTGTTGAATCTGATTAACCAAATGACTGGTTCATGACTTATTGCATTTTTTATCGGTCAGTTTATACTTTGTTTTATACTATGATTATCGGACATACTTGTCAGTCCGAGGCTATTCTAAGGGGCCGGTCCCTTTATCGGACATGCTTGTCAGTCCGAGGCTATTCTAAGGGGCCGGTCCCTTTTCGTCGAGTATTTATCTCGACCAGCCATGTTCGAAGGGGTTGACCCTTAAGAGTAACTATAAGCTACTTTTTCGGCTGTTATGAGGTGCCGGACCTTCATGCGAGATTTTTCATAAAAACAAAGGAACCACTCGGCTTGATTAACGTAGATGGTCGACCCGTACGGGTCTTTACAAAGTGGTTTATTCATTACATAAAAACTTAAACAAAGTACTTTTTCAGCTGTGCTACATTCCAGTGTCGTGGAACGGCCTTCCCCTCCATTGTGGCTAATTTGCATGAACCTTTTTCGTGGACTTCCACCACCATGTAGGGTCCTTCCCAGTTCGGACCAAGCTTTCCGGTATTTTCTTTTCGGCTCGCATCGTTGCATCGCAGCACTAAATCTCCGGGCCGGAGGTTCAGCTTCTTCACTCTGGCATCGTAATACCTCTTCACTTGTTGTTTGTACTTGGCTTCTTGTATAGCTGCATTGACACGATATTCTTCAAGATTATCCATGTTAATGGCTAAGGCTTCCTCGTTCGATTGTTCTTGCACCTCCAAGACTCTTTTTGTGGGCAGACCGACCTCTGCTGGAATCACGGCTTCCGATCCGAAAACAAGACTAAACGGTGTTCGGCCAGTACTCGTTTTCTTTGTAGTTCTGAGGGCCCAAAGGACGCTAGGTAATTCTGCCAACCAGTTCTTCCCTTTTCCTAGCCGTTTCTTGAGTCCGGTTAGGATGCTTCGGTTCATCCGTTCTACCTGTCCGTTAGCCTGGGGGTGTGCGACCGATGCGAAGACCTGCTGGATGCCCAGACTCTTGCACCAATCCCCGAATTTCTTATCAGCAAACTGGGTTCCATTGTCCGTGATTATTTTTCTTGGTAGGCCGAACCGACAGACAAGGTTTTCCCACACGAAGGTTGTTATTTGGTTGCTCGTTATCTTACCGATCGGCTTCACTTCCACCCATTTGGTGAAATAATCAACGGCAACCACCAGAAACTTGACCCCTCCTTTTGCCACAGGGAACGGCCCTAAGAGATCCATGCCCCATTGGTAAAATGGCCATGGGGACACAATCGGTACCAACCCATGTTTCGGTAACCGGGGTACGGGGGCAGGCATCTGACATGACTTGCACTTCCTGGTCAATTCTTCGCTATCCTTCCTCATCGTAGGCCAGTAGTACCCCAGATTGGCGGCGCGAGTTACCAATGACCTTGTTCCAATGTGTGTTCCACATAACCCTTCATGTATTTCCTCCAAAACCTTGATTCCTTCTTCATTTGAAACACAACGGTAAGACGGTGAAAGAAAACCTTTCTTGAACAGAACTCCGTTATCTATTTCATACGACCTGCTTCTCTGGATATCTTGTTCGTCCGGTTCATCTGTTCCGCCTTCCAAAACTCTGATTATCGGAGTCCTCCAATCTTCGCCTGTCCCTACATTCATGATTATCGATGCCGCCGTTTCTCCGATGGAGGCCTTGTCCAACTGTTCGACTGTTATCATTTTTGTTAGATGGGCGAAAGCCACCGAAGCCATTTTGCTAACGGCATCGGCCTCTTTGTTCCTGCTCCGAGGGATCTTTATGATGGTGCAGTTATCGAACAGAGCCGTTATTTCACGTACAGCCGTTACGTATTTCTTCATGGTGGCATCCCTTGCTTCGAAGTCGTCGTTAACTTGGCTAGCCACTAGTTGTGAGTCGACGAAGACCGTTATCTCTTTCAATCCCATTTGAACGGCTATCCGAAGTCCTGCAAGCAACGCCTCGTATTCGGCTGTATTGTTAGTGCATTTAAAATTAAAACGGAGGGCATATGCCGTTTCAATACCATGAGGATCCACCAGTATAAGCCCGGCGCCCGCCCCTTCACGGCTAGACGCCCCGTCCGTATATAAACACCACCCCTCTCGAGTTCCTGAGCTTTCTGCTTGATCGTGAGCGACGTCTACGAGCATCAGGTCCTCTTGCTGACAGGTATTTTCCACCAGAAAATCTGCTAACACCTGCCCCTTAATGGCCACCCGTGGTTTAAATTCGATGCCAAAGGTTCCCAGTTCCACGCCCCACTTTGTGAGTCTTCCAGCGACTTCTGGCCGACCAAGGACTTCCTTCAATACCGAGTTAGTGAGTACCACGATATGATGAGCCTGGAAATATCTTCTTAACCGCCGAGCCGTATGAGTAAGGGCTAAGGCTAACTTCTCGATAGGGGAGTATTTGACCTCAGCATCCCTCAAACACCTGCTCACAAAAAAGATTGGTATGAAGCCATTAGGCCTGTTAGCACATAAAACACTGCTGATAGCCTCCGTCCCTGCGGCCAAGTAAACAAACAAACTTTCCCCTGTTTCCGGCACCGCCAGGGAGGGGAGGTTGCCGATATGAGTCTTCATTTGCTGGAAGGCTGCTTCTGCTTCATCTGTCCAGCCTAACCCAGTCTCCTTTGTATGATTCTTGAGGACCTTGAAAAATGGGAGCGATCTCTCAGCCAACTTTGACAGGAATCTATTGAGGGCTCCTAGTCTTCCATTCAGACTCTGGAGCACCTTAAGCGTTTGAGGGGACCGCATCTCTTGAATGGCTTTGACTTTCTCCGGATTGGCGCGGATGCTTTTCCTGGAGACGATATGACCCAAGAATTTACCTTCCTCCATCCCGAAGAAGCACTTCTCCGGATTCAACTTCATGTTTACTCTTCGAAGGTTGTTGAATGTCTCCGCTATATCCAGTAGGAGATGTTCCTCATCTTGACTCTTTATTACCAGGTTATCTACATAAGCCTCCATATTTCTTCCGATTTGTTCCTTAAAAACCTTATCTATCAGACGCTGATATGTGGCTCCGGCATTCTTTAAGCCGAACGGCATCTTCTTGTAACAGAATAAACCTTGACTTGTGTGGAACGCGGTTTTTTCCTCATCTTCCCTCGCCATCTGTATCTGATGGTATCCCTTATACGCGTCCAGGAAACATTTGAAACGGAAGCTAGCAACCGATTCCACCTTTGAATCAATTTCCGGTAGGGGGTAATGGTCTTTAGGGCAAGCCTTGTTCAGGTCTCTGAAATCGATGCACATTCTCCATGATCCGTTGGTCTTTTCAACCATCACCGGATTAGATACCCAGGACGGGTACTGAACCGGCTTCATGATTCCAGCCTCTTGCAAGTTCTGTACTTCTTCCCGAACTACTTCGCTTCTATCCGGGGCCAACGACCTCTTCCTTTGGACGATCGGTCTACAACTTGGATTCACGTTTAGCCGGTGCTCGACGATATAGCGGGGTATCCCGGTCATGTCGCTGGGCGTCCAAGCGAACACATCCAGGTTCCGTATCAAGTATCGGTACAAATTTTCCTTGCATTCCCGACTCAGGGTACGACCTACGGTAATGGCCTTGTCAGGATGATCATAGTTGAGGTACCACTTTTCAGGCTCCTCTGACGTGCCGGCGTATCCAATCTCCGGGCCTCGTACGAGGGTCTGTAAAGTGGTAACTCCCCTCAGCGTTGGGAACTTGACCATACCGTGCTTACTTGATGTGACCATCCCGAAGGTACGAATCCCGGGCCTACCGATCAGCATGTTATGTGGTGTATGACCCGGTATAACGACGAAATTCAATGCTTCTACCCTCCTTTCCGGCTCTTCCCCAATTGCTACGAACAGCTGAATTTGCCCTTTCGGGGTCACGTGTTCTCCAGAAAAGCCTACCAGTGGGTAAGACACTGGAATCAATCCGGCTTGGACGTGGGGTGGAAGTTGCTCAAAACAATGTTCATACATTATATCCGAGGCCGCTCCCTCGTCCAAGTATACCCGGTGTACCAGCTGGTCTCCCACCGTGACTTGTATGATGAGGGGGTCTTCTCTTGCTTCATGAGGCTTTATGGATGGAAAACTAATGGGAAGCTCGCTCCAATGTATTATTTCACCATTTTCTTCTATAACCACTCGGGGTCGCTTCAACGCGACTTCTGGCCGGACCATCAGTATCTGTTTATCCTCTCTTCCTTCCTTCTTTCGCTTCCGGTTCCGAATGTCCTTAATCAAATGGTCTAGCTGGCCTGACTGTACGGCCTCTTCGATTTGCTTCTTCAGTTGGAAACATTCGTTAGTATCATGTCCTTTGTCTTCATGGAACTCACAATACTTCTTGGAACTCTGTTGCTTAGCGGTCTTCTGGAGGGGATAGGGAGGCTTGAACTTGACGTTTGTTTCGGTTGCCAGGATCTCCTTCGGCGTCTTTGTTAGTTCCGTGAAGACCAAACCTCTCCTATCGCCTCTTTCCGATCCCTTGGATTGGTGGTCTCGGCCACGCGTGTCATTCGCTTCACCCTTGTCTTCCTTGGGGAAACGTTTCTGGTTATATCGATCTTTCTTTTGAAAACCTCCTCTCCGAGAGTCATCTTTCTTAAATTCTATAGCTTGCACGGCTTCTTTCCCTCTGACAAAAGCCTCAGTGCGCTCGATAGCTTCCTCCATGGTAACCGGAACTCGAGCATTCAGACTTTCCACCAGTTGTTTTGTTCGCAACCCGTGTAGGAAACCAGATATCCTCATCTTTTCGTCCGCGTCCTTCACCTGAAGGGATTCTTCCTTATACCGGGCTACGAATTCTTTCAAGGTCTCTCCTTCCCTTTGCTTGATGTTATGCAGTTCCACCGGGTCTTTCATGTGCTTCCTTTGCTGTCGGAAATGTTCTAGAAATCGGACCTTCAGGTCATGGAAGCTGTCTAAACTTCCCGGCGGAATGCTATTGAATCACACCCGGGCCACTCCTGCCAACGTTTGCACGAACATGTGGCACCAAGAAGGCATGTGCCATCCCTCGTTGCGTGCCACACTATCGAATAGCAAGATATGATCCTCCGGATCGGCTGTCCCATCATAGACCCTCATGTTAGACGGCATCTTGACTCGGACCGGTGGGATGAAGTCTGTTATCCAAGCAGTGAACTTTGATCCCTCCGGAGGTCTATACGGCCTGTTCAAGTCGTCGCTACCAGTTTCAAATCGTTCCGCTCTGGTGATCGGTTCTGTTTCATGAGTTGTAGGTGCTATGACGGTGGTCTGGCCGGTACTGAACGTCCGGGCGTTCCGATGTACCATGTCTGTCAACCATGACGCAGGCGTCATGGTTGGCGCTTGACTCTGAGGCGGCAGAGTACCAACATTGGGGGCTTCTTCTTCATCAAAAGACAGCCGAAGGGCGAGGCCCTTAGCTCTCTCTTCTCTTACGTAATCGTTCATGAGCTGCCGTATCTGCAGGAAATTAGATCGGACCATTTCGGGTGACACGGTCAGACCGGTACCCGGGGTATCATTCTGGTTAAATGGAGCGGCAACATTACCCTCGGAAGGGGTGACGTTGCTCGGATCCGTCTGATTGAATGAAGACATGTGGGGACAAGGTATCCTCGAGTGGATTGTCTCTCGGCCCCACGGTGGGCGCCAAAATGTTGAAGTCGGTGAAAGGGAGTGTGAGATTAGGGTTTGGATCGGATGCAGAGCAAAGTCCGATGGGAGTTAATGTCCTCTTAACTGTAGCCAACCACCAGGTATTTATAGTTTGGGTGGAGGCTGGGCATTAATGGCGAGTCGGCGCCAACAGTGACGTCCGTCACTGTAGCAACTGACAAGGGATGGTCAGAATATTATTATATTCTATTGCGGCTATGGACCGGAAGGTAATAGCCGCTTTTGTTTTACCCGTTGTTTTATTGGTGTTTGTCTATTGGTCCTTATCCTTCAGTCCTGTCCTTTGTTCAGTTAGTCTTTGTCCGTTCAATCAACATTGGTTCAGTTGGTCCGTTCGGTGTCATAGGTTCGGTTGGTCCGTTCAGTATCATAGGTTCGGTCGGTCCGTTTGATGTTATTGGTCCGGTTGGTCCGTTCGGTATCATAGGTTCGGTCGGGTCGTTCAATTGCTCTTTCTTCTGATCTTTAATTGTATTTTATTTTGTGTAATTTGTTTTAAGTAGTTATCTAATTATGTCATTTATCCATCCTACGTTATCAGTAAGGTAAGCGCGAGAGGGGATGTGTCACAACAACACCAAGCCCATGGAGTCCCTCTTCGTTATCCTATGAGCGCGGCATGGCCTTCCCTTTCATGAGCCTGGTAACGGACATGGTTAGACTATAAGGAGTGGTGGGGGGGGGGGGGAAGAGGTGGGGGGAAGCGCCATGTGGCACTTGTGGGGCCCTTTTGGGGGGGAAAATAATTGTGGGGAGTGGAAGGGGGGGAAGAGGTGGGGGGAAGTGCCATGTGGCATTTCTTTTTTCTTTTTTTTTTTCTTGTTTTTAACTTTCTTTTTTAATAAATATAAAACAAATTTTAAAAAAACATAATATTAATTCATAGTAAACTACAAAGTTAAATAAAAAAAACACTAAAAACCAAAATTACATGAAATTTAAAAAAAAAACCTTAAAAAAAAACAACTTAGTTATCGCTAACGTCTTAATCAGATGGGTAATCTCTTGGTATACTCCAAATATGATCAACCAGATCCGCTCGAAGGTTGTGATGTGTTTGGCTATTCTTGATTTCAAAGTTGTTGGCGTTTCTTTCTTCATCCGTAATGTCATCTTGACTTTGCTGCGTTTCCTCACCAAAGTACTCGCATATTGCACGTCCTTCATCCTCCAAAATCATGTTATGTAAAATTAGGCATGCGTACATCACATTTCGTACATGCGTTTTTTCCCACAGTCGGCAGGGTTGGGCCAAAATGTGCCATCTTTTTTTCAACACACCAAAAGCACACTCAACATCTTTCCGTGCAGCCATTTGTGCTTTGTTAAACTTTTTTCTCTTAGGGTCTAACGTAGTCCTCCGTGTAAACGATTTTACGAACACAGCCCAATCAGGGTAAATTCCATCTGCTAGAAGATACCCGTACTTGTATTCTGTGTCGTTTAAGAAAAAAGTTCCTTTTGGTGCAACATCGTTTATAAGATCGTCGAAGACTGGGGATTGATTTAGAACAGTCCTATCGTTCAACGAACCGGGCACACCAAAAAACGCATGCCAAATCCAAAGATCTTGTGACACAACCGCTTCAAGCATCATACACGGCGATTTATGAAAACCGCTAGAGTGTTGGCCTTGCCACTCAGTTGGACAAAGTTGCCACTCCCATTTCATACAATCTATACTCCCGAGCATACCGAGAAAACCATGTTTTTCTTAATGAAAGTCTAAAAGCTGTTGGACGTCACTAAATGTTGGTTTTCTTAAATATCTTTTTAAATATAAATCAATGACGCCCGCACAAAAAAACTGAGTACTTTCTCTAGCCGTTCGCTCGGCCATCCTTAGATACTCATCCATTACGTCGGAACTGGTTCCGTACGCCAATGATCTAAGCGCGGCTGTGACCTTTTGCATCGCGGTAAATCCCATCTGACCACGTGCATCGGGCCTTTGTTTGAAATATTCATAATTATTTTCTAAATCATTTGTTATTCTTAAAAATAAATTACGACTCATACGAAAACGCCGCCTAAAAGTTCGTTCATCGTATGTTGATTCGGGTGAGAAGTAATCACGTACCAATGACTCATTTCCGGTTTCGCGTTCGCGAACTATATACTTTCTACGCTTGGGTGGTTCGGAGGTCCCTTCGTCGTCCGCTATAGCTTTAACGACGTTCTGAACGGTTGCCATTAACATTTCTGCGGCACCTTCGCCCAAGTCATCCAAAGCGAGTTGATCAAACATATCGTCTGAACTCGAAGAATCGCTCGACATCTTGCAATTTTTTTTGAAAATATATGATAGTATTGAGAGGATTTTATGAAAAAAATGAGTGTGTTTGTGTATAGGAAGTTATTGTTATATATATATATATATATATATATATATATATATATATATATATATATATATATAATAAATTTTTTTTAATACTAGCCGTTACAACGGATACTTTTTTTTCTTTTTTTCTTTTTTTTTTTCAAACGGTAATAAACTCTTCACCCAATCATCGCGCGCCACGTGTCCCCCACATCTTCCCCCACGCCGGTGACCCTCTCCCCGCCCCCAGCCCCACGCCACCTTTCCCGCCCCTATGGCGGCGGTGTTCCCTCCTTCCCGCCCCCACTCCTCACAGTCTTAGCAACTTGACTGAATGTACCTTTCTTTTTAGTTATATCTCCAATAAGATATTGACAATTACCAATTAGACACCTCTCAGTCATTGTTAAACCATTATATACCTCGAATGTGTGTGTTTAGGATTTTTTTTTTTTTTTTAAACCGTATACAAAACAATAATTCTGGTATCTTTGGCCTTATGTGGCGAGATTCATTCCAAGAAGTTATAGACATTTGTGGTGGTTAATCGATACTTTATTTTAATTTAGAATTGTTTTTCAACATTATCATGCTATATGCTTTTAACTTAATATCATTTTAAAAATTAAAAAGAAAAGAAGACTGGAATCTTTATAAATAAAAGTAGCAAATAAAGTTGTAGCATTTATATGATTTGTGGTACAACTAGGGTAATTACGTGTATCTTTAAATGTATATGTATAACATCATAATATAATAAAAAATTTCCATAAATATTAAAGATAAAATTATGTAATTTGTAATTTGTTTAATACACGCACTTGTGTATATATTGGTTATGTGATTTCTATAACTATAACCATAACCAAACTTCGGTTATGGTTATTTCGGTTATTAACCAACAAGTTCAACTAAAACTAATTTTCGGCTAAAGTTCAAAAATAAAAAGTACGTGGATCTACAAAACAAAATATGGAACCTATGATGTTGGACTTAGGTTGGGTCTTTTTTTTATAAGACAACCAAGATTACATTTCTTGGCACAAAGAAAAAAAAACTTACTTAATTCTTCATCAAAATAAAGGTCACCTGCATTAAGATCATTTTGTTATTAACGTACTTTTATCTTAGTATAAACCTGTACGTGGTTAGTATAAAACATAAACCCATTACATAGACTTAACTTTAGAAATTCAATTCGGTTTTGGTTATATCGATTAATTAAAGCTTCATAACCATAACCATAACCGCTCGGTCGATTAAAGAAATTTCACAACCATAACAACTAGTTATGTTGGTTATCGGTTAAAATCGATTCAATTATGTTGGTTAAGGTTCGGTTATAGGTTATGACTTATGACAGTTAATTTGCTCACACCTAGCCATTATGGTTATTTCGGTTATTTACCAAAAACTTTAACAAAAACTAACTTTCCACTAAAGTTCAAAATTTAAAATCTCGTTGGTTTACAAAATAAAAAATCGAACCTACGACGTTGAACTTTAACTTTCAAGAATTTTTTTTAAGACAACCAAAATTACATTTTTTATTAAACCATCAATCGGGTATTCTGCTAAAAATTTTAGATAACTTAATAACTTAAAAACGCTATAGATACTATTCCAAACAATGGTTTGGTTGTTAAAAGGAAGTTAAAAGGAAAATAATATATAATTTAAAAAATAATTCGAAAGAATATCTATTATCTATTATCTATTAATTAATTAATATATATAAAAGAATTGAACATTGCTGACGTGGCGTGCACTGGTACCTTCAACCTCTCCATGAAACTGCCACGTGGCATCATAATTGAAAGATTTTAGTGTTTTTAAATTATTTCCTTTTTTAATTAAAAAAAAGATAAACATAAAACCCTAAATTTATCTCTCTATCTCTCAATTCTCAATTACTAAAAGTAAATTGAGTTATTTTAGAAAAAAATTTTTTTAAATAAATTTAGATTTTTCTCTCTTATGTTCCTCCCATAATTTTTAAACGTTAATATCTTTTATATTCGAGATTTTTTAAATAAAAAAATTACACCAAATTAACGAGCGTTTTATTATCTTTCCAACGAGTACCATAGTGCTATATAAAAAACGGAGAAAAAAACGACTATTTTTTTGTGGGGTTATGTTCGTACAGAAAAAAACACAAAGTGTTCAGTTTATTCATTAATCATGATTTTTCTTTTAAACCAGGTTCTTATCTACGATGTTGAAATTCAGCCCAATCGCCATGCTATCATTGGAATTTTACTCTTCTAAAGATGGATATGTATACTTCATCAAGAGAAGCTAGGAGAAAGAATTGCACAACACTGCAACACATGGTGTCACCTTATAACAAGGTTATTTTTTTATTTATTTAATTACAAGAGTAATAATTATTACTATTAGTATTAGTATTATTAGAATGGTTATATTTTTCAACCCCGTTCATGAAGTCTACATCTATATAAGTCAAAGTCAAACTGTAACATATTTTAAATTACGTGAAGATGATTATATGTTGAAGGTTATCCTTTTAATAATGTATTATGTTTAATATGGTTTATGCTTTTTATTTTTTTAACTTTTTAAATAAATGTTTTTTAACTAAGATTGATTATGTTTAAGTTATTTACTCTTTTCATGATTTGAGTTTTCTTCTTTTATCATTTTTTATTAAATCATATTAATTTTTTCAACTCCGGGACCTTCCCAGGGTAATCAGCTAGTAATAAAATAAAAAAATTGATTTGAATAATTCGTTAAAGATTCATTTCCACAAATACCGATAGGGAGGCTTGAACATCTCCTATTTTAAAACAAGAAACAATCAACCCTCTAGTCAACCGTCAACCCATAACCCTCTTCTCCATGCAGCGTCCATTCTACGGAGAACAAACAAATAAACAAACACGTCATTAATATCCCATAATTCCCATCAAATCTTATAAATAACAAAAACCCCTTCATTCACATTTTCTAAACATCCCAACCAAATATTACACTATAACAAAAAATAACAGGTAAACGCGCAACAAGCTACGTCGCGAATCTTATTCAATATTCAATATCACACTCTATGGCACCCATAAACCTTCTTGTACCAATCCTCCTCTGTTTCCTCTGTTTTCAACCGGAATTTATTATCTCCGACATCACCGCCGACAGAGCCGCCCTGTTAGCCTTCCGAACCGCCGTCGCCGGAAACACACTCCGATGGAATGTTTCCGATCCATCACCGTGTAATTGGACCGGAGTGACGTGTGACAACGTCAGCAACCGTGTAACAGAGCTCCGGCTTCCCGGAGACAGACTCGCCGGAGTAATTCCGATCAATATCATCGGAAACTTAACCGCACTCCGAATACTCAGTCTCCGTAACAACCGTATATCCGGGTCGATTCCGGTGGATATCGGGTCATGTTTTGATCTCCTGCAGCTTAATTTGCAGAATAATATGTTTTCCGGCGAGATACCGGCGACTCTGTTTCGGTTGTCTAATTTAAACATATTAGATGTCTCTGGCAATGCTTTTTCTGGTGAGATCTCTCCAGATTTCAGTAGTTTAACGAATTTGACGCAGCTTTTGCTTGAAAACAATCAATTCACTGGACAACTTCCTGATTTGAACAATTCTTTTGTTAAATTCAATGTTTCGTTTAATCAAATAAACGGAACAATCCCGAGAAGGTTATCGAGTTTTCCGGTCACTTCCTTCACCGGAAATAGTTTATGTGGGACCCCTTTAAATTCTTGTCCAAATGAAGGTGAAAGAGGTGATAATAATAAGTTGTCAGCCGGAGCTATTGCCGGAATAGCAATCGGGTCAGTTTTCGGGTCGGTTTTGATAATTGGAATGATCTTTTTTATGTGTAGAAAGTATGTGAATTTAAGGAATTCAAGGCAGGTGGTTCAGCATGCGGCTACACCGATGCCGGCTTCACCGGAGAAGCGGGCGGAGATTAATTTTAGGAGTCCTGATCATATTATGGCGAGTGAGAATACCGGGTCGGAGGAAGGGTATTCGGGTCACCCGGATGGGAATGATGAGTTGACATTCTTTGGGGAAGGTGGGTTCTTGTTGGATGATTTGTTAAGGGCTTCAGCTGAGGTTTTAGGTAAGGGGATTGTCGGTACAACTTATAGGGCGTATTTGGGTCATGGTGGTGAGGTTATTGTTAAGAGGCTTAAGAATGTTTGTGTCTCTAAAAAGGAGTTTACTAAAAGGGTTGTGTGTATTGGAGAGTTGTATCATGAGAATTTGTTGCCTATTAAAGGTTATTACTATGGGAAAGAAGAAAAACTTATTGTTTTTGACTTCATTCCTATGGGGAGCTTGTCTTCAATCTTACATGGTATGCATCATTGTGTCCACTCTTTCTATGTTATTTTCTTGATTTTTATGGGCAGTTTCAAGATTGTTAATTAAGTTTTTTTTTTATAATATTATAGGGAATATGGAGGAAAGTACTCAATTGACATGGGAGATTAGAAGTAAAATTGCTTTTGAAGTAGCTTGTGGTCTTGAACACCTTCATTCAAACAATCTTTCTCATGGCAACATTAAATCAAACAATGTTCTTCTTTCCCTTGGGTATCAAGCATACTTATCAGAATCCGCATTGATCCAACTTGTGTCACCTTCGACCCCAAACTTATCTGGATACCGTGCTTCGGAGTTGATTGATACACGTATAACTTCTAAAGAGGCGGATGTGTATAGTTTTGGGATATTGATTCTTGAACTTTTAACGGGTAAGGATCCTACTGTTTTGTTGAACGAGGAAGGGGTGGATCTTCCTACTTGGGTTCAGTTAGTCGACGAATCTAGGTGGAAGAATGAGGTATTTGATACGAATTTGGTAAAGACTAATGACAATTCGGATAAGATTACTAGATTGTTGCATCTTGGCATTCGTTGCGCTTCTCAGGTTCCACGTAGACGAGCTTCTATGACGGAGGTGGCAAAACAAATCAAGAAAGTATGCAAGTTTTGAGGTGGTTATTTAGATTTTAAATTTTATGTTTGGTTAAGATTTGGATCTTGGTGTATATTTGTTGAAGATTGATTGATGTAAAAAGAAATTCTTTTTTGATCCAGTATTTTGCATCTCTTTGTATTTTGTTAGTTGTGGTGCAAAGCTTGTGATTCAAATTTCTATTAAAATCATTATGGATATAAAGTGTTCACAGCTATAGAATACCTTAAATGGAAGCTTGAATTCTATCTTATGCATCAATTGGATGCTGCAGATCACATATTGGTTTCCTGTGATCTGGCCAACTTCATATGGGTTCAACAGTCCAAGTATTAGGTTGGTGTAAGATGCCCTAAACCACCCACATGAAAAACAAAATTAGTGTTAGTTTTATGTAAAAATACCGATCTCTTCCGAAAAAGTATGTTTAAGCCCACTGATTGCTCCCATGAAAAAAATATTGGGTCCGCGGGCTACAGCTCTATTCAAATCTATGAATGTAATGGTAGAGGTAGGTAGACCCAAGATATTTTTTTCATAGGTGGCGATCAATGGCTTAACCGAACTTTGATGGGTGCTATCAGAATTTTAACATATAAAATAATACTATTTTTTTTTTCTTGGTTTCTACATGGGTACACACGTATTAATGGTGTCTTCTAGCAGCTTTTTAAGAAAAATTTCATTCTTTATCAATAAAAGAAAAGAAATAAAATGTCTATTAACTATCAAAGCCTTTTTATTCGGAAGCTTCTTAAGAAAATTTCATGCTTTGTCATTAAAAGAAAGAAGAAAAAAGAGTGTCCACTAAGTCAACATGATAGCCCATGGGCTAAATTGCTTTCTTATCTTTTAACGTTGATTCATTTCTAGATAAAATTGTAGCTTTGTAGGTATCAGGGCTAATGGGCTTCAAGAGAGAGGGTTGGCTAACGCGAGAAAAAAAAAAAGAAGAAGAAGGTTTCGACACCATACTTGAAACAAAAAACCGAAACCGATACGGAGGAACCTGTTTCATATTCGACCATGCCCGCTTGGCAGGCATCAGGTTGTAACCATATGTTTTGAAACGGGCTCCAACCCGGTTATACCTTACCTAAATAAGCCCCCCCCCCCCCCCCCCCCCCCCCCCCCTCTCAAAAAAAAACCCTATTCTCGAACCCAAACCAATCACTTCTCTCCAAAAACCGATTTTGTACCTGACCCGACTCCACTAATACCTGATATGTTGACTATTACTAGAGCCGTTCCCAACAATATTCGGTTTTGAAAAATGTTCACCAATAGTTGTCTCCAACGAGCTCAATAGCTCCACTCCTCATGAGTCTGAGAGGATAGAAATTATTTTCATGATTTTATTAGTAAAAACATTTTTTTTCTATTATGTCATTATTTTCCCTCGTTAAAGCTTTTGAGAATGCTTTGAACTTCTAATTGATCATGTGTGTAGACAATCCATAATGGGCCGGAGGGTTTCCTGATTAATAAAATTACATTTTATTGTTTTTACAACCGACTACTCAAGACTTGAATTGTCTAACTTACAAATTGTCATGCAGCTTGTGTATGCTAACTTACAAATTGTCAAATTCAAGACTTGAATTGTCTAACGTCGTGTCGAATGATACCATTACTAAAGTTTATTATATGCTAAGTAAAATTTTTGATAAACATTAAAGTGGATGGGGCATTACTCGGGTAAGGTTTCCAGGTAGCTACTCGTGTCAGGTACACTGCCACCCTCTCGGGTAGCCTTTGCAGTTTGGGTTCACAAGTTGGGGCACCCGCAAAAACATCAACACAATGACACTTGAAACAAAACATGGGCGTGAATAGGTTTATAATACATAGAGAATTGTCCGTGGCTTTTTAGCCTAGTAACATCTTGGGGTGAGATAAGACTTATTGATCATTTGGTCCTAAGTTCGATTCTCACAAGACGGTTTTCTCAAATTTATTTGGTTTCCTCCTGAATTAGTGTATACTCCTGTGGTGATCCATAAGTGACAGGGGCGGTATTTCACTAGGGCCATATTAGATTAAGCCCGACCCTATTAGATTTTTCGTTTAAGATTCGCCAATAACGAAGGATCCAGGGGTAGTAAAAAAAAATACATAGAGAATCGTTTAACTTAAGCCACAAGACAACAAGGTTGGATACGGTCACCAATAAAGTCTAAACCATCGTTACCTTCAACACATATACGAACCAAAAACCGTTATTAGTCTATGTAATAACAATTAACAACCCAAAACGCGTCATCGGTAACCACTCCACCGGCTATCAAGTTAAACAATTTCCTTTAAATTTCTATAAAAATTTTATAAAATCCCCTTTCAATCTATCACCTCCCCATCAAAACCAGCCCTTTTGTTCATCAATTCCGTGAAATCAGCTTCTTTTTTCATCTGGGTATCCATCAAATGGATGATATGAAGGATAAAATGAAAGGATTCATGAAAAAGTTCAATACTTCTTCATCTTCCACTAAATTCAAACGCCAGGGTAGAGTTCTTGGCTCATCCTCCTCTTCAAATCCTTCTGGGCATGTTAATTCAACCCCTAACCGACCCACGACCCGTTTACCCCCGACCCAAAACCCGACCCGAAGCCAGTTCTTGCCTCTTCCTCTCGACCCAGTTCGTCATCTTCCGATGTTTTGTCTCAAAAGGTGAAGAGTGTTGAAAAGGTTGAAAAGTCAACGGATGGGTTTGACCCATTTGATGCATTGATCACAACTGGTAAGAGGAATAAGAATGGGTATGATTTGAAGGTGTTTGAGTGTCCGGTTTGTAGTCGGGTGTTCGGGTCGGAACAAGAGGTGTCTGATCATGTTGAGAGGTGTTTGGTTGATAATGAGTTATTATCACAATCAAGAACTGATGATGCCAATGAAAAAGTGGAAGCATTGAGTGAGTTGGAGACTTGTGTTGGTACATATGTTTCGGGGAAACCGTCGGATGGGTCGGTTGAGATTGTGCTTAAGTTGTTGAAAAATGTAGTTAAGGAGCCGGAGAATGTGAAGTTTAGGAAAAATTCGGTTAGGGAATCCGAAGATTAAAGAGGCGATTGCTGATGTGGCTGGAGGTTTGGATTTGTTGGAATGTGTTGGGTTTGAGCTGAAAGAGGAGAATGGGGAGATGTGGGCGGTAATGGAGGATGCGAGTAGTGAGAAGATTAAGTTGATTAAGAAAGCGGTTAACTTGTTGGAACCGCCAAAGAATGATAATGTGTCGCCTGCAGCCGCGAAGGATAAGGTGGTTGAACCGGTGGAGGTGAAGAAAGTCGAGAGACAGGTATATTGTTTTTTTTTTTGAGTTTTTACGGTTTTGTTGGTATCTTAACTTTGTGTTATTAGTTATGACTGCTCCTATAGAATTGCTTAGTGTTTTAAGTGTAAGGCTAATTTGACAAGTTATGCGGATAACACACAAACATACCTTATATGATCCCATTCATGGCACAAGTATTGGTAGAGTAGTGGAGTTTTTTTTTTTTTTTTTTTTTGGGGGGGGGGGGGGGGGGGGGGGGGTGGTTGTTATGGGCAAACCTTACCTCTATCCGAGGAGATAGTGAGGTTGCTCCCGCTAAGACCCCTGACTCCACAAACCTTCTTATTTTTTCGTGTAAAGTATAGTATTGAATAGCTAAGAAAAATCATAGCAAACAACCATACAAAAGCACGAATAGTGATAGTTGTTAACTACTGCAACATATAGTGTTGTCCAGGCGTATAGACCTTTTTAGAGGAGTGTATAGGTACTTTGATTGATAATACAAAACAAGTTACATTTAGATGGTGGGTAAGCAGGCAACAAGCTGCGCCGCTATCCCATTTTGAGAACAACAGATTGAAAGTAGGAGTTAAATGGGTAGCTTTTGGAGAAATTAAAGTTACAAATTTGAGGTTTTAAATAGAGAAGACTAATAAAAAGAATGGAAAATATATGTGGATGGTGGAATGTGGGTCGATAGGTAATTAAGTATCATTAAGTTTTTACATTACTAAATGGTAAAAGGTTTCATTTTCATGAGGAAGTGATCATGATAACGAATCAAGTATATAGAAATCTTGGTTGTCAACAAAGTATGCGCGGTTGAGGGTGTTTGTTTTTGCTTGGAGCACTTATATTGCTTTATGCCCAGTTTCCTGTCATGGGCATTGTTTACTTGATTTGAAAAGCTAATGATGGATCATGTAAAAAGAAGAATCTAGAAATCGGTATAAACATATAGACCCTTAATTCTTTCTTGTTGTCTGAATCTTTCTATGAAATGATTGATGGTTTGATCTTTTCATTATCAATAAAACTATGTGCCCTTATTAAGAAACCTTTGTATGTTTTAGTTGGCCACACTGACATCGGCTGCAGGTGATTATCTATATTTTTATTTATTTTAGCCATAGATGATACACTGAGATACGGAAGTTCATAGAAAAAGAACAGAGTCTTTAAAAAGCACTTCTAGATGTCCTAACTTCGATGCAAAAGTAATGGTTTGCAATGGTGACTAGATTTATGTGCTTAAATCTGATCTGATCATATCAAGCAACGTGTTCGGTTTATTTTTTATCTACATCATCATTATATTTTAATATCAATCTTTTTCATTGTTTGTTGGGAGTGTGGATATTTATAACTTGGGGTCATGTTTGACTTTTTGTTGGATAAATTCAGGGAATATTAGAAGTAAGCATTAAGGCTGGACAACCTGTTTTTGACTTTTAAGAAGTCAAAGTTCTTTGTAGAATCTGTAAGGATGCTCTCTAATGTATATGATTGATGAATACAAGGTCAGCAAGTCTATAAATGACAGCTAAGTTCCTAACTGAATACACAAAAATACAGAAATAAAAACAGAAACAAAATTATTGCTAAACATCTAGTTGTAAAAGATTTGCCGTTATTGTCTACTTGGGTTCCTCATCAAGTAGTTATCAGATTTGACAACCAACACAAAATGTTGTAATCACTAATAAATTTAACAAGTCATGGGAAAGTGGTGATGCTCAAACAAAGGTTTATTAGATATTTTTATTATTATTATTATTATTTTTGGCATTTTATGTCCTCTGGAACTTGTGTTCTTTTGAAGGTCTAGTAAAGATAGTGATTTTGGCCATGTTTTTAAGTGGTTCTTTGAGTAGTAAAGATTTTGGTCAATATTGTAATGATCAATGATTACAATGGTTAACTAGGTAACTTTTTTGAACAGCCAACGAATCAATTCCGAGCACTCTCGGGCACCCTTTTGGCGAATCAGGTACTCGAGAGTACCCGGGCCACCAATTGCCACCAATTCCCGGGAAAACCCGACCACTCACCCGCCCGAAGGCACGACAGTAAAATAGTCGGTAAAACCGGTCGGGATCAGGACTCGAACCCAAGCCAATGGCCTGGTCATCCCTCATTTCCCCTCCACCAATGTCCTCCAAATGTAGCTAGTGGGAATTGAACCCAAGCCTCCCATAGGAAACTTTAGGCCCTCAACCAACTGGGCTACAAGTGTT